>OX451737.1:309283014-310483014 GCA_948472305.1 Vicia faba
CAAACGCTTAGCACAGGCACGAGCTGAACTTTCGACCATGGTCCCAGCGTGGTACGACGTCCTCGTAAGCAAAATCCAACCAGTTGCGAGCAAAATATTACCCTCGTGTGCGCTAGCTCACAAACAAGAAACATTCATGACGAACATCGTCAATGCGAGCTCGCGACCGTGAGTCCAAACAAAGGTTCACTTCACGCAAAGTCCCTCGCCCCTCATCGACACACGGGCTGACTTTAAGTTATTACTCCTTTTCCTAGGAGCAACAACTTGGGAGACTTCTGTTCTGGACTGGGCCGAAGGCTGACCCACCATCGGGCACGGCCCAATCCAACTCTACGTCGGGGACGACCCAAAGCATTGGTCCAATCCTTTGGGGACAATAGATAACGTGTTTCCCCATGTGGTCCTCACCTGAGGACACGTCACCAACTGCATCTGCAAGTTACACATGACTAAAGGAACCATTATGCCCTTTGTAACGGGCACGGTCAATCCACTATCTGTGAAGTACGGAGCGGGTTGACCTAGGACGATGAGTACATGCTGCTCATGTAACACCTTTCTAAAAAAAACCATGAATATCATATTTAATAAATCAGAGTAATGCACCAAAAGAGTATCACATGATTCATAAAAACATCATACATGCATATCTTACTCCGTAACTCGGGCATTTTTAACATTTATAATCATTTACTACGCATCAACACTCACACTTTTACATCATTAAATCATTCACATCAACATCATGTAATCAAATCACAATTCCCATCGAAGCATCATTTATTCACATATCATTAAACATCTCTTATTCAATCGTTATGCAATATCATAAATTATGCAATGCAACATTAGTTACTCATGCATGTGGTATCAAAACTTCACTGATGACTTAATCATTGATTCTCCAAAGATCTTCACCAATAGGATTGATTTCCGCTTGGAATCAGAAAACTTCACAATATTGCACTCAATCCACACTATGGAATTGAGGCCATCATTGGACCAACGTACTATCAACATCACTGGATTATTCGTCCTAACAACATCACTGGAGCAATGTCCTAACATATACCATGAATGCATGATGTGCAACAACACAATAAAACATGACCACTACTAATCAAAACGCATCATCATCCATGAATTCATCACAATATCACCACATACGTCATAATATATACATCATAATCACAACAACATCACTTCATCATAGAAAGCATACATCTAATTACCTCAAAACAGAATCACATCAATTCCTTATAGGAGGCACACATCATATTACATCAACTGATAGTTACATCACCTCATCATGGCTCAATAACTAAAAGAATACATATTATGAACCATTTCATTCTACAGGGGTATATTTCATGGCTCAAATTATGACTTTTCAAAGTTTTTAGACACTCTCGTCTGGGGCTCGTCTGGAGAAGCAATTGGCTCGCCTGGCGAGGATGGGGAGAACCATGTTCCCCATACAAATTCTAGGAGCTCATGTTTTTCCTCCTTTCATTTGCCCGGCGAATGCTTGCTTCGCCCGACGAGCTCGCACCCACCTCTGTTTCGTCCGGTGAAGCAGGAGCGTATCACCCCTTTCATACAAATTTTTAGAGACCCTGCCAAAACTCACCTCTCACTCTCACCTCACTCTCACTTGACGAGGTCTGAGCGAAAGATGTTTCGCCCGGCGACTGGGTGGCTCGCCCGACGAGTCTGCGCGAGCATGGTTTTTTCTGTTATAATTTCCTGCATAAATACCAGTCCCAATTCTTGCGATCCTAACACAGAGCAACTTTCAATTCATCACAAATACTCATGTTTTCATCATATAATATCAACACATATTATTATACATCATATGCATTAACTCATGGGAAAACAACATCACATATGCATCACTTTTCAACAAAATCATCATGTTTTCATCATAATCAAATTTCCAAAAACAAACCTACTAATACCTAAACCTTCTATCAAATATAATAATTATGATAAATTCCCTTACCTTAGATTTCTTGTAGTAAATCTTAGTTCTTTTCCTCGCGTTCTATCGAGCTCTACCTCTTGCCTCTCTGTGCCCTAACTTCTCTTTAATATTTCTTCCAAATTCTCACGATTGCACAAAATGAGACACTGACACTCTTTTTCCTAATTTAACCCTTGGATCCTTTCTATGGTCTTCCCATCTTACCCTCGCTTATCCATTCACAAACTACCACTTTGTCCTCAACATCTATACATCATATTTTATCTCTATTTACATAAATAAAATAAGTCTAATTAATTACTTTAATTATCTAAATAATGATTCTACTTAATTTCTCAAATATTATATTATTCTAATTATCACCTTAATTCATACTACCCCATCACACACCACACGATAACATCACATCAGACATCATGATCATCAAGATGTCACATATACCCACAAAGACTTCACATAAAATCACAATAATTCATATAATTACACTAACCAATTGAATAACTAATTAAATAATTAATCTAGATTTTTGGGGTGTTACAGTTCATCCTTACTTTCACGTAGGAATCCTGGCAGTCATACATTAGAGGCCTGAATACTCAGCCCATAATAAAGACGATTGACGCAGTGTTGAAGGCTCTATAAAAATCCTCTTTGCAGAGGGTCGGGTATTCTATTCTTAACCTATTTTCACTACCTCTCACACAAACTAACTTTGACATCAGAATGTCTACAGGTACACCCCCTCCTCTATTGATTTCTCAGAGCTACAAACACGCCGCCAACCACATTCACACTTTCTGATCACTGGTAAAATCAGCTACAATATGTCATTGTCATATGTTCTCTTAGAAATTGAATTGCTTCATTCATTTCATGGTGTTGCATGTCCTCATCACCAGCACTATAAAAAATTCTTCTATTAGAAGAATCAAAGGAGAGGAGACATTTTGATTGCTACCACAAGACCTAACTTAACACTTCAACACAAACTCATTTAATCATACTGTAAATTGTTGTTCATGATTAAAATATTTATCAACATCAAGTTCAAGAACAGCTGCACATGTGCATTCAAGCCAACATCTAATTCCTCATAATAGATTTGATTGGCGTCGGAGACACCATACTTGCAGCCATTAAGCATATTAGAATCTGGTCAGACTAGCATGCTGGACTTAGGGATGGCCCTCTTTCATTTTGCTTTTAAAAAAATACTAATAAAACACTTAAAAAATTATCATCCGTTTTAATGTGTTTATAAAAAAAAATATATGTAAAATTAATATAAAAATAAATTTAACTAAAACTTTTAAAATTTATTAATTACTAATTTGATTTAAAAGGATAAAAGTCGATTGTATTGATATCATAACAAAAAAGTAGAATCGGAAATAAATAATTATAAGAACTTGATGCACAAAGCTAGTAATAAATGTGACTAAGAACTTGATGCACAAAGCTAGTAATAAATGTGACTAAGAACTTGATGCATGTTTGATTCTATTATAATGACTAAGAACCAGATAAGTTGCACAAAATAAACCCATCAAACAAGGGAGTTGGTACATCAAAAGTGTTTGTTTCTCCACAGTCTTCTGACCTGACCATCCATCCATATCAGCTGAACTTGACTACCCACTAAAACTCTGTACAAAATGCAAAAATGAGAAAAGAATGAGGGATTGATTGCTCGGGACTTCAACAGAAATCACATACCCCAATCATCATTCTTCTCCCCCCATATTATATCATTCATTCACACCATAAACAAAAGCCAAGAATGATTTGCCGCTTGGCGGATATATTGCCAAGAATGTTCGCTGATAACCAAGGTAAGGTATTCATTCACCAAATATATATCACTAGGATACAAAACCAACCTCAGCATCTATCTTCCCCATGCAGGGGAGAAGTCTACTGAATAGCTAGACGTCTCTGTGATGCCTCGTTCGAGGAGATGCTTCCACGAAGTTGCCCTGAACAGTCCCCTTCATCCACTCTTTCACCTTGATATCTTGAAGATTGCATACCATTGTTGTTATTATGGTAGGAGACACCGCCGTTTTCATTTGTTACTCTTGCATCTTGTTGCATGTTGGGAGAATTCCAGGTTTCGGCAGAGTCTGAAGGTAAGGGTTCTGAACCAGATGAACTAATTGACTGTGATGACAGGACTGGACCAGAGCCATTATCCTTTCCTGAGTTGTTTGAGCCTTCACCATCAGTTTTCTTTGCAAATCGTCCTCCTGTGCCTCTTGCCCTTCTCATAGCATGCTGATGTCTAGATTCATGAAGATATGGCTGAAAATAACAGATGTCAGCATAACCCTAGTTACTAGTAGAACCATGTTCTGTGTTATTTGAAACATTATCTTAACAAATGCAAGTAACATCAAAAACTGGTGAAAATAAGCAACTTAGCTTTATTTTCCTTTATCATTCTATATGAAGCTGACTATATAATGGCGGAATTGGAGTAGAATCCGCCAAACGTTTATGTAGTAAAATCATTTTAGAAGCCTAGTTTAAAATACCAGGTTTATTGACATTTGCACACCAATATAATTTCCACTACCTGCATCTGAGTCCTTATTTTTCTACAGCCTAATTCTTGCAGACAAGAATAAAATCCTAACTTCCTTGAGCCTCCTCCAACAGCAGATCCTTCTAAAAAATAAATTAGATGTTGTTGCTTGTTTGAGAAGTGGGTGATTGCTGTTCATGAAGGTATTGATTTAATCCTAATGGAATAGAGAAAACTGACGAACTTTTGCCGTTGACAATTCAGCACAATAATGGATATAACAGACATCATTTTTTGTTTCTCTTCATAGACAGCAGCGCATAGATTACACACAAAGACTTCTTAATGCATGCACACTGATATATTTTTAAAAAAAAATAACCGGACTAAAGACTAAGCAACCATCAGATGGCATCGTGTAAAAGGTGGGGAGAAGTCTACTTCCATATAAAAAGATAAACATCTCAATGGAAAGAAACATATAATAAAGAAGTATTAGAGTTTGCCTCTTGCGAATTTGTACCTTTCTAGATTTTATGAGCTTCCTTTCAAGCTCTGCTTTAGCACGAGCTTGTCTCCGCCTCAGAATTCCTTGGTATTGTTTGGCATTCACATAAACAGGTTCCTGAGCCATCTCGAGGGGCAAAGGCATTCTGGGATGAGGCATTCCCATAAAAGGATGATATGCCTAATAGTAAAAAAAAATGGTCCATTATCACGTTATTATCCTAACATTGAAATTGCTTTAATCAAGACAGTAGAACAACACGGTAAGAACCTTTAATCAAGTAACATATTAATGTCACGTACCAACTGCTGGTGACCATAAGCGGCCATCATGCCCCCGTAATATGGATCCTGATAAGGATTTGTAGCACATGCCTGCATCAAAAGAATTGGAAGAATACTAGGAGTCTCATCCAGTCCAAATGAATGCAACTACAAGTTCTATAATAACATATTTTCCTTAAAAATGATATGCACAAATCAGTAAAGATTTGTGCTCCAGAACAAAGTTACTGCTTTTGATATTTGCACAAAATGTTTATCTTAACAAATTGATAGCAAGTTGTCAAAAAAAGCAATAAAGCATAGGCAAAGACTTACAATTGAATGACCAACAAGCTCCATCGGAGGAGTTTGTGTGAGGCCTTCTTCATGAACGATAAGCGCAGATGATGCAGTGTGCTGCATTCCTTGTTGTTCTTGCCCATAATTTCCTACCAAGAAAATAAAATACAGTATTTCAGTACCTCTAAGTCATTATTTGGTGGAATGGAAATTTTTCATCGATTTCAGTTTTAAAGTGTCAATCAGTTTATTTTCCCGTATATAATTGTTTACAAATTATATTCTAAAGAACCTGATTGATTAGGAGCAGCAGCAGGCTGCGAATCCTTAGCAGCATCATCCTCTTCCTCATTCATTCCACTATTGGACATAGATTGCCCTTCCTCATTGGATTCTGAATCACCATTGCGGCAGTCAAGAGAGGATGAATTGGCACCAGACATTGTTTGCCCTACAGGATTGTATCCAACACCACGCCACCAAGGTTCAGCGTAAACACCACCAACACCACCGGCCGGTAAGGAATGAGGATCCGACCTAACTTGATTTGCAGTTTCAGACTTGGGTTGCATATCCTCAGATCCCTACAAAAAATTACAACTACAGATCATCTACAAACCTTATTCCTTGTGTTAAAAGAAAATTAACTGATCACACTCACAAAGGGTATATACTTTTTCTAAAAACCAACCAATCTACATTCAAAGGTGAAATTCATTATGATAACAGTAAAAAGAAACAAACAAATATTCTAATCCAACCAAAAATTACAAAATACATTCAAGTCGACACAAAACACCTCTCAACTACTAGCTACAGCTATAGATATACATACACAAGAGAAACAAAAACTGTAACACTATGCTACAAATACCATATCCATAAACCACTACCTATGAAGCTCTATTTAACAGAATCTCAACAAATTCTTACTCAAATACCCAATTCAACCCCTTTACCCACATTCAAAATCAGCCTTAGCTCATAGAAAAATCCCCTCCCCCTATTTCATAAAAAAAAAAAAAAAACAATCTTTTCCTGATTTCAAACAAGAATCCCCATGCAGTCACAGAATTGTTCAACCCAGACTCAGAAAATCAAAAAGAACCCAAAATTCTGCACGAAAAACAACAAACCTAAAAACCCTAATCCTTAACAAGCCTCGGAAGGAAACGAATCACGCCATAAAAAAATCCACCAAATTGATCAAGAGAAAAATGGAAGCTAAATCGAAGCATGCACTAACCTGAGGACGAACAAAAAAAAACCCTAGATTGTGAGTCTTTTGATTGTGATTGAAAATTCAAAGAGGCTAATCCGATTCCTCTCCCTCTCTCTCTCTTTTTCACACGCACACAGAAACACACTTCTCTGAATTTAGCATCAGAAATTAATAACGCCACCAATAATAATAGAGAAAATTAAAATTTTAAAATTAAAATAAATATTAAATCAATTAAAAAACATTTCTAACGATCACTTAAAGTCTTGGTCTTTGTATTCTGAGTAAAGTGTACAATATTTATTACTAACTTTTCTTTTGTCAAATAAGTTTTTTTTTAAATAATTTAGTGATTTAATGAGAATATGCGTTTTAACGTATATCATCAGCTTAACTACTAATTGAATTGATATAATAAAATATTTCTTAAATAGTTTAATGATAAAAAAATTTATCTTAAAAAATGAATAGATGAGATATTAGAGATTCAAAACAACGTCTTTGAATCATATAAAATGTTTCTACACAACTATCAAATAAACGTGGTAAAATATTATATCTTTCATTTGCTACAACTAAGGTAATGATGACGTCATCTTCTTGTGGGTCCAACAATTTTAAGCCTGGGACACGTGTACTCGAGGTGTGTGAGTGAAGAATGGTGGTGAGGTTATCATGGTCTTTTTAATACTAGGAACCAAACAAAAGAAAAATTTGTGACCCACGTGACACGCATTTGACTAGTTGAAATTTGACGCAACACGTGGCTTTTATGTGGGGTCCATGTCAGAATAACGTCGACAGCAACTCTATCCACGTATCCTCCGTTTTGCCTTTTTATTTGACTATATATGACGGGATTTTGAAAAAATTATTAAATAGTTGAATTGTTGTAAAGAGATATTAAAAATTGAGTGTTGAAAATAAAGTGGATTAATTATTATTTAAAATATTTAACATGTTAAATAAAGAAGAAATCTGATTATATAAAATATTTTATAAAATTTTATTTATTGTTGTAAATATTTAAATTTTTATTTCATCTTAATTATTTGGATTTAATTATTTTATAATAAATTATTTTTATTTTTACTTTTATTTTCATTAAAATCTATTTATTTTATTTATAAATAAATATTTAATTTATTTAATTTAAACAAAAAGATATAAAAGAAAATATGAATATGAAATTAATATAGCGAGATAAGGTGTTGAATTTTATTAAATAAATTTTTTATAATAAATAAAAATTAAATACATATTAAATTATTAGGTGGAAGAGAAAATATAATATAAAATATAGGAATTGAAAATGAAAAGTGTTAAATATATAAAGTGTTGTATATAGTCTTATAAAAGTCTTTATTTTTTTGTATTAATTATGATTATGATGTTATGATTTATAAAAGTCTTTATTTTATTTTTTGTGTATTAATTATGATTATGATGTTATGATTTATTATTAGTATTATAGTAACTTGTAATTGAAGATTAACTTTAGTAGAGGGATTTTTTTGTTACAATTTTAGTAGAGAGATTTGTTTTACGGTGAGTATTTATTTTTTAATTGAGTTTTAATTCGTTACTAATTTATTTGATAATTTTAATTTTGTATCACTTAAAATTATTGATGTGATTTAATTTAAATTTTTGAAAAAGTTTAATATTTTGAATTTTAATATATTAAGTACTCATATATCTATAAAAGTATATTATTTAAAAAATTTAATGAGTTCTTTTAAAATATTTATTAACATTTTCTTCATTTTATTATTATTGGTTGTATTTTTTTTTTCTTTTTGTGAATAATGTCTATACGTATTATTACCAAAATTAAACTTGAAAACTTGAACAAAGTTGTATTACTAAGTATTTTGTCATTTGTATACTACTTTATTAAAAATTGTTTATATTTTATTTTATAATATTAATTTTAAGATTTGATTATATATATTTTTATAAATTTAAATATGTATAAAATTAAATTATATGTGACTAAAATTCTAAAATAAGAATTAACTTTAATAAATTTAATATATTTTTATTCAAAAATTAAAATAGAAGAGTAAAAGTACACAAAAATCTAATATTTCTTTTATATATAAGTTTATGCTATTACCATTAAAATGGAGATGGAAAATTAGCATAGACCAAAACTTTTCATTAAAATTAGAGAGACTAAGAATAAATTTTGAAATATATACTAATAACTTATTTAATCTTATTAAAGATGTGTTAATAATTTAAATTTTCAACTTTATTATAAAATAAAAATATCTCAAATTACCGTCATATAATGTCATGTTTGTAAAGTTATGTAAAATTATATTATCTCATCCAGTAATAAATTATCGATAAAAAAAACATCTTAAAAAGTTACAACTTTATAAATTTTGAAATTGTTAAAAATCTAAACTAAAACAAAAGATTAAGATGTAAGAATAACAACTTCAAAGAACTTCATATATTACTATTAGAATTATATAAATCTCTCACTCACAAAAGATCTTCTCACATAAGCATTTGGTTATACGAATTAGTAAGAGAAAGTTATAAAAAAAAACTTAGAGAGATAAAGTGTGTGTGTCAATACATATTTCGCTTTCTGAATAGTTTCTGTTACCAATCGATTAGTTCAATCGATTAAATCATTTAAAAGTAACGACTATGATTTCCAAAAAAAGTAAGAAGAGATATGTAATTGTTGCTAATCGTTTGAGTACATTTAAATTGTCTTTATCCTCAAAAGTGTGTCAATTTAACTGATTGACACTTTGTGTTAATCGATTAAATTCAGTTAAAAATAGTTTTCTGGTTTTTTTAATGTTCTGATACTTTCTAGACAACTTCTATATATCTCTTCAAAGCATTTTCTTTTTAGAAACATTTTATAAAAAGGTTTTACGTATGTGTGTGCGCTTATAGTCAACTACCTATATATAGAAAGAACTTTTACGTTTATAAAAGTTTCATTCACTTACTAAATAGGGTTAATTTCCTTAAGCATGTGTCTTGATGTATTCATTGAGTTGACGTCTTGCTTGAGATCTTCTTTTGAGAATTGTGATGTATTCTTTTTTCCTTTGTTTGAAGAAGCTTTGTTCTGAAATTTTGTCATTCCTTCAACTGAGACTTTGCCAATCTTCTGAAACTTTATCAGTCCTTCAACCGAGTCTTTGTCAATCTTCTATCAAACCTAAGGCTTGTATCTTTGACTGCTTGAGTTTATTGATTGACTTTCTAAATGACTGCATCTTTTATTATGCTAAATGTCATCTTATTTGTTCTGTTACATTTGTCATCATATTTATCATGTCATGAATATATGTTCTTGGTCTTTGTAGTTGTCATCATCAAAATAATTGAAATTCTGGCAGCAGATACTTAATGTCACAGTGAATGTTATGACACCGTATCTGACACTCTTCAAGACAGTAAATCTAAAAGCAGTAAAGAACACAGTCAATTGTTTACCCAGTTCAGTGTGTAACAACACCTACTCTGGGGGCTACCAAGCCAGGGAAGAAATTCACTATAAGAGATATTAATTCAGCAATAAACCAACCAGTTTATCTCCTTCACTTAAGACCTACCCAGTGCAACTTCAATCTAAGTTCAACTTAAACCTGAGTTCCTACTCACTCCCCCTCAATCACAGCAGTGATACTAAACAATTGACTAATGAAATTATGAAGACACTCTTCAGAACATACACTTGATTTTGCTTCACAACTTTTAATCAAGTAACACAAACACTCGTGCTTCAAAGCTTTGAGTGATACACAACCCTAACTTGACTTTGCTTCAAAGCTTTAATCAAGTGACACAAACACTCGTGCTTCAAAGCTTTAAGTGATACACAACCCTAACTTGACTTTGCTTCAAAGCTTTAATCAAGTGACACAAACACTCGTGCTTCAAAGCTTTGAGTGATACACAGCCCTTACAATCAAATCCTACTCCAAGTCACTTATCACAATGATAATTATTTGGATTACAGTAGTTACAACGATACAGTCCCTTATTGATCTTCTGTCAAAAGTATCTTTCACCAACAGTCTTTATGAGGAATATATAGGCAGCTATTCTTCAGTTAGGGCTTCCACGAAAATAGCTAGGGTTAATTAGGGTTAACCTCAAGACTTGGTCATAGGACTTTAACAACCAGATTAGGGTTAAGCAAAGTTAACCTAAGTCCACGTGAGAATCTGATCTGGACTGAATAAACCAGATTCCTGAAAATTCTCAGAAATAATAAATCTGCACAAATGTTAGTTCAGTACAGGATGTCTTAACATTGGTTATGACAACAAGAATCATGTTTACTGATTTTGGTAGAATGCAATAAATATGATCATTGCATAATGATCAGCTAAACACTCATATTGAGCAGCTCCTGTATGACATTCTTTTTCTGCAGAATGTACCTTGTATCCCAGAATGTTATGACATCAGTCATGACATTCACACAACTGGTTTTACCAAAAAACATGCCAACAACCAAACACTTACAAACTCCCCCTTTGGCAAATTTTTGGCTAAAACCCCTAAACACTCAAAGATTAGAAAGCAGCAGAATTAATAATATCTACCAAGTCTAATTCTACCAAAATTATCACAAAATCTTCTCCCCCTCTTTAGCCATAAATAGGCTAAAGATAATTGTACTTTTAGGTTATACAGTCATCCAAAAGGAATAATCAAAAGTCATTTGCAGCATCAGGTACCAGCAGCAAACTTTTCAACTGCACTGATCTTCAAGCACTGTCATCTTCAGAGGAGGCACTATCTTCAGCATTAAGCTGGTCTTCAGCAGCATCCTCTTCCCTTCTTTGTCCTTCAATCTCCTCCTGTTCTAGTCTAGTAATCAGGTCCTCAAGAGTCCTTTTCCTTGTATCAAGTTCTTTGCAGGTTTCCTTCAGCACAGCTATAACATCAGTTTTCTTAGAATGAGACTTGACAGTTGATGTCTCAGCTGATGTCATGACAATTTCAGGAACATGTGTTCCCTGAAATAGCTTATAGTGCAACCCAAGAGCAGGGGCTCTTTTGCATACAGTATCTTTTTCAACTAGAATGCCAGGATACTGAGCAAGGACTGTACCACATAGGAGAGAGGGAAAGGCAATAGGGCCTTTAATAGCACAGCTTCCAGCATGTTTTAATGTTTGATCAAAGATATACTTGCCATAGTCAAAGTTTGTCCTGGTTCCAACAACATAAATAAATCTTCCCAAGCCTGTGGAGATGGTTGATTTATGGTTGGTGGAAACCCATTTAGATGCACCAATTTTGTGCAGAATGGCAAATTTCATGCTCAACTTGCTTGCATTCAGCTTCCCTCTTAAGGGCCAGCTCTTGACTTGATTTGCAGTGATGGTTTGGAACACTTGGTTGTCAGTAACCTCTAGCTCAGGGCAAGCATCATCAGGTCTTCCTAGGAATTTGTTTATTTCAGAGGGAGAGAAATTTACCTTCCTTCCTCTCACATATACACAATTAAAATCAACTGACTTTCCATCAGCACACCCATCAGATAAATTCACTATGAATTCTTTGACAAGAACTTCATAGCAGTTGGTAAACTTTACCACAGTATTTATTAGGCCAACAGTTTTGATTAGATCCGTGATCTCCTTACATTCCATGGCACTGTTGTTCAGTTCTCTTTCTAAGGCGATCCTTTTCAAATATACATACTTCCACCTGTTTGCATTCTCAGGATGGTGAAAGGAGATGTTGTCAGTGGCGACTTCAGGGACTTTAGGCATTTTTCTTGAAGAGAGTTTCCTTTTGAGAGGAATGTCTTCAACATCAAATTCAAATTCTGATTCCTCATCAGATTCAGAGGGTTCAGGCTCCTTCCTTTTCTTTGCTATTGGTTGTCTCAAAGGTTTTGAGAGACTACCAGCAGGTACTCGAGTTTTCACCTTCCCTTTTTCTTTTGACAATCCAGCCTTCACAGTTTCTACTCCAGTCTTGTTCTTAGACTTGGTTTTCTTATGAACAACATCAGCAGTCTTCTCTTTGGAGAGGCTTTTGGCAGCATCCTGCTTTCCTTTTCTGTTCATCATCCTTCTAGCTATGCTAGGGTTGATATTGGCAATTAAGTCATTGTCAGAGTATTCTTCATCAACATCAATAACCGGGGGTTCAACATCCTTCTCAGTAGGGTTCTGGTGATCATCACGATTTTCAGGAGATTTCCTAATGTTGTCATCTGGTGTCTCAACATTCTGAGTGACATCTGGATTCATTTCAACATTTGGACTAGCAGATTCTTGATTCAAAGGTACAGAAATGCCAGGTACAGAGTGATTCTCATTTAGAATCCTAGTGACAAGTCTAGCTAGAGCTTGATGAACATAAACTGAACCTTCCCTATTTGCTATTTCTGGTGGAACAGAAGATGATGGTTGAAAGGGTTTACCAGATGAAGAAGCTTGTGACCTTATTGCATGTCTGGTTCGCAGCTTCTTGACCTTAGTGGGGTCAGCTGCCAGTTCACGAAGAGGAGTTATCTCCAGAACATCAGAATCCATGCAGTTTGTGATTGCCCTAGGTTCTCGATCAGAGGATGCGGAAGAAGCAGTCATCTTTGAAGAGGATGATGACATGGATAGTTGAGACATTTTGAGTGCTTTAGAAAACAGGTAACAGTAATAGTGAAGTCTTCGTTTGAGAGATTGAAAATTGTTGCAGAAACGCGAGAGGAGGGAGATATATGAATGTCTATTCAACTTCTTAAAATTTTGGAAAGAAATAGAGAAGTAGATGATTAGCCCAATCAGAGTAGACTTAACTAAAATATCTCTCTCATCCCTTGTTTTAAGCAAAATTAATTGCTACATTTCTTCATGTTGGCAAATACCCAACTTGCCCCTCAAATTTTCAAATTGATTTGCATCAAGTGCCTTGGTAAAAATGTCAGCCAGTTGTAGTTCAGTGGCAACATGTTCCAGTTTAATCGTCTTCTCCTCTACAAGATCTCTGATGAAGTGATGTCTAATGTCAATATGCTTGGTCCTGCTATGCTGAATAGGATTCTTGGAAATATTGATAGTGCTCAGATTGTCACAGTATAATGTCATAACATCTTGTGTGACATTATACTCAGTAAGCATCTGTTTCATCCAGATCATTTGAGAACAGCTGCTATGTATTCAGCTTCAGCAGTAGATAGAGACACACAGATCTGTTTCTTACTGAACCAGGAAACAAGATTATTTCCTAAGAAGAAACATCCTCCAGAGGTGCTCTTTCTATCATCAGCACTTCCAGCCCAATCAGCATCACAGTAACCAGTCAGAGTTGGTTCACATCCATGAGAGTACAGCAAGCCATAGTTGTAGGTTCCACTCACATACTTCAGAATTCTCTTCACTTGGTTGATATGACTTACTTTGGGTTCAGCCTGGTATCTTGCACATACTCCAACTGCAAAAGCAATGTCAGGTCTGCTGGCTGTTAAGTATAGCAGACTTCCTATCATGCTTCTGTACAAGATTTGGTCCACCTTAACCCCACTTGAATCTTTGGACAACTTTAAGTGAGTAGGTGCCGGAGTCCTTTTGTGACTAGAATTCTCCATCCCAAACTTCTTGACAATGTTATTTGCATACTTGCTTTGAGACAGAAAAATTGAGTCTTCCATCTGTGTGACTTGCAGTCCAAGAAAGTAGGTCAATTCTCCCATGAGGCTCATTTCAAATTCAGCTTGCATCTGGTCAGCAAAATGTTTAATCATTTTATCTGACATTCCCCCAAACACTATGTCATCAACATATATTTGAGCTACCATTATCTTTCCTCCTTCATTTTTGACAAAAAGAGTTTTATCCAAGCCTCCTTTCCTGTATCCTTTGTCAGAGAGGAATTTTGTCAACCTATCATACCATGCTCTATGAGCTTGTTTCAGGCCATATAAAGCTTTCCTCAATTTGTAGACATGATCAAGGCAGTTTGGATCCACAAATCCTTTAGGTTGTTCCACATAAACTTCCTCATTTAAGTACCCATTTAGGAAGGCACTCTTTACATCCATCTGAAATAACTTGAACTTAAGGATACAAGTAATTCCCAATAGGAGTCTGATTGATTCCATTCTGGCTACAGGAGCAAAAGTCTCATCAAAATCAACCCCTTCAACTTGAGTGTATCCTTGAGCAACAAGTCTTGCCTTATTCTTGGTGACAACTCCTTCAGCATCTAATTTGTTCTTGTAGATCCATTTTGTGCCAATGATGTTTGTTCCTCCTGGTCTAGGAACTAACTCTCATACTTCATGTTGCTTGAATTGGTTCAATTCATCTTGCATTGCTCCAATCCAGTATTCATCAGTTAAAGCCTCCTTAACATTTCTTGGTTCAATCTTAGATACAAAGCAAGAGTTTGAGATGATTTCTCTAGATCTTGTAATGATTCCACTGTTAGGATCTCCTATGATGAGTTCCTTAGGATGATCTTTATGAATTCTGATGGAAGGGTCTTTGTTAGCTTCCTTTGATTCAGATTCTGATGAAGTAGTTTTAGGAATATCATCCTTTTGAGTTGAAGTCTCAAAGAATGTCTCAACATCATATGGGACATTTGTTTCCTCATGGTAATCATCAACTATGACATTTATAGATTCCATCATAACTTTGGTCCTGGAATTGAATACCCTATAAGCTCTGATGTTGGTAGAGTATCATAGGAATATTCCTTCATCACTTTTAGGGTCCATCTTTCTCCTTTGTTCACGATCTGTCAGAATATAGCATTTGCTTCCAAATACATGGAAGTACTTCACTGTAGGCTTTCTTCCTTTCCAAAGTTCATAAATGGTGGATGATGTTCCCTTTCTCAAGGTGACCCTGTTATGGACATAACAGGCTGTATTCATAGCTTCAGCCCAAAAATTAATAGGAAGTCTTTTGGCATGTATCATTGCTCTGGCAGATTCCTGTATAGTCCTGTTTTTCCTTTCCACAACTCCATTTTGTTGAGGAGTTATGGGTGAAGAGAATTCATGATTAATTCCTTCTGAGGAGCAGAACTCATCAAACTTACTGTTTTCAAATTTCTTTCCATGATCACTTCTGATTCTGACAATGCCTCATTCTTTTTCTGTTTGAATTCTTTTGCACAGTTCCTTAAATACTTCAAATACATCAGACTTTTCTCTAATGAAGTTAATCCAGGTGAATCTGGAAAAATCATCCACAACAACATAGGCATATCTTTTTCCACCAAGACTTTCTACCTGCATTGGTCCCATCAGATCCATATGTAGAAGTTCTAACACCTTAGAGGTGGTCAGATGTCTTGACTTTGGATGTGACATTCTAGTCTGCTTTCCAACCTGACATTCACCACAGACTCTCCCTTCATCAATTTGCAGCCTTGGAATTCCTCTGAATGCTTCCATGGATATAATCCTTTTCATTCCTCTTAGATGTAAATGACCAAGTTTTTGGTGCCACAGTTTCACTTCTATTTCTTCTTTGGCAATAGAGCACACAAAATAATAATTAGTGTTCTCAGACTCCCATAAGTAGCAGTTGTCTTTAGATCTGACTCCTCTCATTACAACTTCTTATTTCTCATTAGTTACAAGACATTCAGACTTGGTGAAGTTGACCTTGAATCCTAGATCACATAATTGGCTGATACTTATGAGATTAGCAGTCAAGCCTTTTACCAACAATACTTCATTTAAGTTTAGAACTCCAGGGCAGTCCATGTTTCCAACTCCTTTGATTTCTCCTCTAGCACCATCTCCAAAAGTCACATAACTAGTAGTGTGAGGTTTAACATTATTGAGAAGATTCTTGATTCCAGTCATGTGTTTAGAGCATCCACTGTCAAAGTACCAGTCTTCCTTTGCAGAGACTCTAAGGGAGGTGTGAGCTATCAGGGCAGTAGCCTTTTTCTTCCACTGTTGAGTATATGGTGCCTTGTTAGACTTAGGTTTGACAACTGGGGTCTGATTAGGATATCCATATAATCTGAAGCAGAATGGCTTTATGTGACCAAACCTCCCACAATGATGACATCTCCATCTTTGATACTTTTTCTTCATATTTCTCTATTCTCTATGTTGAGTGCTATGTTGTGACATCTGCTTTGACATTTGTTTATCAGGTCTGGTCTTCTTCTTGTCTACAATTGATTTCTTTGCTGCCACAAATCCTAGACCAGACTTGTTTCCCACATTTTGTCCAACCTGAAGGATTTCTTTTAATTTGTCTGTTCCATTTGTCAGCATCTTGACATATTTGGTCATCTAGTTAAGTTTTGAGTTTAGCATTTGAACTCCCCCTTCTAGATGACTTATAGTATCAATGCCTGCCTTTTTCTCAGCCTCCAACTTTACTATGAGTTTTGTTTGTCTCTCATTTTGCTGACAGACTTCAGCACTTCTGATACATAACTTCTTGTAGGAGTCAGCCAGTTCTTCAAATGTCACTTCCTCATCACTAGAGTCACTATCAGAGTTACAAATACCAGTTAGCGCAGTAACTAGTTTGGCAGATTCTTCTTCAGAATTACTTTCTGAGTCACAGTCAGACCAAGTAACAAACATTCCTTTTTTTTGTTTATTAAGAAAGGTAGGACATTCAGCTCGAATGTGCCCATATCCTTCACATCCATGGCATTGAATTCCTTTGCTTTGATTTCCATTCTCTTCAGACTTTGGTCTTATGCTGGAGTCATAGGATCTGTTAATGTCAGAAGGAATGTTCTTAACATTTGACCTTGACTTTGGGTCCATTCTCTTGATGAGTTTGTTGAACTGTCTTCCAAGCATGGCTATAGCTTCTGAAATATTTTCTTCTTCATCCTCTTTGTTTTCATCTTCAGTATTAGATACAAGTGCCATGCTCTTGTTTTTCTTGTCGACATTGTCACTGATCCCCATCTCAAAGGTCTGAAGTGACCCAATGAGTTCATCCACCTTCAAGTTGCAGATATCCTGAGCTTCCTTTATAGCAGTCACCTTCATTGCAAATCTTTTAGGCAAGGATCTGAGAATCTTTCTCACCAACTTTTCTTCTGACATCTTTTCTACCAATGCTCCTGAGGAGTTGGAAATTTCCAAGATGTTCATATGAAACTCATGAATGGTCTCATCTTCCATCATCCTTAGGTTCTCAAATTTGGTAGTCAGCATCTGAAGCCTTGACATTTTTACTTTGGACGTGCCCTCATGGGTAGTTTTGAGAGTGTCCCAAACCTCCTTGGCCAGTTCACATTGATGTACTAGTCTGAATATGTTTCTATCAATTCCATTGAAAAAGGAATTTAATGCTTTGGAGTTACCCAGGGCTAACTCATCTTCTTCTTTGCTCCATTCTTCCTCAGGTTTCAGACTGGTCGTCCCATCTTTCCCAGTTATGGTGGGATGGTTCCATCCTTTGTCAGCAGCTCTTCAAGCCTTTTTGTCCAGTGATTTTAAGAAGGCAATCATATGAGGTTTCCAGTAGTCATAATTTGATCCATCCAGAATGGGTGGTATGTTTCCAAATCCTCCTTCTTTGTCCATAGCACCAGAAAATAATATCCCTAGATCTCACCTAGTAAGACAGGCAGGGTGCCTGCTCTGATACCAATTGAAATTCTGGCAGCAGATACTTAATGTCACAGTGAATGTTATGACACCATATCTGACACTCTTCAAGACAGTAAATCTAAAAGCAGTAAAGAACACAGTCAATTGTTTACCCAGTTCAATGTGTAACAACACCTACTCTGGGGGCTACCAAGCCAGGGAGGAAATTCACTATAAGAGATATTAATTCAGGAATAAACCAACCAGTTTATCTCCTTCACTTAAGACCTACCCAATGCAACTTCAATCTAAGTTCAACTTAAACCTGAGTTCCTACTCATTCCCCCTCAATCACAGCAGTAATACTGAACAATTGACTAATGAAATTATGAAGACACTCTTCAGAACATACACTTGATTTTGCTTCACAACTTTTAATTAAGTAACACAAACACTCGTGCTTCAAAGCTTTGAGTGATACACAACCCTAACTTGACTTTGCTTCAAAGCTTTAATCAAGTGACACAAACACTCGTGCTTCAAAGCTTTGAGTGATACATAACCCTAACTTGACTTTGCTTCAAAGCTTTAATCAAGTGACACAAACACTCGTGCTTCAAAGCTTTGAGTGATACACAACCCTTACAATCAAATCCTACTCCAATTCACTTATCACAATGATAATTGCTTGGATTACAGTAGTTGCAACTATACAGTCCCTTATTGATCTTCTATCAAAAGTATCTTTCACCAACAGTCTTCATGAGGATTATATAGGCAGTTATTCTTCAGTTAGGGCTTCCACAAAAATAGCTAGGGTTAATTAGGGTTAACCTCAAGACTTGGTCATAGGACTTTAACAACTAGATTAGGGTTAAGCAAAGTTAACCTAAGTCCACGTGAGAATCTGATCTGGACTGAATAAACCAGATTCCTGAAAATTCTCAGAAATAATAAATTTGCACCAATGTTAGTTCAGTACAGGATATCTTAACATTGGTTATGATAACAAGAATCCTGTTTATTGATTTTGGTAGAATGAAATAAATATGATCATTGCATAATGATCAGCTAAACACTCATATTGAGCAGCTCCTGTATGACATTCTTTTTCTGCAGAATGTACCTTGTATCCCAGAATGTTATGACATCAGTCATGACATTCACACAACTGGTTTTACTAAAAAACATGCCAACAACCAAACACTTACAATAATATTTGTTACCTGTAAAACAAGATTCCATATTAATCACAATCTTTTTGACGTTAGGAAATTATGAAACAAGGGTACATCTTTACTTTTGATGCTCTTAGTTGTTTAATTGAGCATGAGGTAGTTAAGGACCTTGTGTTTAAGGGTTCAAAGATTGATAACATCTATATGCTTGATCTAGATGACATGTCGACACATGGAACAAAGTGTTTAGTAGTCGAAGGTGAAGATTCTTAGTTATGACATATGCACTTAAGTCACGTGCATTTTGACTTGCTAAATAAAATAGCATCCAAGAATCTAGTAACCGGTCTTCATAAAATGAAGTTTTTAAAAGACAAATTATGTGATCTTGCAAAATGGGAAAGTGTAATGCTCGTTTATTTAATTAATCATTTAATTAAATTATTTTTGGATTATTTGTTGAAAAGTTGTGAGATGTTGAGAATTGTTGGTATAAGTTGTTAGATTATTATTAATTAGTTAATTAGTTGATTAATAATAATAATAATAATAATGTTAGATTTAATGGAATAATTGTGTTGGGCTTATTTTATTGGTTGGAAGTAGTAAAGTGGGGGTGTGAAAGTTCAGCTCAATAAGTTAATGATATAAGGTTAAGCTGACACAAGGATTTGATTTAGTTGGTGATTAAGGGTTTGTACGCTGACCGTAAGAGCTGCATAGAGGAAGGAGCAAGTTGCCCGATGTCGAGTAGAGCAAAACAAGGATTACGGTCGGAGCTTTGGTTGAGCGAACTTCAATCCAGGTAATGGTGGGGTTCTGACTTTATAATGGGATTTATGATATATATCATGTTGGAATTGGTCATTTGTATGACTGTATGTTGATGTTTCTAGATTTGTTATAGTTACATGTTTCTCTATATGTTGTGGTCGTTAGGGAGTCACTTTATGACCGTATCGCATGATTAGTGAACTATTGTTATAGTTGCCTGTTAGTAGTGTTGTGGGCATTTTGAGCTGTATGTATGATCGCCCGGTAGGATTAATGATTAGGTTAGTGTAGTTTATCACTGGGTGATGTGGTCGTTATGATGTTGTGGTGTCCCGAGCAGTTGGCAGGAAATTAAGAATTGTTGTTATGGTCGTATTATGAAGGTTTATGCGTGAATGTCTTATACAACGAACGAATTTGTTGATAGGAAATATAGTTGCCCGTTATTATGGTATTCTGAGCAGTTGGTCGGAAGTTATGAATTACATTGATGTGGGTGTTATGACGTCGTGTTGTTCTGTGTTGTTGGCCGAACTAGTGGTCGAGGAGGATGTCGATGGTGTTAGGTGTTGAGTGGTATTTAGGCTGCAAAGTGTGTCGGGGAATACATGTGTTGGATGTCAAGCGACATTAGGTTGCGAGGCGCGTCGAGGAGCACGGTACTGTTGTTGAGCGGAACGAAGTTGTAGGTTGGGCCGAGGAGTATAAGTTAGTTGTTATTCGCCTTAGTTACTGTGTAAGTTGTTCTGAGTTGAGAAATTACAGGTTGATGATTTATGTTGAGATGCCTCTAATGATGGGGCAGATATTAAGTTGAAGGCTTATGGCTAACGTTATTTTATGTTGAATTATTATTAAGTTGAGGGTTTATGCCAATGTTGTTGTGTTGTTGTGATTGTTGGTGTGAATTTTGTTGATAATGCGAAGTTGCAGGGAATTTTAAATGACGATGAATTACCTTTATTTACTGGTAAAAATGGTGTTATAGGCTTATGCCTTGCGATGAACGATGATTGTTGTGAGTATGTGATAGTGCATTCATTGAGTCACATACATTTGCATATTTTACAACGACATGGACTGGAAAACTGCGAAGAAGTCTTATGCCTTGTTGATGCCTCTATTAATTGGTAATTTCTAAGATGGGAGTTCTACTCTGTTTTTAAGATGGGAGTTATGCTTCATTGGTACCACATGCATATGCATAGTAACAAGTTGCATTTCACGTTGCATATTCAGTTGTCGTGTTGATGAATTAATTATTATATTTCGTTGATGTTTTGTTGTGATTGATGTTGTTTAAAGTTGTAAAGTGGTGATTTTGTATAGACTAGTTCTAATGTAATATTATCATACATCTGATTATAATGTTCGATATCTTACCCCTTCTGTTTGAATGTTGCCTTCTGTTGGTAACATGCAGGTAATCAAGAGTTGTAAGTGTTTGCTTGTTGGCATTAATTTTTGGTAAAACCAGATTTGCAAATGTCATGACTGATGTCATAACATTCTGGGATAAAGACAAATTCTGCAGAAGAAATGCTCTACAGGAACAACTCAGTATGAGTGAATATCATGATGATTAAGCTATGATCATATGTACTGAATTCTACCAAAATTAGTGAGCAGGATACATGATGTCATAACCAATGTTAAGACATCGTGTACTGATCAAGTTGTTGTGCAGATTTATTATTCCTGAGAATTTTCAAGAATCCGGTGTGCTATTCTGAGTTGAAGTATATTGACTAGATCAGATGCTCACGTGAATATTAGGTTAACCTTGCTTAACCCTAATCTGTTATGATGAAAGCCCAAGACCAAGTCTTTAGGTTAACGTTGGTTAACCCTAGCATTTTTATGGAAGCCCAAAATGAAGAATAGACTGCATATATATTTCTCACGAATCCTAATGGTGTGCAGCGCTTTTGACAGAAGATCAATAAGGCATTTTGTATAGTTTTAGTAATTATTATGATCCAAGCAATTATCACTTGATAAGTGACTTGGAGTAGGATTTGGTTGTAAGGGTTGTTTATCACTCAAAGCTTTGAAGCACGAGTGTTGTGTCTCTTGATTAAAGCTTTGAAGCAAAATCAAGCGTGTGTATTGAAGAATGTCTTCATAATCTTCTTAATTAGTAGATTAGTATCACTGCTGTGATTGAGGGGGAGTGAGTAGGAACTCAGGTTTAAGTAGGGCTTAGATTGAAGTTGCATTGGGTAGGTCTTAAGTGAAGGAGATAAACTGGTTGGTTTATTCCTAAATTAATACCTCTTATAGCGAATTTCCTCCCTGGCTTGGTAGCCCCCAGATGTAGGTGTTGTTATACACTGAACTGGGTTAAAAATTGATTGTGTTTTTTACTGTCTTTTAAATTACTGTTTGGTTTGTGTACAATTTGTCAGATACGGTGTCATAACATTCACTGTGACATTAAGTATCTGTTGCCAGAATTTCAATTGGCATCAGAGCATGCACCCTACCTGTCTTTCTGGGTGAGATCTAGGGATATTATTTTCTGGCGCTATGGACAAGGAATGAGGATTTGGGAACAGACCACCTATTCTGGATAGATCAAACTATGACTACTGGAAACCTCGTATGATTGCCTTCTTGAAGTCACTGGACAATAAAGCTTGGAGAGTTGCTGACAAAGGATGGAACCATCCCACCATAACTGGGAAAGATGGGAAGACTAGTCTGAAACCTGAGGAAGACTGGAGCAAAGAAGAAGAAGAGTTAGCCCTGGGTAACACTAAAGCATTGAATGCCTTGTTCAATGGAATTGATAGAAACATATTCAGACTAGTACATCAATGTGAACTGGCCAAGGATGTTTGGGACACTCTCAAAACCACCCATGAGGGTACATCCAAAGTAAAAATGTAAAGACTTCAGATGCTCACTACTAAATTTGAGAATCTAAGGATGAAGGAAGATGAGACCATTCATGAGTTTCACATGAACATCTTGGAAATTTCCAACACCTCAGGAGCATTGGGAGAAAAGATGTCAGAAGAAAAGCTGGTGAGAAAGATTCTCAGATCCTTGCCTAAAAGGTTTGCAATGAAAGTGACTGTTATAGAGGAAGCTCAGGATATCTGCAACTTGAAGGTTGACGAACTCATTGGGTCACTTCAGACATTTGAGATGGGGATCAGTGACAATGTTGACAAGAAAAACAAGAGCATAGCCCTTGTATCCAATACTGAAGATGAAAGTAAGGAGAGTGATGAAGAGAATATATCAGAAGCTATAGCTATGCTTGGAAGGAAGTTCAACAAACTCATCAAGAGAATGGACCGAAAGTCAAGGTCAAATGTCAAGAACATTTCCTCTGACATTAGCAGATCATATGACTCCAACAGAAGAACTAAGTCTGAAGAAAATGGAAATCAAATCAGAGGAATCCAATGCCATGGATGTGAAGGATATGGGCACATTCGAGCTGAATGTCTTACCTTTCTAAAGAAACAAAAGAAAGGAATGTCTGTTACTTGGTCTGATGGTGACTCAGAAAGTAACTATGAAGAAGAATATGCTAAACTAGTTACTGCACTATCTGGTGTTTGTAACTCTGATAATGATTCTAGTGATGAGGAAGTGACATTTGAAGAACTTGTTGACTCCTACAAGAAGCTATGTATCAGAAGTGCTGAAGTCTGTCAGCAAAATGAGAAACAGAAAAAGCTCATGGTGAAGTTGGAGGCTGAGAAGAAGGCAGACACTGCTACTATAAGCCATCTCAAAGGTGAAGTTCTAATGTTGAACTCCAAACTTGATCAGATGACTAAGTCTGTCAAGATGTTAACAACTGGAATTGACAAGTTGGAAGAAATCCTTCAGGCTGGATAAAATGCAGGAAACATGTCTGGTCTAGGATTTATGGCTGCAAAGAAATCTGTTGTTGACAAGGAGAAGACCAGGCCTGATAAACAAATGTCAAAGCATATGTCACAACATAGGACTCAACATCAAGAACAGAGAAATATGAAGAAAAAGTATCAAAGATGGAGATGTCATTATTGTGGGAGGATTGGTCACATAAAGCCATTCTGCTTCAGATTATATGGATATCCTAATCAGACCCCATATGTCAAACCTAAGACTAACAAGGCACCATATACTCAACAGTGGAAGAAAAAGACTGCAGCCCTGATAGCTCACACCTCCCTTAGAGTTTCTGCCAAGGAAGACTGGTACTTTGACAGTGGATGCTCTAAGCACATGACTGGAATCAAGAATCTGCTGAATGATGTCAAACCTCATACTACTAGTTATGTCACTTTTGGAGATGGTGCTAGAGGAGAAATCAAAGGAGTTAGAAAATTGGACTGCCCTGGAGTTCCAAACCTAAATGAAGTGTTACTGGTAAATGGTTTGACTGCTAATCTCATAAGTATCAGTCAATTATGTGATGTAGGATTCAAGGTCAACTTCACCAAGTCTGAATGTCTTGTAACTAATGAAAAACAAGAAGTTGTAATGAGAGGAGTCAGATCAAAAGACAACTGTTACTTATGGGAGTCTGAGAACACTAACTACTCTTATGTGTGCTCTATAGCCAAAGAAGGAAAGGAAGTGAAACTGTGGCACCAAAAACTTGGTCATTTACATCTTAGAGGGATGAAAAAGATCATATCCATGGAGGCTGTCAGAGGGATTCCAAGGCTTCAGATTGATGAAGGGAGAGTCTGTCGTGAATGTCAGGTTGGAAAGCAAAGTAGAATGTCACATCAAAAGACAAGACATCTGACCACCTCTAAGGTGCTAGAACTTCTACACATGGATCTGATGGGTCCCATGCAGGTGGAAAGTCTTGGTGGAAAGAGATATGCCTATGTTGTTGTGGATGATTTTTCCAGATTCACCTGGATAAACTTCATTAGGGAAAAGTCTGATGTATTTGATGTATTTAAGGAATTGTGCAAAAGAATTCAAAGAGAAAAAGAAGGATGCATTGTCAGAATCAGAAGTGATCATGGTAAGGAATTTGAAAATAGTAAGTTTGATGAGTTCTGTTCCTCAGAAGGAATCAATCATGAGTTCTCTTCACCTATAACTCCTCAACAAAATGGAGTTGTGGAAAGGAAAAACAGGACTATACAGGAATCTACCAGAGCAATGGTACATGCCAAGAAGCTTCCTATTTATTTTTGGGCTGAAGCTATGAATACAGCTTGTTATGTCCACAACAGGGTCACCTTGAGAAAGGGAACATCATCCACCCTTTATGAACTATGGAAAGGAAGAAAGCCTACAGTGAAGTACTTCCATGTCTTTGGGAGCAAATGCTATATTCTGACAGATCGTGAACAAAGGAGAAAGATGGACCCTAAAAGTGATGAAGGAATATTCCTAGGATACTCTACCAACAGCAGAGCATATAGGGTGTTCAATTCCAGGACCAAAGTTATGATGGAGTCTATAAATGTCATAGTTGATGATCACCATGAGGAAACAAATGTCCCATATGATGTTGAGACATTCTTTGAGACTTCAACACAAGTGTCTAAAAAGGATGGTGTGCCTAATCCTACTCCATCAGAGTCTGAATCAAAAGAAGCTAACAAAGATCCTTCCATCAGAATTTAGAAAGATCATCCTAAGGAACTCATCATAGGAGATCCTAACAGTGGAGTCACTACAAGATCTAGAGAAATCATCACAAACTCTTGTTTTGTGTCTAAGATTGAACCAAAAAATGTTAAAGAGGCTTTGACTGATGAATACTGGATTGGAGCAATGCAAGATGAATTGAACCAGTTCAAGCAACATAAAGTATGGGAGTTAGTTCCTAGACCAGAAGGAACAAACATCATTGGCACAAAGTGGATCTACAAGAACAAGTCAGATGCTAAAGGAGTTGTCACCAGGAATAAAGCAAGGCTTGTTGCTCAAGGATACACTCAAGTTGAAGGGGTTGATTTTGATGAGACTTTTGCTCCTGTAGCCAGACTGGAATCAATCAGACTTCTCTTGGGAGTTGCTTGTCTCCTTAAGTTCAAGCTGTTTCAGATGGATGTGAAGAGTGCCTTCCTAAATGGGTACTTAAATGAGGAAGTGTATGTGGAACAGCCTAAAGGATTTGTGGATCCAAACTGTCCTAATCATGTCTACAAATTGAGGAAAGCATTATATGGTCTGAAACAAGCTCCTAGAGCTTGGTATGAAAGGTTGACAAAGTTCCTCACTGACAAAGGATACAGGAAAGGAGGTTTGGATAAAACTCTTTTTGTCAAGGATGAAGGAGGAAAGATAATGGTAGCTCAAATTTATGTTGATGACATAGTGTTTGGAGGAATGTCAGATAAAATGGTTAAACATTTTGCTAACCAGATGCAAGCTGAATTTGAAATGAGCCTCATGGGAGAATTGACCTACTTTCTTGAACTACAAGTCACACAGATGGAAGACTCAATTTTTCTGTCTCAAAGCAAGTATGCAAAGAATATTGTCAAGAAGTTTGGGATGGAGAATGCCAGTCATAAAAGGACACATGCACCTACTCATTTAAAGTTGTCCAAAGACACAAGTGGGGAAAATGTGGATCAAAGCTTGTACAGAAGCATGATAGGAAGTCTGCTATACTTAACAGCCAGTAGACCTGACATTGCCTTTGCAGTTGGAGTATGTGCAAGATCCCAGGCTGAACCCAAAGTAAGTCACATCAACCAGGTGAAAATAATTCTGAAGTATGTGAGTGGAACTTACAATTATGGCATGATGTACTCTCATGGATGTGAACCAATTATGTCTGGTTATTGTGATGCTGATTGGGCTGGTAGTGCTGATGATAGAAAGAGCACCTCTGGAGGATGCTTCTTTGAAATTCTGGCAGCAGATACTCAATGTCACAGTGAATGTTATGACACCGTATCTGACTTTCTATAAGATAGTAAATAGAAAAACAGTAAAGAACACATTCAATTGTTTACCTAGTTCAGTGTGAAACAACACCTACTCTGGGGGATACCAAGCCAGGGAGGAAATCCACTATAAAAGATATTAATTCAGGAATAAACCAACCAGTTTATCTCCTTCACTTAAGACCTACCCAATGCAACTTCAATCTAAGTTCAACTTAAACCTGAGTTCCTACTCACTCCCCCTCAATCACAGCAGTGATACTAAACAATTGAATAATGAAATAATGAAGACACTCTTCAGAACATACACTTGATTATGCTTTACAGCTTTTAATCAAGTAACACAAACACTCGTGCTTCAAAGCTTTGAGTGATACATAAACCTAACTTGACCTTGCTTTAAAGCTTTAGTCAAGAGACACAAACACTCTTGCTTCAAAGCTTTGAGTGATACACAACCCTTACAATCAAAACCTATTCCAAGTCACTTATCACAATGATACTTGCTTGGATTACAGTATTTAAAACTATACAGCCCCAAGTTAGTCTTCTGTCTAAGAGTTAATTTCCAATCAGCTTTCCTGTTGAATATATATGCAGCTGTTTCTTCAGTTAGGGCTTCCACGAAAAGCTAGGGTTAATTAAGGTTAACCTCAAGACTTGGTCACAAGACTTTATCAACCAGATTAGGGTTGAGCTAGGTTAACCTAAAGTCCACGTGAGATTCTGTTCTGGAAGGTATGAACCAAATTCCTGAAAAATCTCAGAATTAACCAAACTGCATAACTGTTAGATCAGTACAGGATGTCTTAACATTTGTTATGACAACAAAAATCCTGTTTACTAATTTTGGTAGAAAGTGATAAATGTGATCATTTCAAAATGCTCAGATACACACTCATAAATAGCAACTACTGTATGCCATTCTTTTTCTGCATAAAGTACCTAATAATCCAGAATGTTATGACATCAGTCATGACATTCACACACCTGGTTTTACCAAAAATACATGCCAATAACTAAACACTTACAAACTCCCCCTTTGGCAAATTTTTGGCTAAAACCCCTAAACAATCAGAGATTTGAGAGCAGCAGAAATAATATGTCTGCAGAAAAAAATAATGTCTACCAAGTAATTAACACAAAATCTTCTCCCCCTCTTTAGCCATAAATAGGCCAAAGATACATGTACTTATAGGTTATACAGTCATCCAAAATGAGTAATAAAAACAGCAAAAAAAATCTGAAATCACTTGCAGCAACAGGTACGAGCAGCAAGCTTGACAACTCCACCAAACTTCAAGCACTGTCATCTTCAGAGGAGGCACTTTCTTCAGCATTGAGCTGATCTTCAGCAGCATCCTCTTCCCTTCTTTGTCCTTCAGTCTCCTCCTGTTCTAATCTGGAAATTAGGTTCTCAAGAGTCCTTTTCCTTGTCTCCAGCTCTTTGCAGGTTTCCTTCAGCACAACTATAACATCAGATGTCTTGGACTGAGTTTTTACAGTTGATGTCTCAGCTGATGTCATGACAATGTCAGGAACATGAGATCCCTGGAATAGCTTATAGTGCAACCCAAGAGTAGGGGATCTTTTGTATACAATATCTCTTTCCACTAGAATGTCAGGATACTGAGCAAGGACAATACCACATAGGAGGGAGGGAAAGGCAATAGGGCCTTTAACAGCATAGCTTCCAGCATGTTTTAAAGTTTGATCAAAGATATACCTGCCATAGTCAAATTCAGTCTTGGTTCCAACAGCATAAATGAATCTTCCCAATCCTGTGGAGATGGTTGATTTATGGTTGGTATGAACCCAGTTGGCTGCACCAATCTTGTGCAGGATGGCAAATTTCATGCTTAGCTTGCTAGCATTCAGCTTGCCTTTTAAGGGCCAGCACTTGACTTGTCTTGCAGTGATGGTTTGACATACTTGATTGTCAGTAACCTCTAGTTCAGGGAAAGCCTCATCTGGTCTTCCAAGGAATTTGTTAATTTCAGAGGGAGAGAAATTAACCTTTCTTCCTCTCACATAGACACATTTAAAGTCAGCTGACCTTCCATCAGCATATTCATCAGATAAATTCACTATGAATTCTTTGACAAGATTTTCATAGCAATTGGTAAACTTTACCACAGTATTCATTAGTCCAGCAGATTTGATTAGGTCCATGATTTCCCTACATTCCATGGCCCCATTGTTCAGTTCTCTTTCCAAGGCTATTCTTTTCAAGCAAACATACTTCCATCTGTTGGAATTTTCAGGGTGGTGAAAAGAAATATTGTCAGTGGGGACTTCAAGAACTTTAGCCATTTTGCTTGAAGGGACTTTCCTTCTGAGAGGAATGTCTTCAGCATCTATGTCAAATTCTGTTTCCTCATCAGAATCAGAAGGTTCAGGCTCTTTCCTTTTCTTTGCTATTGGTTGTCTCACAGGCTTTGAGAGACTCCCAGCATGTACTCGGGTTTTCACCTTCCCTTTGGACAGTCCAGTCTTCACAATTTCTACACCTGTCTTGCCTTCAGACCTGGTTTTCTTATGAGCAACATCAACAGTCTTCTCTTTGGTCAGACATTTTGCAGCATCCTGATTACCTTTTCTGTTCATCCTCCTCCTAGCTATGCTAGGGTTGATATTTGCAATTAGGTCATTGTCTGAGTATTCTTCATCCACATCAATAACCGGTGGTTCAACATTCTTCTCTGAAGGGTTCTGGATATCATCAAGATTTTCAGATGATTTCTGAATGTTGTCATTTGGTGTCTCAACATTCTCAGAGACATCTGGATTTATTTCAACATTTGGACTTGCTGATTCTTGATTTAATGGAACAGAAATCCCAGGTATAGAGTGGTTCTCACTCAGAATTCTTGTAACAAGCCTAGCTATTGCTTGATGAATATAAGCCGAGCCTTCCCTATTTGGAACAGAAGATGAAGGTTGAGAGGGATTACCGGATGAAGTAGCTTGAGACCTTCCTGCATGCCTTGTTCTCAGCTTTTTAACCTTAGAGGGGTTAGTTGCCATTTCTCTAAGAGGAGTAATCTCCAGGACTTCAGAATCCATGCATGATGTGATTGCCCTAGAATCTCGATCAGAGGATGAGGATGAAACAGTCGTCTTGGAAGAGGATGATGTTTGAGACATTTCGATAGTCTTAGAAAACCAGTAGCAACGAGAGAGAAAACTTTGATTTAGAGAATGGGGATTGTTGCAGAGCCGAGAGAGGAAGGAGGTAAATGAGTGTCTATTCAACTTCTTAACACTTTTGAAATAATTAGGAAAACATATGATTAACCCAATCAAAATAGACTTAACACAAAAAACTCCTTCATCCCTTGTTTTAAGCAAAATTAATTGCTACATTTCCTCATGTTGACAAATACCCAACTTGCCCCTCAAATTTTCAAATTGATTTGTATCAAGTGCCTTGGTAAAAATGTCAGCCAGTTGTAGCTCAGTGGCAACATGTTCCAGTTTAATCGTCTTCTCCTCTACAAGGTCTCTGATAAAGTGATGTCTAATGTCAATATGCTTGGTCCTGCTATGCTGAATAGGATTTTTGGAAATGTTGATTGTACTCAGATTGTCACAGTACAATGTCATAACATCTTGTGTGACATTATACTCAGTAAGCATCTGTTTCATCCATATCATTTGAGAACAGCTACTACCAGCTGCAATGTATTCAGCTTCAGCAGTAGAGAGAGAGACACAGTTCTGTTTCTTGCTGAACCAGGAGACCAGATTGTTTCCTAAGAAGAAACATCCTCCAGAGGTGCTTTTTCTATCATCAGCACTTCCAGCCCAGTCAACATCACAGTAACCAGTCAGAGTTGGTTCACAATCATGAGAGTACAGCAAGCCATAGTTGTAAGTTCCACTTACATACTTCAAAATTCTCTTCACTTGGTTGATATGACTGACTTTAGGATCAGCTTGGTATCTTGCACATACTCCAACTGCAAAAGCAATGTCAGGTCTGCTGGTTGTTAAGTACAGCAGACTTCCTATCATGCTTCTGTACAGGCTTTGGTCCACCTTAAACCCACTTGAATCTTTGGATAGCTTTAAATGAGTAGGTGCAGGAGTCCTTTTGTGACTGGCATTCTCCATACCAAACTTCTTGACAATGTTCTTTGCATACTTGCTTTGAGATAGAAAAATTGAGTCTTCCATCTGTGAGACTTGCAGTCCAAGAAAGTAGGTCAGTTTCCCATGAGACTCATTTCGAATTCAGCCTGCATCTGGTCAGCAAAATGTTTAACCATTTGATCTGACATTCCCCCAAACACTATGTCATCAACATAGATTTGAGCTACCATTATCTTTCCTCCTTCATTTTTGACAAAAAGGGTTTTATCCAAGCCTCCTTTTCTGTATCCTTTGTCAGAGAGAAATTTTGTCAACCTTTCGTACCATGCTCTAGGAGCTTGTTTCAGGTCATACAAAGCTTTCCTCAATTTGTAGACATGATCAGGATAGTTTGGATCCACAAATCCTTTAGGCTGTTCCACATAGACTTCCTCATTTAAGTACCCATTTAGGAAGGCACTTTTTACATCCATCTGAAATAACTTGAACTTCAGGAGACAAGCAATTCCCAATAGGAGTCTGATAGATTCCAGTCTGGCTACAGGGGCAAAGGTCTCATCAAAATCAACCCCTTCAACTTGAGTGTATCCTTGGGCAACAAGTCTTGCCTTATTCCTGGTGACAACTCCTTCAGCATTTGATTTGTTCTTGTATATCCATTTTGTGCCAATGATGTTTGTTCCCTCTGGTCTAGGAACTAACTCCCATACTTCATGTTGCTTAAATTGGTTCAATTCATCTTGCATTGCACCAATCCAGTATTCATCAGTTAAAGCCTCCTTAACATTTCTTGGTTCAATTTTAGACACAAAGCAAGAGTTTGAGATGATTTCTCTAGATCTTGTAATGACTCCACTGTTAGGATCCCCTATGATGAGTTCTTTAGGATGATCTTTCTGAATTCTGATGGAAGGAATTTTGCTAGCTTCCTTGGATTCAGAGTCTGCTGCAGTGGTGTTAGGTAGGTCATTCTGTTGAGTTGGAGTCTCAAAGAATGTCTCAACATTACAAGGGACATCTGTTTCCTCATGATAATCATAAACTATGACATTTATTGATTCCATCATGACTTTGGTCCTGGAATTGAATACCCTATAAGCTCTGCTGTTGGAGGAGTATCCTAGAAATATTCCTTCATCACTTTTAGGGTCCAGCTTTCTCCTTTGTTCACGATCTTCCAGAATATAGCATTTGCTACCAAATACATGGAAGTACTTCACAGTTGGCTTTCTTCCTTTCCAGAGTTCATAAATGGTGGATGAGGTTCCCTTTCTCAAAGTGACTCTATTATGGACATAACAGGCTGTATTCATAGCTTCAGCCCAAAAATGAATAGGAAGTCTTTTGGCATGTATAATTGCTCTGGCAGATTCCTGTATGGTCCTATTTTTCCTTTCTACAACTCCATTTTGTTGAGGAGTTATAGGAGAAGAGAATTCATGACTAATTCCTTCTGAGGAACAGAACTCATTAAACTTATTGTTTTCAAATTCCTTGCCATGATCACTTCTGATTCTGACAATACACCCTTCTTTTTCTCTTTGAATTCTTTTGCACAGTTCTTTAAAAACTTCAAATACATTAGATTTTTCCCTAATGAAGTTAATCCAGGTGAATCTGGAAAAATCATCCACAACAACATAGGCATATCTTTTTCCACCAAGACTTTCCACCTGCATTGGTCCCATCAGATCCATATGTAGAAGTTCTAGAACCTTAGAGGTGGTCAGATGTCTTGACTTTGGATGTGACATCCTAGTCTGCTTACCAACCTGACATTCACCACAAACTCTCCCTTCATCAATTTGCAGTCTTGGAATCCCTCTGACTGCCTCCATGGATATAATAATTTTCATTCCTCTTAGATGAAGATGGCCAAGTTTTTGGTTCCACAGTTTCACCTCTTTTTCTTCTTTGGCAATAGAACACACAGTGGAGTAATTAGTGTTCTCAGGCTCCCACAAGTAACAATTGTCTTTAGATCTGACTCCTTTCATTACAACTTCTTGTTTCTCATTAGTTACAAGACATTCAGATTTTGAGAAGTTGACCTTGAATCCTAGATCGCATAATTGACTGATACTAATGAGATTAGCAGTCAGGCCTTTTACCAATAATACTTCATTTAGATTTGGAACTCCAGGGCAGTCCAAGTTACCAACTCCTTTGATTTCTCCTCTAGCACCATCTCCAAAGGTCACATAACTAGTGGTGTGAGGTTTAACATTATTGAGAAGGTTCTTGATTCCAGTCATGTGCTTAGAACACCCACTGTCAAAGTACCAGTCTTCCTTTGCAGAGACTCTAAGGGAAGTGTGGGATATCAGGGCAGTAGCCTTTTTCTTCCACTGTGGAGTATGTGGTACCTTGTTAGACTTAGGTTTGACACCTGGGTTCTGATTAGGGTATCCATACAATCTGAAGCAGGATGGCTTTATGTGACCAAACCTCCCACAATAATGACATCTCCATCTTTGGTACTTTTTCTTCATATTTCTCTGTTCCCGATGTTGAGTGCTATGTTGTGACATCTACTTTGACATTTGTTTATCAGGCCTGATCTTCTTGTCTGCACCAGATTTCTTTGCTGCCACAAATCCTAGACCAAACTTGTTTCCCACATTTTGTCCAACCTGAAGGATTTCTTCCAATTTGTCAGTTCCATTTGTCAGCATCTTGACAGATTTGGTCATCTGGTTCAGTTTTGAGTTCAGCATTTGAACTTCCCCTTCTAGATGACTTATAGTTTCAATGTCTGCCCTTTTCTCAGCCTCCAACTTTATTATGAGTTTTGTTTGTCTCTCATTTTGCTGACAGACTTCAGCACTTCTGATACATAATTTCTTGTAGGTATCAGCCAGTTCTTCAAATGTCACTTCCTCATCACTAGTGTCACTTTCAGAGGTACAAACACCAGTTAGTGCAGTAACTAGTTTGGCAGATTCTTCTTCAGAATTACTTTCTGAATCACAGTCAGACCAGGTAACAAACATTCCTTTCTTTTGTTTCTTAAGAAAGGTAGGACATTCAGCTCGAATGTGCCCATATCCTTCACATCCATGGCATTGAATTCCTCTGCTTTGATTTCCCTTCTCTTCAGACTTTGGTCTTCTGTTGGAGTCATAAGATCTGTTAATGTCAGAAGGAATGTTCTTAACGTTTGACCTTGACTTTGGATCCATTCTCTTGATGAGTTTGTTGAATTGTCTTCCAAGCATGGCTATAGCTTCTGAAATATTTTCTTCTTCATCCTCCTTGTTTTCATCTTCATTGTTGGATATAAGTGTTATGCTCTTGTTTTTCTTGTCAACATTGTCACTGATCCCCATCTCAAAGGTCTGAAGAGACCCAATGAGTTCATCCACCTTTAACTTGCTGATATCCTGGGCTTCCTCTATAGCAGTTACCTTCATTGCAAATCTTTTAGGCAAGGATCTGAGAATCTTTCTCACCAATTTTTCTTCTAACATCTTTTCTCCCAATGCTCCTGAGGTGTTGGCAATCTCCAAGATGTTCATGTGAAACTCATGAATGGTTTCATCTTCCATCATCCTTAGGTTCTCAAATTTGGTAGTCAGCATCTGAAGCCTTGACATTTTTACTTTGGATGTGCCCTCATGAGTAGTTTTGAGAGTGTCCCAAACTTCCTTGGCCAGTTCACATTGATGTACTAGTCTGAATATGTTTCTATCAATTCCATTGAACAAGGCATTTAATGCTTTGGAATTACCCAGGGCTAACTCATCTTCTTCTTTGCTCCATTCTTCCTCAGGCTACAGACTGATTGTCCCATCTTTCTCAGTTATGGTGGGATGGTTCCATCCTTTGTCAGCATCTCTCCAAGCCTTTTTGTCCAGTGATTTTAAGAAGGCAATCATACGAGGTTTCCAGTAGTCATAATTTAATCCATCCAGAATGGGTGGTCTGTTTCCAAAAACTCCTTCTTTGTCCATAACGCCAGAAAGTGATATCCCTAGATCTCACCCAGTAAGACAGGCAGGGTGCCTGCTCTGATACCAATTGAAATTCTGGCAGCAGATACTCAATGTCACAGTGAATGTTATGACACCGTATCTGACTTTCTATAAGACAGTAAATAGAAAAACAGTAAAGAACACAGTCAATTGTTTACCCAGTTCAGTGTGAAACAACACCTACTCTGGGGGCTACCAAGCCAGGGAGGAAATCCACTATAAGAGATATTAATTCAGGAATAAACCAACCAGTTTATCTCCTTCACTTAAGACCTACCCAATGCAACTTCAATCTAAGTTCAACTTAAACCTGAGTTCATACTCACTCCCCCTCAATCACAGCAGTGATACTAAACAATTGAATAATGAAATAATGAAGACACTCTTCAGAACATACACTTGATTATGCTTCACAACTTTTAATCAAGTAACACAAACACTCGTGCTTCAAAGCTTTGAGTGATACATAAACCTAACTTGACCTTGTTTCAAAGCTTTAGTCAAGAGACACAAACACTCTTGCTTCAAAGCTTTGAGTGATACACAACCCTTACAATCAAAACCTATTCCAAGTCACTTATCACAATGATACTTGCTTGGATTACAGTAGTTAAAACTATACAACCCCAAGTTGGTCTTCTGTCTAAGAGTTAATTTCCAATCAACTTTCCTGTTGAATATATATGCAGTTGTTTCTTCAGTTAGGGCTTCCACGAAAAGCTAGGGTTAATTAGGGTTAACCTCAAGACTCGGTCACAAGACTTTATCAACCAGATTAGGGTTGAGCTAGGTTAACCTAAAGTCCACGTGGGATTCTGTTCTGGAAGGTATGAACCAAATTCCTGAAAAATCTCAGAATTAACCAAACTGCATAACTGTTAGATCAGTACAGGATGTCTTAACATTTGTTATGACAACAAAAATCTTGTTTACTGATTTTGGTAGAAAGTGATAAATGTGATCATTGCAAAATGCTCAGATACACACTCATAAATAGCAACTATTGTATGCCATTCTTTTTCTGCATAAAGTACCTAATAATCCAGAATGTTATGACATCAGTCATGACATTCACACACCTGGTTTTACCAAAAATACATGGCAATAACTAAACACTTACATTCTTTTTGGGAAATAATTTTGTTTCTTGGTTCAGCAAGAAACAAAACTATGTGTCTCTATCTACTGCTGAAGCTGAATACATAGCAGCTGGTAGCAGCTATTCTCAAATGATCTGGATGAAACAGATGCTGACTGAGTATAATGTCACACAAGATATCATGACATTATACTGTGACAACTTGAGTACTATTAACATATCCAAGAATCCTATACAGCATAGCAGGACTAAGCATATTGACATTAGACATCACTTCATCAGAGATCTTGTGGAGGAGAAGGTGATTAAGCTGGAACATGTTGCCACTGAACTACAACTGGCTGATATTTTTACCAAGGCACTAGATGCTAGTCAGTTTGAGAATTTAAGGGGCAAGCTGGGTATTTGCCAATATGAAGAGATGTAGCAATTAATTTTGCTTAATACAAGGTTTGAAAGAGATATTTTAATCAAGTTTATTCTGATTGGGCTAATCATTTGGTTCCCTCTTTCTTTCCAAAAGTTTAAGAAGAGGAATAGACATAATTATATATCCCTCTTCTCAGTTTGCTGCATCACTCTCCATTCCCTCAAAAGAAAATTTCACACTTGCTGTCACTTGTATTCTCAATCTCTCAAGATGTCTCAACAATCTGTGTCATCATCTTCATCAAAGGCAACTGCATCTTCCTCACCCACTGACACCAAACCTAAGGAAAACGTAAACCCCATGGATGCTGATGTTCTTGAGGTAACTCCACTTCATACAATGGCAGCTGATCCTACTAAGGTCAAGAAGCTGCGAACCAGACATGCAAGAAGATCACAAGCTTCTCCCTCTGGTAAATCTTCTCAACCATCATCCTTTGTTCCTCCAGAGATAGCTAATAGGGAAGGTTCTGCTTATGTACATCAAGCTATTTTCAGACTAGTCACTAGGATTCTTAATGAGAATCAGTCTCTTCCTGGTGTATCTGTACCATTGAACCAAGAAACTGCTAGCCCTAATTTAGAAAGTGATCCCAATGTCACTCAGAATGTTGAGACACCTGATGACAACATTGAGAAATCTCCAGAGAAACCTGATGATCACTAGACCCCTACTGACAAGGCTGTTGAACCTCCTGTCATTGATGTTGATGAAGAATTTTTTGACAATGATTTAATTGCTAATGTCAACCCTATCATAGCAAGAAGGATGATGAGTAGAAAAGAAAAGCAGAGTGTTGCCCAAAGCCCCTCCAAAGAGAAGGCTACTAAAGTTGTTCATGAGAAAGCTAGGCCTGAGAACAAGGCTAGAGAAGAAGTTGAGAAGGATCAAAAGGTTGGAACTTCCAAAGGGAAGGGTAAGGTAAAAGCTAGGGTATCTGTTGGTAGTCTCTCAAAACCCTTGAGACAACCTATAGCCAAGAAAAGAAAGGCTCCTGAACCCTCTGAATCTGATGAGGAATCAAACTTTGATTTTGATGTTGATAGCAATTTTCCAGACATTCCTCTCAGGAAGAAACCCTATTCTAGCAAACTGCCTAAGGTTCCTGAGGTTTCCATTGACAACATCTCCTTTCACCATCCAGAAAATGCAAGCAGGTGGAAGTATGTGTTTCTGAAAAGGATTGCCTTAGAGAGGAAGCTGAACAAAAGTGCTATTAAGTGTAAGGAAGTCATGGATCTCATCAAGGTTGCTGGCCTGATGAAAACAGTGGTCAAGTTTTCCAACTGATATGAGATTCTTGTCAAAGAATTCATAGTAAATTTGTCTGGTGGATGTGCTGATGGAAAGTCAGCTGATTTTAAGAGTGTTTATGTGAGAGGAAGGAAGGTAAATTTCTCTCCTACTGTGATAAACAAATACCTAGGGAGGCCTGATGATGCTCAGCCTGAGCTTGAAGTTACTGACAACCAGGTTTATCAAACCATCATTTCCAAGCAAGTCAAGCACTGGCCCTTGAAAGGGAAGCTAACTGCAAGCAAGCTGAGTGTAAAGTTTTCCATACTGCACAAAATTGGTACAACTAATTGGGTTCCCACCAACCACAAATCCACCATCTCCACTGGTTTGGGAAGATTTATCTATGCTGTTGGAACCAGAACAAACTTTGATTATGGCAACTACATCTTTGATCAAACAATGAAACATGTTGAGAGTTGTGCTATTAAAGGCCCTATTGCTTTTCCCTCTCTCCTGTGTGGTATAATCATTGATCAGTATCCTGATATTCTGGTTGAAAAGGACTCTGTGTGCAAAAGAGCTCCTGCACTTGGTTTTCACTATAAGTTGTTTCAGGGAACACATGTCCCTGACATTGTTATGACATCTGCTGAGACATCAAATGTCAAAACTCATTCCAAGAAAGCTGATGTTATAGTTGTTCTAAAAGAAACCTGCAGAGAGCTTGATGCAAGAAAAAGGACTCTTGAAGAGTTGATTACTAGTCTGGAACAGGAGGAGAATGAAGAACAAATAAGGGAAGTGGATGCTGATGAAGAACAGCATGATGGTTCTGCAAGAAGCTCACCAGAAGATGCTGCTGAAAATAGTGCTTCCTTAGGGGATGACAGTACCTGAAGGTCTGTGTTTGCTGAGTTGTAAAGATTGATGCTGGAACTTGCTGCTGCTATTTGATACATTCTCTCTGTTTCTGTGTATTTTGGATTTCCTTTTGATGACTGTATAACTTGAAGTACTAGATCCTTTGGCCTCTTTATGGCTAAAAAGGGGGAGAAGTAATTGTGGTAATTTTGGTAGAATTGGATACTGGTAGTTAGATTAGTTGTTATTAAAAATTCTACTGCATCCTAATCTCTGATTGTTTAGGGGTTTTAGCCAAAAATTTGCCAAAGGGGGGAGTTTGTAAGTGTTTGCTTGTTGGCATTAATTTTTGGTAAAACCAGATTTGCGAATGTCGTGACTGATGTCATAACATTCTGGGATAAAGACAAATTCTGCAAAAGGAATGTTCTACAGGAACAACTCAGTATGAGTGAATATCATGATGATTAAGCTATGATCATATGTACTGAATTCTACCAAAATCAGTGAGCAGGATACATGATGTTATAACCAATGTTAAGACATCCTGTACTGATCAAGTTGTTGTGCAAATTTATTGTTCCTGAGAATTTTCAGGAATCTGGTGTGCTATTCTGAGTTGAAGTATATTGACTAGATCAGATGCTCACGTGGATATTACGTTAACCTTGCTTAACCCTAATATGTTATGATGAAAGCCCAAGACCAGGTCTTTAGGTTACGTTGGTTAACCCTAGCTATTTTTATGGAAGCCCAAAATGAAGAATAGACTGCATATATATTTCTCACGAATCCTAGTGGTGTGCAGCGCTTTTGACAGAAGATCAATAAGGCATTTTGTATAGTTTTAGTAATTACTGTGATCCAAGCAATTATCACTTGATAAGTGACTTGGAGTAGGATTTTGTTGTAAGGGTTGTTTATCACTCAAAGCTTTGAAGCACGGGTGTTGTGTCTCTTGATTAAAGCTTTTAAGCAAAATCAAGCGTGTGTATTGAAGAATGTCTTCATAATCTTATTAATCAGTAGATTAGTATCACTGCTGTGATTGAGGGGGAGTGAGTAGGAACTCAGGTTTAAGTAGGACTTAGATTGAAGTTGCATTGGGTAGGTCTTAAGTGAAGGAGATAAACTGGTTGGTTTATTCCTAAATTAATACCTCTTATAGTGAATTTCCTCCCTGGCTTGGCAGCCCCCAGATGTAGGTGTTGTTATACACTGAACTGGGTTAACAATTGATTGTGTTCTTTACTGTCTTTTAAATTACTATTTGGTTTGTGTATAATTTGTCAGATACAGTGTCATAACATTCACTGTGACATTAAGTATATGTTTCCGGAATTTCAAGAGTGAAGGCGGTTTACCTTCAATAGTTCGAGTCAATGTCATTGCTGTGATACGTAACACTCGGGGGAATGAAGGCTTGCTAGTTTATTGTTGTTATTATTTCATTTGTTGAACTTTAAGTTGTTTTTAGTTGAATACTTGTTATTTGAAGTTGTTAGTAGGACAAAGATGATATATTCTTTTAAATTGAATATTTGATTTCGCTGTGAAGTTATGAAAGTTGTTGATTTTAAAAGGATTAAATCATGTTGTTGTTGGTTCATCCAAGTTAATGTGTTATGTATCTGCAATGAATGTCGTTGTTTTAAGTTGAAATTTGTATCATCCTGATTCGGTTGTCAAATTTTATAACTTTGATTTATATATATAATTGTCGGGTAGAATTGGGGTGTTACAAAGTTGGTATCAGAGCAAGTCTGTCTGTCTGACCAAGTTGTCGAGTCATAGTTGTCTAACAATCGAGTATTGTTACCTTGAGTTCTAACTATTTTTTATGTTATAGAGATAAGTTGATATGGCTGGAAGGAATGTTATTGCACTTGGTGTTGCTTTAGAAGCAATGTCGCATGCTATGGAGAATCATTTGAATGCTGACATGACTATTGGATCTCGTAGTTTGGCGACTTTCCAGAGGGAGAATCCGCCTACCTTCAAGGGTAAGTATGATCCTGACGGAGCGTTGGATTGGTTGAAAGAGATTGAGAGGATCTTCCGTGTGATGGACTGTACTCTGGCGTAGAAGGTTCAATATGGTACTCATATGTTAGAAGTCAAAGCTGATGACTGGTGGCTAGAGACGTGTCAGAGGTTAGAAGCTGCAGGTAAAAATGTCACCTGGGCTGTGTTTCATAGGGAATTTCTGAGGAAGTATTTCCCTGAAGATGTTCGTGGTAAGAAGGAAACTGAGTTCCTTGAATTGAAGTAAGGAAGTATGTCGGCTGTTGATTATGCTACAAAGTTTATGGAGTTGGCTAAGTTTTATCCGCACTATAGCGAGGCGAATGCTGAGTTTTTGAAGTGTATCAAGTTTGAGAATGCGTTGCGCCCAGAGATCAAGAAGGCAGTTGGATACCAGAAGATTCGTGTCTTCGCTGATTTGATTGATAGTTGCAGGATTTATGAAGAGAATAATAATGCTCATTATAAGATTATCAGTGAGAAGAGGGGTAAGCACCAACAGAATCATGGTAATCCTTATGATGCCCCAGCTGGTAAAGGTAAATAGAAAGTTGCTCAGGGTCAGAGAACTAGTGGGGGAGATGCTCCTGCTGGTGTGGTTTGTTTCAAATATGGAAAACCTGGTCATAAGAGCAATGTGTGTACTGCTGAGGTGAAGAGGTGTTTTCATGTTGTGGTAATACTTGACATGTTGCATCTGAGTGCAAGCATAAGGAGGTGATTTTCTTCAATTGTGGTGAAGAATGAAAAATTGGGAGTCAATGTCAAAAACCAAAGAAGATGCAAATCATTAGAAAAGTGTTTGCTTTGGCTGAAAATCATACGGCTAGTGAGGATAGAATCATCAGAGGTACGTGTTTCATTAATAGTACTCATTTAATTACTATTATTGATGCTGGTTCTACTCATTGTTTTATTGATGCTGATTGTGTTGAAAGATTGAGTCTTATGTTGTCTTCTATGAATGGAGAGATGGTCGTCAATACTCCATCCAAGGGGTCGGTGACTACTTCTTTTGTGTGTTTAAAGTGTCATTTGTCGATATTCGACATAGACTTTGTTGTTGATTTGGTTAGTTTGCCTTTAAGTGGATTAGATGTGATCTTAGGTATGAACTAGTTAGAGCATAATTGTGTTCATATTAACTGTTATAACAAGTCGGTGAGGTTTTCTACTCCTGAGGAAGAGGAAGCTGGTTTGTTGTCTGCTAGACAGTTGAGGAAGTTGATGCAAGAAGAGGCTCAGATGTTCTCGTTAATGGCGTTGCTATCTGTCGAGAATCAAGCTGTAATTGAGGAATTACGAGTAGTGCGTAAATTTCCTGAAGTTTCCCTGATGAAATTCCCGATGTACCGCCAGAGAGAGAAGTTGAATTTTCTATTGATCTTGTACCTGGTATCAGACATGTTTCTATGGCACCATACATGATGTCTGCATCTAAATTGTCGGAACTAAAGAAGCAATTGGAAGAGTTACTTGAGAAGAAATTTGTAAGACCAAGTGTGTCACCGTGGGGAGCTCCAGTGTTGCTAGTAAAGAAGAAATATGGAAGTATGAGGCTTTGTGTTGATTATAGACAATTGAATAAAGTGACGATCAAGAACAAGTATCCACTTCCAAGAATAGATGATTTAATGGATTAATTGGTGGGTACTCTTGTGTTTAGTAAGATTGATTTGAGATTGGGTTATCATCAGATTAAAGTGAAGGATGAAGATATCCAGAAGAAAGCTTTCAGAATGCATTATGGACATTATGGGTACTGGGTGATGCCTTTCAGTGTTACTAATGCGCCGGGAGTATTCATGGAGTACATGAATCTTATCTTTCATACTTGTTTGGATCGGTTTGTAGTGGTTTTCATTGATGACATTTTAATTTACTCTAAATTGGAAGAAGAGCATGCATAACACTTAAGAATAGTATTGCAAGTTTTGAAAGAGAAAAAGTTGTATGAAAAGTTTCTAAATGTGAAGTTTGGTTAAAGGAGATTAGTTTTCTTGGTCATGTTATCTTAGGTAGTGGCATTGTTGTAGATCTATATAAAGTAGATGTTGTGCTGCAATGGGAAAATCCAAAGTCAGCTACCGAGATTAGAAGCTTTTTGGGATTAGCTGGTTATTATAGAAGGTTTATCGAAGGTTTTTCTAAGTTGACACTTCTGTTAACTAAGTTGACTTGTAAAGGTAGAGCTTTTGTGTGGGATGTTCAGTGTGAAGAAAGTTTTTCAGAATTGAAGAAGAGATTGACGTCGGCTCCAATTTTGACATTACCTAATCCGGGAGAACCTTTTGTGGTATATTGTGATGCTTCCAAGATAGGTGTATGAGGTGTGCTTATGCAGAATGATAAGGTAGTTGCTTATGCATCAAGGCACTTGAGGACTCATGAAAATAACTATCCTACGCATGATTTAGAGCTTACTGCAGTTGTTTTTATGTTGAAGATTTGGAGGCATTACCTTTATGGTTCTAGATTTGAAGTATTTAGCGACCATAAGAGTTTAAAGTATTTGTTTGATCAGAAGGAATTGAATATGAGACAACTAAGATGGTTGGAGTTGTTAAAGGATTATGATTTCGGTTTGAATTATCATTCAGGAAAAGTGAATGTGGTGGTTGATGCGTTAAGTCGAAAGACTTTACATATGTCAGCAATGATGGTTAAAGAGTTGGAATTAATTGAACAGTTCAGAGATATGATCTTAGTTGCGAGGTGACACCGCAAAGTGTTATGTTAGGGATGTTGAAGATTAATAACGATTTTATGGACAATATTAAAGAAGCTCTGAAGTTGGATGTAAAACTGGTAGATTCAATGGTTGGGATCAATCAGTTTGAGAATAGTGATTTCAAGTTAGATGCGCAAGGTGTGTTGAGATTTCATAGTCGGATTTGTATTCTTGATGGTGCAGAGATGAAGAAAGTAATTATTGAGGAAAGTCATAGAAGCAAGTTGAGCATTCATCTGGGATCTACAAAGATGTATCAAGATTTTAAGAGTTTGTTTTGGTGGCCTGGAATGAAGGGTGACGTGGCTCGATTTGTGTATGCATGTTTGACTTGTCAGAAGTCGAAAGTTGAACATCAGAAGCTCCAGGGTTGATGCAACCGTTAGAAGTTCCATAATGGAAATGGGATATCATTTCGATGGACTTTGTGATGGGGTTACCTAATACTCTAAGAGGACATGATTCGATCTAGGTGATTGTCGATAGGATTACAAAGTCGGCTCATTTTATTCATATTAACATCAGTTTTCCAGTATCGAAGTTGGCAGAGATTTACACTAGTGTAATTGTAAAGTTGCATGGTTTCCCTTTGTGCATTGTGTCAGATAGAGATCCGAGGTTTACTTCATATTTTTGGAAGAGTTTACAAGAGGCGTTGGGTTCTAAGTTGAGGTTGAGTTCTGTGTATCATCCTCATACGGATGGTCAAACGGAAAGAACTATTCAGTCATTAGAAGATTTGTTGAGAGCATGTGTTCTTGAGCAGGGAGGTTTGTGGGATACTTATATTCCGTTAATAAAGTTCACTTATAATAACAATTACCATTCTAGTATTGGAATGATACCTTTTGAAGCTTTGTATGGTTGAAGATGTAGAACTCCTTTATGTTAGCATGAATCTGTAGAAAGTGTAGTGCTTGGACCTGAACTTGTCCGTGATACTACTGAGAAGGTGAAGTTGATTCGAGAAAAGATGAAAACTTCTCAAAGTAGATAGAAGAGTTATCATGACAAGCGAAGGAAAGATTTTTAGAATTTCAAGCAGGTGACCATGTGTTTCTGAGAGTTACACCTGTGACTGGTGTTGGGCAAGCATTGAAGTCTAAGAAGCCCACTTCTCATTTTATTGGTCCGTATTAGATTTCGAAAAGAGTTGGGAATGTTGCTTATAGAGTGGCTTTACCACCTAATCTTTCGAATTTTCATGATGTGTTTCATGTATCACAACTCCGAAAGTATATTTCATACCCATCTCATGTGATTCATATGGATGATGTGCAAGTAAGGGATAATCTTATTGTGGAGACGATGCCTGTACAAATTGCAGATCGTGAGATGAAGACTCTAAGAGGCAAAGAGATTGCTTTGGTTAAAGTAGTATGGTTAGGAGCTTCCGGAGAAAGCATGACGTGGGAGATGGAAAGAAAGATGTGAGACTCCTATCCTGAGTTGTTCGAATAAGGTAGATTTTCGAGGACGAAAATATTCTAAGTGGAGGAGAGTTGTAATAGCCGTTTATTTAATTAATTATTTAATTAAATTATTTTTGGATTATTTGTTGAAAAGTTATGAGATGTTGAGAATTGTTGGTATAAGTTGTTAGATTATTATCAATTAATTAATTAGTTGATTAATAATAATAATGTTGAATTTAATGGAATAATTGTGTTAGGACTATTTTATTGGTTGGAATTAGTAAAGTGGGGGTGTGAAAGTTAAGCCCAATAGATTAATGATATAAGGTTAAGATGACACGAGGATTTGATTTAGTTGGTGATTAACGGTTTGTATGTTGACCGTAAGAGCTGCACGGAGGAAGGAGCAAGTTGCCCGGTATCGAGCAGAGAAAAATAAGGATTGCGGTCAGAGCTTTGGTTGAGCAAACTTCAATCCATGTAAGGGTGAGATTCTGACCTTATAATAGGATTTATGATATATATCATGTTGGAATTGGTCGTTTGTATGACTGTGTGTTGATGTTTATGGATTTGTTATAGTTACCCATTTCTCTATATGTTGTGGTTGTTAGGGAGTCACTGTGTGACCGTATCGCATGATTAGTGAACCATTGTTATAGTTGCCCGTTAGTAGCGTTGTGGTAGTTTTGAGTTATATGTATTATCGCCCGATAGGATCAATGATTAGGTTAGTGTAGTTTATCACTAGGTGATGTGGTCATTATGATGTTGTGGTGTCTCGAGCAGTTGACAGGAAATTGGGAATTGTTGTTGTGGTCGTATTATGAAGGTTTATGCGTGAATGTCTTATACAATAAACGAATCTGTTGACAGGAAATATAGTTGCCTGTTACTGTGGTATTCTGAGCAGTTGGTCGAAAGTTATGAATTGCATTGATATGGTCATTATGACATCATGTTGTTCTGTGCTGTTGGCCGAACTAGTGGTCGAGGAGGATGCCGATGGTGTTAGGTGTCGAGAGGCGTTTAGGCTGCAAAGTGTGTCGGGGAATATATGTGTTGGATGTCGAGCGTTATTAGGTTGCGAAGCGTGCCGAGGAGAACGGTACTGTTGTCGAGCGGAACGAAGTTGCAGGTTGGGTCGAGGAGTATAAGTTAGTTGTTATTCACCTTAGTTGCTGTGTAAGTTGTTCTGAGTTGAGAAATTGCAGGTTGATGATTTATGTTGAGATGCCTCTAATGATGGGCAAATATTAAGTTGAAGGCTTATGGCCAACGTTGTTTTATGCTGATTTATGTTGAATTATTATTAAGTTGATGGCTTATGTCAATGTTGTTGTGTTTTGTGATTGTTGCTGTGAATTTTGTTGATAATGCGAAGTTGTAGGGAATTTTAAATGACGATGAATTACCTCTATTTACTGGTAATAATGGTGATATAGGTTTATGCCTTACGATGAACGATGATTGTTGTGAGTATGTGACAGTGTATTCATTGAGTCACATACATTTGCATATTTTGCGACGGCCTGGACTAGCAAACTGCAAAGAAGGCTTATGCCTTGTTGATGCCTCTATTAATTGGCAATTTCTAAGATGGAGTTTTGCTCTGTTTTTAAGATGGGAGTTCTGCTCCATTGGTACCACATGCATATGCATAGTAACAAGTTGCATTTCACGTTGCATATTGAGTTGTCGTGTTGATGAATTAATTATTATGTTTCGTTGATGTTTTGTTGTGATTGATGTTGTTTAAAGTTGTGAAGTGGTGATTTTTCATAAACTAATTCTAATGTAATATTATCATACATCTGATTATAATGTTAGATATCTCACTTGTTCTATTTGAATGTTGCCCTCTTTTGGTAACGTGCAGGAAATCAAGAGTGAAGGCGGTTTATCGTCAGTAATTCGAGTCGGTGTCATTGCTCTGATACATAATACTCGGGGGGATGAACGCTTGCTAGTTTATTGTTGTTATTATTTTAGTTGTTGAACTTTAAGTTATTTTCAGTTAATACTTGTTATTTGAAGTTGTTTAGTTGGACAAAGATGATATGTTCTTTTAAGTTAAATATTTGATTCCGCTACGAAGTTATGAAAGTTGTTGATTTTTAAAAGGATTAAATTATGTTGTTGTTGGTTCATCAAAGTTAATGTGTTATGTATCTGCAATGAATGCCGTTTTTTTAAGTTGAAATTTGTAGCATCCTAATTCGGTTGTCGAATTTTATAACTCTGATATATATATATATATATATATATAATTGTCTAGTAGAATTGAGGTGTTACAGAAAGCAAACAAGAGTTGCGTTTAAATCGAAAAAGGTTATTTCAACCTCCAAACCGCTCGAGCTTCTCCATCTAGACTTGTTTAGCCCTTCGCGTACAAGAAGTTTAGGAGGCAACTATTACGAATTTGTGAATGTGGATGACTATTCTAGATTCACTTGGATGTTATTTTTAGCCCATAAGAATGAAACTTTTGAAACTTTCGTTAATTTTGCTAAACTTGTCCAAAATGTTTTTGGTTTGAAAATAACCACTCTCCATAGTGATCATGGTGATGAATTTGTTAACCATCAATTTCAAAAATTTGCACCAAAAATGCGATTGTTCATAAATTCGACAAGATATTATAAATGAGTTACAAGAAAATAACATTTAGAGTTCCCAAAGACAAACTCTATTTTCTACCCAAGTGTTTTCCAATCTCTCAAACTCTCAATATATCAATCACTCAAAATCCAGAGTGTTTAAAAGTATTTTCTAATCCTTCTAGATAATTCTAAACCCTTATTTCTTCCTTTTGCTCTAAAATTGTCACAATGTATTAACAGAAGAGATACATATTTATAATTACTAAAACTCAACAAATCCATAACAAAACCCATTAATTGTTAGAATAAAATATTATAAATATCTTATAATATATTTTTATATTAATTAATATTGTTTCTAAATTAATATATATTCCATATCTAATATTAAATAAACAGATCGACAAACTAAATCGTTCAAATCTGATATCTGCAAACTGTCTAAATCATACATTTTTATTGCTTTTCGGCTTCTTAAATTTTGAAAATCTCGAAAGACATTTTCTTTCTCTGCATCATTTAAAGTTTTAAGCTATACTTCAAACACTTTTAAATATGGTCCATAATTGATATCTAAAATACTTTATAGACTTCAGAACAACGGGTTGCTTGGATCACATATTTGTGGGGCGTCTTAGTGTAGAATAGTTAAAGTTGGCTAACAATTTTATAAAGCACCGTCTTAGTGTAGAATAGTTAAAGTTGGCTAACAATTTTATAAAGCACCTTGTTGCACCGAGGCATACTTATGTCTTTCAGAGGTTGATGTGAGAGGTCCTAGAGCATAGATAAAAAAGTTGAGCATGATAATGTGAGCGTTGTTGTATATATTTTTTGTACTAGTGAAGAATTTTTAAACTCAGTTTGTACACTGTGAAAGCCAGTAGTTTGCGGGTTTAAGGTCCAATAATGCGCTGACGAAAGTGAGCGTTATCCATAGTTAATATTTTCTACAGATAATAAAATTCTCGTTATAATTAAATGTTATAATTTATATGAATAAAAATGGTACGCGAGTCTTGTTTCGGTCTCTCGTTATTATTAATATTAATTTAAATCCAATATTTTCAATTTTCGCGTAAAACAAACCATACACATAGTCTTAGCTACACATAGGAATAACTGATATCGATACTTGATAAAATGATCTTTGTGAGATTCGACAAACATTTATACTAAATCGATAAAGTCGTATATTTAGGACCTATTAGCGTTGTTAAAAAAAATTGTTGTCTTAGCATCTTTGATAATGATTAAAATTTTTGTAAATTATTTAATAAATCAAAATGTTCAAAAAACTATTGACGGATCGATCGGTCAACTCGTTAGCAAATGAGAGGGACTTGACTTTTAAGTTCGAACGTAAATAGCATGGGCCGTCCGCTCTGCCCAAATGAGAATTTCCTTTCAAATGTGAGGTATATATAAAAATTTTGGAGTATTGAGGGGAATTCTTTTCTTGAACTCTTAGGGGGAAAACACAAATGGGCCTCAATTTTGTCGATTATGTCGAGACCATTAGAGCTATTGAAGCCCACACATCAAAAAAATTTATTAAAAAAAAAGCCAAAACTACGATTTTTACGTCTCCACCCATCTCACTGTAGAAGCTTGTTCAACTTCCTGTCTTTAGCGTGGCGCTGTATCCCTCTCTTTACCCATCTGGTTCAAGTTTCTGTGCAATTAGGTGAAGCAAACATGTTTCAAGCATCTCTTTTTCTTCATATAAACTTATTTGTTCACTGCTATCGTATTTTGTTCATTCATTATTGATAAACACTTTTAACGTTGTTTCTCTGCTACTGATTTTGAATTTTGTTATTTGAAATTACTTTAGAGTTGTGATTTATGACAATAGTAGTATAAGTGAATGCTTTGGAATTAATTGATATAATGTCCCTAAGAACTTTTGTTGGGTATCATTAGAAACATGTGGTTGAAGATGCCAGCGTATTGTTTGATATAATGCCTGAAAGAGTTACAATGAATGTGTTAACAGATTTTCTGGGGCGGTGATCATGATTGTGAGACTCTTGTCTGTTTGTTGTTTTCTGTGTAAGATTGTTTATAAGATAGGATTAATCTGAAAGGAGGCATTCATGTCTTTTTAGTTGTTGTTCACATGGGTATTGATGTGAGAAGCGTAAGCATTTGAATGCTTGAGTTTATCATGACACCACTCAGTTTTCATTTTTGTTTTCTTTAGTTCAAATGTGCAAATATTTGGCTAGAAATACGGGTTTTGATATAACATTATAGCGTAGTTTGATTCATGTAGCCGACGTCACTTAGTGGAATAAGACTTGGTTGGTTGGTGCAAGTATTTGGCTAGATTGACATGTGGTTTTTTCCTCTGACTAGAATTTAGTCAACATATGTGTGTAATTTCATCGTTTGTAAAATTTTATATATCTAATGTTTGCTTCAATTAATGCTAATGTGTTTCTATCTCACATACTGTGATGATCGTAACAGTATTCGTTTGATATATTAAAAATAAGAAGTTTAATTACCTATCAGTCGGACAGGTGCCCCGGCAAATACATGAGGAATGGTTATAGGATACATTTTCCTCCTGATATCATTCATCGATGTCTGTTTTCTATTATTAATTGTTGTTTCAAATTTACATAATACATATCTCTAGCTTTAAAGGTTTCTTGTTCATTTAAAGCAAAAAGATCCTAATAATATATCATAGACAATTTCTCTCAATAATTGTGTAAACTCAAATTGTAACTATGTCTAAGGAAATTTAACATTAGATGATATTGCACCTGTAGTACGATGCAAAATATGTAAAGTAAAAGACTGAGAAGTGAGAACCACTTTTCATTGAAATAATTATGTAGACAGTGTAGTGTGTATTGAGCTCCTGGTACTTTGTCCACATCTTAGCTGTAGTCGTTGTCGTGTGTGCGCGTTAGTGTGTGTGATATTTAACACGTCCAAGTCAATTGTTCTACTCAATTGGTAATTCTTCCATATTTTACCTGTGATATTCATGATTTTATGATTTTTTGTTGGCTGACATGTTGTATTTTACATTTATCAGCTTTTCTTGGCTTCGGATCTTTCTGATTTAACCTTACTAATTCTTGATAGAAGAAAGATAAATGGCACATTCAATGAGCTTGATCTCTATCGGCCTCACATTTGATCCGATACCTAAAACTAAAGTCAGTGTGCGTGGAAGGTTAAATCCAAGATCTTCAGCACGGCTTCAAATTCGGGCAGTGCAGGAAAACGGTGGACAACGGAGACTAGTGGACATTATTAGACTCGTGCCTGACCTCTCAAAGAATTACTTTAGAAGTCCCTCCCGCAGAACTTTGTTTGGTGGAATCTCCTTGTTGGGTGGATTTTACGTTGCACAAACGATTTCACTGTCTTTTGGAGCTCTTGGAGTCAATGATGTTATTGCGGCAGTGGTATGTGTTCTCCTTACCGAGTATGTGACTAAGTTCTATTACAGCCGGCCAAAAGTTACTTTCCCTGTTGCTCTCCTCAACAACTTCAAAATGGGCTTCACTTATGGTCTTTTCATTGATGCCTTTAAGCTTGCCAGTTGATCCCAGGCATTGAAATGCAACTCTCCAGATTCTTGCCCACCAAAATTGGTTTGCTTGTGTAAGATCACCAAGCTTGTACATGCTAGAACTGTTTAACATCTAAATGCAACTTCTCAAGAGTCATACATATTTACATGGTAGCTAATGTAGTCTATATCTATCCTCTCATTTGTTTTATATCAGCTGGAATACAGCAATCTAAATATATAAATTATATCAATTATTTCTCCCTAATATTTCTTCTGTTTCCATTTTTAGCAATTTGTTCAACTGATATGGTCTCTTTACAGTTTTTCGTAACTATTAGGTCTAAAAATTTGCACCTCTTTACATCTGTGCCACAAAGTTGTAGTTCTGAGAGAATGATCATCACATTTGAGAGGTTCCTGATTGATAAAACTGAAGAAATGGTTTCTCAGGTGGTGGACCAGAACTGAAATTACTGGGCATCTTTTAGTTGATGTCTCGATACTTTATGCTCACACTCCAATCCGTCTATGATCATGAAAGTCTTCTCGTTACACCCTTTTCACATAACTTAAATACAAGCAAACTAAATTACAATAAATCTATCTTCCCTCACTCGGCCTCTTCCTGGCAGCCTTGCAAATTGCTTTCAATTTGATAAAGCTTAATTATGCATATCAGTTGCAAGATTTAGCCAAGGATTTTTTTTTGCCACTCCAGTCCAGAGTATATTGGACATTCAAAAAATAAGTGAGGTGCGCGTTCGGCCATTCTGCGCTTGAATTGATTCATCAAATCATCTGAACCAATTAAAACCTGCAATATTTTCAAATTTCAGCCAACTTTGAGCTTAAACCTCTCTCAACTCAACATAAACTTTCTCTAATTCACTATGTGTGATACAATTCATCTAATTCCGACTATGTACACAATCTAACCATACAATACAACAATTAGGTATGGCCATCCAAAGCTCATTCTTCAATCATTAATATTGAAAGAGTTAAAATCTAATTTCAACATTCTAACCCTTAAAACTGAATTTCTACCTCTATTCTTGTACTTGCAAAGAGTACAAAATTTGTGCATTACTTGTTATGTACAAGCAAAACCTCAATACTTCTGATATGTGAATAAATTGGTATCTTTGGTGATTCTCCTGTTTTATATTTATAGTAACCATAGTTTTATATTTATAGTTACCATAGTCTTAACTCAACTTTATTCCTTTGGTAGTTATGTATGATGACCTTGCCTATAGATCATGATGTGGCGAGTTGGCCCGTATGAATCAAAGGTCGTTTCAACTAGCCCATGCCAGTTGAAGTATTCTCCTAGACTATGTTTGAATAACATAAAATAAATAGAGCAAAATAGAAGGAAGCGTGATAAAATTAAACGGATTAGAATAGAGATTTCATTCCATCGTTTACATTTTATACGATGGAAAATGGAAAACTCTGCAAGGTTGTGATGAAAGCTCCCTTTCATTCTTCAATGGTGATGATTTGTTGGAAAGTTCATTTCTCCTATCTATGGGTGATGGCAACTATTGTGGATTCGGTTTTTACTTTTCAATCTTAATACAATTTGTATTCATGTTGATTCAGTTGTCCATAGAGACCAAATCACTAAGCTTAACAATAGTTGCAACCTATATAATAAGTTGATACATTCTCCAAACTATATGAATCTCAGCAACAACAAAAAAAGGGTTTTGACATCGAGTTGTAGTGGGAAAAGTAGATGGGGTTCGGAGTATTTATGTATCGCAGCGAGCGGGAGAAGAAGAGGACGAAATTGAGATTTGTGTTTTGTAGCGGCCTAATGAACCTTAATTGTTACACGACCTGACTTGATGTTTGCAGGTCTTGCTAGTCGATACATGTCGGCACCTACTGAAGTCCATTTTTAGGTAGTAAAGAGGATATTTTGATACATTAAAGGTACAATGGAGTTTAAAATATTATACAGACGACGAGTAGATGAAAAGGTGCTATCATACACAGATAGCGACTACGCATGTGATCTACATGATTTCAAAAATATATTAGGTTTTGTTTTTTTAATGTGTGGATGAGCCATTGCCTGGTTTTTGAAAAATAACCCATCGTTGCTCTATCAATCACAGAGGCAGAATACATAGCGGCAGTATCATGTGAAACTCAAGGAATTTGAATGAAAAGAATACTTGACAAGATTGGAAATAATCATCATGATTGTATTCTAATTAGGAGTGTGTTTGCACAAATTTCTGGAAAACAATCTCTAACTTCTTAATTCAACGTTACTTGCAGGATCGACTACAGGAATCTTAAACTTAGTGTTAAGTTTGATATGGTTTTTAGTGTTTGAAATGTGTAAAGACTAAATTGTAAATGAAACAAATAAGCAAAGAACAATTTGCAAGGTAAAACAAACAAACTGGAAACTTGAAAGTAAATTGCTTGGAATTAAAATTGGAAGCATGCATATTATAGTCACCATTTTTGCTATATTCTTTATCATTTGTTTGGCAGTAATCCAGTTAATATATGATACTTTGTTCTTGTTTTGATGAAGTTTGAGTAGTTTCATTGGCCGATTAGTTTATTTAATCGTTTTACTGTTTTTAAGCTTTATTTAAGATTTCTGCATTTTATGCTTTGGTTTGATTCTTTAGTTTTTTCAGGTACAAGTAAAAGATCCAAAAAGACTTGGTGCGAAAAAGTGGAAAATTTTTTGGAATTTCGGAGAAGTTTCTTATCACCTATAGGAGGCCTGCTATGGCCACCCGTAGCACCTGCTACGGGCCGTAGCAGGGAGGAAGTCTCACTCAAGTTTTCAGAAATTAAGTCTTGTTGTGGTACATTACGGGAGGCCTTAGCACCTGCTACGACCCGTAGTACAGGTCCTGGGACTTGAAGTAAAAGTGCAGAGCACAAAAGAGTGCTACGGCCACCCGTAGCACTTGCTACGAGCCGTAGCAGCTCATGATGCTGAGAAGTTCTGCTTTCTTATTTTGTGCCCAAGTGTTGGCCTGCGAGGGTGTTTTGGACATTTCCAACCAATTTTAGTGGATCACTTGTGTCTGAATAGTTTTTGTTATTTAAAAGAGTTTTTACAATGAATGAAGGGACTTTTGACAAAGCAAGAAAGGAAGATCTAAAGGAAGCTTAGAGAGCTCAATACTTTTGGTGAATGCAAATCTTCATGAACAGAAAGGATTGAAGATCCAAATTCCTCGAATTACTTGTAATGTCTAAAATTTCTATTATGTATTCTTTGAACTCTATGAGTAACTAACCCCCCCCCCCCCCCCCAATGTTATGGAGTGTCCCTGATTTAGGATTGTAATGACCATGAATTCTTGTTGACAATATTATTACAGATTTTCTTTATCAATTTATTCTTATGATGTTTTTATGCCTTCTCTGTCGGATAAACAAGAATTGATTTACGATTAAAAATTAGGTTGGACCTTTAGTGTTAATGCTTTTATAAGATTATGCTATTGTAGATATCACCTAGGGCTAGGGATATCCTATAGCAACTGGAATATTCTTGATCATACAAATTGCTTGATTTCATCATAAATTGCTAGGGACTTAGAAAGGATGAACGATCAAAAGTTTTCACACTAAGGATTTATGAAAAAATAAACTAAAGAACCAGTAATTGATTATGTGGAATACGTTGTCTAAATAAGGGTTCAAGGTTATTACATAAACATTCATACACTATCCCTAGCATGTCACTTATATTAATCAAATCCAATCTTATTTCCTATTTGTAAGTGTTTAGTTATTGACATGTATTTTTGGTAAAACCAGGTGTGTGAATGTCATGGCTGATGTCATAACATTCTGGATTATTAGGTACTTTATGCAGAAAAAGTATGGCATACAGTAGCTACTGTTTATGAGTGTGTATCTGAGCATTTTGCAATGATCACATTTATTGCCTTCTACCAAAATCAGTAAACAGGAATTCTGATGTCATAACAAATGTTAAGACATCCTGTACTGATCTAACAGTTATGCAGTTTGGTTAATTCTGAGATTTTTCAGGAAGTTGGTTCATTCTTTCCAGAACAGAATCTCACGTGGACTTTGGGTTAACCTAGCTCAACCCTAATCTGGTTGATAAAGTCTTATGACCTAGTCTTGAGGTTAACCCTAATTAACCCTAGCTTTTCGTGGAAGCCCTAACTGAAGAAACAGCTGCATATATACTTAACATGAATGCTGATTGGAAAGCAACTCTTAGACAAAAGATCAATTAGGAGCTGCATAGTTTTAACTGCTGTAATCCAAGCAAGTATCATTTGTGATAAGTGACTTGGAATAGGTTTTGATTGTAAGGGTTTTTGTATCACTCAAAGCTTTGAAGCAAGAGTGTTTGTGTCTCTTGACTAAAGCTTTGAAGCAAAGTCAAGTTAGGTTTATGTATCACTCAAAGCTGTGAAGCACGAGTGTTTGTGTTACTTGATTAAAAAGCTGTGAAGCATAATCAAGTGTATGTTCTAAAGAGTGTCTTCATTATTTCATTAGTCAATTGTTTAAGTATCACTGCTGTGATTGAGGGGGGGGGGTGAGTAGGAACTCAGGTTTAAGTTAAACTTAGATTGAAGTTGCATTGGGTAGGTCTTAAGTGAAGGAGATAAACTGGTTGGTTTATTCCTGAATTAATATCTCTTATAGTGGATTTCCTCCATGGCTTGGTAGCCCCCAGAGTAGGTGTTGTTTCACACTGAACTGGGTAAACAATTGACTGTGTTCTTTACTGTTTTTATTTACTGTCTTATAGAAAGTCAGATACAGTGTCATAACATTCACTGTGACATTGAGTATCTGCTACCAGAATTTCAATTGGCATCAGAGCAGGCACCCTGCCTGTATTACTGGGTGAGATCTAGGGATATCACTTTCTGGCACTATGGACAAAGAAGGAGTTTTTGGAAACAGACCACCCATTCTGGATGGATCAAATTATGACTACTGGAAACCTCGTATGATTGCCTTCTTAAAATCACTGGACAAAAAGGCTTGGAGAGCTGCTGACAAAGGATGGAACCATCCCACCATAACTGAGAAAGATGGGACGATCAGTCTGAAGCCTGAGGAAGAATGGAGCAAAGAAGAAGATGAGTTAGCCCTGGGTAATTCCAAAGCTTTAAATGCCTTGTTCAATGGAATTGATAGAAACATATTCAGACTAGTACATCAATGTGAACTGGCCAAGGAAGTGTGGGACACTCTCAAAACTACCCATGAGGGCACATCCAAAGTAAAAATGTCAAGGCTTCAGATACTGACTACCAAGTTTGAGAACCTAAGGATGAAGGAAGATGAAACCATTCATGAGTTTCACATGAACATCTTGGAGATTGCCAACACCTCAGGAGCATTGGGTGAAAAGATGTCTGAAGAAAAACTGGTGAGAAAGATTCTCAGATCCCTGCCTAAAAGATTTGCAATGAAGGTAACTGCTATAGAGGAAGCCCAGGATATCAGCAAGTTAAAGGTGGATGAACTCATTGGGTCTCTTCATACTTTTGAGATGGGGATCAGTGACAATGTTGACAAGAAAAACAAGAGCATAACACTTGTATCCAACACTGAAGATGAAACCAAGGAGGATGAAGAAGAAAATATTTCAAAAGCTATAGCCATGCTTGGAAGACAATTCAACAAACTCATCAAGAGAATGGATCCAAAGTCAAGGTCAAATGTTAAGAACATCCCCTCTGACATTAACAGATCTTATGACTCCAGCAGAAGACCAAAGTCTGAAGAGAAGGGAAATCAAGGCAGAGGAATTCAATGCCATGGTTGTGAAGGATATGGGCATATTCGAGCTGAATGTCCTACCTTTCTTAAGAAACAAAAGAAAGGAATGTCTGTTACCTGGTCTGACTGTGATTCAGAAAGTAATTCTGAAGAAGAATCTGCCAAACTAGTTACTGCACTAACTGGTGTTTGTACCTCTGAAAGTGACACTAGTGATGAGGAAGTGACATTTGAAGAACTGGCTGATACTTACAAGAAATTATGTATCAGAAGTGCTGAAGTTTGTATGCAAAATGAGAAACAAACAAAACTCATCATAAAGTTGGAGGCTGAAAAAAGGGAAGACATTGAAACTATAAGTCATCTAGAAGGGGAAGTTCAAATGCTGAACTCAAAACTGAACCAGATGACCAAATCTGTCAAGATGATGACAAATGGAACTGACAAATTGGAAGAAATCCTTCAGGTTGGACAAAATGTGGGAAACAAGTCTGGTCTAGGATTTGTGGCAGCAAAGAAATCTGGTGCAGACAAGAAGATCAGACCTGATAAACAAATGTCAAAGCAGATGTCACAACATAACACTCAACATCGGAAACAGAGAAATATGAAGAAAAAGTACCAAAGATGGAGATGTCATCATTGTGGGAGGTTTGGTCACATAAAGCCATTCTGCTTCAGATTGTATGGATACCCTAATCAGAACCCAGGTGTCAAACCTAAGTCTAACAAGGTACCACATACTCCACAGTGGAAGAAAAAGGCTACTACCCTGATAGCACACACTTCCCTTAGAGTCTCTGCAAAGGAAGACTGGTACTTTGACAGTGGGTATTCTAAGCACATGACTGGAATCAAGAACCTTCTCAATAATGTTAAACCTCACACCACTAGTTATGTGACCTTTGGAGATGGTGCTAGAGGAGAAATCAAAGGAGTTGGTAATTTGGACTGCCCTGGATTTCCAAATCTAAATGAAGTACTATTGGTAAAAGGCCTGACTGCTAATCTCATTAGTATCAGTCAATTATGTGATCTAGGATTCAAGGTCAACTTCTCAAAATCTGAATGTCTTGTAACTAATGAAAAACAAGAAGTTGTAATGAAAGGAGTCAGATCTAAAGACAATTGTTACTTGTGGGAGCCTGAGAACACTAATTACTCCACTGTGTGTTCTATTGCCAAAGAAGAAAAAGAGGTGAAACTGTGGCACCAAAAACTTGGCCATCTTCATCTAAGAGGAATGAAAAGGATTATCTCCATGGAGGCAGTCAGAGGGATTCCAAGACTGCAAATTGATGAAGGGAGAGTTTGTGGTGAATGTCAGGTTGGTAAGCAGACTAGGATGTCACATCTAAAGTCAAGACATCTGACCACCTATAAGGTTCTAAAACTTCTTCATATGGATCTGATGAGACCAATGCAGGTGGAAAGTCTTAGTGGAAAGAGATATGCCTATGTTGTGGTGGATGACTTTTCCAGATTCACCTGGATTAACTTCATTAGGGAAAAATCTGATGTGTTTGAAGTTTTTAAAGAACTGTGTAAAAGAATTCAAAGAGAAAAAGAAGGGTGTATTGTCAGAATCAGAAGTGATCATGGCAAGGAATTTGAAAATAGTAAGTTTAATGAGTTATGTTCCTCAGAAGGAATTAGTCATGAATTCTCTTCTCCTATAACTCCTCAACAAAATGGAGTTGTAGAAAGGAAAAATAGGACCATACAGGAATCTGCAAGAGCTATGATACATGCCAAAAGACTTCCTATTCATTTTTGGGCTGAAGTTATGAATACAGCCTGTTATGTCCATAACAGAGTCACTTTGAGAAAGGGAACCTCATCCACCATTTATGAACTCTGGAAAGGAAGAAAGCCAACTGTGAAGTACTTCCATGTATTTGGCAGCAAATGCTATATTCTGGCAGATCGTGAACAAAGGAGAAAGCTGGACCCTAAAAGTGATGAAGGTATATTTCTAGGATACTCCTCCAACAGCAGAGCTTATAGGGTATTCAATTCCAGGACCAAAGTCATGATGGAATCAATAAATGTCATAGTTGATGATTATCATGAAGAAACAGACGTCCCTTGTAATGTTGAGACATTCTTTGAGACTCCAACTCAACAGAATGACCTTCCTAACACCACTACAGCAGACTCTGAATCCAAGGAAGCTAGCAAAATCCCTTCCACCAGAATTCAGAAAGGTCATCCTAAAGAACTCATCATAGGGGATCCTAACAGTGGAGTCATTACAAGATCTAGAGAAATCATCTCAAACTCTTGCTTTGTGTCTAAAATTGAACCAAGAAATGTTAAGGAGGCTTTAACTGATGAATACTGGATTGGTGCAATGCAAGATGAATTAAACCAATTTAAGCAACATGAAGTTTGGGAGTTAGTTCCTAGACCAGAGGGAACAAACATCATTGGCACAAAATGGATATACAAGAACAAATCAGATGCTGAAGGAGTTGTCACTAGGAATAAGGCAAGACTTGTTGCTCAAGGATACACTCAAGTTGAAGGGGTTGATTTTGATGAGACCTTTGCCCCTGTAGCCAGACTGGAATCTATCAGACTCCTATTGGGAATTGCTTGTCTCCTGAAGTTCAAGCTATTTCAGATGGATGTAAAAAGTTCCTTCCTAAATGGGTACTTAAATGAGGAAGTTTATGTGGAACAGCCTAAAGGTTTTGTGGATCCAAACCACCCTAATCATGTCTACAAATTGAGGAAAACACTATATGGCCTGAAACAAGCTCCTAGAGCATGGTATGACAGGTTAACAAAATTTCTCTCAGACAAAGGATACAGAAAAGGAGGCTTGGATAAAACCCTCTTTGTCAAAAATGAAGGAGGGAAGTTAATGGTATCTCAAATATATGTTGATGACATAGTGTTTGGGGGAATGTCAGAACAAATGGTTAAACATTTTGCTGACCAGATGCAGGCTGAATTCGAAATGAGTCTCATGGGAGAACTGACTTATTTTCTTGGACTGCAAGTCTCACAGATGGAGGACTCAATCTTTCTATCTCAAAGCAAGTATGCAAAGAACATTGTCAAGAAGTTTGGTATGGAGAATGCCAGTCACAAAAGGACTCCTGCACCTACTCATTTAAAGCTATCCAAAGATTCAAGTGGGGTTAAGGTGGACCAAAGTCTGTACAGAAGCATGATAGGAAGTCTGCTGTACTTAACAGCCAGCAAACCTGACATTGCTTTTGCAGTTGGAGTTTGTGGAAGATACCAAGCTGATCCTAAAGTCAGTCATATCAACCAAGTGAAGAGAATTTTGAAGTATGTAAGTGGAACTTACAACTATGGCTTGTTGTACTCTCATGGTTGTGAACCAACTCTGACTGGTTATTGTGATGCTGATTGGGCTGGAAGTGCTGATGATAGAAAAAGCACCTCTGGAGGATGTTTCTTCTTAGGAAATAATCTGGTCTCCTGGTTCAGCAAGAAACAGAACTGTGTGTCTCTCTCTACTGCTGAAGCTGAATACATTGCAGCTGGTAGTAGCTGTTCTCAAATGATCTGGATGAAACAGATGCTCACTGAGTATAATGTCACATAAGATGTTATGACATTGTACTGTGACAATCTGAGTACAATCAACATTTCCAAGAACCCTATTCAGCATAGCAGGACCAAGCACATTGACATTAGACATCACTTTATCAGAGACCTTGTAGAGGAGAAGACAATTAAACTGGAACATGTTGCCACTGAGCTACAGCTGGATGACATTTTTACCAAGGCACTTGATGCAAATCAATTTGAAAACTTGAGGGGCAAGTTGGGTATTTGCCAACATGAGGAGTTGTAGCAATTAATTTTGCTTAAAACAAGGGTTGAAGGAGTTATTTTTGTTAAGTCTATTTTGATTGGGTTAATCATATGTTTTCCCAATTCTTTCAAAATTATTAAGAAGTTGAATAGACACTCATTTGCCTCCTTCCACTCTCGACTTTGCAACAAATCCCATTCTCTCAATCAAAGTTTTCTCTCTAGTTGCTACTGGTTTTCTAAGACTATCAAAATGTCTCAAACATCATCCTCATCCAAGACGACCGTTTCATCTTCATCATCTGATCAAGATTCTTGGGCAATCACCTCATGCATGGATTCTGAAGTCCTGGAGATTACTTCTCTTAGAGAAATGGCAACTAACCCCTCCAAGGTCAAAAAGCTGAGAACAAGGCATGCATGAAGGTCTCAAGCTACTTCATCCGGTAATCCCTCTCAACCTTCATCTTCTGTACCAAATAGGGAAGGCTCAGCTTACGTTCATCAAGCAATAGCTAGGCTTGTTACAAGAATTTTGAGTGAGAACCACTCTGTACCTGGGATTTCTGTTCCATTAAATCAAGAATCAGCAAGCCCAATTGTTGAAGTAAATCCAGATGTCTCTGAGAATGTTGAGACTCCAAATGACAACATTCAGAAATCATCTGAAAACCTTGATGATATTCAGAACCCTTCAGAGAAGAATGTTGAACCACCTGTTATTGATGTGGATGAGGAATACTCAGACAATGACCTAATTGCAAATATCAACCCTAGCATAGCTAGGAGAATGATGAACAAAAAGGGTAATCATGATGCTGCAAAATGTCTGACCAAAGAGAAACCTGCTGATAAGAAAACCAGGTCTGAAGGCAAGACTGGTGTGGAAACTGTGAAGACTGGACTGTCCAAGGGGAAGGTAAAAGCCCGAGTACATGCTGGGAGTCTCTCAAAGCCTGTGAGACAACCAATAGCAAAGAAGAGGAAAGAACCTGAACCTTCTGATTCTGACGAGGAATCAGAATTTGAAATTGATGCTGAAGACATTCCTCTCAGAAGGAAACTCCCTTCCAGCAAAATGGCTAGAGTTCCTGAAGTCCCCACTGACAACATTTCATTTCACCACCCTGAAAATGCCAACAGACGGAAGTATGTTTGCTTGAAGAGAATAGCCTTGGAAAGAGAACTAAACAATGGTGCCATGGATTGCTGGACTAATGAAGACTGTGGAAAAGTTTACCAAATGATATGAAAATCTTGTCAAGGAATTCATAGTGAATTTGTCTGATGAATGTGCTGATGGAAGGTCAGCTGACTTTGAATGTGTCTATGTGAGAGGAAGAAGGGTTAATTTCTCTCCATCTGAAATTAACAAATTCCTTGGAAGATCAAATGAGTCTTTCCATGAACTAGAAGTTACTGACAATGAAGTATGCCAAACCATCACAGCAAGACAAGTCAAGTGCTGGCCCTCAAAAGGCAAGCTGAATGCTAGCAAGCTAAGCATAAAATTTGCCATCCTGCACAAGATTGGTGCAGCCAACTGGGTCCCTACAAACCATAAATCAACCATCTCTACAGGATTGGGGAGATTCATTTATGCTGTTGGAACCAGGACTGAATTTGACTATGGCAGGTATATTTTTGATCAAACTTTAAAACATGCTGGAAGCTATGCTGTTAAAGGCCCTATTGCCTTTCCCTCCCTCCTATGTGGAATTGTCCTTGCTCAGTACCCTGACATCCTGGTGGAAAGAGATACTGTTTGCAAAATAGCTCATGCTCTTGGGTTACACTACAAGCTATTTCAGGGATCTCATGTTCCTGACATTGTCATGACATCAGCTGAGACATCAACTGTAAAAACTCAGTCCAAGACATCTGATGTTATAGTTGTACTGAAGGAGACCTGCAAAGAGCTGGAGACAAGGAAAAAGACTCTAGAAAACCTAATTTCCAGATTAGAACAGGAGGAGACTGAAGGAAACAGAAGGGAAGAGGGTGCTGCTGAAGATCAGCTCAATGCTGAAGAAAGTAGCTCCTCTGAAGATGACAGTGCTTAAAGTTTGGTGGAGTTGACAAGCCTGATGCTGGTTCCTGTTGATGCAAGTGTTTTCAGATTTTATTTGTTGTTTTTATTACTCATTTTGGATGACTGTATAACATATAAGTACATGTATCTTTGGCCTATTTGTGGCTAAAGAGGGGGAGATATTTTGTGTTAATTACTTGGTAGACATCATATTTTTTCTGCAGTCATATTTATTCTGCTGCTCTCTATTCTCTGATTGCTTAGGGGTTTTAGCCAAAAATCTGCCAAAGGGGGAGTTTGTAAGTGTTTAGTTATTGGCATGTATTTTTGGTAAAACCAGGTGTGTGAATGTCATGACTGATGTCATAACATTCTGGATTATTAGGTACTTTATGCAGAAAAAGTATGGCATACAGTAGCTACTGTTTATGAGTGTGTATCTGAGCATTTTGCAATGATCACATTTATTGCCTTCTACCAAAATCAGTAAACAGGAATTCTGATGTCATAACAAATGTTAAGACATCCTGTACTGATCTAACAGTTATGCAGTTTGGTTAATTCTGAGATTTTTCAGGAAGTTGGTTCATTCTTTCCAGAACAGAATCTCACGTGGACTTTGGGTTAACCTAGATCAACCCTAATCAGGTTGATAAAGTCTTATGACCTAGTCTTGAGGTTAACCCTAATTAACCCTAGCTTTTCGTGGAAGCCCTAACTGAAGAAACATCTGCATATATATTCAACAGGAATGCTGATTGGAAAGCAACTCTTAGACAGAAGATCAATTAGGAGCTGTATAGTTTTAACTGCTGTAATCCAAGCAAGTATCATTTGTGATAAGTGACTTGGAATAGATTTTGATTGTAAGGGTTTTTGTATCACTCAAAGCTTTGAAGCAAGAGTGTTTGTGTCTCTTGACTAAAGCTTTGAAGCAAAGTCAAGTTAGGTTTATGTATCACTCAAAGCTGTGAAGCACGAGTGTTTGTGTTACTTGATTAAAAAGCTGTGAATCATAATCAAGTGTATGTTCTGAAGAGTGTCTTCATTATTTCATTAGTCAATTGTTTAAGTATCACTGCTGTGATTGAGGGGGAGTGAGTAGGAACTCAGGTTTAAGTTGAACTTAGATTGAAGTTGCATTGGGTAGGTCTTAAGTGAAGGAGATAAACTGGTTGGTTTATTCCTGAATTAATATCTCTTATAGTGGATTTCCTCCCTGGCTTGGTAGCCCCCAGAGTAGGTGTTGTTTCACACTGAACTGGGTAAACAATTGACTGTGTTCTTTACTGTTTTTATTTACTGTCTTATAGAAAGTCAGATACGGTGTCATAACATTCACTGTGACATTGAGTATCTGCTGCCAGAATTTCACTATTTACTTTTATGTGTCAGTATTTTATAATTAACAAAACAAACTCCAAATATTAGTTTTTGTTTAATTGAGCGATAATTCAAACTCGATATTTATATGCATTCCTTTAGATCGACATTTGGGGAATTTTCTCTTAATTAGTGCAAATGAAAAATAGTACACTTGCTATTTTTCTGATCAAATTTTTGGCGACATTGTCGGTGACTGCCAAAATATAGAGTTTTTATTTTAGTTCAATTGAAATTTTGTTGCTCTGCAATTAAAATTTAATTTTTGTTATTTTAATTTATTCTTGTTGTAGTTACTATTCTGTCTCTAATATTTTTATGAGAGGAGATCCCTCCACTGAATTTCCTTTTGACGTGGAAATCAAAAGAACTTTTTACGCAAGGCGTAGACAAGCTTGATTAGCCAGACTGACATCTGACGAAGAAGATATCTCAGTTCACTCAGATTCAGAGTCAGAAGAGGAAGAAATGATGGCTGAAGATTCACCAGAGAGACTCCTTGGTGACTATGGTAGGGAAAATGAAATGGATGGTAGGTTAACGATTATAAATCAACCGGTGAATGTGCCGAATTTTCAATTGCTTCCGAGCATAATCACTCAACTTGAGAGGAGATCTTTCACCGAAAAGATCAATGAAGATGCTAATAAACACCTGCAAAGGTTTCTGACTATGAACAACACCTTGAAGATTGATGGGCACACTGATGAAGCAAAGAAGTTGAGAATGTTTCCTTTCACTTTATCTAAAGAAGCCGAAGAGTGGTTTTATTCTCTTCCAGCTGGCAGTATTACTTCTTGGGAATAGATGGAAACGACTTTCTTGAATGAGTATTTTCCAGTATCAGTGTTCTTGAGAAAAAGATATGAAATTCTGAACTTCAAGCAGAAAGAGGGTGAGTCATTAATAAATGCTTACAAAAGATTTAAAAGACTACTAGTGGCTTGTCCTACTAATAATATGGATCAGATCGAGCAGATGCAAATGTTTGTTAATGGTCTTAGAATTAAGACAAAATAGTTGATTGCCACAACAACTGGTGGCTCATCTAATTTTTCAACAGTCACTGTTATTAAGAAGATAATTGAAGCAATTTGTGCAAACGAACATTTATAGTTGTATGATAGGTGTGAAAGCAAACTAGAGAGAGTCATTGATTTGAAGTTGGAAACCAACAAAATCAGAGTTGAAGATATAGTAACTGCAAAAGTGGAGAAAAAGATGAAGGCAATGAATATAGGTAGCCAACAAGTAACTCATATTCAACCTGCTCAAAGTGTCAGTTGTGAAATTTATAGTGGACACTATACTGTGTATTGTCTTGCAACTCCATAACAAATTGAAAAGATAAATGTCTTGAATTAGAATAACCCCTATTTAAATACTTACAATACATGGTGGAAGAATTATCCAAACTTCTCCTGGAAAGATCAAAAAGGGAATGCTCAATAACAGGGTCAAGGTCAATAGCAGATTCAATATCAATAACAAGCTCCTAAAAAAAGAAAAGATAGACATTGAAAAGATGGAAGCTTACAATATTCAGTTCCAAGAAGAGACCATAAACAATCAGAGAAATACCACAACTTCTATAAAAAATCTTGAAGTTCAGATGGGCCAAATAACACAACAACTTGTCATTTCTCAAGTATCGGGTACTCTACCTAGTGGAACCGTGATAAATCCTAGAGAGCATAATATGGGTGATGTGGTGACAAGAAGTGGTAAGTCTATTGAAGGTTCTGACGAGAAAATAGTGGAATAAGATGGGTTGTTAGAAGTGGAGTTGGAAATTAAGGAACATCAAAAAGAAAAGCCAGATGTTGTGATTTCACTAGTGGTTGAGAAGGATAAGAAGAAAAACTTCAAACCAATTATCAAACTCCCTTATCCTCCAAGATAAAAGAAGAAAGATCAACATGAGAATAATTTTGAAAAGTTTTTGGAGATGCTTAAGAAGCTTGAAATAAACATCCAATTTTCTGAGGCACTTGAACAAATGCCCATTTATGTCAGGTTCATGAAAGACATCATATCAAAAAAACGCACCCACAAATATTGAACCAGTCATTTTGACTTAAACATGTAGTGTAACTCTTCAAGGTATGAAAATTCCCGTGAAGAAGAAAGACAGGGGCTCTGTTACTATTCCTTTCACTATTGGGGATAGAAAATTCATGAAGGCTTTGATTTACTTGGGAGCCAGTGTAAGTTTGATGCCTTTGTACATTTATAGAAAATCGGGTATTGGTATGATTTAAGATACTAGAATGACACTCCAGTTTGCTGATCACTCTGTTAAGCGACCATGTGGAGTGGTAGAAGATGTTTTGGTGAAGATAGAAAATTTTTTTTTCCCTGTTGACTTTGTTATTCTTGAAATGCCAAAAGATGAAGAGATTCCTCTTATTTTAGGAAGACCATTCTTAGAAACAGGAAGGTGTATGATAGACATAGAGGAAGGAACTATGACCCTCAAATTCTATGATGAAGGATTGAAAATTGATGTTCGGAATACTATGAAGTACAAAGGCGATGTTGGTACAAGTCATACCGTGGAGATTATAGATCAAGTGATTGCTTAAGGTGTTTCGATGAAAACACCTCAGTTACCGTTAGAATGGGTTCTTAGCCTATCAATTTTTTAAAGTAATGAAGAGAAGGATGAGAAAGAGTCAGAAGTGCTTGCTATGATGGAACCACAACCTCATTGGATTATATCTAAACCACACCGGTGGGAAGATTTAAGTCCACCACAGTCACCAGAAGACAAGCAAGAGTCTAAAAAGGGGACAAGGTTGAAACAACTGCCATAAATCTTAAGTATGTTTTCCTTGATCTTGAAAAAAAGTGCCCAACCATTATCAATTATAGTCTACAGGGTTTCAAAGAGTAAAAACTCATTCAAGTACTCAAGAAATACAAGAGTGCTATTGGATGGCCCATTGAAGATTTAAAAGGTATTAGCTCGACAGTGTGCATGCACAAGATTCTAATGGAAGATGATCACAAGTCGGTGGTCCAACCACAACAAAGACTTAACCTGCCATGAAAGAAGTGGTTCTTAAAGAAGTAATGAAGTTGTTGGATGTGGGTCTTATTTACCCTATATCTGATAGCTCTTGGGTGAGTCCCGTGCATGTGGTACCAAAGAAGGGATGAACTACTGTAATCATGAATGAGAAAAATGAGTTGATCCTGATAAGAACTGACACATGTTGGAGGGTGTGTATTGATTACAGAATATTGAACATTGCAACAAGAAAATACCATTTTTCTTTTCCATTCATCAATCAAATGTTGGAAAGGTTGACGGGTTACGATTACTATTGCTTCTTGGTTGGTTATTCTGGGTATAATCAGATTACAATGGCCCCTAAAGATCAAGAGAAAACTGAATTTACATGCCCATACGGTATCTTTGCCTACAGATGGATGCCATTTGGTTTGTGTAGCGCACCAGCTACATTTCAGAGGTGTATCACATCCATTTTTTCTAACATGTTCGAAAAGCACATGGAAGTGTTCATGGACGATTTTTCTATATTTGGGTCTTTATTTGGCAATTGTGTAACCAACTTGTCCCTTGTGTTAGAAAGATGCCAACAAAACAACTTGATTCTCATTTGGGAGAAATTCCATTTCATGGTGCGGGAAGGCATAGTCCTTGGTCACAAAATCTCTCTGAAGGGAATAAAAGTTGACAAAGCAAAAGTGGAGGTAATAGCAAATCTTCCACCTCTGGTGAACGAGAAAGATATCAGAAGTCTCTTGGGACATGTAGGATTCTACCGTAGGTTCATAAGAGATTTTTCCAAAATAACCAAACCATTGACGAGTTTGCTTGTGAAAGATAACCTTTCATTTTTGACATAGAATGTGGTGTTTCCTTTGAAACTCTAAAGAGTAAGTTGGTATCTGCTCCAATAGTAATTTCCCCTGATTGGTCCCTTCCTTTTGAAAAAATGTGTGATGCGAGTGACATTGCAGTGGGGGCGGTGTTAGGGCAGAGAAGAGAAAAGCTCTTACATGTGATTTATTATGCTAGTCATATGTCGAATACAACTCAGATTAATTATGCAACCACTGAGAAAGAGTTGCTGGCAGTGGTTTATGATTTTGATAAGTTCAGGTCTTACTTGCTAGGGTCTAAAGTCATTGTTTATATAAACCATGTTGTGTTGAAATATCTTTTTTCTAAACAAGAATCAAAGCCAAGGTTGCAAAGATGGATACTACTTCTTCAAGAATTCGACCTGGAGATCCGGTATAAAAAGGGATGTGAAAACACAGTTGCTGATCACTTCTCCTGAATGTACCCGATTGAAGAAACATAAGAGAAATACTCCATAAAGGATAAGTTTACTAATGAACACATCCTTGCTTGGGATCGGTTCCCCATGGTTTGCTAACTATGTGAATTATTTGGTTGGTGGTGTGATACCTGATGACTTTGATTACAACAAGAAGAAGACGTTTTTGTATGATTGTATGTTGTATCTATGGGACGATTCATTCCTTTACAAAAAGGGGGTGAATGGTTTAGTCTGACGATGTGTTCCAAAAGAAGAGCAAAAAGATATCCTAGAGGCATGTCACAACTCAGAGTATGCGGTAGATTTCAGTGGAGATAGAACTGAAGAAAAGGTCCTCCAATCAGGGCTATACTGGCCAACTTTGTTTTAGGACGTCTACTTTGTAGTTAAGGAATGTGACAGGTGTCAACGGACAAGTAACGTCTAAAAAAAAATCAAATGCCCCAGAATGCTATGCTAGAAGTTGAACTTTTTGATGTATGGGGCATAGATTTCATGGGACCTTTTCCACAATCATTTGGAAGGATTTACATCCTTGTTGTTATCAACTATGTCCCAAAGTGGGTAGAAGTTGTGGCATTACCCATTAATGATGCTAAAGTTGTAGTGAACTTCTTAAAGAATTCAATTTTTCAAGGTTTGAGGTGCCAAGGGCACTGATCAGGGACAAAGGTACCTATTTCTTGAACAAGTTGATGAAAAACTTGTTGAAGAAATATAATGTGAAGCACAAGATTACCACTTTATATCATCCTAAAAAAAGTGGGCAGGTGGAGGTATCAAATAGGCAGATAAAACAAATCCTGGAAAAGACCGCCAGTGCCTCGCACAAAGACTGATCAACCAAACTGGAGGATGCTTTGTGGTTATATGAAACTGTATTTAAAACACCTATAGGTATGTCTCCTTATCAGTTAGTTTATGGTAAAGCATGTCATTTGCCGCTTGAGCTAGAACACAAAGCATTTTGGGCCTCAAAATTCTTGAACTATGATCTGATAAAAGCTGGTGAATCCTGAATTCTTCAACTCTATGAGTTAGAAGAATTTAGGAATCAAGCTTACGAGAATGCCAAAATTTACAAAGAGAAAACAAAGAAATGACATGATCAGAGGATTTAGAAAAAAGAATTTTGGGAGGGACACTTAGTTTTGCTTTTTAATTCCAGGTTGAAGTTGTTCCCTGTAAAGCTAAGGTCTAGATGGTCCAGACTGTTTATGGTTAACAAAGTGTTCTCTAATGGAGCAATAGAGCTAAAAAGTCAAGCAAACGGGGACACCTTTAAGGTGAATGTCCAGAGATTGAAACCATACTATCAAGGACAGGAAAATGGCTTGGTAGAGGTGTCATACCCCAAATTTGTCCGCCTTATTTCTAACAGTGAAATTATTTTTAAACTTGAGCTTTATAATTTTTTTATAGTTTATTTATACTAATATTTTAATATTAATTTATTTTACTTTACTTTAAATTATTTATATTTTTAAATAACAAATATTTGCTTATCCTTCATATGTTTCTTAACGCCTTTTAATTTCAGATAAATGATTTAGCACAGTTGGTAAGGAGGCATAAGTAAGGAGTTTAACCATAAAGTCGCGAGATTGAGTCCCATTGCACTACTTTTTATTTTATTTTTATGTTTTTCATTAAAAAAAGGATAAAAAAGTTATTTTTCTATTATTTTATTATTATTTTCATTCTCTATTTTAGGGGCATTTTAAAAATAATTTTTTTTAAAAAAAATATTTGATTTTATGCACTTAGTAGTCAAGATGTAAAAAATAATTGAAATATTTCAAAATCAATTTTTATTAATCATCAAATCAATTCCAATATTGAGAAAGGCCACAAAACCATCCAGATTCATAGTCTTGCTTACTAAGACTTGAATTAAATCTCAATTATTTTCCAATCAACAAAATTTTGTCAAAAATAGATCGATTTCATTGAATCTCTGACCTAATTTTCACTTATAAATAGCTCTTTAATTTTCACAATTGTGATCATCCACAAATTAAACAATTTTGTAATTTCACTCACACACAAAACACTCACAATTCACACTTCTATCAAGAATTTTTCAACATTTTTTTCTTCATACACTTTCTTTCAAAACCCCTTTTCAAATATCTGTATTTTGGCCAATGATTTCCATATGAGACCTCCCTCTTATTTTCAATTTTATTTTTTTAATTTGTTTGTTATTTTAATCAGATAATGATGTTCCTAATGGTTTTTTTAATTAAAACTTTGAATCCACAACATTCACAAAATTCACAATTCACACAATTTACAAATTCATTCTCTTACATTATCACTATCAATAATTTTCAAATTTCACTGAATTCACAAATTTATTCTCTTACATTCACTATTGTTGTACCCCAAAATTTTCCCTCCATTTTTTCATTCAATATGTTCTCCTAGGGTTTCTCAAATATTCAAAATGGCTCAGGATTCGATCAAACGGATTCTCCTCCTAAGCATTGAGTCAGCAACTAGGGTTTGGTATTTCTCAAGCAAAATTGAGTTTCCAAGGTTTCAAGTGGTCTTCATGGTCCTTCATGTATTCTTAAGGATACTCATGTCAAGTCTCAAGCCTCGCATCACAAGTTTGCTCAGTCAATGGTTCAGAGGACTGAAAATCAGCTGCATTGACCCAAAAGTCGACCCTTTCAAGATCAAGTTCAAATGATTGTAACTTCTTCATTATTCTATATTTTTGAGTGGGTTTTTTTAGTATGACTTTCCTTGACGTCATCTCCAACTTCTCTTTACAAGTCAAGAGCCGATTATGTACGAAAAAATTTCAAAAAATCGAATAATTTAGAGGTCACTTTCTGGAGTGTGACCTAATCTCAAGTAACTGTTGCCTGACTTCGAAGAATCGTAATTTCCTCAATTTTCAAGATCTCGAGACGATTATCTTTGAAAATTGTCATAAGCGATGTCATCTACAAGTTCTTTTCAAGAATCGAAAGAAAATTATGTTTAGAAGACCTTGAAAGTTATCAAATTATCATAGGTCATTTTTATTGACTTAAAAGTTTCTTGTTTTATAATTTCGATTCACGGTGCCAACTTCTCAACGCAACAACTTTTATCTTGAAGCCCACTTGTATTGATCATTCAAGGCCTTTTAGTTTCAGTCTGATTTATGATGCAAGATGAGTTGATTTAAGATTTGTGAACGGTCGGTACAAGGTATGCCTTTTGAGTATTCAAAGTGGGTTTACAAAATTTCATATTTGAAAATTCTTTGAGTATTGAAAAGAAAGGTGAATTTCATGGTATGCTTGAATTCAATCCATTTCGGAAGAGGAATCTATCAATAACTCTTGGAGTCTTTATCCTTTAGAATTCAAAGGATAAAATCGAATGTGCAAGGCATAGTTCCTTTATTCATCGAATTTCACTTAAGACATTCATCATCATTCAAGATATCAAGTTCTTATTCCATTCAAGAATTGGATTCAAACTTCAAAGATACAAGTTCATCAATGTTAATTTAAGGAAATTCAAGAGCATTAAAAGTTTCAAGGCATGTATCATTATCTATCCATCATTCGAAAGTCCACTACCATTCAATTTAATTTATATTCATTCAAGCTTCAAGAAGAAAAGTTACATGGATTTCAATTCTAAAGCTTTGAATAATTTCATCATTCAAGTTTACAAAAAATACAAATTCAATTCATGTTTTTTCCAAGTTTTAAATTACAAATTACAAGAAAATTACACAAGTTATTTTTGTTGTACATGGAAACCTAAAGTCCCCCCTAAGCATATGCTAACTTGCTTCTAAAAACCTTCATGCTTCATTTGTTATGCTCAATCTTCAACCTTGCCTCGTCCTCTTCACCTCCAAATCAACACTCATCACATGAAAGAACAAAAAGAAAAAGAATGTTAACAACATGAAATAATGGGCATAAAATCAAGTTTTTCAAAGATTTTCTCCTAATCTCATCATTAGGATTTGTGAGAGGAATCAGAGATAAAGGGTTTGCATTCAATCATGCTCAAAACCTCATAAACCATTTTGGTTTTGTAAAGTCATAATTTACAAGTAAAGTCAATCATGGACATCATTTCGTCCATTGCAAATCACAATTGTTATTGGTTCACAGAGGATAAAATGGAGAAGAAATAACAACTAAACTCAGAATTACATCATAGTTGAAACAGTCCGAAGTTATGCACAAAACAGATCAAAATAAAAAGCAGCCACAATGTTAAGCTGTTGTCCAAAACAGCCCTACAACCTGCAAACCAAGCATAAACATGTTCAAATAACCCTGTAAAATTGTGTTGTCCACAACTGTCCAAACTGTGCACATATAACAATCCAAACCAGCCCCTAACTTGCACAAAAATAGAAAAACAAAAGTTGTATCCAAAAGCAATTAAGACAACATACCAAAGTGTTCAAACTCATCTTTTCCCCCAATTTTTTTTTTGCTTTCCATTCATTATAAAACGGATGTAATAACACAGGACACAAAAAAAACATGGCATAATCCAAATATCCATAACCAAAACAATTTTCTGTTAAAAGAAAGACAATAAGGCAAGATAGCATACAAAAAAAAAAACCAGAATACGAACATCACCCCACAACCAGCACCAACATCATCAAATACACAAAAAAAAACAGTTCATACAACAACCGTAGCCACCAAATAACAATAACATCAAAAAATATACAAAGACCCCAACAGTGTTCATCATTTTCCAATCACTGTCAGCACAAACCAAAGATGACCACATCAAGCATACAAACATCAGTTCCAAAACCCTAGTTCATTTCATCATCTTCCTAATTTAAAATCCTTCAGAAAATTAAAAAAGAGAGAAAGTTTTACAGAGTAAAACTTCCTTGTAAACCTTCACTGTAACCACAAACCGCAACTTTGAAATCCAACCTTAACTCAGAATCGTCCACAATACCGAAAACAACAACAACAAATTTCAAAATCCAAAGGCAAGCCAACCAAATGTATGAACCTAGCAAATCAAACAAAAAAATAAGAAGCGAAAGATGTAAAGAACAAGAAGAGAGCTTGAAGCACTGTACCTGAGCATTTCCGAGGAAACTCTCATCTCCATTGGTAACGATATTATTTTTTCCCTATTTTTAAATTATTGTGAGTATTGTTGATCGGATTGAGGGAATAGAGAGAGCATGCCACGAGAGCTAAAAAGAGTTGTTGAGCGAGAGAGATGAAGCATGGTTGAGAGAGTAAAGAGGAGATTGTATGGTCTGGGTGAAGAAGAAAACAAAGGATGCCTTTTTCTTCTTTAGTGTGACAACTTAGGGTTGGAGTTGAGCGGCTTGCTCACTATAACATTAGTTTTTTTTTGTGTTATTTCCTTATTCCCTGGGCCTAAATCGATCCACCCCCTAACCCAATTTATCTTTCAGCCCAAACTTCTTTTACTTCATACCTTTATTTTTTAGTTAAATAATGTTATTGAGTTTTACCCTATTCAAAGCCCATCCACGAATTTTCAGCATCACCCCTAGCTTTCTATTCACAACTTCTTTTACTATTTTTTTAGGTTAGTTTAGATTTGTTTTTTTTTTTATAATTTGAGAGATTTTTTTTAGTATAGGATTATTTTGATAATCTTAGAATTTAGGTTTAATAGTTATTTATAATTTTAAATTAGTTTAGAATTATTTTAATAAATTTATTTAGTTTAGATCTAATTTTATTAAATCTTTAGCATTAATTTTTAAATTTAACCAAATAAAAAATATATAATTTCAAAAAAAAATTTAGTTTAGGTTTAGTTAATCTTAAAATTCAATTAAATAAAAAATATATATATTTCAAAATTAATTTAATTTTCTTAATTAGTTTAGTTAGAGATTTTGTGAATAATTTAGTCCATTAACACTTTTTTATTTAGTTAAAATTCCTTTAATTTGTTTAATTTCTTCATGAAAAAACAAACTTTCAAGGAAAATAAAAGAATAGATTTTTTATTATTTTTTCTTCTTTTTAAATTTTCTCACAAACAAAATACCAAAAATATTATTTTAATTATTTTTGCCAATTAATTTTACTTTAAATTATTTTAATTAACTGTTCATTTCTAATTCGATTGGGTTGTATTGCTTGTTTATTTAGACTTTTAAATCGCATTGTCGATTTGATCCATCCTCATTTGTAAATTTGTATCCCCTATCCCTGAAAGCTCTGTAATAGCGTAGAATTTTAATTTCCGCAATTTACTGTTTTCCTATATACTGTATAGTAATTAGGCGTGTATGACATGATTTAAAATCAACCGCTAGATAACCCTAATCAAAGACAAATTAACTTGAATCAAACACAATTTTCACATGCGCACCTCTAGGAAAACCTCGATTGTTGCCTCGGAAAAACAGTCATGTCCCTCAAATGTGGGACACTTTAGCAAAGACACTCAATTAAAAAGATCGTAGTCCCTCGATGAACCTTCGATGTTGGCTTCGGTAAATGATCTTAGTCCCTTACGAAAATTGCTAAAGCGTCTTACAAGTTGCTTTCTATGACTATACAACGACCCACGCATGTCCCTTCACATCCAATAATGGGGCTTCTTACCAATTAATGGTAAGATAGAAACATCTAAAGGAGGAGGAAAAGAACAAAGACCTTTTGAGTAGGTAGGACGTTCAAAGTTGCTTGCTCACAATATTTTCAAAACAACATCTTTCAAACACACCAACGCTTTCAAAAATGAAATATTTTCAAAAAGTCAACACTTTATATACATTCTTATAGAGACGAGAATCATTACAAAGTTCGCCTAAGCGAAGACACTTTTCAAAAATACTTTCAAAATCCATCACAAACACATTTCAAACAAAGCACTTTCAAAGTGATCAAGAAACTAAGAGCCCGTAGATAAGTACAGATGAAAAGGGTGCTAACACCTTCCCTTTTCATAACCTACCCCCCCGAACTCAAGAAAATTCTCGAAAGGTCTTTCATGTTCTTTTCACCCTTTCCTTTATTGGATAAAAGAAAAGTCAGTGGCGACTCTTACTATCCGCAACAATTGTGATTAAATGTAAAACACCCAAGTCAGTTCTCCCACTGTATTACAGAACTGGCGACTCTGCTGGGGAGTATCTTAAAAGTTGGATTACCTTAGAGCTAGATCACATTTAATTGCTTTTATTGTTTGATTTTTTTGCTTTACATTTTGGGTCTTTGTTTGGGCTTGTTTTGATCCTTTACCCGGATCTGGGAACATCATTAGGTAAATAGCAAAAATTATGGAGACTGTACGGCGTAGACCAATATGGTTAAGATAATAGTTATGTTAGTGTGACACATTTGTGGGTATCAGTGTCCCTTATGGCGAATTAAGGAGAATACGAGGCTGTTGTGTAGTGTCATGAAGCACCAACGAACCTTAGAACCTTTAATTGAACAACTTGGCCATTAGGAAGTAGTGAAATAGCAGGCTTTGGTGCAGTCTGAAGTTGGTTGATACTCGATACTACGCTCATTAAGATCTAACTTTTGGGATATTTCGGTCACCAAAAAAGAGGCTTGTGCTGAAATAATGCCCAATGAAGAAAGATCAATGATATTGAGATCCCCTAGAACCCAATTACTTTCTAGGACAGGTTAAACCAACTAAAATTCAAGAGGGTACTTACTAATGAAACCTCATGCAAACCTAAACCTAAGGACCTGTTTGCTTTGCTTGTGTATGTTTATTTTGTACATAACATCATGACATCATACCATGGCATTTTCACTAACCATTTCAAGGACTTTGGGATCTATCTTTGTGTTGTTTTATAGAACATGGCTTCCATGCGAAGAAATACCATCCGAATAAACCTTGTGAGAGTGCCTCCTCAACTCAAGTAATTAGCATCAAGGGTTCCCAAGGATTCTCCGTTCACCAACAGTACGTTTGTCTCACCAACTTGGTTACAACAAACTTTGAAGAGGATATATGTAACACGGTGGGAGAACTGACTTGGGTGTTTTATGTTAGATCGCAATTGTTGCGGATAGCAAGAGTCTCCACCGACTTTTCTTTTATCCAATAAGGAAAGGTTGAAAAGAACAGGAAAGACCTTTTGAGATTATTTCTTGAGTTTGGGGGGTAGATTATGAAAAGGAAAGGTGTTATCACCCTTTTCATCCGTAGTTATCTACGGGCTCTTAGTTGCTTACTAGATCACTTGCTTTTGTTTGAAAGTATGCTTAGTGGTGTGGGTTTGAAAGTATTTGGAAAAACGTCTTTGTAATGATTCTCAGTTCTATAAGAATGCGTACAAAGTGTTAGTTTTGAAAATAGTTCAAAGAGGTGTTGGTGGAATGTGTTTTTTGAAAGTGATTTTGAAAAGTGTCTTTGTAATGATTCTCGTTTCTATAAGAATGCGTACAAAGCGTTTTAACTTTTGAAAATGTTTCAAAGGAAAGTGTTGGTGTGTAAAATGTTTTTGTTGTGAGAAAGCGAGCAACTATGAGCGTCCTACCTACTCAAAAGGTCTAATGTTCTTTTCCTCCTTCTTTAGATGTTGCTATCTTACCATTGATTGATAAGAAGCCCCATCATTGGATGTGAAGGGACGGGCGTGGGACGTCCGTATAGTCATAGAAGGTAACCTATGAGATGTTTTAGCAATGTCGTTTAGGGACTAGATCATTTACCGAAGGCAACATTGAGGGTCATCGAGGAACTACGATCTTTTATCGAGGGCCTTTGCAAAAATGCTCATATTCGAGGGACATGACTATTTTTCTGAGGCAACAAGTGAGATTATCCTATAGGTGCATGTGTGTGAATTGTGTGTTTGATTGCATGCATTTTGTCTTTGATTTTTGGGTTGTCTACTTGTTGGTTTTATCTTGCCATACATACTAATTACTAACATTTGTATAAAGCAATAAAAATGCAGAAAATGAAGATCCTACACTATTACAACCATATTGAATAGTAAGAAAATGTAAAGACAAAACATAATAAAAGAAGGAAAAATGAGTGTTTCGATTTGGGAAGCAGAACCCTTGGATGCTACTTCTCTGACTCCCTTCAATTTGGGCTTAGCATGAAGCATGAGATGCAGCCTTCGATTCTGCCTTTCTGCTTCCTTCGATTGGGGGAATGTTAGGGTGAGCAAGTAAGCTTCAACCATGCCTGTTGTACCCCAAAATTTTCCCTCTCATTTTTTCAAGGCAATTTTTTTCAAAAGGATTCTCAGGGTTCAAGCTTGCACAAGTACAATTGGATTTTTTAGTATCAAGTTAAAAAGGAAGCTGTTAAAAAGGGGAAAAAAGATAAAAAAATCTTTTTGACAAAATTGGAGGAAAAAACAAGTCTTTCGATTCAGATCCTTTGATTAGCCTCTTGGCCTCTTTCGATGCAAGCTTGGCTTGCATCCTTCGACTGGGCATGGGCCTCTGGCACGTTGGTTTTAGTTCACAAGGAAGGATCTTCCTGTATGCCACCTTCGGTTGCATCTCTGGCCTCACTGAATTCACAATGCCATGACTTCCTATATGCCTGTTTTGTTTGGATGCTTGCATGCCTATACAAACTTTCCTTCCATGCTTTCCTTGACTCACAAAGTAATGACTAGTCACATACAAGCTTTCGTTTGAGCCATAACTTCTTTCTTACGCGCAAAAGGCTTCCCCCATGCTAGCATGCACAAGGTACAAAGCCTCCTATAGATTCCTTCGATTCTAAGGCAAAAGGCTCCCTTTTGGCATCCTTCGATTTGCACTTTTTTTTCCTCCTGTATGCCTCTTTCGAGTCAGGACATTTTGGCCTCCTGCATGCACCTTTCGTTTGGGCATGTGGTTCCCTTCATGCAAGCCTTCGTTTGAACAAATATCTTTTGCATGTTTGCATGAAGTCATAAAGCAGGGACCCCCTACGTACACTCCTTCGTTTGGCCACATGGACCTTTGGCAGACAAGCCTTCGACTGGACAGAACCACCTTTACAAGGTTTCGTTTGTAACTTTGACTCCCTTCGAATTAACATCTTTCAAACCCAACTCTGGACATCCCATTCAAAGGACATGCTTGATGTCCCATTCAAAGGATTTACAAAGCCCACCTTAAGGCATATTTTGGTGACTCATCCAAGGGTCACACACTTGGCTCCTTCGAAGGATGCATAAAAGTGGTCCAACCGAAGGACACTTGTTGGAGGAAAATTAAATAATATTGTTGGGAGAAGAATCTAGTCGAAGAAGGGCCAAAACGAAAAGGGTGAAATATTCAAAGATGCTTGCTGCCAAATTCAGGCATGGTACACTGGCCAAAACTGCTGCACAACAGTCCTGAAACACTGCCCCATTCTTGCACCAAAATAGCATACAAGGCAATGTCTCTCGAAAGCTACAAAGAGCAGGTTACTCAAATTGTTCAAACTTTTTGTTTTCCCTCCAAAAGCTTCAGCCAGCTTTGCCTATAAATAAAAGGCTTCACAACATGTTTAAAGAGGACTTTTTGGCCAGAGGAACGAATCTTCAAAAAATTCTCAAACACCATGAAGCTCTCAAACACTTAAACATTCATCAAACATAAACCCAGAATCCAAACACTTGTCCCCTTCAAATCTAAAACATCCATGTACCCTGTTACCCTTCGAATCCAGCAGGAAGAACCTCACATTTGTTCTTCTCTTTCGAATCCAGTATTAAAGGCCTAACCCCTGGTCCCTCCCTTCGAATCCAGAAACGTTCAAGGAAACCACTTAAAGGCCCAACACACGTCCCAACCTCAAGCAAGGTAAGTCATTCTTAACCTTGGATCCTTCGTTTCCAGCATAACATGTAAATAAATTTCCTTTTCGTTTCAAACATGTACGTAGTTTTGTTTCCCTTTCGTTTACACCCTTTTAGTTTGTTTTTATTTCCTCTCCTTTTGGTTTTGTTCTTTGGTTTGTTACAAATGCTTTAAGAACTAACCTGGTCCTAAGGTAATGCTAGCATGGCCTTAGACCATGTTGCTATTTAATATCTCAAATGAAAGAAACATGAGACAGGAGTATGAAACGAAGCCTCAGACTTCCTCACTGATTCCAGGCCCAGTCGAAAGGCACTCCCTCACTGCTTTTAACCCCCAGTTGAAGGAGGCAGAAAGGCAGATTACATCTTGCACTGGTTCCAGGCCCAGTCGAAAGGCACAACATGCTGGCCTCCAGGCCCCAATTGAAAGGCACGCCTACATTGGTTCTAGCCCCCAGTCGAAGGAGGCAAAAAGGCAAATCAAAGGGCATGACTCCACTGACTCCAGACCCCAAATCGGAGGAAGCCAGAAAATCCAGAATCAAAGGGTGTTTCTTCCTAAATTGAAAGACCCATTTTCTTGCTTTTATTTTATTTTTGCCTTTATATTTTCATGCAATTCAATATGGTTGTAATAGTGTAGGATTTTATCTTTCTGCATTTTATTACTTTTGTATGATTTCTAGTAAAATAGGGTATGCAGGGCAAGATAAAAACAACAAGTAGACAACCCCTAATCAAAGACTAAATGCATGCAAAATCAAACACACTATTCACACATGCACCCCTAGGGTAATCCCACTTGTTGCCTCGGAAAAATAGTCATGTCCCTCGAATATGTGCGTTTTAGCAAAGACCCTTGATAAAAGATCGTAGTCCCTCGATGACCCTCAATGTTGCCTTCAGTAAATGATCTAGTCCCTAAACGACATTGCTAATATGTCCCATAGGTTGCCTTCTATGACTATACAAACGTCCCACACCCATCCCTTCACATACAACGATGGGGCTTCTTACCAAATCAATGGTAAGATAGCAACATCTAAAGGAGGAGGAAAACAACATTAGACCTTTTGAGTAGGTAGGATGCTCCTAGTTGCTCGCTTTCTCACAACAAAAACATTTCATACACCAACACTTTCATTTTGAAACATTTTCAAAAGACAAAGCTTTTTGTACGCGTTCTTATAGAAACGATAGCCATTACAAAGACACTTTTCAAAATCACTTTCAAAAACACATTCCACAAACACCTCTTTGAACCATTTTCAAAACAACACTTTGTACACGTTCTTATAGAAACGAGAGCCATTACAAAGACATTTTCAAAATACTTTCAAAACCCACACCATAAGCTTATTTTCAAACAAAAGCAAGTGATCTAGAAAGCAACTAAGAGCCCGTAGATAACTACAGATGAAAAGGGTGCTAATACCTTCGCTTTTCATAACCTACCACCCAAACTCAAGAAATAATCTCGAAAGGTCTTTCCTTTTCTTTTCAACTTTTCCTTATTGGCTAAAATAAAAGTTGATGGCGACTCTTGCTATCCGCAATAATTGCGATCAAACGCAAAACACACCAAGTCAGTTCTCCCACCGCGTTACAGAACTGGAGACTTTGCTGGGAACTTTACTTAAAAGTGGGGTTACCTTAGGGCTAGATCACCTTTACTTACTTTCCTTGTTTGATTTACTTGCTTTACATTATGGTTCCTTGTTTGGGCTTGTTTTGATTCTCTACCCAGTTCTGAGGGCACCTTTTAGGTAAGTAGAAATAGATTGTGGAAACTGTACGACGTACATCGACACGGTTAAAGCAATGGCTACGTTAGTGTGACGCATTTGTTGGTACAAGTATCCCTTGTGTTTAATCGAGGAGAATACGGGGCCGCTGAGCGGTGTCATGAAGCACTAACTGACTTTAGAAACTTTAATCGACTCATCTTTGGCCATTAAGAAGTAGCGAGATAGCTGGCTTTGGTTCCGACCAAAGATTGGTTGATACTCGATGCTACCCTCATTAAGACCAGACTTTTGGGATATATCATCCGCAAGAAAAGATTGATTGAGCTGAGACAATGCCTAAAAGAAATATCAGTGATATTGAGATCCCTTAGAACCCGGTTACTTTCTAGGACAAGTTGAGCCAACTAAAATTCAAGAGGGTACTTACCTACAAACTCCATGCAAGCCTAAACCTAAGGACTTGTCTGCTTTGTATGTATATGACTATTTGTACATAACAATTTGCTTGCTTTACATACTTGTACATAACATCATGACATCATACCATGGCATTTTCAATAACCATTTCAAGGATCTCAAGGGCCTATGATGCAGGGTCATGTTGAACCAGACGCCTATCAAGGGGAAATAGGATTCATTCTCTAATCAAACACCATCAAAAGCCAAAGCACAACAACTTGAGTCAAGGGGTATGACCCATTTGACATGGTGAGCTTGATTCTCGTGGAAGGACATCCACCGATACGAAGTTCTCCAATCAAAGCTGTTGATCAAAATTCAACTTCTAACGTCTTCTTGTGTTTACTCCGCGAGATCCTTGAAAACATGCATCCACATACCATGCATCATATCATGATAGGTTTCTCCCATACATGTATCCTTATCTTACTACTGTTTATTTCAGTAAGATGGATATGGAACAGATGGTGAAGGATCTCCAAGCACAAAATGCCCAATTCCAACAATTGTTCTTGGCTATAGCTAAGGGGTAAGAGGACTTGAAGACTCTTCTTCTCAAAGACAAGAAGAAAAAGTCAAAGAAGTCAGTAGGCATCCTGAACTTGGGAAGAAGACTTAAAGGACCAGTCAAGAGAACTCTAGATCTCTCAACTCCGTCAACCGAAGGGGACAATCAGACAAAAGAAAGAGATAACAGTATGGCGATTGATGAAGATGAAGCTGACTTCTATGAGGAACAATATCCTCCCGCTGATGATAAATACAAACAGTTGGAGGACCGCCTCAATGCTATGGAGATTCAGCAGATACATGGCTTGGGCTTTGAAGAGTTAGGTTTGGTTTCCGGAGTGTTCATCCCGCCAAAGTTCAAGATCCATACCTTTGCCAAGTATGATGGGGTCTCTTGTCCTAAGATGCATCTGAGATCTTATGTCTGCAAGATCCAGCCTCACATTGCAGATCGAAAGTTATGAGTCCATTTCTTCCAAGAAAATTTGGTTGTCAATCAGCTGGAGTGGTTTTATCAGTTAGAAGGAACCGATATTCATAGATGGGAGGACTTGGCTACTACTTTCTACAAGCAATATCAATATAACATTGATCTTGCACCAACTCGTGTGCAATTGCAAAATATGAACATGCGTTCCAACGAGGGCTTCAAAGAGTACGCCCAAAAATGGAGAGACTTGGCAGGCAGAGTGCAGCCACCCTTAACTGATAGGGAGATGATTGACATCTTTATGGGAACCTTGACAGGGCCTTTCTTCAATCACCTAATTGGAAGTTCCTCGACCGGGTTCACCGAGATAATACTAACTGGCGAAAGAGTCGAAGCTGGCATCAAAAGCGGAAAGATCCAAGGAGCTACATCCTTTGATACTCAGAAAAAGCCATACAATGGGAAGAAAAGTCTAATGTTGTGTACGGCCAAAAGGGTCATAACAAGAGCAATCACGACCAACATGTGGGGGCAGTCCTGATCTCCGGCCCTGCATCTGTGCAACAACGGCAACAAGAGACTCATTGTAAGGAGGTCGTGCCTAAAAGACAATTCACTAAGATCAATATGCCACTGGCTCAAGTGCTACAACACATGTTGAAAGCAGAGCTGATTACGTTAAAGGCTCCTCTCTGGAATCCAAATACTTTTGCTCCTACTTATCATCCCAATGAAAGGTGTGCATACCATTCTGATAGTCCTGGACACGACACGAACAACTGTTGGGCTCTGAAGAACAAGATCCAAGACATGATTGATGCCAAGGAGATTGAGTTCGACCCTCTAGAGGCTCCTAACGTGATCACTGCTCCTATGCCAAATTATTGAGAGCATCCCATTCATTTTGAATTTTCAGTTGTAATCTCTTTTGTTGTTCAAACATTTATCTATTAATGTCAAACTTTGTTTCATTAATGCATTGCATATGTTTGTCTTGAATTAATCCATTCGTTTTCATTATATTTAAACTATGCTTTTTACTCCCTTTATGATATTCAACTCTTGTTTTAAAAGTTGCAAGCCTTTAGAGGAAGGATGACGAAAACGATGCCATAATCTCATACAATATAGTTTTGGACAGACTTTGCTGATGATGTACAAGCATTCTTTCAATTCCTAAACATTGGAGTTATAAGGAAGATAATCCCTAGTCAAACCCTTCAAGCCTAAGAAGTAGGAGTTTCCTTTTTACACAAACTAAAACCTTTAATCAAAACCTGGGGCAGGATAGTCTCTCAGTTAATTCAAACGCGCATTCAGTCGCAAACTTTCATTTCGTATACAATGAATGACATCAAAAAAATTCCTCTGGAATCAAAAGACGGTGATGGTTCCCTAACAAATAGGCAGTCATTATCTCTCAAGAGAAAAGCCCACTAAGTCAAAACCTACGAAGGAGACTTTAGAAAAACTGGGGCATCCCGCTGATTGTAATCCCAAAACAAGAACAGTCAGGAAAAAATCATGGATAATAAATCAAAAAGAGGTCACTACAAATCCTCGACAACATGAAAAACGTTGCAAAAATGACTGCCTTCCAACAAACCTAACTTGTCTGAACCATCACCAAAATGTCATTTTCAGATTCAATAGGAGTTCAAACACACAATTGACTGAGTTTAGGACTGGAGAACATCACGAATAACGGGCGGGTACAAATACACTTTGAGCCTTATCCTTTGTTTCTTAAACCATGAACCAGACCATGCTATAACCCTTTCAAAGTCCTAATTTAAACATGGGTTAGTTCGAAAGCATATTGTTACAAAAGGTATCCAGACTCCTGTAAGGCTTACTCTAAATCCTGAGTTGAATTTTCTTGCAAAAATTCTTTTATCTTACTAAAACGCATTTTCAAAACTTCAAGACAAGCATAAACTTTGCATTATTTAAATATCGTTGTTTGCATATGGATAATTGTTTGACAGCAGAGAAATTTACACGACGAATGTCCAGCGAATGAAAGCTCTCTCAGTGAATAAAATCACTTCAAATGGGATGACACTTCCAATGACAGATTTCCTATAAGTAAGGGGGCATGGAACGCCATTGTCCAAACTCACCTGGGGCAGTTGAGTCAAGATTACAGTAAATCTCTCGAGAGGTGCTGAATAACCAGGGGCAGGTCTGCATCTCAATCACTTGGGGCATTAATCTTGAATTCCAGCAAAGAGTTAAGAAAATGTTTTTTTGGCGGTGCTACAACACTTGCTACTAGGGGCGGTGACAAATCTCCACGAAATCCCCTTCATAAGGTGATCCCCAGTCAAGTCCCTACAAAGTTGGATCTAGGCAATTCCTAGCCAGAGTTTCAATCTCTGGAAAACCTTTCTTCCCAGCTAAGTTTGGTCTCAAGAAGAATCCTCGAAGAGTTCTTCCAAAAGAAAATACCTCTCCAACATATTGGCGATAGGGTTTATTTCCCCAATAAAAGGCAAGACTCCCTAGCTTGAATTTTCCTCTCAGACTATCACAAATCAACGGACCACAACTCCTCTTCCCCAGTAGACTTTTCTATAATCCCTAGTGAGCTGTTGCAAAACCTGGAAAAATAACCAGATAACCGTCAACTTCTTTATCCCCAGCAAGTCATTATGAAGCCTGGAATCCGACCAGATAACAGCTAACATTCAAGAGATAACTCCCCAGTAGAGAAATGAACAGCTAAGACTCCTGAACTCTTTTCCCCAAGCAGGAATCGACGCTCTCCACAGGGTTTTCTTCTCAAGCAAAGTCAACATTCCCCAACAGAGTTCTCCTCAAACAACGAAACAGGAATCCCCAGCAGAAACATTCTAAGCAAGGTTTGAAAATGGGCATACTCTTCATCCCCAATGGCGGTTGTGATACAGTGGCAGAACCGACTGTTTTTTGTTACTACTGGTTTTGCATTTTTTGTTTGCAAATGTACGATAAGCAAGAGTCTCCGCCGACTTTTCTTTTATCCAATAAGGAAAGGGTGAAAAGAACAGAAAAAGACCTTTTTCGATATTTTCTGAGTAAGGGGGTAGATTATGGAAAGGGAAGGTGTTAGCACTCTTTCCATCCATGGTTTTCCATAGGCTCTTAGGTACTTGGTCATTCTTAAATTGCTTTTGTCTGTTTGAAAAAGTTTTGAAATTTGCCTTAGTGCGACATTTCACTTTATGGTAACCCTTGTATCAGTCCTCAAGGGTGTGATAAAGTTTTTTTGAAAACTTTAGTTTGAAGGTGTAAGTGTTAAAAAAGGTGTTGTTTTGAGCAAATACTTTAAGAGTTTCTACCTACTCGAAAAAGACTGTTCGTTTTTCATATTTCATTTAGACAACGCTATCCTACTATTAAGGAGTAGGTAGCTCCATCGTTGGAGTTTTAAGGGACAATCAAAAGGGACGAGTACGATCACTAAAACAATGATTTGGAAACCTTAGTAGTTACCCTATAGTCCTAAAGATCTTTCTGAGGCAACATTCGAATGGGTTATTTTTCATCTTTTGGGACAAGAGGACAGCCACTAAAACTCCCTATACTTTATACCGTTTACCGAAGGCAACCGAAGTGGGGTAAATCCTAGGAGTGAGCATGTGCAAGTGTTTGATTTTCAGTTTATTTAATCTTTGCACATTTAGGGTTTTCTATTATTTTAAATTATGATCTTTTGCATACAATCCTATTATCAATCATCTAGCAGTTTATAATGACAGAAAAGAAAAGTGCGAGAAATTTAAACCTAACTATTACAAGGCTTTGGGGAGGCGAATTACATAATCAAAAACCGGGGAAAAATAGTAAATGAAAATAGTAAACCTAAGTTAAAACTATTACACCAGAGAGACTAAATTAAACGAGGAATTAAAATTAAATTCAACGACATTTAATTTAATAAATAAAGAATTTTTTTTTTTGGATTTTTGAGAAAAAATAATTAATTTTGCAAATTAACCTAATTTCTAATTAATTTTAATTATGAAAAAAAGGAATTTAAATTATCCTAATTAATCTAATTAATTAATGGAATTAAACATTTTATGAAAAAAACTAATTCTAATTTTTGTGTTTTTATGATTTTTGATTTAATAAAAAAAAATGATTTTTTTTGTAAAAATAATTAAAACAAATAAAAGAAATTAAAAAAAGAATTAAAGTGGGCCTGATGTGATGAGCAAAACTGGGGGTGTGAAGAAGAATGGATAGGCCCAGATTGATGCAAGCCCATCATCCTACGCTGGATCTGGTGTGGGGGCTTCTAGGAGGTCCACCATGTGGCTGCTTCCTGGAGGCGTGAGATCTGGCCAAAGAATAATCTGATGGTGATGAATCTTGGGCGTATGGTGGACGCCTGGTGTGATACGGTGGGAGAACTGACTTGAGATTTGCGTATGTTTTTGCATTTGTTCGGTTTAGCAAGAGTCGCCACCGACTTTTTATTTTATCCTAAGGAAAGGCCAAAAAGCACAGGAAAGACCTTTGAGATGTTTTCGTGGGTTCGGGGGGTAGATTATGAAAAGGGAAGGTGCTAGCACCCTTTTCATCCATGGTTATCCATGGGCTCTTAGTTACTTGTTTTAGATCACTTGCCTTTGCTTTTCAATTGTTTGAAATGGTGCTTTGTGTGTGTGGTTTTGAAAATGTTTTGAAAAAGATGCCCTGTCTAGGCAACCTTTGTAATGACTCTTGTTTGAGTATATACAAAGGTGTGTGTCTTTTTGAAAAGATAATTCAATGTTTTTGAAAGTTGTTTTGAAATTGTTTTTGAAGTTGTGTTGTGAAGTGTGTTTGAAAAAATGGCAAGGATGTTTTGTAAGATTTTTGATCAAGTAACTAAGAGTTGTCTACCCTATTTTACTCAAAGATCTTTCTCATGTTTTTTAACCCTTTTAACAGTGTTGTTTCACCATTATGTTTGATGAACAACCTTGCATTAGGATGTTTTACGGGACAGGCGCGGGTCATCGTATAAACCATGATAGCAATGGTGTCAAGTATTTTTGCCAATTTTCTTGAGGGACTTGATCATTTTGTTTAGGAAACTCAGATAGCGTCATTGAGGGACTATGATCTTTTGTTTTGTTTTTGTTTTGCCAAAGTACTTAACATGCATATCATGGCCCATTTTTGAAGGCAACAAGTGGATTGAAACCCTAGGGGTACAAGTGTGCATGTGTGTTATTTTCATGCTTTGTTTTTTTTATTAGTGATTGTCTACTTGTTGATTTTATCTGGCCATACATATCCTATTTACTAGCAAGCATATAAAAGTAATAAAGCGCAGAAAGATAAAATCCTACACTATTACAACCATATTGAATTGCATGAAAATATAAAGGCAAAAATAAAATAAAAGCAAGAAAAATGAGGGTCTTTCGATTGAGGCAGAAAACCCTTCGATTCTGCACTTTTTGGCTCTCTTCGATTTGGCCTGAAAAGGGTGAAGGCATGACTTTCGACTGAGGCCTCACGGTTAGCATGTTGTGCCTTTCGATTGGGACCAGTGGGACAACATGTTGTGCCTTTTGATTGGGACTAGTGGAACCAGTATAAGATGTAATATGCCTTTCTGCCTCCTTTGATTGGGCCTGGAGTTAGTAAGGAAGCCTGAGGCTTCGTTTCATACTCTTGTCTCCTGTTTATTTCGTTTGAGATATTAAATAGCAACATGGCCTAAGGCCATGCTATCATTACCTCAGGGCCAGGTTAGTTCTTAAAGCATTTGTAATAAACCAAAGAGCAAAACTAAAATGAGAGGCAATAAAAACAAACTAAAAGGGTGGAAACGAAAAGGTAACAAACACTACGTACATGTTTGAAACGAAAAGGAAGCTTATTTACATGTTATGCTAGAAATGAAGGGTTCAAGGTTAAGAATGACTTACCTTGCTTGAGGCTGGAACGTGTGCTGGGCCTTTAAGTCGTTTCCTTGAATGCTTCTAGATTCGAAGGGAGGAACCAGGGGTTATGTCTTTGATACTGGATTCGAAAGAGAAGAATAAGTGTGAGGTTCTTCCTACTGGATTCGAAGGGTAACAAGGTATAGGGATGTTTCAGATTCTAAAGGGGATAAGTGTTTGGATTCTGGGTATGTGTTTGATGAGTGTTTAAGTGTTTGAGAGCTTTATGGTGTTTGAGAATTTTTTGAAGATTCGTTCCCCTGGTCAAAAAGTCCTCCTAAACATGTGTTGGAGCCTCTTATTTATAGGCAAAGTTGGCTGAAGCTTTTGGAGGGAAAACAAAATAATTTGAACAATTTGAGTAAACTGCTCTTTGTAGCCTTCGAGGGACAGGGCTTGTATGCTATTTCGGTGCAATAATGGGGCAGTGTTTCAAGACTGTTGTGCAGCAGTTTTGGCCAGTGTACCATGCCTGAACTTGGCAGCAAGCATCTTTGAATATTTCATCCTTTCATTTTGACCCTCCTTCGACCAAATTCTTCTTCCAAACATATTGTTTGACTTTCCTCCAACAAGTGTCTTTCGAACGAATCACCTTTGTGCATCATTTGAAGGGGCCAAATGTGTGCCCCTTGGATGGGTAACCAAAACATGCCTTAAGGTGGGCTTTGTAAATCCTTCGAATGGGCCCTCAAGCATGTCCTTCGAATGGGATTCCGAGACATGTCCCTTGAATGGATCATGTATGCTTCTTTGAAAAGGGCTAAATGTGTCCTTCGAATGGACTAGTAAGGTGTACCCTTCGACATGGACTCATATGTATGCCCCTCAAGTCCACCACTATATGTCTTTTGAAGGGGCCATCAACCATGTGCTGAAGTTTGTCAAGGATGGAAATACAGCATACTAAAGAGAAATGTTGTCCAGTCGAAGCTAGTACAAACATAGTCAATGTCTTGTAGAAGCTTGCATGGAGGAGGTCTAAACTTTGTGACTCCAAGCAAGCACACAAAAGGTCAATGCTCAAACAAAGACTTGCACGAAGGGAGCCACATACCCAAACAAAAGAGGCATGCAGGAGGAAAAATGTCCAGATTCGAAAGAGGCATACATGAGGCAAAAAGTGCAAATCGAAGGACACCAAAAGGGAGCTTTTTGCCTTGGAATCGAAGGAAGTTATAGGAGGCTTTGTACCTTGTGCATGCTAGCAAGGGGGATGCCTTTTGCGTGCAAGTTGTGGCTCAAATGAAAGTTTGTATGTAACTAGTCATTACTTTATGAGTCAAGGAAAACATGGAGGGAAAGGTTGTATAGGCATGCAAGCATCAGACATCCAAATGAAACATGCAATAGGCAGTCATGGCATTGTGAACCCAGTAAGGCCAGAGATGCAATCGAAGGTGGCATGTAGGAAACTCCTGCCTTGTAAATCAAAGCCAGCGTGCCAGAGGCCATCGCCCAGTCGAAGGATGCAACCAAAGCCTGTATCAAAAGAGGCCAAAAGGCCAATCGAAGGAGCTGAAACGAAGAACACTTGTATTTCTCCAAATTTTGTCAAAATCATATTTTTATTTGTTTTCTCCCTTTTTGACAGTTTCCTTTTAATTTTGGTACTGGAAAATTCCAAAGTACTTGTGTAAGCTTGAACCTTGAGAATCCTTGTGAGAAAGGCCTTGAAGAATGAGAGGGCAAATTTTGGGGTACAACAGCTGCCCCTGTTCAATCTTCTTGAACTTGAAGAGTTAGATTGGCAAGTTTGCCTTTCGCGACTCGAAGGTAAAAGAGGATTGGACACTAGAGTGCCCGTAAATTTGCACTCGTCAAAATATAGTTGAGGAAATGGGCTTAAAGATGCCATTTGGAGATGGTGGAATCTTGCTGGAGATGGGCTTAAAGATGCCATCCAAGAATGTTTGTTGAATTGCAATGTTGTAGGTCAGAAGAATGAGCATGAAAATGGTATTCGTGTCTGGAATGCATTTGAACTGTATCTGGAGACTGAGTCTATATGAGCCAAAGATGGCGTCCGTGTCTGGAGCGTAACTGGGCTGTAACTGTATTTGATTCTTTGAATGAATATCAGAATGACTGTCGTGTTTGGAGTGTATCTGTATTTCTGAATGGGTAACAGAGAAAAATCTGTGTATGGAGCAACTGTGTGTTGAGGATAAGTTCTGAATGAGTGACAGAATGACAACCGTGTCTGGAGCGTATCTGGACCGTATCTGAAGTTGAGATCTGTATGAGTAGCAGAATGACTTCTGTGTCTGGAGTGTATCTGAAACTGTAATTGGGATTTGAATAAGTGACAGAATGACTTCCGTGGCGACTGCACTGAGGGAATCAAACTGCTGATGTAAGGGTCAGAATGGTATCTGTGTCTGGAATGCATTTGAACTTGAGTTTTGATAATTGAATCTGAATGAGAGATAGAATGGCTGCCGTGTCTAGAGCATATCTAGTCGGTATCGGATTGCCGAAGTTTGAATGAATAGTAGAATGACCGCCGTGTCTGGGGTGTATCTGTACTGTATTTTGACTTGAAATTCTGAATGAGTAATAGAATGACCGCCGTGTTTGGGGTGTATCCATACTGTATCTGACTTGAAATTCTGAATGAGTAATAGAATGACCGCCATGTTTCGAGTGTATCCATACTGTATCTGAATAATTGTTAATGATAGCCTTTCGATCACATTCTGAAAAGGATAAAATGTTAGCTAAACACAAAGTTATATTGCATGATATGTATGATGCAATGAATTGTGTTTCATCAATGTTTATGATATATGAATGTAATGATTATGCATGTAAGCTGAGTAGCCGTCTTGCTGAGGAAGATAAATCCTGGTAGCTGGAGATAACAGAATCTTTGACTGCTGTCGGGGAAAATAAATCCATGATCGAAGCTGGGGATTCCAAAAATCTTTGATTACTGAAGATGAGAAATCCTTGCTGACTTCTTGGGGAATATGGAAAACTTAGGAAATCTCTACTGGGAAGAAAAAACCTAGGAGACTTCTGCTAGAGAAATGAGACTGAGAATTTTCCCATCTGCTGGGGAAGCATCTCTGTAGGGAGAATGTTCACTATTCTGGTTCCGCTGGAGACAGGGTTTTCAGGGTTGTATGCCAATCTACTGGGGATCCCTGTTTTGAGGAGATCTGAATACTCTGTGAGGAGCTAAGAATGAGAGTCTTCATTCTGCCTGGGGAATAAGAATTCTGTGGGGAATAGCCATACTATTGCGGAATGGCTATCCTGTTGGAGAGTAAAAACTCAGGACTCTGGGAAAAGCTTATTCCTGTCTGGAAGAAGTCCAGGTTTAGGTTGTATGCCGCTTTAAGAATGAGAAACTTCATTCTGTCGGGAATATCAGGAAGTTGAATTGTATGTTGAGAAGCAGGAAGGTATCTGCGTTTGGAGCATCTCTGGGCTGAGGATAAATTCTGAATGAGTGACAGAATGGCAACCGTGTCTGGAGCATATCTAGACTGCATCTGAAGTTGAGATCTGTATGAGTAGCAGAATGACTTCCGTGTTTGGAGTGTATTTGGAACTGTAACTGGAGTTGAGATCTGTATGAGTAGCAGAATGACTTCCGTGTCTGGAGTGTATCTGAAACTGTAACTGGGATCTGAATAAGTGACAGAATGGCAACCGTGTCTGGAGCATATTTGGACTGTATCTGAAGTTGATATCTGTATGAGTAGCAGAATAACTTCCGTGTCTGGAGTGTATCTGGAACTGTAGCTGGGATCTGAATAAGTGACAGAATGGCAACCGTGTCTGGAGCATATCTGGACTGTATCTGAAGTTGAGATCTGTATGAGTAGCAGAATAACTTCCGTGTCTGGAGTGTATCTGAAACTGTAACTGGGATCTGAATAAGTGAAAAAATGGAAACCGTGTCTGGAGCATATCTGGACTGTATCTGAAGTTGAGATCTGTATGAGTAGCATAATGACTTCCGTGTCTGGAGTGTATCTGAAATTGTAACTGGGATCTGAATAAGTGACAGAATGGCAACCGTGTCTGGAGCATATCTGGACTGTATCTGAAGTTGAGATCTGTATGAGTAGCAGAATGACTTCCGTTTCTGGAGTGTATCTGAAACTGTAACTGGGATCTGAATAAGTGACAGAACGGCAACCATGTCTGGAGCATATCTGGACTGTATCTGAAGTTGAGATCTGTATGAGTAGCATAATGACTTCTGTGTCTGGAGTGTATCTGGAACTGTAACTGGGATCTGAATAAGTGACAAAATGGCAACCGTGTCTGGAGTGTATCTGGACTGTATCTGAAGTTGAGATCTGTATGAGTAGCAGAATGACTTTCGTGTCTGGAGTGTATCTGAAACTGTAACTGGGATCTGAATAAGTGACAGAATGGCAACCGTGTCTGGAGCATATCTGGATTGTATCTGAGGTTGAGATCTGTATGAGTAGCAGAATGACTTTCGTGTCTGGAGTGTATCTGAAACTGTAACTGGGATATGAGTAAGTGACAGAATGGAAACCGTGTCTGGAGCGTATCTGGACTGTATCTGAAGTTGAGATCTGTATGAGTAGCAGAATGACTTCCGTGTCAGGAGTGTATCTGAAATTATAACTGGGATCTGAATAAGTGACAGAATGGCAACCGTGGCGACTTCACTGGGGAGAATCAAGCTGCTGGTGTAAGGTCAGGAGTTTATACGCCACCTCGAGAATGAGAATCTTCATTCTTGGGGGAAACAGATTTTTAGGAGCTTCAGCTGTCCGCTATTCTGTTGGTGGCTGTAACTTCCAACAGGTGATGAAGGAATTTTTTAGCTATCGATCGATTTGAAATGTACTTTTGTTTTGGAGAATAAATCCTTGACAAATGTTGGGGAAATAAACCCATGACTGCTTGTCTGCTAGGGAGGTGATAAACTTCTTGAGGACGTTTGATCTTCTTTTCAGAAAGATTTCGGAGAGGTTCATCATTGCCCCTAGTATCAGATGCTTGTGGTATTGTCAGGAAACTTGGACTGTTCGTAACCCTTTTGATGAGATTGACATTTAAATTCCCCAAGTGATGGTGAGGGAGACTTGCCCCAGGTTGATCTGTAGTTGAGAGATTTCTTAAAATCTTGACTGGACTGCCCCAGGTTTAATGGACTTTGAAAGATTTGTTGAAATCTTGACTGGACTGCCCCAGATTTGTTGGACAATACCAAACCAAGTCTCTTTTTGTTGACGGGAGATTTTTGCAACGGGAGTATCATCCCACTTGAAGTGATTTTAACTCACTGAGAGAGCTTTCGTTCCTCCGAACATTCACTGTATGAATTTCTTCGCTGTTTAAACAAGTAAACCATGTGCAAACAACGATATTCAAATAATGCAAAGTTTATACTTGTCTCGAAGTTTTGAAAAATGCGTTTTTTAGCAGAAAACTTTTTATAAGACAAATTCAACACAAGATTTTAGGGCAAAGCCTTACAGGAGTCAGGATACCTTTTGTAACAGTATGCTTTCGAACTAACCCATGCTTCAATTAGGACTTTTGAAGGGTTGTAACGTGGCTTGGTTCACGGTTTAAGAAACAAAGGATAAAGGCTTAAAGTATATTTGTACCCACCCGGTCTTCGTGATGTCCTTCAGTCCTAAACTCAGTTAATTGTGCGTCGAACTCTATTCGAGTTTGGAACGACATTTTGGTGATGGTTCACACCAGTTGAATTTTATGGAAGGCAGTCATCATTTTTTGCAACATTTTTCATGTTTATTGAGGATTTATAATGACCTCTTTCTTTTGATTCGTTATCCTTAACTTTTGTCTGACTATTCCTGTTTTTCGAGATTACAGTCAGCGGGATGCCCCAGCTTTCTTAAGCCTTTTTTTATAGGTTTTGGCTCATTGGGCTTTTCTATTTTGAGAGATAATGACCGCCTATGAGATAAGGAACCATCACTGTCTTTTGGTTCCAACGGAATGTTTTTGATGTCATTCGTTGTATTACGAACTGAGAGTTTGCACCTTCAATGCGCATCTTTTTTTGAATTAACTGAGAGACTACCCTGCCCCAGGTTTAATCAAAGGTTTCAATTTGTGTTTAAAACAGAAAACTCCTACTTCTTTGGCTCGAAGGGGTTGACTAGGGATTATCTTCCTTATAACTCCAGTGTTTAGGATTTGAAAGAAATGCCTGTACACCGTCAGCAAGGGTTGTTCAAAAGCATACTGTATGAGATTATGGTATTGTTTCATCATCCTCCCTCTAAAGGCTTGTAGCTTTTTATCAAGAGTTAAATATCATAAAGAAAGCATATGAATAGTGAAAACGAATGGATGAATTCAAGACAAACATATGCAATGCATTAATGAAACATAGTTTGACATCAACAGATAATTGTTTGAATACAAAAGAAATTACAACTTGAAAATTCAAATGGAACAAAAGTCTCCCAATTCGAGCTTTGTCATTTCAGGTGGAGAACCCTTAGCGGAAGATTTTCATCTCACCATCCGGCATGAATTCCAACACTCCTTCGTCGATCAAGTCTTGGATCTTGTTTTTCAAAGCCCAACAGTCATCGGTGTCATGTCCAGGACTATGGGAGTGGTATACACAAAACGCGTCGGGGTGATAGCTAGGAGTAGAGGTATTGGGCATCCGAATAAGATCCCTTAAAGCAAGCAGGTTGACCTCCAACAAGCGTTTCAGTATTAGAGATGATGGTATGTCAGTCTCAGAAATGTCTTCCAGACGTATTTTTCTTACGCCGATTACCCCATTGACGCTGGCGAGGTTGTTGATGGGCTTGTGACCCTGAAGCAAGTTGGGGAGACTTTCCCTTGTCTTCTTGTCTCAAAGGAGGTTGAATGATGACTTGATCTTCAACCCTAGTTGTTTGCCCCCACTTAGTTATCTCGAAGCAGTTTGTTGACGAGAACCCTGAGCTCTTCTTATCTTTGAGCCAGGTCTTGAATGAGAGCCATCTGGCCCACCAGTTGTCCCATCATCTGGATCTTCATTGTTGCCAGCTCAATCTGAAGTTCTTCCAACTGATCATTCCTGACACTACTTGAATTCCCTAGGACTACGCCCCTTGTGAGGAGAGCTTTCACCTCTTCTTGCCCCTGGGACAGGTTCAAGAACATTTCTTGAAGTTGAGCATTTTGATCCTGGATATCTTTGACGGTCCTATCTAGAGCCATCTCTACTGAAATAAACAGTAGGAGAATAAGGAAACCTGAAAAGGAAAACCTGTTATGATACAATGCATGATATGTGGATGCATGTTTTCAAGAATCTCTCAGGGTAAACACCAAATGTTAGAGGTTGAACTTTGATCAACATCTTTGATTGGAGAACTTTGTATCGGTGGATGTCTTTCCACGATAATCAAGCTCACCATGTCAAGTGGGTCATAGCCCATGATTCAAGTTGTTGCACTTGATCATTGACGGTGTTTGTTCAGAGGAAAACCCTTTTGCCTTTTGGTAGATGTCTGGTTCAATGTGCCCCTGCATCAAAAGACCCTCGAGATCCTTGAAATGGTTATTGAAAATGCTATGGTATGATGTCATGATGTTATGTACATGTATGCAAAAGTAAGAAAGTGTATATACAGGTAATCATATTCACACAAAGCAGACAAGTCTTTAGGTTTAGGCTTGCATGGGGTTTATAGGTAAGTACCCTCTTGAAGTTAGTTGGCTCAAACCTGTCCTAAAATAGAAACCGGGTTCTAAAGAGCTCAATATCACTGGATTATTTTCTATGTTCATTGTTTTGGTTTAGCCACTTAACTGGCGACCAAAATATTCCAAGAAAACAATCCTCAATGAGTGTAGCGTCGAGTATCTACCAACTTCGGACTGCACCAAAGTCGGTCATCTCACTACCCCTAAAAAGGACAAGATGGTCAAGTAAGGTTCTAAGAGTTTGTTAGTGCTTCATGACATCACTCAGCGGCCCCGTATTCTCTTTGATTAACTCAAAGGCTACCGGTACCCACAAATATGTCACACTAACGTAGCTACTGCTTCAACCATGTCGGTATACCCCGCATAGTTCCCTCACAGTTTATTTCTACTTACCTAAAAAGGTGCCCCCAAATCTGGGTGTAGGATTTATAACAAACCCAAACAAGGAACCCAAAAAGTAAAGCAATCAAATCAACCAAAGTAAGCATGTAAAGGTGATCTAAAACCCTAAGGTAACCCCACTTTCAGAATATTGTCCCCAGTAGAGTCGCCAGTTCTGTGATACGGTGGGAGAACTGACTTGGGATTTGCGTTTGTTTTTGCATTTGTTCGGTTTAGCAAGAGTCGTCACCGACTTTTTATTTTATCCTAAGGAAAGGCCAAAAAGCACAGGAAAGACCTTTGAGATGTTTTCGTGGGTTCGGGGGGTAGATTATGAAAAGGGAAGGTGCTAACACCCTTTTCATCCATGGTTATCCATGGGCTCTTAGTTACTTGTTTTAGATCACTTGCCTTTGCTTTTCAATTGTTTGAAATAGTGCTTTGTGTGTGTGGTTTTGAAAATGTTTTGAAAAAGATGCCTTGTCTAGGCAACCTTTGTAATGACTCTTGTTTGAGTATATACAAAGGTGTGTGTCTTTTTGAAAAGATAATTCACTGTTTTTGAAAGTTGTTTTGAAATTGTTTTTGAAGTTGTGTTGTGAAGTGTGTTTGAAAAAATGGCAAGGATGTTTTGCAAGATTTTTGATCAAGTAACTAAGAGTTGTCTACCCTATTTTACTCAAAGATCTTTCTCATGTTTTTTAACCCTTTTAACAGTGTTGCTTCAACATTGTGTTTGATGAACAACCTTGCGTTAGGATGTTTTACGGGACAGGCGCGGGTCATCGTATAGACCATGATAGCAATGGTGTCAAGTATTTTTGGCAATTTTCTTGAGGGACTTGATCATTTTGTTTAGGCAACTCAGATAGCGTCATTGAGGGACTATGATCTTTTGTTTTGTTTTTGTTTTGCCAAAGTACTTGACATGCATATCATGGCCCATTTTTGAAGGCAACAAGTGGATTGAAACCCTAGGGGTGCAAGTGTGCATTTGTGTTATTTTCATGCTTTGTTTTTTTTTTATTAGTGATTGTCTACTTGTTGATTTTATCTGGCCATACATATCCTATTTACTAGCAAGCATATAAAAGTAATAAAGCGCAGAAAGATAAAATCCTACACTATTACAACCATATTGAATTGCATGAAAATATAAAGGCAAAAATAAAATAAAAGCAAGAAAAACGAGGATCTTTCGATTGAGGTAGAAAACCCTTCGATTCTGCACTTTCTGGCTCTCTTCGATTTGGCCTGAAAAGGGTGAAGGCATGACTTTCGACTGAGGCCTCACGGTCAGCATGTTGTGCCTTTCGATTGGGACCAGTGGGACAACATGTTGTGCCTTTCGATTTGGACCGGTGGAACCAGTATAAGATGTAATCTGTCTTTCTGCCTCCTTTGATTGGGCTTGGAGTCAGTGAGGAAGCCTGAGGCTTCGTTTCATACTCCTGTCTCCTGTTTATTTCGTTTGAGATATTAAATAGAAACATGGCCTAAGGCCATGCTATCATTACCTCAGGGCCAGGTTAGTTCTTAAAGCATTTGTAATAAACCAAAGAGCAAAACCAAAAGGAGAGGCAATAAAAAAAATTAAAAGGGTGGAAACGAAAAGGTAACAAACACTACGTACATGTTTGAAACGAAAAGGAAGCTTATTTACATGTTATGCTAGAAATGAAGGGTTCAAGGTTAAGAATGACTTACCATGCTTGAGGCTGGAACGTGTGCTGGGCCTTTAAGTCGTTTCCTTGAATGCTTCTAGATTCGAAGGGAGGAACCAGGGGTTATGTCTTTGATACTGGATTCGAAAGAGAAGAATAAGTGTGAGGTTCTTCCTACTGGATTCGAAGGGTAACAAGGTATAAGGATGTTTCAGATTCTAAAGGGGATAAGTGTTTGGATTCTGGGTATGTGTTTGATGAGTGTTTAAGTGTTTGAGAGCTTTATGGTGTTTGAGAATTTTTTGAAGATTCGTTCCCGTGTTCAAAAAGTCCTCCTAAACATGTGTTGGAGCCTCTTATTTATAGGCAAAGTTGGCTGAAGCTTTTGGAGGGAAAACAAAATAATTTGAACAATTTGAGTAAACTGCTCTTTGTAGCCTTCGAGGGACAGTGCTTGTATGCTATTTCGGTGCAAGAATGGGGCAGTGTTTCAAGACTGCTGTGCAGCAGTTTTGGCCAGTGTACCATGCCTGAACTTGGCAGCAAGCATCTTTGAATATTTCATCCTTTCATTTTGACCCTCCTTCGACCAGATTCTTCTTCCAAACATATTGTTTGACTTTCCTCCAACAAGTGTCTTTCGAATGAATCACCTTTGTGCATCGTTTGAAGGGGCCAAATGTGTGCCCCTTGGATGGGTAACCAAAACATGCCTTAAGGTGGGATTTGTAAATCCTTCGAATGGGCCCTCAAGCATGTCCTTCGAATGGGATTCCGAGACATGTCCCTTGAATGGATCATGTATGCTTCTTTGAAAAGGGCTAAATGTGTCCTTCGAATGGACTAGTAAGGTGTACCCTTCGACAGGGACTCATATGTATGCCCCTCAAGTCCACCACTATATGTCTTTTGAAGGGGCCATCAACCATGTGCTGAAGTTTGTCAAGGATGGAAATGCAGCATACTAAAGAGAAATGTTGTCCAGTCGAAGCTAGTACAAACATAGTCAATGTCTTGTCGAAGCCTGCATGGAGGAGGTCTAAACTTTGTGATTCCAAGCAAGCACACAAAAGGTCAATGCTCAAACAAAGACTTGCACGAAGGGAGCCACATGCCCAAACGAAAGAGGCATGTAGGAGGCAAAATGTCCAGATTCGAAAGAGGCATACATGAGGCAAAAAGTGCAAATCGAAGGACACCAAAAGGGAGCTTTTTGCCTTGGAATCGAAGGAAGTTATAGGAGGCTTTGTACCTTGTGCATGCTAGCAAGGGGGATGCCTTTTGCGTGCAAGTTGTGGCTCAAATGAAAGTTTGTATGTAACTAGTCATTACTTTATGAGTCAAGGAAAACATGGAGGGAAAGGTTGTATAGGCATGCAAGCATCAGACATCCAAACGAAACATGCAATAGGCAGTCATGGCATTGTGAACCCAGTAAGGCCAGGGATGCAATCGAAGGTGGCATGTAGGAAAATCCTGCCTTGTAAATCAAAGCCAACGTGCCAGAGGCTATCGCCCAGTCGAAGGATGTAACCAAAGCCTGTATCAAAAGAGGCCAAAAGGCCAATCGAAGGAGCTGAAACGAAGAACACTTGTATTTCTCCAAATTTTGTCAAAATCATATTTTTATCTGTTTTCTCCCTTTTTGACAATTTCCTTTTAATTTTGGTACTGGAAAATTCCAAAGTACTTGTGCAAGCTTGAACCTTGAGAATCCTTGTGAGAAAGGCCTTGAAGAATGAGAGGGCAAATTTTGGGGTACAACACCTGACCATGTGCCCACTGGAACCTGCAAGAATTACTCAAAAAATAGCAAAATGCTGGACCTGGGAATCGAACCAAATCCTCTCTCTTCCAAACACGTTGACTTTACCAATTGTGCCACTGGATCATTCGTTATCTAAAACGCACATAAAATATTATGTAGAATAATGGTCATTAATAGTCTTAGATTTAAAATTTTGCATTTTATTTCATGCACTTATATTGTATCTCTCCCAAAGCCGTGTAATAGTTTAAGATATACTTTTCCTGCATTTTATTTTCCGCAACTCTACTGTTTTATTTTGCTATATTACTGTTAGTAAATAGGCATGTATGAAAAGACTGTAAATTAAAACGTTAGCTAACTTAATAAAAATACAAAAATAACTGAAACACAACACAATTGCACACAAGCACCTCTAAGGTACGCCCACTTTGGTTGCCTTTAAAAAATAGTCATGAGGAAGGAATGCTTTAGCAAAGACCCGTAAAATCAAAAGATCATAATCCCCCAATGACCCTACAGTTTCCTTCTTGGTAAATGATCTAGTCCCTAAAACAGAATTGCTAAAGCATCTCCATGAATTGCCTTCGTGACTGTAACGTCCCTTCAATTGTCCCTCAAAAACATCCAACGATAGGGCTACCTACTCACTAATAGTAGGATATAACTGTCTAAAGGAAAAGAGGAAAAGAACAACCTTTTCGAGTATAAAAGTAGATAGCTGTTAGAAGTTTGCTCAAAAAAATACTTTTTGCACTTACACAAATACTACTTTTCAAAAAAACAAGTTTCAAAAACATTTGCTTTGTTAACACTCTTGAGGATTGATACAAGATTTAAACGCAAAGTAAATCGCCGCACTAAGGCATCTTTCAAAACATTTTCAAACACAAATCACAAAGGTATTTTAAAAATGAGCAAACATATAAGAGCCCGTGGAAAACCACGAATGGAAAGGGTTCTAACACCTTCCCTTTCCATAATCTACCCCCTTACTCAGAAAACTCTTGAAAAGGTCTTTTTCTGTTCTTTTCACCCTTTCTTTAATTTGGATAAAAGAAAAGATGGTGGAGACTCTTGCTTTACCGCACATTTGCGAACAAAAAACGCAAAACCAGTATCAAACAGTCGGTTCTACCACCGTATCATAGAAGCCCTATCGTTAGATGTGAAGGGACAGGCGTGGGTCATCGTACAGTCATCGAAGGCAACCAGTAAGGATGCCTTAGAAATTTTATCGTAGGGACTAATATCTTTTACCAAAGGCAGCATCGAAGGGTCATCGGGGGACTATGATCTTTTGTATCGGAGGGACTTTGCTAAAGCGTCCCCATGTTCGAGGGACATGACTGTATAATTGAAAGGTAACAAGTGGAGTCACCCTAGAGGTGTAAGTGTGAAGTGTATATTGAATTCAGTTAGTTTATCTTGATTAGGGTTATCTAATGGTTGATTTTAGACCTTTTCATACATGCCCTAATAAGAAAAGCAGTAAAGGCAGAAATTAAAAGTCCTACACTATTACAAACCTTCAGGGAAGGGGGGTACAAACCATAAAATCGGGGGAAATAGTAAGCAAATAAAACCCTAGTTAAACTATTACATTTTGTAGCATTTACATAATAGAAAAACTAATGTGAAGATAATAAAGCGCGTGAAATAGTAAAATAAGAGGAAAATTGTTTGATGAAAAATAATTGATGATTTAACCTAAACCTAATTGAGTTTAATTGAAAAAAACTGATTAAGTGATTAAATTAAACAAACCCTAAAGTCTAGGTTGATTTTAATTAATCGAAAAGTTAGGTAATTAAATTAATTGAAACTAATTATCCTAATTAATTTTAATAAATAAAAATCAAATTTAATTTTTGAGAAAGAAAACTAAACCTAATTTATTTTAATTTTGATTAAAAAAATTAGAGTTTATTAAGATATTAGGGTTAAGAAAAAGAAAATAAAGTTAGTAAAGAAAATAGAGAAAAAGAAATGTTGGGGGTGGGTGTAACCCACGCCCTCTGCATCTCCAGCCTGCATGCCTACCACCAGGCCAAGCGTGCACATGTGCTAGCATACGCGTTCAACATGTTTTATAATTAACCTGCAAAACATATCAAATATTAGAGAAAAAAGTGTCAAAAGGCTGGATCGAACCCAGGCCCTTCAATACCAAGGCCTTATCGTGCACACTCTTGGCACTAGGGCTCCAGCGCTTCTCCGGCCAATGCTTTTGCTTATATATATATATATATATATATATATATATATATATTATATATATATATATATATACATATATATATATATATATATATATATATATATATATATATATATATATATATATATTATATATATATATATATATATATATATAATATATATATATATATATATATATATATATATATATATATATATATATATATATATATATATATATATATATATATATATATATATATATATATATATATATATATATATATATATATATATATATATATATATATATATATATATATATATATATATATATATATATATATAAGCAAAAGCATTGGCCGGAGAAGCGCTGGAGCCCTAGCTCCGGTCATCTTCTCCAGGAACCTGTATATTCAAAACCTACAAAATTTAGATGGTTAATGATCCAAAACATCCTATCCCCCCTAATTCGCCCCCCCTAAATCCAAATACGGGCTTAGTTTTGGCTAAAATTCCTTGGATCGTGAGTTTTGAAGCAAGTAAAGCAAATTGGAGAAAACATGGTGCTTTGTAGCCTAGCATGCATGAGCCTCCTGCGATTTCTCTATTCAACATTATTAGACCTCATGAACACACAACAAACGTTAGCAAACATTAGAATGCAGTAAAATAGAAAATATAGAATTTTAAATATGGATGAAATCGTGATGTTTGCATGAATGTTTTCTGGCCATTTGGATCATTGTAAATGATCCAAGCTTACCCTAGGAGTGAATGGAATTGATTAGAATCGCAAGCTTGTGGTGAAATATATTGTAACAAGGGTTTGAGAATTTTAGGGTTCTTGAAAATATTTGGAAAATTTTTGGACAAGTTTTGAAGGCAAGGATTCATGTCTTGTTCTTGTCTTGATGCCTGAATATATAGAGAATTTTTAGGGCAAAAACAAATGGGCTTGGACTCTTGTACAAAAATAAATGATTTTTATCTTATTTATTTTGTATTATTAATGAATTATATAAAAAATGATTAAAATAATTAAAATAAAATAAGGCCAAAGGGTGTATGAATGAATTCTGAGGTATATGATGAAGGATGAGAAAACACTTAGAAGGGGGGTTGAATAAGTTTTTCCTTTTTCTCGTGCAATAATAATGGAAGGACACAGGTATTTTTATCCTGGTTCATTTGAAACTCAAACTACTTCAGTCCACCCGCCAAGGTGATTTCACCTCTCTCAACGGGGACTTAATCCACTATAATCAAACTGATTACAAATGCACAACCAAACTATTATGACTAACAATACAATGCACAAGCCAACTGCAAGTGACTAACACATCTAAGACTCAACTATTCCTAACCCTCTTGAGAAATATGACCCAACTGGTCTCTCAAGGAACAATTACAAAGATTGTCTCTTAACAGTAGTGAATCCGAATGCTTCTAATAAGCTATATCACAAACTGTGATTTATCACTAAGATTTTAGCCCAATACTTAAGAATTACCCACTATATACAATGAGTTTACAAGAATGAAAATAGTGAGCTTCAATATATTTTGCGTGGATCAGTAACCTTGCTTTGAAACAAATGGTCTTCTATATATAGCTTCAAGTCTTGACCGTTACTGCCTTGAAGAGAGTGTATGCATTAATGATGTGTGTTAGCTTGGTCTTTATGTTTCCAATGCTCTCGTGCATAGTACCACTTGAGTGCATTAGCCGTCTTAGCATTAAATGATCAACAGTACTATCAGAGCTTATCTCTGGAAGTTTAAGAGTTTGCTTGCAGCATTGCAACTTCAGAGTTTGCTTTAACTTTTCTTCTATCAGAGTTTTCTTCATTTTATGTTCATCAGAGTTTGCTTCAGCTTGTATTATCAGATGTTGCTTTCCGCGTGCTTCTTTTAAATCTTTGCTTCAGCTAGCTTTATCAGAGGTTGCTTAAGATTGCTTTTCATCTGAGTTTGCCTTGGAGTTCTTCCTTAAGAGTTTGCTTCAGACTTGCGTAGAATGATGTTTCACTTTTGAGAATGCTTGAGTTAGAACATCATCTGAATTAGGCAACATGCACATCAGAGTATAAAACATATTATACAAAATTTATTTCATTTTTATCATCAAAACTCTAAGATATGATTAGAACCAAACTTTGTTCTAACAATCTCCCCCTTTTTTATGATGACAAAACAATTCAGATTTTGATTTTAAAAAATTGTACAAGAGTGAGAATCTCCCCCTGAGATAAATATTTTTTCTTCTGAAATAAATAATAAAAGAATTTAAATGCATAAGGGAAACTTCCTGAGATTGTTCTTCAGAGCTTTGAGATATTTTTCTTTCAGAATTTCTTTAAGAGCTCCTGATCTTTTCTTCAGAGTTTCTTTAGCAGATCTTTACCAGATGATGTTTTAGTGCTTCGTCTTTCAGAGTCTTAAGGTACCTGCATATCTCTTAAACAGGAAAAAAAACTTTGTATTTTGTTAGAAATGATTGAGACTTAGTCCCATAACAATTATCATGGATCAGATCAAAATCACATTTTCTCCCCCTTTTTGTCATAATCAAAAAAGAAAATAAATAAATAAAAGATATTCAAAAGATTTTTATATAGAAGATGTCAAAAGGACAGAAGTACAAAAAAAAATTGAAAAAAATAAAACTAAGATTGACGAGAGACAAGAGAAAGAAGAAGATTCTTGATTTCTGTTGAGGATTCCTCTTGTTTCATCATCCAAGTTCTGATTTCTTTGTTTGTTTCATCATGTTTGTCCAGACGTTCATGTATGGCTTCATTTTCCTTCTTCAGCTCATTCAGAGTGTCAATCACCAGCGAAGTTGGAGCAGATGTTGAAGCAGCTTCAGAAGATACAACCTTTGTAGTAAAACCAGCAGAGTTTGAGCCTACAACATTGGAGAGAAGAGTTCCAAGATCAATCAGAAGAGTTGGCACTTTCTCAGAGGCAGCTTGAGCAGAAGGTTGGTGATACTGAGTCATTGCCAAGGGATTTGGTTCTGACTCAGAGCCATCTTCAGATTCATCTTCTAAAATTTCCATGTGATCAGCAAGTGGTAAAGGAGCATTGGTAATCTGCAGAAGAGACTTCTTATCCCAGATATTTACCACTTCTGGCTTGAAGGCATTCAAATACTGGGTGAAATTCTCATGACCCTGAGAATAGCACAGATCTTGCATTTTAAAGGATTCATCATTGAATTTCCTTCTGAATGCTTCCCACAGAAAATCACATGCAGCTGGGTTCAGGTTGGTGGCACTGTTTGCCTTCAGCAGGTCTATACACGTCTGCATTTCTGTTGTAAAATTCTGGAAACGTAAGACTGAACATGATTTGGGGTTGGTTTGGGAATTGCCTTCTTGGTGGATTTAATTTACAGATAACATAGAGATTCAAGATCAACTACAGTCCTAAGAAAGTCAGATGGTTCAAGAGGTTCTGATAAAGATGTACTGAAGGTAGGTACTAGAGAGTGAGGTGATGAGGGTTTTGGTGAGGTAGGTGTGGGAATTTCTGGTGACGTAGGTGGTGTGATGTCAGGAGAGATGATGATGGTGATTTGAGCTGAGGAAGAAGGAATAGGTGCTGGGGATTCGTTCAGAGCAAAAATGTTTTCAGAGGGAATGATGAAGGACAGAGGTTGTGTAGCCAGAGGCACATTGATTCATGTTAATCTCCAAGAACCATCATACGAATCAGAGGATTTCGGGGATACAGGTATGATGGGGGATGTTTGAAGAGAATTTTCAGCAGGAATATTTGGATTTTGTTGGTGGGGAGCAGAAGTAGAGATTTCAGGTTGAGAGATATGTGGAGAGAGTGGTGGTTGTGGTTGAGTGTGTGGAGGAACTACATTATCAAAATTGTCAATGTCAGATAATACCTGATTAATTTGAGGGTTATTTTGTAGGGGTTCAGAGAGAATAATGAGGTCTATGTCAACTTCAATATCTCCTAGAGTTTGGGGTTCAGTAGATGTTGTTATAGTACAGAATCACAAACAAATATGGTTTCAGAGGATATACCTGAAGATTTCTTCTTCTTCTTCTTCTTCTGAGGACGAGTAGAGGGACCTTCTCCTGCTTGCCTTTTCTTTTGCTTTTGGAGAAAAACTTCTGGAGCAGGTACTTTCCTTCCTTGAAGCCATGCTGGGTCAATGGGAATGCTACTTTCCTTGCAAGCTTCAATAAAATGCAAAATGATCTAAGGATGATCACCAGAGTTGAAGAGAGGAAAATATTCAATATGGATTCTCCTTCTGGTGACAGTTGTTGACACATATGGACTAGGTTCCACCAGAAGTTTGTCAATCAGCTTCCTTTTGAGCAGGTTCTTCCCAGTCAAAGCTTTTCCACAAGTGGGCTCCAATTTGTCAAGCAAATTTGCGTCTTCTAGATGAGCTATCAGACCATTCTCTGTCAGAATATCTGAAATTAATCTTCCGAGAGGGATCCAATTTCTTTTTGACTTAGGGTTTTTGACTCTTTCAACTTTCTTAGTTTCCTTTACACGCGTCTAGAGATGGTTGAACAGAAGATAAGGCAGATCAATCTTCACATTTGTGCCAAGACAAAATAGAAGATATTGTTGGTCATCATTATGTAGTCAGGGGAACTGGTTTCCTTCCTATGATGAATGCAACCATGAATTATTCTTGCCCAGATTTTGTATTTGTTATTCAAATCTCTGACCTTGTTGGATGCTTTCCCAGTAGTGAAAATCTCAGTATAAACTTTAGACATATCCATTCTTCCACTTGACATTCCAGTAACACCATTACCTTCAAAATCTAAAAGCCTCTTTATGAGATTCTCAGTGATGGAAATCTCTTTTCCCATTACGAATGATAGAATGACCTTTGGTGAAGCGATGTCATGAATCCAGAATTCCTTGACAAGATGAGGGAACACTGGTCCAACTAGACGATCAAATAAATTTTGCCACCCCTGGAACTCTACAGCCGGAAACAAATCAATACCATTTGCTTTCAGATTTTCAAAATCAACCATTAGTTCACTAACCACTTCCAAGCTATCAACAAGGATGAGTGTTGTTCTCTCAGGAGTGACATATCTTTTTGTATGTTGAGAGCTGCTTGAAGAAACAAGAATGCTTTCGGAAGGGGATGAAGATGAAGCCATTTAGAACGCTTAGTTTTAGGATTTTGAAAAAAAAGAGAGAGAGTTTGCAAATACGCAGAAGCGATTGGAATTTAAGAGAGAAAGTAAAAAGTAAAAAAGGAATTTTGCAAAGTATTTATAGCTTATGAAAAAAAAAGATTTCTTAGAGTAATAAAACCGGTAAAGAATTTAGAACGATTGAATTAAAAAAAATCATTACAAGCAATTAATGAAATTTGACATTGAGGGGAAGCGTGAGATTTGATCAAATCTGAACAGTTACCTAGGAACGACGTCTCAATAGCAGTGCACACATGCGTGACCTTTCAGAGTTGAAACACGCGTTCAACTTCTAAGGATAGCGTGTGACAACTGTTTTAATGTAATGAACTTCTGAACCATTCTTGTAATGAAACGTTAGACACATTTCATAATTTTATAGATGGTTTCTGATGTAACTCTTCTTCTAACTTCTGAAGAGTAGTTAATCAGAACATTCATTTTAGAACATTCTGAAAACATATATATATATATATATATATATATATATATATATATATATATATATATATATATATATATATATATATATATATATATATATATATATATATATATATATATATATATATATATATATATATATATATATATATATATATATATATATATATATATATATATATATATATATATATATATATATATATATATATATATATATATATATATATATATATATATATATATATATATATATATATATATATATATATATATATATATATATAATTTCATTCAAGACAAAGTTCCATACTGATGTTTTTCAGAATGAATTTAAATTTATCTTCAGAAAGGGGTTTAGTAAAAATATCAGCCCATTGATGGTCTGTGTCTATGAAGTTTAAACTTAAGATTCCTTTATTAATATAGTCCCTTATGAAATGATGTTTAATTTCTATATGTTTTGCCTTAGAATGTAAGATAGGATTTTTTGAAAGACAAATAGCAGAGGTATTATCACAGAAGATAGGAATCTTACTTTCATAGAGATGATAATCTTCCAGCTGGCTCTTCATCCATATCGTCTGAGTGCTACATCCAGCAGCAGATATATATTCTGCTTCAGTTGTTGATAGTGTAATAATGGCTTGCTTCTTGTTGTACCATGAGATAATGTTATCACCCAGAAACTGACAGCTTCCAAAGGTGCTTTTTCATTCTATTCTATCTCCAGCAAAGTCAACATCACAATAACCTACTAGTTTAAACTCTTTGGATCTTCTGTAACACAATCCAAGGTTAGTAGTACCTTTCAGATACCTCAGAATTCACTTAACATCAGTTAAGTGAGATTCTCTAGGATCTGATTGGAATCTTGCACATAAACATACACTGAATAATATATTTGGTCTAGATGCAGTCAGATAGAGAAGAGATCCAATCATACCTCTGTAGAGTTTCTGATCTACTTTCTTACTTACCTCATCTTTTCCCAAAATGCATGTAGGATGCATTGGTGTCTTTGCTTCTTTACTTTCTGATAGCTGGAATTTCTTCTGGAGTTATTTAACATACTTTGTTTGATGTATGTAAGTACCTTCTGGAGTCTGATTTATTTGAATTCCCAGAAAGAATTTTAGTTCTCCCATCATGCTCATCTCAAATTCAGCCTGTATAGACTCAGCAAATTCTCTTCCAAGAGAGACATTAGAAGTTCCAAAAATAATATCATGTATATATATTTGACAAATTAAAATGTCATTTTTAAATGTTTTTCTGAATAAGGTAGTGTCCACTTTCCCTCTGGTAAAATTCTTTTCTAAAAGAAAGTTACTTAGACGTTCATACCAAGCTCTGGGAGCTTGTTTCAGACCATACAGAGACTTTTCAGTTTAAAAACATGTTTTGGATATTTTGAGTCATCAAAACCCGGAGGTTGGTGGACATAAACTTCTTCTTCTATGTAACCATTTAAAAATGCATTTTTAACGTCCATTTGATATAATGAGATGTTGTGTTGAACAACAAAAGAAGTTAATAATCTAATTGATTCTAACCTGGCGACTGGGGAAAAGGTTTTGTTATAATCAATTCCTTCTTATTGACTATAACCTTGTGCAACCAGTCGTGCTTTGTTTCTGACAACTTCTCCTTGCTCATTTAACTTGTTTCTGAAAACCCATTTTGTTCCTATGATATTGAATCCTTTAGGTTCTGGAACTAGATCCACACATCATTTCTAGAAAATTGATTTAGTTCTTCTTGCATATCTAGGATCCAATCATTGTCTTGTAGAGCTTCCTCTATTGAGGTTGGCTCAATCAGAGAGACCAATCCAAACAGTGATTCTTCATTATTTTTGAAGGAGGATCTTGTTCTGATGGGATCTTCTTTCTTTCCAATAATCACATTTTCTGGATGTGCTGATGTGATTATGGGGAATCTATTATGTGAGGTTTGTTCAGAAATTCTTAGATTTTCCAGAGCATTTGCAATAGAAGGATCTTCCGAGTTGTCCTTTGCTTCTGACTCTTTAGAGTTTGTAAGATGATCTTCTGTACCTGCATGATTTTCATTCTGCTTTGGCTTTTGCTGGCCAAGCTTATCATCAAATCTGACTTTGATTGATTCTTCAACAATCAGAGTTTCTGTGTTGTATACCCTATAGCTTTTTGAGCGTTCAGAACATCCAAGCATAAAACACTTTTGTGCCTTAGAATCAAACTTGTTCAGATTATCTTTAGTATTCAAAATATAGCAAGAACATCCAAAAGGATGAAAATATGAAATGTTGGGTTTTCTGTTTTTCCACAATTCATAAGGAGTCTTTTCAAGAATAGGTCTTTAAGAGACCCTATTTTGAATATAACATGTTATGTCCACTGCTTCTGCCCAGAAGTGTTTAGCCATATTGGTTTCATTAATCATGGTTCTGACCATTTATTGAAAAGTTCTATTCTTTCGTTCTACAACTGCATTTTGTTGAGGAGTTTTAGGATAATAGAAATCATGAGAAATGCCATTTTATTTTTTATTTTTTTCAAAATAATGATTTTCAAATTCTCCTCCATGATCACTTCTAACTTTTATGATTCTAAACTCTTTTTCATTTTGCACTTGGTTGTAGAAGTCGAAGAACACAAAATGTGACTCATCCTTGTGTTTTAAAAACTTAACCCATGTCCATCTGTTGTAGTCATCAACAATGACCAATCCATACTTCTTGCCTCTGATGGATGCAGTTTTAACTGGTCCAAACAGATCAATGTGAAGAAGTTCCAACGACCTAGAGGAAGAAACAACATTTTTTGACTTAAAAGAAGGTTTTGAAAATTTTCCTTTCTGACATGCTTCACACAGAGCTTCTGAGTTGAACTTCATATTTGGAAGTCCCCTGACCAGATTGAGTTTGTTAATTTAAGATATTCTTCTCATGCTAACATGCCCCAATCTTCTGTGCTAGACCCATTGCTCATCTCTAACAGACATAAGGCATTTTACATTCTGAGTTTTAAGGTCAGAAAGATCAATTTTATAGATGTTGTTCTTTCTTTTGCTAGTAAAAAGGATTGATCCATCTTTTTGACTAACAACTCTACAGGATTTTTGATTAAAGATTATGTCATAACCGTTGTCACTTAATTGACTTATGAACAATAAGTTAAGCGCTAATCCTTCTACCAACAGAACATTAGTTATAGAAGGAAGGTTACCGTTTCCAATGGTTCCAGAACCAATAATCTTTCCTTTCTGATTTCCTCCAAATTTGACATCTCCTCCAGATTTAAGTTCCAGACTTTGGAACACAGACTTTCTTCCCATCATATGTCATGAGCATCCAGAGTCCAGGTACCATGAATGGTGTTTCAACTGAGCTGTTAAGGACATCTGCAACATATATTATTTTCTCCTTAGTTACCCTTATCTTTTCGGGTCCTTTTTGGTTAGAGTTTCTAAAGTTTTGTTTGAACTTTGATTTAGCATAAAAATTTTCAGAGTGAGATGTGTATTTGATATCATGTGTGTGCCTAAAACTAAATTGTTTGTGCAATGGTTTATATGTGATAACCATTTCCTCAACAGGTTTAGGTTTATATGTTTCTTTCCCTTTAGGAGTTTCATATTCAATACCTCTTCTGTTATTTCCACTAACACCATAGATCATTGAAGCCATTCTGCTTCTATATATGCTTTTAGCAAGAAATAATTGAAAACTAGAGTCATATTCTTTAACAATATCTCTTGAACTTGAAGCAGAATCTGAAATAGAAATCTTTTGAACTTTTTGAACTTCCTATTTGAGTTTAAAAATGTTTTCTTTAAGTTCAAAGTTTTCTGTTTCAAGTTTCTCAAAATCAGATGCAAGATTCTTTTTGAGTTTCTTGTATTTGATTTTGAGTTGACTGTAGTTTTCAAGAAGTTCTGATAAGATTTCTGCAAGTTTGGCTCTAGAGAATTCAGAGAATACCTCTTTCAGTTCTGAATCAGAGTCTGAGTCACTGTCATCTGCTGTGGTAGCCATAAACGCTAGGTTAGCATGCTCATCTTCTGAGTCAGATTCAGATTCAGAAGATTCTGAATCATCCTAGGTGGCCATCATGCCTTTCTTTATTCCAAACTTTTTCTTTGGTCTTTCTCTTTGTAGCTTAGGACAATCACTTCTGTAGTGTCCTGGTTCTTTACATTCATAGAAGACTATATCTCTTCTTCTCGACTTCTTATGTCCAGAAGATTCTGGTTTATCTACTGACCTCTTGTAGTTTCTGAACTTCTTTTGTCTGTGCTTCCACATCTGGTTGATCCTTCTGGAGAGCAAAGATAACTCATCTTCTTCTGATGCAGAGTCTTCAGAGTTTCCTTCTTCTGCCTAAAAAGCATTAGTTTCACATTTTTTTAATAGATTTAAGGGCGAAAGACTTACCTTTCTTCTGAGGCTCATGTTCATCAAGTTCTATCTCATGACTTCTTAAAGCACTTATAAGTTCTTTAAGAGATACATCACTCAAATCTTTTGGCACTTTGAATGCAGTAACCATAGGTGCCCATCTTATGGGTAAACTTCTGATAATTTTTTTAACATGGTCTGCCTTGGTGTATCCTTTGTTCAGAACTCTCAGGCCAGCAGTTAGAGTTTGGGATCTTAAGAACATAGCTTCAATGGACTCATTTTCTTCCATTTTGAAGGCTTCATACTTCTCGATTAGAGCCAGAGCTTTTGTCTCTTTTACGTTAGCATTGCCTTCATGAGTCATTTTGAGAGACTCAAACATGTCATGTGCTGTATCTCTGTTGGTGATTTTCTTATATTCCGTTTTAGAGATAGTGTTCAGAAATATATTTTTGGCTCTGTGGTGATTTTTGAAATCTATTTTCTGTTGTTTATCCATGTTCTTTCTGTCAATCTTGTTTCCGTCTTTGTCTTCTGGATTTGTGTAACCATCTAGGACCATATCCAATAGATCAGCATCATGACCTAGAAATAAACTTTCTAGTATATCCTTCCAGTATTCAAAGTCTTCTCCATCAAACACAGGAGGTTTGGTGCAGTTGTTGTTGTTTTGTTCAATTGCCATAGTGTTTTCCTTCTGGATCTTTTTCTAACACTGCTAGGTGTTTGCACCCAGAACTAGAGCTCTGATACCAATTGAAGGATGAGAAAACACTTAGAATGGGCGGGGGGGGGGGGGGGGGGGGTGAATAAGTTTTTCCTTTTTCTCACGCAATAATAATGGAAGGACACAAGTATTTTTATCCTGGTTCGTTTGAAACTCAAACTACTCCAATCCACACTCCAAGGTGATTTCGCCTCTCTCAACAAGGACTTAATCGACTATAATTAAACTGATTACAAATGCACAACCAAACTGTTGTGACTAACAATACAATGCACAAGTCAACTATAAGTGACTAACACCTCTAAGACTCAACTAGTCCTAGCCCTCTTGAGAAATCTGACCCAACTGGTCTCTCAAGGAACAATTACAAAGATTGTCTCTTAACAGTAGTGAATCAGAATGCTTCTAATAAGCTATATCAACAAATTGTGATTTATCACTAAGATTTTAGTCTAATACTTAACAATTACCCACTATATACAATGAGTTTAAAAGAATGAAAATAGTGAGCTTCAATATATTTTGCGTGGATCAGTAACCTTTCTTTGAAACAAGTGGTCTTCTATATATAGCTTCAAGTCTTGACCGTTACTGCCTTGAAGAGAGTGTATGCATTAATGATGTGTGTTAGCTTGGTCTTTATGTTTCCAATGCTCTCGTGCGTAGTACTACTTGAATGCGTTAGCCGTCTTAGCATTAAATGATCAACGGTACTGTCAGAGCTTGTCTTTGGAAGTTTAAGAGTTTGCTTGCAGCGTTGCAACTTCATAGTTTGCTTTAACTTTTCTTCTATCAGAGTTTTCTTCATTTTATGTTCATCAGAGTTTGCTTCAGCTTGCATTATCAGATGTTGCTTTCAGCGTGCTTCTTTCAAATATTTGCTTCAGCTAGGTTTATCAGAGGTTTCTTAAGATTGATTTTCATCAGAGTTTGCCTTGGAGTGCTTCCTTCAGAGTTTGCTCCAGACTTGCGTAGAATGATGTTTCACTTTTGAGAATGCTTGAGTCAGAACATCATCTGAATTAGACAACATGCACATCAGAGTATAAAATATATTATACAAAATTTATTTCATTGTTATCATAAAAACTCTAAGATATGATTAGAACAAACTTTGTTCTAATATATGAAGGGTATAACATACGTTTGGACCTCAAAACCATGGCCCAAAAGTCCAAAACATCAAGCTTGCTCACTTTAAACTTCATGTATTTGCTTAAAATTTCTCAACTTGCATTGGCAATAACCCACTCAATTTTTATCTTTTTAAGGTGATCTTAGACTTTTTGGAAAGCCCAAGGTGCCCTATAAAACCTCTATGTTGATCATTTTTTCTTTTGAAGACTTTATATTGATGTAAGTTGCCTTGCTAAAAAGTGTCTTTTTGTAGACTTTTGAAATGACCTGTAATGTATTGGCTTATATCTCTCAAATGATGCATTTTTTGGACTTGAGCATAGAGATAAAAAATTGTAGAAAATTGAATTTCCTTCAAAATGGGCTTTGGTTGAGGAAAAGCTAATGAAGCATGTGAAAGTTATGCTTGGTCAAAGTTCAGTTGACTTCTCCTAAAGAAAGCCTAATTTGGCAATCTTTTAACTTTTGATGATTTGGGGGATTTTCTCGAGGAATCATGATCAACCTTTGATCAAATGATGAATTTGACTTCAAAATGTTGATGTTGACAAAAAATATTGAAGTTTATTTGTATGTTGACCACATTTTACTTTTTACCCAATACAATTGATTTTCAATCATTTGAGCAATTGACTGAGCAAACTTGTGATGCAAGACTTGAAACTTGACATGAGCAATCTTGAATACCTATGGGGAACCATGAAAACCACTTGAGACCTTGAAAACCCAATCTTACTTGAGAAATACCAAACCCTAGTTGTGGACCCATTGCTTAGATGGAGAATTTATCTGATCAATTCTTGAGCCAACTTGAGCAAATGAGGACCTCATGAGAATGTCTTGAAGGAAAATGGGAGGCAAAATTTTGGGGTACAACAAGGATAAACAACAAATATATGGCATCAAATCAAACAAATAAAGGCATAAAAGAACACCTATATTCTAACATGGAAAGTTCCTAAATATGAGAGTAAAAACCACGAGTCATTCAGACCAAAGAAATAGATCCACTATAATTAAATAAGGGTACAAGAGAGTCTTAAAGTGATTCAAAAAATATATCTAAAAACCATAAATCACAAATAAAACTAACTTACAAATAAGAATAAAAAAGCTAAACATTTATCCAAATATGAGGCTTCAGTGCGAAGAAGATATCTCTCAACTTAGACCTTGCTTTTAAATTCTGAATATTCAAAAGTTTGATACAGGTGTTTCAAACATTCCCTCAAAATTTGAGCTCAATCTAACGGTTAACAAATCCAGGATCGTCGATTTAGTGAGTCTGGTTGCAGAAAAACTGGAATAAGTTTCTCTTCTCTTTTCTCTCTTTGGAATCCTTATTTTCTCTCTATCTCTCTCAACCTTAAATTGAACCTCTCCACTTAAATAAGCGAGACAAATATGCTATTCATATTTAGGCATTTCTACATATAAGAAGGGAGCCCAAACCCAACAGAACCTTGTTGAGTGCGAGATACGAGTATTATTTGTTATTGAATATGAGTTGAGATGTTAACTATTGTTTGAATATGAGTTGTGAATGTTATTACTATGATTCATGTATTTTGTATATCCGAGATAGGTAAATAAGGTCACAGTTCAGAGACGAACCAATGACAGTCTCGTGTTCAAGGAGGAACATAATTCAAAGAGGAACTAGAGACAAAGATAATTCAGTAACATAACTCTGACATCCACAAAGTTGGTACCACATGCATATTGAAGGAGAATTACATAATATTTCATATTTGCATTGTAATTGTTGTGGGTGTGAATTAATTTGTGTGTTTGATGTTAATATTATGTTAAAACTATCCTTGTTATTTAATACACTATTAACATCTGTGAAGTTATTCTCACCCATATTTTGTTTGTTTGTGGTGTTATGTACTCTTCTGGAGTACATATAATCAGGTAGATGAGTAGTTTTTATTTAAGTTGGAGGATGGTGTTGAGGCCTCTTAATTTATTTAGTGATTTTCACATCTATTTAGTTTTCATTGTTGATTTGATTCATAACACTAGGTTTGTGAGGTTTTCATCATTGTTTTGAGTTGATGTTTGAATTGTTTAATTAATTAAGTATTTTATTTTACTGAGACAATTTGAAGTATGATCATTATTATGTTTCCAATTTTATCTTATATTTTATTGGAAGAGTATGTTTATTGAGCATGTGTAACACCTTTTTTGGAGGAAATAATTATTTATCTTTTATAAATAAAGAGTAGGGTTTTTAGGGTGTTACATTGGTAACATGTTGTGGAAACACAATATACTTGTGATAATTGTTATTATCGATGAATTGGTAGAGTTTTTCAGATTAATCTCACATGCTTACCACTTAAGAAGGTTAGCATGATTATAGGAATGGATTGGCTTTCCGCCAACTTGGTGTTTATTGGATGCAAGGAGAAAGTAGTTATCATTCCATCTAATAAAGTGACTCTGAAGGATTTGTTGACTACTATCTTGGAAGGTACGGTCGGTGTGATAAATTGTTTATTAGATTAAGAAAAGTTAGCTCTCTTGGTTCTTACCAAGGAATCAAGTGAAGAATTAAAGGTTGCATAAGTTCCAATAGTATGTGAATTTCCTGAAGTTTCCCCTGAGGATGTCACTTCCCTTCCACCATTCCATCTAATAAAGTGACTCTGAAGGATGTGTTGACTACTATCTTGGAAGGTACGATCAGTATGATAAATTGTTTATTCGATTGATAAAAGTTTGCTCTCTTGGTTCTTACCAAGGAATCATGTGAAGAATTAAAGTTTTCATAAGTTCCAATAGTATGTGAATTTCCTGAAGTTTCCCCTGAGGATGTAACTTCCCTTCCACCTGGAGGGAAGTGGAATCCTCTATTGATCTGATACCGAGGATAATCCCAATTTTCGTTGCTCTGTATCATATGCTATCGCTCGAGCTGAGGGAATTGAAGAATCAATTGGAAGAGTTATTGAGTAAGCACTTTATTCAGCCAAGTGTCTCACCATGGGGAGCCTCAATGTTGTTAGTGAAGAAGAAGGATGGTGGAATGCACTTGTGCATTGACTACCGTCAATTGAATAAGGTTCCCATCAAGAATAAGTACCCCTTACCTCAGATACACGATATGCTGGATCAATTAAAAGGATATTGTATGTTCTCGAAGATTGATTTGTGATCGGGTTATCATCAAATCTGAGATAAAAGTTATGACACATTGAATATTGCTTTTATAACTCAATATGGTCATTACGAGTTTCGTTTAATGCCATTTGGAGTGATGAATGCACTTGCAGCCTTTATGGATTATATGAACAGAATAATCCAGACTTATTTGGACTAATTTATGATGATATTTATTGATGAGATCCTTATCTATCTTGTACTCCACAAGAGCATGGGGAACATTTAAGGATTATTATGTCAGTACTGCAAGAGAAGCAACTATTTGCAAAGATTAGTAAGTGTGAATTTTGGATGACCGAAGTAAAATTTCTTGGTCATGCCATATCAAAAGGAGGGAAGCAGTGGATCCATCTAAAGTCAAAGCAGTTATTAATTGGGAAAGGCCAAAGAATGCTTCTGAAGTTATGAGTTTTTTAGGATTGGCAGGTTATTATTGAAGGTTTACTAAAGGATTTTCACAATTGGATTTACCGATGACTCGACTCATGCAGAAGGAGATTCCTTTTAGTTGGGATTCAAAGTGTGAACAAAGTTTTTGGAGTCTAAAAGAAAGGTTGACTACCACATCTATTTTGATTATTCAAGATCCTAGTAAGCCTTACAAAGTGTTTTCTAATGCCCCTAAGAAAGTACTGGGTGGAGTCTTGATGCAATATGGTCAATTTGTGGCTTATGATTCTCCATAATTGAAATCCCATGAGGAGACCTATCTAACGCATGATCTCGAGTTATCTACTATTGTGTTTACATTAAAGGTATGGTGTCACTATTTGTACGGAGTAAATTTTGAGATGTTTAGTGACCACAAGAGTTTTAAGTATATGCTTTATCATAAAGAGTTAAATATGAGGAAAATAAGATGGATGAAGTACTTAAAGGATTTTAACTTTTTTTAACTAAAATACCATCCACGTAAAGCGAATAAAGTTGGAAAGAAAATACACAAGTATGAATTAATGATGTTGGAGTATGAGTTGTTAGAAAAGTTTAGAGATATAAATCTTTAATTTGCATGGACTCAGAATGGTCTGATGATGAGAAGTTTGAATATTATTTTTAATTTGAGGGAAAGAATTCGTCAGGCGTCAATTGTTGGATGGGGAGTTGAAGAAATATCAACTCAACCGAGTTTCACTCAAGTCATGGATGGAGTTATTCTATTAAATCAAAGGATATGATTTTTTGAATAATGTGGAGTTAAGAAGGAGGATTTAGGAGGAGGAACACAAAGGTGCATTTACCATTTATCTGGGTTCATCAAAGATGTACCAAGACTTGAAATAAATTACTGGTGACCAGGTATGAAGATGAATATTATTGGTTATGTATCTAAATGTGTGGTATACCAAAAAGTTAAGATTGAACATCAAAAGAAAGGTTAATTTTCGCAACCACATGGAAATGGGATAGTATTTCTATATACTTGACAGCTGGGTTACCGCGTACTCAGGGTGGTTATGACTCGATATGGGTAATTGTGGATCGATAAACTAAATCAGCCCATTTTCTTGCTGTGAAGACCACTTACAAGACTATTCTCTTGCATGGTGTTGTGCCCCAAAATTTGCCCTCCCATATTCTTCAAGGTTTGTCAAGAATCATCTTCAAATGGTTCAAGACTTCTCAAGGGGTTGCACAGTCTAATTGCCTCCTAAGCCAGCTGAAATTAGGGTTTTGGTTCTTGCAAGGAATTTATGGTTTTCAATGGCTCAATCAAGTCCCATAGGCCTATACACATTGTCAAGCATCTATGTGTCAAGCCTCAAGTCTCACAACATCAAATTACACAGTCAAAAGCTTCATTTGCTTCACAATCAACTACAGGGGTAAAATGGTCATTTTATAGTCAAAAGTCAGAAATTTTGGTCAACATCTTATTTTGAAGCCACAATCATCATTTGATCAAGTCTTGATCATGGTTCTACAAGAATGGCTCAAAAATCATCAAGGGTGCCAAAAGTTACTATTTTTGGACAGTAGAAAAGTCAACTGTAACTTGACCAAGGCATAACTTTTTCATGGTTCATCAGAAAAATCCCATCCAATGCTCATTTTGAAGGGGATGACATTTCCTACAACTCATATTCACATTCCAAGTCTAAGAAATGCTCTCACAAAAAGTTATCAATTTCTACATTATAGGTCAATTTCAAAAGTCAACAAAAAGGCATTTTAAGTCAAAGACCATAACTTGAGATTGATAAATCAAAATGACATGGGACCAAAGGCATTGGTTAGAGGACTTCAAGACCTTTCCAAAATGTCCAAGAACATGTTCATATGATCAAAATTGAGCAAGATAGGCATTGGAGAAGTTGGCAAATTTTCATGAATTTGCAAAAGTCAACTTTGCTCAAAACACATCATTTTTGCTAATGGGCCTCAAATTCCTTCTTGAAACTTTGTCCAAAGCCTATGCACGACCCATCAAGCCTATTTGAGTTTATTTTCTTATTTTTATTAATTAATTGGATTTTTTATTAATATTAATTCATTTAATTGATTTAAAATGTAGGAAATTCAAAGATATGGTTTTCAAATCTTTTTATGAAGTAAATAGGCTCAAGGCAAGCTGGAAAATTCGTGTGCCAATCAAAGATGTCAAAAACTCCAAAATTGGCAAGATTTTTCAATAAAAAAGAGGCAAAAAGATTTGATTGGAAATCAAATATTGAAACATCAATGCAATGGATCTTTGGGCCAAGACTTGACCTAATTCCCTTCCAATACATATGCACAACCGAACCCTAATGCTATGAACGTGCAAGCTGCTGCAAAAAGCCATAAGCCAATTCCAAAAATATCAAAGAAAACTCAAAACTGAATTCTACTTTCCACGCCAATTCAAAGCCCTTTCTTGATTCCAATACATTGCTAGGCCTCCCAGGAACAATTTGCAATCAAAACCAAGCTTCATAGCTCAAGAAATCGTGGCAAACAGTCGTACGGTTTGCACATATTTTTCAGAATCACATCTCATTATTCATGCGCATTTGATATGTTTTGTTGATTGTTTTATGTTCATAGAACTCACAGGAAGCTAATGGTGTGGTTCAATTGCCTTGAAACGTCCTGAATCATAAACTACCATTAACGAATTCTAGGGTTTCCAAGCTCTTGATTTGGAGCTTTGCTATATAGGAAAAATCAGGATCCCTAATGCCCATGGCTGAAACCGTCTGGACAAGACGATCAAGATGGAACCATCGCGAACAATTTATATTGCGCACAGACTTAATCGCTATTTTTCCTTTTTTAGTTTGTGGGGGTTAAAAACCCCCGCTATCTAACTCTTTTTTTACAGGCAAAACGAAGAAGACGGTGAGCTGGCAATGTGCTAGTGGTTCATTCAAAAATAATGGCGCGCGCATGTTTGTTTCCAGCACATGTTGTTGTATTATGTATTATTTTAATTGCTTATCTTATTAACAAATGCAGCGTGATGGCCTAGTGGTTGGTGATCTGTCCAAGAACCATTGGGACCTGGGTTCGATTCCCAGGTCCCCCAAATCTTTGTTTCATATTTTTCTAACATAATCCTATGCAGGCTTCTCAAAGGATGAACATCATGTCCCTCACGCCTCAGCATGCCAAGTGGACACAACCATCAATCTAATGGTCAGGATGAGTAGAACACCATGTTCCCAGTCAGCTATGCCATGGATTATTCCAGAAAGTCAACGTGGCTTTGTGCTTAATGGGCCTGGAATTTACAAACAAACCTCCAAACAAGGCCTGGCACCCCCTGGTTTATATTTTCTCTTTTATTTTCTTTTAATTATAATAATAATTATTATTATTATTAACTAACAAATTATTTTTTATAATAAATTCAGATAATCAAAAGATGTAAATATTTTTATTATTTATTATTTTTACTATTAATTATTATTTTTGTAAATAAAATGTAAATTAATTAATTTAGTTAAATTAGGTTAACTTTAATCTTTTTTTTACAATAAATAAAACAAATTTAGAATTAGGGTTTTTCTTTTGACTTTTAATTTCTTATTTTTATTTTCATTAAAAACATAAAAAACACAAAAACATTTTTTTCTTGTAAATAATTAATTAATTAGCAAATTAGGTTTAATGTTTAATTTAATTGCAAAAAAGGACCAAACTTCAATTCTTTTCTCAAAAAGGGTCAAAACCCTAAGGACGTCCCGATTTAATTTCTTTGCGCATATTTTTAATTCATTATTTTTGATTATATTTGATGTAACTGTTTCCGAGGATGTAATAGTTAATTAGGCTTTTATCGCTTTATTTACTTTTCTCGCATTTATTTCCAAACGGGTTTTGTTTTTGGCGATGTATAGACCCGCGCCTTGTAATAACGTAGATTTACCTTTCCGCAATTTATTTTCCGCACTCTTAACTGTTAAAAATGCATGAAAGACTTGTCTGAAAAAATAAAATCAATCCGTAGCTCACAAATGCATGTTCAAAGATAAACATAAACTGAAACAACGCACATGCACATGCCACTCCTAGAGTACGCCTCACTGGTTGCCTCGACGTGGTCGTCAAGTATAGGGTGTTTTAGAGGTCGCCCTCCTGTCTAAAGATCCAGTTGCCTCGAAACGGTTGCCTCGGATAAAAAGGATCTAGGACATTAGGGTTACCACTAAGGCGTCCTACTATTGCTTTGGTGACCACACATGTCCCTTAATCGAATTGACCCGAATAACTCCAACGACGGTGCTACCTACTTCTCAATAGTGGGATAGTACTGTCTAAAGGACTCTTACACAGCCTAATTCCTTAGAGTAGGTAGATTTCTCCTGGGTACTTGCTCTTTCAAAAAAAAAACAAAATACTTTTCGCACCTACACTTTCAAAAAGTTTTCAAACAAATACTTCATACACTCTTGAGGACTGATACAAGAGTTACCTAGAAGTTTTTCAAACGAACTTTTTCAAAACCCAGATACACAAGAAAAGCAAACAATTTTTGAAAACATAGAGCAAATACCTAAGAGCCTGTGGATAACCACGGATAGAAAGGGTGCTAACACCTTCCCTTTCTATAATCTACCTCCCGAACCGAGAGACATCTCGAAAAAGGAATTTTGTTGTGCTTTTGTCCTTTCCATGTTGGAGAACATAAAAGACGGTGGCGACTCTTGCTTACCGCGACATTTCGCGAACCAGCTTAAAAAACAGTCAGTTCTATTTCCACCGATCACACACGGCTTTTCATCATGGAGATTGTGAGGTTGCATGGTGTTCCCACTAGTATTGTGTCAGATAGAGATCCAAAGTTCACTTTGAGATTTTGGGAAGCATTTCAGCAAGCCATGGGTTCAAAGTTGTGTTTGAGTACATCTAATAATCCTCAGACAAATGGCCAGACCGAGAGGATAACTCCGACTTTGAAGGATATTCTAAGAGCATGTTTGCTTGAAAGTGGAAAAAATTAGAACCGTTGATTGGATTTTCATATAATAGCAGTTACCATGTGAGCATTGGAATGGCTTCGTATAAGGCTTTATATGGAATAAGATACAAGACACCTCTTTGTTAAACGGAGGTTGGTGAAGAAGGAAATTTAGGACCTAAAATTATTCAAGAGACCATAATAAAGCTAAAGACGATTCAAGAGAAAATGAAGAAGTCTTAAGATTGACAAAATATTTATGCAAACAATAGATGGATACCGTTAGAATTTAAAGAAGGCGACACATATTCTTGAAAGTTACCCCGAGATTAAGATTGAAAGGACCTTTTAAGTAATGGAAGTTAAGTCCAAAATACATGGGACCATATCAGATCATTGGAAGGATCAGAAAAGTAGCATACTGTGATACGGTGGGAAAACTGACTATGGTTTTGCGTTCGTTTTCGCAAATGTTTCGGTTGAGCAAGAGTCGCCACCGACTTTTTATTTTATCCTAAGGAAAGGTTAAAAAGAACAGCAAAAACCTTTGAGATGTTTTCTTGGGTTCGGGGAGTAGATTATAGAAAGGGAAGGTATTAGCACCCTTTCTATCCATGGTTATCCATGGGCTCTTAGTTACTTGCTTAGATCAACTTGCCTTAATTTTCAATTGTTTGAAATGGTGCTTTGTGTGTGTGGGTTTGAAAATGTTTTGAAAAGAGGCCAATGTGGTGGCAACCTTTTGTAATGATCCATGTTGGGATGTATACAAAGGTGTACGTCTTTTGAAAAGGTTTTCATTTGTTTTTGAAAGTTTGTTTTGAAAGTGTTGTGAGGTGTGGTTTAAAAATAGGCAAGTGTTTTGTTTTGCAAGTTTGATTCAAGTAACTAAGAGGTTATCTAATCCTAAATTTCTCAAAGATTTCTCCTATGTTTTTAACCCTTTTAACAATTTTGTTCCACCATTGCATTTGGTGGACAATCTTGTGTTAGGATGTGAAAGGGACGGGCGCGGGTCATCGTTTAGACCATAATTGCAATGGTGCCAAGTATCTTTGGGCAATGTTTTCTTTAAGGGACTTGATCATTTTTAGGCAACTTTCGAAAGCGTCATCGAGGGACTATGATAATTTGAATTGTTTTGCTTTGCCTAAAGATACCTAACATGCAATATGGCCCATTATTGAAGGCAACAAGTGGAATACCCTAGGGGTGCAAATGTTATTAGTGTTGTCCATTTTCATGCTTGTTTATCTTGAAATTAGGTCAAACTATTTTTGGTTAATTGATTTGCATACAAACCCTAATTCTAACATGGTATAATTAGAAAGCTTTAAAGTGCGAAAAATAAAGTTCCTAAGTTATTACAACACAATATATGGGAAGGGGGGTACAAATGTTCAAATGGGGGTATTTTGACAAGGAATTTAAACCTAGACTATTACATCAATTTGGAATTATACAAGGTAATTAATATACAATATTTAAATAAAAATGGAATAAATATGCAAGATGCAAAAAGTATTTTTTATGTGTCAAATAAACAAAATAAAAAGTATTAATTTTTTTGAGTATTTTCCATGTTTAGGGCAAAACCCTAATTTTATTAAGTAAAATGTATTAATTATTTAATATGTACAAATATTTATCAATTATGTACAAAAATAAAATAAAAATGAAGTATATTTGTCAAAAAGGTATTTTTAATACTAAATATTAATAAAAATAAAAATGCATATATTTTGTATTTTTTAACCTAAATATACTAATAAATATATATGTACTTATATTATTTACAAAATATATTGAATATGAACAAAATAATAATATTTAATATTTATGAAAAAAGTATATTTTAGATAAAATATTTTCAGAAGATAAAATAAAATAAAAATGGAAAATAAAATGTGTTTGCATTATTTTAGTATTTTTTTTAAATAAAAGTATGTAAGTATTTATTTATGTACAAATATTAATCTAAACAAATAAATGCCTAATAAATATAAAAATGGTGTGAAAAATATTTTTTATATTTTTAATATTATTATAAAAATAAATAAGTCAGAACAAAAAAAGAAAAGATCAAAAAATCATAAAAATAAGCATAATGGGCCAGGGGGGTTCAAAAGTAACAAAAGGGTGCAAAAAGAAAGTCAACTCAGGCCCAGCCCAAGAAGACTTCATCTTCAACCTTAGAACATGTTTGAACAACCATCCACGCGCGTTTTCTATCTCCCAATTCCTGGACTTTCAAGCAAAACTCACAACATGAAAAATGTAGAGCATTAAAAGACGAATCCAGACATATAAAGAACTTGACTTAACTCTCTAAGATGAGAGAGAATTTCTTCTCCCCCAATTCCTGACCTAGTTTTTGTTCCAAGTTCAGACATCAAATTCTCATAGCACACGTAACATAAATGAAAACTAATTACATGGGCATGTTCAGGGCTATGAATTTGACATATTTTCTTCACAAACCTAAAGCTAACAATGCCTGGATAGAGAGATACGAGTTCATGAACTTACCTGTTCAGTTAGAATCGTATCTGGTGATAGAGGTACTTTCAGTGCAAGGTGATGATTGGTACAACTTCCTTGATGTCCAGGGATGCTATTCCAAGTTTTACTTTGCTTTGAAACTAGCTGAATTGAGTTATAGAACTCCACCTGCAAAACAGAAAAATGAAAATGGTGATGTTGATTGGGAGTGTTACAGGTCGTGTTTGAGGTTTGGAATAGCTTCAAGGGATATTGTGGGATGTGTTTGAAGTGTTTTTAGCAAGGATGCACGAATGGAATGAGTTATGGAACTCAATCTGCAGCAGGTCCCCTGTTTTGGCAGTTTGAGGGTGATTCTATGTTTGAGAAGGTGTTGGAGATGGTTGGCTCGTGTTCTAGCTTAGAATGGATGTTTAGAATATGTTTGACAAGTTTGCTTAAGCCTGTGTTAGCTGAGATGAGAGTTGTGTTATGTTATGCTAGCTTTCTTCAACTTTAAGCAACAAATGTCCACTTGAGTTTTTAGACTGATAGAGGCCCCCCTAATGTGCTGCAAACCTTGGCCTTGATCAGTGTAATTAGCTCATAAACTTGTGCCAAAGAGATTTGCACTGTACTTGCTTGGATTGCTAATTGACATAAAGTTTACTTTTGTAAAAATGGACATTATGTAATGCTTGAACACATAAAATATGGTCTTGGCACAATGAGTTTGCATTAAATTTATGAGTGCAAAAGGGATATAGGACCTGTAATCAAGTTGTGCAAGCTGATTTCAAAATGGCCTAGATGTATGAACGTGTAACTTGGCCAAATCAAAAGTGAGTTTTTCCCAACTTGCCAAATTCGATTCTCCCTAACCATGAGGTTGTTTGATGAGTTCTTGGACATTTTGGAAAGCTTGGAATGTGTAATACAATCCATATTTGAAATGCAAATTGAAATTCCAAGTGGAAGTATGTGAAAAATGGTCTTGAAGTTAGGTAAAAACCTTGCCTAAAATAGGTCAAATTTTCTCTAAGTTAAGAATGGTTTGGTACCCTTGTTCCAAAAATTGTAACTTGAGCTACAAGCTTCTTTTGGGAAAACTTTGTGAATCAAAGTTGTAGATTTTGCAATAGGCTACAACTTTCATGTTTTGACTTTTTCTTGAATCCAAATGAATCTTGGTGAGAAAGTGGGACAAAGTTAGGAAAAAATTAGGGTTTTTCATAACTTAGAAAAATTCTAAGTTATGAAAAATCTTCATTTCAAACCCTAATTTGCAATTCTTGATTTCTTGATGAACAAGTTTCATGATTTGGCATGTTTTGATGAAAAATGAATCTTGACACTTGATTTTGACCAAAAAGTCAAAGTTTGACTTTTCAGTATACAGTCAAAAATTGATCAATTGACTGGGAAATTCAACTGTCAATCTTGTGTATTTGGGATCTTTTGAACTTGTTGAGCATGTCAAGACAATTCCATGGGGTCCTTGAGTCCATATGTGAGCTTGATTTTCCATTGTCTAGGTCAAACAGTCAAAAATTGCCTTTGTGCAGTCAAAACCCTAAAAATGACCATTTTGCCCTTTTGGTGATCTGATCAAATTTCTTGTGGAATTGTGATCCAAACTTGATCAAATGGTCCATTTGAGTTCATAATGTTGATGTGGGTCAATTTTCATGAGATTTGACTGTCAATTGGCCACAGTTGACTTTTTCCCCAATACAGCTGATTTCTAGGTCAACTGTCCAATTGACTGGGCAAAATTTGGAATCAAGACTTGAAACTTGGTATGGATAAACTTGGGAGTCCATCATGAAGCATGAAAGTCATCTTAGGCATTTTAAGTCAAAATATCTTTGTGCAAACACAAACCCTAATTTGGGTCAACAATGCAAGGAGAAGTTTTGAGCAGAGAAAACCCTAACTGGATCTTGAGCTCTAGGGATCTTGTGATGAGAAAATGTTGAGAAAATGGGAGGGCAAATTTTGGGGTACAACAGTTGCCCCTGTTCAATCTTCTTGAACCTGAAGAGTTAGATTGGCAAGTTTGCCTTTCGTGACTCGAAGGTAAAAGGAGATTGGACACTAGAGTGCCCGGAAATTTACACTCGCATGTTGGAGTATCAGCAATGTGATTTCGGGAATGGGCTTATAGATGCCATTTGGAGAGATGGTGGATAGGGAGATGGGCTTATAGATGCCATCTGGAGATGTGACAGAACCTTGTCGGGAATGGGCTTATAGATGCCATTTGGAAGCGTTGATCGCATAAGAGATTCCTTAGCGAGAACTTGTGTATTTTGAGAAAGACAGATGTTTTCCTGGCTTGTTACAGGTGTTGATCTTCAATCTTTTCATGCAGATATGCCCTGGCTAGATACAGGTGTCGAATCTACAATCGGTTTCTCACAGATATGCCCTGGCTGGATACAGGAATTGAATCTGGAAATAGTCGTCAACAGATATGCCCTGGCTGGATACAGGAATCGAATCTTCGAACTCTTCAGACATGCCCTGGCTAGATACAGGAATCGAGTTCGGAATTGTGACAGTTGATAGATATGCCCTGGCTGGATACAGGAATTGAATCTTCAAACTCTTCAGACGTGCCCTGGCTAGATACAGGAATCGAATCCGGAATTGTGATAGTTGATAGATATGCCCTGGCTGGATACAGGAATCGAATCTTCTAACTCTTCAGACGTGCCCTGGCTAGATACAGGAATCGAGTCCGGAAACTGATCACTAACAGATGTGCCCTGGCTAGATACAGGAATCGAATCCGGAATTATGATAGTTGAAGGTAGTTGTCTTTTGGGTTGTCTTTTTCTCTGAAAAGGCAAAACATCAGTTGTATGATGTATGAAATGCATGATGTCATGATGTTCAACATGAGATAGTGTTGTATGCACTTTATCATGTATGTAAGCAAGATGTATGAAATATGAAATGTTTATGAATGTATTTTCGTCTTAGGAAAATAAATCCTTGACGACCGGCCGGGGAATTAAATCCCGGGCTGATGTTGAAGAGTAGAGCTCTTTGCTTCCGCTGGGGATGATGGTTGCATGAATATACCGGTAGAAGAAGATGACTCCGTTGGGGAATAAACTTGTTGGAGAGGTTGCTCTGTGGGGAATTGCTCTGTGGGAAGAGATACTTTGCTGAAGTTTTGATGAGAGCTCCGCTGAGGAATTCGATGATGGACTCCGTTGGGGATAATGATGATAAACTCCGCTGGGGACAACAAAGATAAACTCCTCTGGGGATTGTATTGATAAGTCATGTTGGGGAACTTTGATGAACTCCGCTGGGGATAAGAAGAACTTTGCCGAGGGCGATCTTCCGTGGCAATTAGCTGAGGATAACCCAGTTATAAGCCCTTGTGAGGAATAACTTTGAATAAAGCTCGGGAGGGACGTCCGTACTCTGCAGGGGATAAGCTTCCAGAATCTACTGGGGATAAGCTTCAAGACCTGCTGGGGATAAGAATTCCACTTTCCTGGGGGAACTTTTCAGAATGTACTGGGGTGTTGATATTCCGCCGGGGAACAATCTTAGGTCAAGACTGCCGGGGATGCTTGCTGATGAATGCCTATACTCCGCTGGGGAATGCCGATATCTTCTGGGGATACCCAACTTCCTTTAGGCTGACCGTAGACTAACTTTGCTGGAGGAGAGTATTGCTGACTTGCTAGGGGAACAGGGTGCCTATTGTAGGGATGATGATAGACTAAATCTTCCCTGGGAGGGTATTGCTGATTCTTGTCTTACTCTGTGGGGAGTTGAGATAACTTGGTCACATTCTTCAGTTGAACCTACCTTGATACTTCGGCGGACAAAGCAACTAGACTTCATCAGACAACTCTACATTGCCCCTGTTTCTGATGTCACCTGTTGTGATCGGTGGATCTGGAACTGACTGTTTAACGCTGGTTCACGAAATGTCGCGGAAGCAAGAGTCGCCACCGTCTTTTATTTTCTCCAAATGGAAAGGACAAAAGCACAGAAAAATTCCTTATAGAGATTGCTCTCGGTTCGGGAGGTAGATTATAGAAAGGGAAGGTATTAGCACCCTTTCTATCCATGGTTATCCATGGGCTCTTAGATACTTGCTCATTGTGTTTTCAAAAATGGTTTGTTTGCTTTTCAACTATGGGTTTTTAAAAAAAGTTTCTTTGAAAATTTCAGTTCGACTCTTGTATCAGTCCTCAAGAGTGTTTGAAAAGTTGCTTTCGAAAGCTTTTTGAAAAGGTGTCGGTGTGAAAAGTATTTTTGAATTTTTTTTGAATTTAGAGCAAGTATCTAGAGTCGTCTACCTACCCTAAGGAATTCGTCTGTGTAGATGTCCTTTAAAGTAGTGCCATCCCACCATTGAGAGGTAGGTAGCACCACCGTTGGAGGTGTTCGGGTCAATTCGAGGTTCGGGTCAATTCGAGGTTCGGGACATGGTGATCACCGGAGCAATGGGAAGACACCTTAGAAGCTACCCTCATGCCAGGTTCCCGGATCATGAGGACTTACTAAGACATCCTCTACTCGACGATCACCTTTCGAGGCAAGGCAACAGTGAGGCGTACCCTAGGGGTGGTGTGTGATTCGTGTGTCGTTTTCATTTGCATTTGTCTTGTCATGTCATTGGTGTTCTACGCTTGTTTTTATTTTGTCCATACATTCTTTCATGCCATTATTTAACAGTTAAGATATTTGCGGGAAAAGTAAATTCTAAGCTATTACAAACGGCGCGGGTCCACATCGCCAAAAGTTTCTCGAACCCGATTTGACAGAAAAATAAATAAAGAAAAGAAAATAAAGAATTAAGAAGTGCGACAAATAATTACATGGCTTCGGGAGAGATACATAAATATTTAAACAAAATAAAATAAATATGCGAAATTAAATCGAAACGAGGGCGTTGGACCCTTTTTGCAAAAATTAAATTAATGATGGAGTTGATTAATTAAAAAAAGAAAGAACTTGCTTTTTTGGTATTTTTAGTATTTTAGGATTTAATAGAAAAAGGATTAATTAAAATTAAAATAAGATGCAAACCCTAATCCTAATTATTTTTAATTTATTAAGAAAATATTGAAGTTTTTAACCTAAATTAAACCTAATTTTTATATGCAAATTTGATTATAAAATAAATAAAATAAATGATATTAAATATTTGAAAGAAAAAATAAAAAGGATGAAAAATTGTTAATTAAACCTAATTCTATGTTTTTTTATGTTTTTTTATCAAAAGAATTAAGCTTGAAACCTAATTTAACTAAGTTTAATTATATACAATTTAATTACAAAAATATTAAAACAAAATATTTATTATATTTTTCCTCTTTTCTAATTTTTTATATTGTTTTGTGATTTTATAAATATATTAAATTAATTAAACCAGCAGCATTTAAAAGAAAATAAAAATTATATAAAAAAAAAAAAAAAAAAGTTAAAAGAATTTGCAAACCAAGGGGGGGTTGTAGTCCCCAACATGGAGGTGAATCTCTAGCAATTCAGGCCCATTTAGCATGGCCTCGTTGACTTTTGCTTGAAGCGTGTGATGCGTTGACTAGGACTTATTGTGTTCTCCAACTCTCAGCCTTTGGATTGACCCTGATATGCACGTGGATGGTTTGATCTGGAGGGCGTATGGTACGCTTTGATATTGAACCTGTACGTGAATTCTTATTGAAAAATAATATGGACGTAATGTAGACCTGGGGCTCGAACCCAGGTCATGAGGATTAACAACAACAACGCTTGCCAGCTGAGCTAATTTGCACATGTTAATATATAATAACGAACAAATAATATAAAAGAAAACAAAAGGCGTTAGTGGATTCTGCGCGCGAATTTCAAACCAGCCTATCACATCTTGCCACGAATTCATCTTCTCCATTGTCTTTGTTTTCCTGAAAATGCAATAAACATGGCAACGGTTTTTTACGCGTTTTCTTAGGCATGCTACTAGAAAATAGCGATTAGCCCTACGACGCTCATAAATTGAGCGCGAGGGTTCCATAGTCTTCGTCCATATGTGCTGATCACAACCATGGCACTGTGGTGTTCTAATTTTGCTTTGTCTTAAAACCCCTAATTCGAAACTCTGCAAACCCTAAAAATCATCAATGGCGAAATCGCGTATAGCACATAAAAATGCAATTAAATATATGGGTTAGCTTTAGAATCATACCAGGAAAATGAATCAATAATTAAAATGCCATGAAAATGCATAGATTTTAAAACACGATTATGAATTTTTCATGAGATATTTCAAGTTCTGTATACCAATTCCTGAGGTTTTGATGAATGTTCTTGATTGGGAAACGTTCAGTGATGCTTGAGGAAGCTAATGAGATAGGTTTTGAGACTTGAATCGCCTTGCAAAGGTGTTTTCAGATTTGAGTTTCTTGCAAAAATTTTCAAGTTTGATGATCAATTTCTAGCGCAGCTTAATGGTTATCAGGACTAGGTTTTCGTTTAGGCTTATGTACTGAATGAATTAGGTTAAAGAAATTGTCCAAAGATCCATGAATTAAAGGATTCAATATTTGATTTCTTCACCATGAAAATCAAATCTTTTTTCATGTGTTTTTTTGTTCTCAATCACACCAATCAATCCAAATCTTTCCATATTGGTACATGCACGAGATCTTGAGAATAAAACATGTACAAAAAGATTGGAAAACTTAGGTTAGCATTTTTCATGTATTTAATTTGATTTAAATGAATTATTATTAATAAAAATTCAAATAAATAAATAAAAAATGAATAAAAACTTCCCTTTGGGCCAAGTGGTCGTGCACATGTCATGGATGATGAATTATGGAAGAAAAATGGGCCCATTAGCAATTTTAGACCATTTGAATCAATGTTGACTTTTCAAAATATCCAAAAATTTCCCAACTTCCACAAGGCATAACTTGCTCAATTTTTAAGATTTTCTCATGTTCTTGGACATTTTGGAAAGGTATTTGAGTCCTATAACCAATGCCTTTGGTCCCATGTCATTTTGATTTACCAATCTCAAGTTATGGCCTTTGACTTAAAGTCCCTTTTTGTTGACTTTTGAAAATGACCTATAATGTTGAAATTGATAACTTTTTGTGAGAGCATTTCTTGGACTTGTAGTATGAAGATGAGTTGTAGGAAATGTCTTTATCTTCAAAATGAGCTTTGGATGTAATTTTTCTGATAATCCATGTGAAAGTTATGCTCTGGTCAATTTACAGTTGACTTTTTCAGCTGTCCAAATAAGGAAACTTTTGCATTTTGATGATTTTTGAGCCAAGCTTTGAGAATCATGATCAAGCATTGATCAAATGATGTTTGTGGCTTAAAAATGATATGTTGACCAAAATTTTGAACTTTTGACTGCCAAATGACCATTTTGCCCCTATAGTTGACTGTAGTGCAATTAGGGTTTTTGACTGTGCAATTTTGTGCTGAAAGTCTTGAAACTTGATGTGAGGATACTTGACCATATTTGTAGGCATGTGAGACTTGATTGGACCTTTGGAAACTTCATTTTCTTGATCAGAACAAAAACCCTAATCTTGACTGTATAGGAGACCTTTGCACTGTGCAACCCTTGGGGAATTTTGAAGCTTGACTTGGCAATTTCTTAAAGAATATGGGAGGGTAAATTTTGGGGTACAACAGTTTCCCCTGTTAAATCTTCTTAGACCTGAGGATGCAGATTGGCTGACGTGCCTTTCGTAATCCGAGGGTAGAAGATGATTGAACACTAGAGTGCCCAGAAATTTGCGCTCACATAGTAGCAGTGATGATGGGAATGGGCTTACAGATGCCATTTGGAGATTGATGAATAGGATGATAGGCTTATAGATGCCATCTGGGTGTTGATTGCGTAAGAGATTCCTTAGCGGGAACCTGCAAAAGAAAAAATGAGTACCTGACATGTTGCAGGAGCTGGTTTTCAGATGCTTTTGTGTAGATATGTCCTGACTGGTTACAGGAATCGGATCTCCGAATTCTTTAGACGTGCCCTGGCGAGATACAGGAATCGAGTCTGGTAATGTTAGTCTTCAACGGATACACCCTGGCAAGATTCAGGCATCGGATCCTTGAACTCTTCAGACACACCCTGGCAAGATACAGGAATCGGATCTGGTAATGCTAGTCTTCAACGGATACACCCTGGCAAGATTCAGGTATCGGATCCTCGAACTCTTCAGACACACCCTGGCAAGATACAGGAATCGGATCTGGTAATGTTAGTCGTCAACGGATACACCCTGGCAAGATTCAGGCATCGGATCCTCGAACTCTTCAGACACACCCTGGCAAGATACAGGAATCGGATTTGGTAATGCTAGTCTTCAACGGATACACCCTGGCAAGATTCAGGCATCGGATCCTCTAACTCTTCAGACACACCCTGGCAAGATACAGGAATCGGATCTGGTAATGTTAGTCTTCAACGGATACACCCTGGCAAGATTCAGGTATCGGATCCTCGAACTCTTCAGACACACCCTGGCAGGATACAGGAATCGGATCTGGTAATGTTAGTCTTCAACGGATACACCCTGGCAAGATTCAGGCATCGGATCCTCGAACTCTTCAGACACACCCTGGCAAGATACAAGAATCGGATCTGGTAATTGGTCATCAACAGATACACCCTGGCAAGATTCAGGAATCAGATCTTTGGTTGCGACCATTGATAGTAATCATTTTTGTACTTTTGTCCTGAAAAGACAAGCATTAGTTGTATGTGATGTCATGTGGTATGACATGCGAGATGCTCTCTGAATATGTGATATTGTATGTTCATGATGCATATATGCATGCTATAATGATGTATGTGATGTTTACGAATGTATGTTTTCGTCTAGGAAAGTAAATCCTTGACGGGTGCCGGGAAGTCATATCCTGGGCTGATATTGAAGAATAAGCTTTTGCTTCCGCTGGGGATGATAAATGCAAGAATACCGGTAGGAGAAGATGACTCTGTTGAGGAATAAACTTGGCAAATGGAAGATTCTGCGGGGAGGAAAATACTCTAGCGACCATGCTGGGAAGCAATACTCTGTGGGGAGAGGGATGCTTTGCTGAGTGTTGATAATGATTTGCTGGGGATACACCTGTTGTTGGAAGTGTTGATAGATTTTGCTGGGGATAAGAAGATTCTGTCGACGACGATCTTTCCGTGGCTTTTGGCTGAGGATAACCCAGTTATATCCTGTTAAGGAAATAACTCTTTAAATAAAGCCGGACGACGCGTTCGTGTTCTGCGAGGGATAAGCTTCCAGAATTTACTGGGGATAAGCTTACTGTTTGGGGATATGAATTCCAACCTTCCTGGGGAAACTGGATTGGGCCTTCCTGGGGAAGTTTTGTTATGCGGGGGAGGTGATTCCTTTGAATGTTGATATGCCGCCGGGGAACAATCTTCAGACCAAGACTGCCGGGGATGCTTGTTATGAATATATGCTGCTGGAGAATGTTGAGATCTGCTGGAGTATACCCAACTTCCTTGAGATTTGATAACTCTGCTTGGCGAAGAATGCACTGACTGCTGATTTACTCTCTGGGGAATTAAGATGTACTGGTCATGTTCTTTAGCTGAACCCACCTTGGTACCTTGGAGGGCAGAACAATTAGATTGCTCAGACAACTCTTTATTGCCCCTGTTTCTAGTGTCACCTGTAGTTGATTCCTTTGTTTCGTATGCAAATATTTCATGAGTTAGCAAATTATTGTTAATGCATATATCACAAATTGAACCTTGGACGTTCTTCGCAAAACAAAACAGAAAAAGAAAAACAATTGGCACGTTTAACTGAAAAATATATTTGTATTGATTTTTGAATGGCCTGAAAATAGGCGTTTTGTGTACAAGAGGCTGACGTCCTAGTAAGAGAACGCCGCCGAACAAAAGAGTTTATACAAGTTTTGTACAAAATAAAATAAAACAGCTGTGTGAAATATGAATGATCCACTGGGTTTCAACTCTGCTATTGCCTTTATAACTCCGAGCCTCTCATCACTTGATGACCTTGGTTGAAGGTGAAGCTGACTGATCAATGCCGTTTGAACTTGATGTAGATACCGGATTCTGGATGCAAAGTGATCCAATGAGACATAGTATTACGCTTTATCCCTAATTTTTGCCTGGACTGCCCTTTCGGGTTTTCAGTCCACCGGGATACCCATTTTTGCCCAAGCCGCCTTTTCAGGTTTTCGACTTGCCGGGTGTACAGATTTTTTTCATTTTCATCCCTTCATTTTGCCCGAACCCTTTTGGTTCGCCGGGAAGCCCTAATTTTTGCCTAGGCATGTCAGCCTAGCGGGTCTTTTTTCATGCGTAGTATCTTTTTACTATGTCTGCATTGGCGGGGTGAGGAAGGTCGTCACCATCCATATTGGTTAATATCATTGCTCCTCCTGAGAACACATGCTTAACCACAAATGGCCCTTCGTACGTAGGGGTCCATTTTCCCCTTGTATCACTCTGAGGAAGGATGATTCGCTTGATTACCAGATCCCCAACTTGATATTCCTGTGGTCTGACCTTTTTGTTAAATGCCCTGATCATCCGTTTCTGATACGTTTGACCATGACAGATAGCAGCAAGTCTCTTTTCATCAATGAGGTTGAGCTGATCAAGTCGTGTCTGGATCCAATCATCCTCGTTCAGGTTTGCATCCTTCATTATCCGGAGAGAGGGTATTTGCACTTCGATTGGTAAGACTGCCTCCATACCATGAACCAAGGAGAAAGGAGTTGCTCCGGTTGACGTCCTAGCTGAGGTACGGTACCCATGTAGAGCGAACGGTAACATCTCGTGCCAATCTTTATAAGTCACCGTCATCTTCTGCACGATTTTCTTGATGTTCTTATTTGCTGCTTCGACATCCCCATTCATCTTCGGTCTGTAAGGAGAAGAATTGTGGTGCTGTATTTTGAATTGTTCGCAGAGCTCAGCGATCATCTTGTTATTCAGATTGGTACCGTTGTCTGTAATGATCCGTTCAGGGACACCGTACCGACATATCAAGTTATGACGAATGAACCGTGCCACAACAGTCTTGGTTACCGTAGCATAGGATGCTGCCTCGACCCACTTCGTGAAATAATCAATCGCTACCAGGATGAAGCGATGCCCATTAGATGCCGTAGGTTTAATCTCACCGATCATGTCTATACCCCACATTGCAAACGGCCAAGGCGCAGTCAGAACATTCAGGGGAACCGGAGGAACATGCACCTTGTCTGCATAAATCTGGCACTTATGGCATGTCCTAGAATGTTGGTAGCAGTCAGCTTCCATGGTGAACCAGTAGTATCCTGCCCGTAGGATTTTCTTAGCCATAGTATGTCCACTGGAGTGTGTACCAAAGGTCCCTTCATGTAGCTCTTCCATGATTCTTTCTGCTTCAGTCTTATCCACACAACGCAGTAAGGTTGAATCATGGTTTCGCTTGTACAAGATGCCGTTGCTAAGGAAGAACTTGGCTGCGAACCTTCTCAGGAATTTCTTATCATTGATAGAGGCACCTTCAGGATATTCCTGAGCTTCCAGATATCTCTTCACTTCATGGTACCAAGGCTTCTCAGTTACCAGTTCAGTCTCGAGATCGCAACAGTATGCCGGTTCGTCCAGTTTCCAGATGATGATCCGGGGAGCCTCATTATCCCATTTAACTTTGAACATAGAAGCCATTGTAGCTAACGCGTCCGCCAGCTGATTCTCTTCTCTTGGAAAGTGTTCAAAGGTTATCTCCGTAAAGTGGGGGATCAAGGTCAACACACATTCTCTGTAAGGAATCAGGTTTGGATGTTTCGTATCCCACTCTCCTTTGATCTGATTGATCACAAGAGCGGAATCTCCGAAGACACTCAAAAACTTAATCCTTAGGTCGATCGCAGCTTGAAGACCCATGATGCACGCCTCATACTCCGCCATGTTGTTGGTACAGTTGAAACACAGCCGGGCAGTGAGTGGAGTATGAGTACCTTGAGGAGATATGATTATCGCGCCGATACCATTTCCCAAAGCATTGGAGGCTCCGTCAAAGTGCATAGACCATCGGGATCCTAGTTCAGGTCCTTCATCTGGTCCAGGTACTTCACAATCAGTTACTATCATGATGCTTTCATCCGGAAACTCGAAGTTCATCGACTGATAATCATCGACTGCCTGATGTGCCAAGTGGTCTGCCAATACACTTCCCTTGATGGCTTTCTGGGTTGTATACTGAATGTCGTATTCCGTCAAGATCATCTGCCATCTTGCAATTCTCCCAGACAGAGCAGGCTTTTCGAATATGTACTTTATAGGATCCATCTTTGAGATCAACAAGGTAATGTGAGTCAGCATATACTGTCTCAGCCGGCGAGCATCCCATACCAAAGCGCAGCAAGTTTTCTCAAGCAGTGAGTATCGGGTCTCACAGTCGGTAAACTTTTTTCTAAGGTAATAAATGGCATGCTCTTTTCGGCCAGACTCGTCATGCTGCCCCAGCACACACCCCATTGAGTTGTCAAGCACTGTTAGATATAGTATCAGAGGTCTCCCTTCAACCGGTGGCATAAGGATAGGTGGTTCTTGGAGATACTCTTTGATTCTGTCAAAAGCAGCCTGACATTCATCATTCCAACGTACTACCTGATCTTTCTTCAGCAGCTTGAAGATTGGCTCACAGGTAGCAGTCAGGTGTGAGATGAATCGAGCGATGTAATTCAGACGTCCTAAAAAGCCTCTGACTTCTTTCTCTGTCCTAGGAACTGGCATCTCTTGAATAGCTTTGACCTTGGCAGGGTCCACTTGAATTCCTTTGTCACTTACCACAAAGCCTAGCAACTTCCCAGATCTTACCCCGAAGGTGCACTTGTTCGGGTTCAACCTCAGCTTGTACAGTTTCAACCGGTCAAACAACTTCTGCAGATGATCTAGGTGCTCTTCCTCAGTCTGGGACCTAGCGATCATGTCGTCAACATACACTTCTATCTCATGATGGATCATGTCATGAAATAAAGCAACCATGGCACGTTGGTAGGTTGCCCCAGCGTTCTTTAATCCAAAAGGCATGACCTTGTAGCAGAAGGTGCCCCACTGAGTAACAAAAGTAGTCTTCTCCATGTCTTCAGGTGCCATCTTGATCTGATTGTAACCTGAAAAGCCATCCATGAAAGAGAACACTTTATGTTGTGCTGTATTATCAACAAGGACATCAATGTGGGGTAGAGGGAAGTCATCTTTGGGGCTGGCCCTATTCAGATCCCTGTAGTCGACACACATTCTGACCTTACCGTCCTTCTTAGGTACCGGCACCACATTAGCAACCCACTGAGGGTAAGAAGTCACTGCAAGGAACCCAGCATCAAACTGCTTCATAACCTCGGCCTTAATCTTTTCAGACATCTCTGGACGCATCCGACGGACCTTTTGCTTAACTGGAGGGCAGTCTTCCTTAGTTGGCAAGTGATGGACCACAATATCGGTATCCAACCCGGGCATGTCTTCGTAGGACCAGGCAAAGATCTCCATATAATCATGCAGCATTTGAGTCAACCGTTGCTTCACGCTGAGCTCTAGGTTGGCACCAATCTTTACCTCTTTCCTGTCTTCTTCAGTACCCAGGTTTATTGTTTCCACTGGCTCTTCGTGGGGTTGAATTGCCCTCTCTTCCTGAAGCAACAGTCTTGCAAGCTCGCCAGGCACTTCGCAATCATCTTCACCTTCGTCTTCGGCTAAGTTGATCGGATTTTCGAAGTCATAACTGGCAGTAGAAGAGTTGTTATCAGTGAGATCCAGAGTGGATTAAAACCTGTATGAGTGAGTGTGTGTGTAAATACAGCTGTTTTGAAATATATGTAAAAGAAAGAAAGACAGAAAAGGAGCATAAGATTTGCAATGCAAGAAAACGTCCAATATTTTCATTTATGATATATGAAATGACAATTTATATGCCCTCACAAAGGAAACCACGGTGCCTCGGGTAAGACACCGGGCCACAGAGTTTATTATTGTTTATTACAAATACCAAAAACATAGGAATTTATTACTTAGTAACAAGAGAAATAGACAGGTTGTCCTTTGCACTCCAATTATTAAGTCTACTGTCGGTTGCAGGGTAAATCCAGCTATCGAACTCAGCTTCATCCACCTCCTCTTCGTCCCCAATAGCATTCACTCCATGAGCAGGCAGGGGAGCTGTCACTACATTAGGCTTCTCAGATGCCTCAAACTGTACCTCCTTGGCGTCAATAAGGTCCTGCAGCTTGTTCCTTAATGCCTAACAGTCATCAGTGGCGTGCCCCGGGCTATCAGAATGATAAGCACAGCGGGCATTTGAGTTGTATTTAGGAGAGGAAGTATTTGCAAACTTCGGAGCCTCTCTGACGGTTACTAGATTGGTTGAGAGCAACTGTGGTAAGATCTGCGACAAAGTCATACTCAAACGGGTGAATTCCCTTCTGGGTCTCTCGGCCCTTGGTTGGTTAGCTTGCCGAGGAGCGGCTGCAGGCTTGGCAATCATTAATGCACTGACAGATTGACGGCGCTCTGGTTTATCCTGCCTTCTAGGCCCATACACCGCACTGGCCTCCTTCTTGAAGGGTTTCTTCTCAGAACTAGATGATGCACCCTTCGCAATCTTTCCAGACTTCAGCCCAACCTCAATTCTTTCTCCAGTCAGAATCAAATCAGTGAACCCTGCAGACGAATTTCCGATAAGATGGTTGAAAAACGGCCCAGATAGGGTCCCCAAGAACATGTCTACCAACTCCCGATCAGTCAATGGTGGCTGCACCCTGCCAGCCAGGTCTCTCCACTTCTGAGCGTACTCCTTAAAACCTTCACTTGAACCTAACGACATACCCTGGAGTTGGGTACGTGTAGGGGCAAGGTCGGCATTATATTGATACTGCTTGTAGAAAGCAGTAGCCAACTCCTCCCAGTTACGAACCTTGGTCCCATCCAGCTGATAGAACCATTCGAGATGAGTCCCTGAAAGACTCTCCTGGAAGAAGTGGATCCATAAATTCTTATCCGCAGAGTACGGTTGAATTTTCCGAACATAGGACCTGAGATGTAGCTTGCGACAAGACGCCCCGTCATACTTAGAGAAGGATGGTGCTTTGAATTTGTGAGGGATGATCACACCAGTTGACAAACCCAGATCTCCAAAATCCAGCCCAGGTACCTGTTGAACCTCCATAGCTTTCAACCTATCCTCCAGTTGCTTGTATCTGTCTTCTGCAGGAGGGTATTGCTCTTCATCAAAATCAGTCTCGTTGTCGGAGACTACCGGACTAGGAACCCTTGCTTCTGCCTGAGGAGTACTCTTGCCAACAGAAGAACCAGCCTCTTCTTGCTGCAGAGCATTGCCAAACCTTCGGCCCGAGTAGAACAGAACAGTCCTTCTCTTCTTCTTCTTCTCCTTCTTCAGGAGCATAGCCTTCAATTCTTCTTGGCCTTGAGCCAAACCCTTGATTAATTCCTGAAACTGCGCATTCTGCGCCTGAAGAGCCTTGATGGATGTCTCAGTTGATGCAGAGTCGGGATTCATGATGCTGAAATAAACAGCGAAGAACTGTAAGCAACCTGAAAAGGGAAAAACCTGTTATGCACATGATGAATGATATGTGTTTATGCAATGCATTCAAGGGTTCGAAAATTCGACTTTGTTGTAGACAAAAAGGAACACACATTATCATTAAGGAAATCATTGTTTAGTACATCAAAGCCTCATGGGCAAAATAATACAAAAATCAAATCAATCCCAAAATATGCTACGCATCCTCTTTGGAGCTATGTAAGTGTTGAGATTCCTCTCCTCATGCAACAGGCGGGTGAGCTCCAAGACCTTCTTTTCACTGGCATGTAGACTGGTCTCAAGGGAATTCCGTTCTTCCTTAAGCTGGATCCAGCTCTTCTGCATCTCTTCCCAGGAGGTGGGCATATCAGGGTGCTGAATAGTGTAGGACACTTCTCCTTCCAAGACTGGCTCTTTGATTACTGGGAGCATATGAGGATAAGGCATCACTAACTTCTGGGAGCGGGCGCGTACCCACTTGAGATAAGGTTCCAACGGGATGGAGTTCCTATGCCCCAGTGTCTTGCTGTCTATCCTACTTGGCATCCTCCAGGCTCTGATAAATCTCTGGCGAAGTCCTTGAGTATCGTTGTCGAAGTCAAAAACTATGTCAGGAATTAACATGTCATGAGGACCATCCCTCCGAGCATAACCAAACTGTCTCCAAGCCAGGCATGGACTGTAAGTAATACCTCCTCTGATTCCAAGTAAAGGAACATTAGGGTACTCCCCGCAACGATCAATGATAGTGACATCTTCTCTGGACCTAGGGCACCAATGTATATCTGTATGTGTAAGAGTCATCAACCGTTGTGACCATCTCAAACCCCGCTCATTCTTCAGTACTGATTGTGGAAGGTGCGAAATAAACCACCTTCCCAGGAGAGGAGTGCAACACATAAGGACACCTCTTTTTCTCATGGTTCGAGTGTAACATGAGTGAAGGATGTCCCCCAGTAACGTAGGTATAGGATTCCTGGACATAAAGATCTGGACAACACTGATATCAATAAGCTGATCTGGGTTAGGGAACAACACCAGACCATAGACAAGGAGGGCCACAACCTCTTCAAAAGCTTGCAAGTCAAGGGAGTTCCAACATTCATGGGCCTTTTCAAACAGAAACCTGGCTAAGAATCCTTTGATACCACTTCTAACTTCCCAATGTCCCTTGAGGTCAGATGACTGTAGGTGCAAGGCTTTGGCAATCTCTTCAAGCTTAGGTTCCTTTTCTGTACCGTTGAAGGGTAGCTGATCAAGGATAGGGATCTTCAGGAGCCAGGAGAACTCCTCCAATGTAGGTACCAACTGATAGTCCAAGAAGGTGAAACAGTGATGCAGAGGGTCAAAGAATTGGAACAGGACCTTTATCATATCTTCCTCAATGTTGGTGTTGACCAAGCTGATGAGGCTTCCATGTCTTTCACTGAATGATGAGTTCTCGGGAATCCTGGATATAAGCTCCTTAAGCTGCGGAGGGATCCTTACAAGACTGATTTGAATTGTCTTTCTACGAACAGTTTCCATGTCCTACAAAACAAGAACAAAGATGAAAATTCGAACCCCTGAAATGGTTAGTCAATGCATATGATGCTGGATGATGTCATGATGCTATGATTAAACACACCACAGATATTTACAAAGACAAACATGTAAGGCACACAAGGCACACAAGACAAGCCCTTAAGGTTTAAGGCCAGCATGGGGTCTGGGTAATACCCTCTTGAAGTTGGTGGGTTCAACCTGTCCTATCAAAGTAACCGGGTTCTAAGGTTCCCAATATCACGGGATTGCTTTCATTGTTCATCGTTTCGATTTAGCCATTGAACTGGCGACCGAAATATTCCAGGAAAGCAACCCTCAATTGAGTGTAGTATCGAGTATCAACCAACCTCGGACTGCACCAAAGTCAGTTATCTCACTACCCTAAAGAGGCCAAGATAGTTCAATTAAGGTTCCTAAGGTCTGTTGATGCTTCACGACACCACGCGGAGGCCCCGTACTCTCCTTGACTGAACTCAAGGGTTACCGGTACATACCAAAGTGCCACATCAACGTAGCAGACTGTTTCAACCATGTCGGTATACCCCGCACAGTTCCCTCACAGCCTTGTTGCTACTTTCTAAGAAAGGTATCCCCCAGATCCGGGTTAGGATCTATAGAACTCCCAAGCAACCCATAATTTAAAGCACACAAGGAAAACAATTGAAAACATAGTTATGAGCTAGCCCTAAGGTACACCTCACTTTAAGATTATCCCCAGCAGAGTCGCCAGTTCTGTGATCGGTGGATCTAGAACTGACTGTTTAACGCTGGTTCGCGAAATGTCGCAGAAGCAAGAGTCGCCACCGTCTTTTATTTTCTCCAAATGGAAAGGACAAAAGCACAGAAAAATTCCTTATAGAGATTGCTCTCGGTTCGGGAGGTAGATTATAGAAAGGGAAGGTATTAGCACCCTTTCTATCCATGGTTATCCATGGGCTCTTAGATACTTGCTCATTGTGTTTTCAAAAATGGTTTGTTTGCTTTTCAACTATGGGTTTTTAAAAAAAGTTTCTTTGAAAATTTCAGTTCGACTCTTGTATCAGTCCTCAAGAGTGTTTGAAAAGTTGCTTTCGAAAGCTTTTTGAAAAGGTGTCGGTGTGAAAAGTATTTTTGAATTTGTTTTGAATTTAGAGCAAGTATCTAGAGTCGTCTACCTACCCTAAGGAATTCGTCTGTGTAGATGTCCTTTAAAGTAGTGCCATCCCACCATTGAGAGGTAGGTAGCACCACCGTTGGAGGTGTTCGGGTCAATTCGAGGTTCGGGTCAATTCGAGGTTCGGGACATGGTGATCACCGGAGCAATGGGAAGACACCTTAGAAGCTACCCTCATGCCAGGTTCCCGGATCATGAGGACTTACTAAGACATCCTCTACTCGACGATCACCTTTCGAGGCAAGGCAACAGTGAGGCGTACCCTAGGGGTGGTGTGTGATTTGTGTGTCATTTTCATTTGCATTTGTCTTGTCATGTCATTGGTGTTCTATGCTTGTTTTTATTTTGTCCATACATTCTTTCATGCCATTATTTAACAGTTAAGATATTTGCGGGAAAAGTAAATTCTAAGCTATTACAAATGGCGCGGGTCCACATCGCCAAAAGTTTCTCGAACCCGATTTGACAGAAAAATAAATAAAGAAAAGAAAATAAAGAATTAAGAAGTGCGACAAATAATTACATGGCTTCGGGAGAGATACATAAATATTTAAACAAAATAAAATAAATATGCGAGATTAAATCGAAACGAGGGCGTTGGACCCTTTTTGCAAAAATTAAATTAATGATGGAGTTGATTAATTAAAAAAAGAAAGAACTTGCTTTTTTGGTATTTTTAGTATTTTAGGATTTAATAGAAAAAGGATTAATTAAAATTAAAATAAGATGCAAACCCTAATCCTAATTATTTTTAATTTATTAAGAAAATATTGAAGTTTTTAACCTAAATTAAACCTAATTTTTATATGCAAATTTGATTATAAAATAAATAAAATAAATGATATTAAATATATGAAAGAAAAAATAAAAAGGATGAAAAATTGTTAATTAAACCTAATTCTATGTTTTTTTATGTTTTTTTATCAAAAGAATTAAGCTTGAAACCTAATTTAACTAAGTTTAATGATATACAATTTAATTACAAAAATATTAAAACAAAATATTTATTATATTTTTCCTCTTTTCTGATTTTTTATATTGTTTTGTGATTTTATAAATATATTAAATTAATTAAACCAGCAGCATTTAAAAGAAAATAAAAATTATATAAAAAAAATTAAAAAAAAAGAAAGTTAAAAGAATTTGCAAACCAAGGGGGGGTTGTAGTCCCCAACATGGAGGTGAATCTCTAGCAATTCAGGCCCATTTAGCATGGCCTCGTTGACTTTTGCTGGACGCGTGTGATGCGTTGACTAGGACTTATTGTGTTCTCCAACTCTCAGCCTTTGGATTGACCCTGATATGCACGTGGATGGTTTGATCTGGAGGGCGTATGGTACGCTTTGATATTGAACCTGTACGTGAATTCTTATTGAAAAATAATATGGACGTAATGTAGACCTGGGGCTCGAAACCAGGTCATGAGGATTAACAACAACAACGCTTGCCAGCTGAGCTAATTTGCACATGTTAATATATAATAACGAACAAATAATATAAAAGAAAACAAAGGCGTTAGTGGATTCTGCGCGCGAATTTCAAACCAGCCTATCACATCTTGCCACGAATTCATCTTCTCCATTGTCTTTGTTTTCCTGAAAATGCAATAAACATGGCAACGGTTTTTTACGCGTTTTCTTAGGCATGCTACTAGAAAATAACGATTAGCCCTACGACGCTCATAAATTGAGCGCGAGGGTTCCATGGTCTTCGTCCATATGCGCTGATCACAACCATGGCACTGTGGTGTTCTAATTTTGCTTTGTCTTAAAACCCCTAATTCGAAACTCTGCAAACCCTAAAAATCATCAATGGCGAAATCGCGTATAGCACATAAAAATGCAATTAAATATATGGGTTAACTTTAGAATCATACCAGGAACATGAATCAATAATTAAAATGCCATGAAAATGCATAGATTTTAAAACACGATTATGATTTTTTCATGAGATATTTCAAGTTCTGTATACCAATTCCTGAGGTTTTGATGAATGTTCTTGATTGGGAAACGTTCAGTGATGCTTGAGGAAGCTAATGAGATAGGTTTTGAGACTTGAATCGCCTTGCAAAGGTGTTTTCAGATTTGAGTTTCTTGCAAAAATTTTCAAGTTTGATGATCAATTTCTAGCGCAACTTAATGGTTATCAGGACTAGGTTTTCGTTTAGGCTTATGTACTGAATGAATTAGGTTAAAGAAATTGTCCAAAGATCCATGAATTAAAGGATTCAATATTTGATTTCTTCACCATGAAAATCAAATCTTTTTTCATGTGTTTTTTTGTTCTCAATCACACCAATCAATCCAAATCTTTCCATATTGGTACATGCACGAGATCTTGAGAATAAAACATGTACAAAAAGATTGGAAAACTTAGGTTAGCATTTTTCATGTATTTAATTTGATTTAAATGAATTATTATTAATAAAAATTCAAATAAATAAATAAGAAATGAATAAAAACTTCCCTTTGGGCCAAGTGGTCGTTCACATGTCATGGATGATGAATTATGGAAGAAAAATGGGCCCATTAGCAATTTTAGACCATTTGAATCAATGTTGACTTTTCAAAATATCCAAAAATTTCCCAACTTCCACAAGGCATAACTTGCTCAATTTTTAAGATTTTCTCATGTTCTTGGACATTTTGGAAAGGTATTTGAGTCCTCTAACTAATGCCTTTTGTCCCATGTCATTTTGATTTACCAATCTCAAGTTATGGCCTTTGACTTAAAGTCCCTTTTTGTTGACTTTTGAAAATGACCTATAATGTTGAAATTGATAACTTTTTGTGAGAGCATTTCTTGGACTTGTAGTATGAAGATGAGTTGTAGGAAATGTCTTTCTCTTCAAAATGAGCTTTGGATGGAATTTTTCTGATAACCATGTGAAAGTTATGCTCTGGTCAATTTACAGTTGACTTTTTCAGCTGTCCAAATAAGGAAACTTTTGCATTTTGATGATTTTTGAGCCAAGCTTTGAGAATCATGATCAAGCATTGATCAAATGATGTTTGTGGCTTCAAAATGATATGTTGACCAAAATTTTGAACTTTTGACTGCCAAATGACCATTTTGCCCCTACAGTTGACTGTAGTGCAATTAGGGTTTTTGACTGTGCAATTTTGTGCTGAAAGTCTTGAAACTTGATGTGAGGATACTTGACCATATTTGTAGGCATGTGAGACTTGATTGGACCTTTGGAAACTTCATTTTCTTGATCAGAACAAAAACCCTAATCTTGACTGTATAGGAGACCTTTGCACTGTGCAACCCTTGGGGAATTTTGAAGCTTGACTTGGCAATTTCTTAAAGAATATGGGAGGGTAAATTTTGGGGTACAACACCTGTAATTAGTCTTTTGTTTCATATGCAAATATTTATGAATCAGCAATTTAATGTCAAATGCATATATCAAAAATGAACATTGGACGTTCTTCGCAAGACAAAACAGAAAAAAGGAAAAACAATGGGCAATTTGTTTGGAAAAGTGAACTTGTATTGATTTTGAAATTTGCCTGTAAATAGGCGTTTTTGTACAAGAGGCCGACGTCCTAGTAAGAGAACGCCGCCGAAAATCATAGAGTTTATACAATTTTGAAAAGGAAATAAAACAGCTATGTGCACAATATTCCCACTGGGTTCCAACTCTGCTATCGCCTTTATGTCTTCAAGCGTCTCATCACTTTGCTGCTTAGTTGAAGATGAAGCTGATTGATCGATGCCGAAGTCTGAGCCAGATAGTTGATGCCGAATTCTGGATGCAAGGTGACCCAATGAGACATAGTGTTACTCTTTATCCCTAACTTTTGCCTGGACCGCCCTTTCGGGTTTTCAATCCACCGAGATACCCATTTTTGCCCAAGCCGCCTTTTCAGGTTTTCGACTTGCCGGGTGTACAGATTTTTTCATTTCATCCCTTATTTTTGCCCGAACCTTTTGGTTCGCCGGGAAGCCCTTATTTTTGCCTAGGTATGTCAACCTAGCGGGTCTTTTATGCGTAGTATCTTTTTACTATGTCTGCATTGGCGGGGTGAGGAAGGTCGTCACCATCCATGGTGGTCAGAATCATGGCTCCTCCTGAGAACACATGTTTAACCACAAATGGCCCTTCGTATGTAGGGGTCCATTTTCCCCTGGGATCACTTTGAGGAAGGATGATGCGCTTGATTACCAGGTCCCCAACTTGATACTCTTGTGGTCTGACTTTCTTGTTAAATGCCCTGATCATCCGTTTTTGGTACGTCTGACCATGACAGATAGCGGTGAGTCTCTTTTTGTCAATCAGGTTTAACTGATCAAGTCGAGTCTGGATCCAGTCATCTTTACTCAAGTCTGCATCCTTCATTATCCGGAGAGAGGGTATCTGGACTTCAATCGGCAAGACTGCCTCCATGCCATAGACCAAGGAAAAAGGAGCTGCCCCGGTTGACGTCCTTGCTGAGGTACAGTACCCATGAAGAGCAAATGGTAACATTTCGTGCCAATCTTTGTAGGTCACTGTCATCTTCTGCACAATCTTCTTGATATTCTTATTGGCTGCTTCTACAGCCCCATTCATCTTCGGCCGGTAAGGAGAAGAGTTGTGGTGTTGTATCTTGAATTGCTCGCAGAGCTCAGTGATCATCTTGTTGTTAAGATTGGTACCATTGTCTGTAATGATTCTTTCCGGGACGCCGTACCGACAGATCAGGTTATGCCGAATGAAACGTGTAACGACACTCTTGGTTACCGTGGCGTAGGAAGCTGCCTCAACCCACTTCGTGAAGTAATCAATTGCTACCAAGATGAAGCGATGCCCATTGGATGCCGTCGGTCGGATCTCGCCGATCATATCAATGCCCCACATTTCAAAAGGCCAAGGTGCCGTCAGGACGTTCAGAGGAACCGGAGGCATGTGCACCTTATCAGCATAGATCTGGCATTTATGACAAGTTCGAGAATGTTGGTAACAGTCGGCTTCCATTGTGGACCAGAAATATCCTGCTCTAAGGATTTTCTTTGCCATGGTATGTCCACTGGAATGTGTTCCGAATGTACCTTCATGCAGTTCTATCATGATCTTCTCTGCTTCAGCCTTATCCACACAACGCAGTAGAGTTGAATCATGATTCCGTTTGTAGAGAATGTCGTTGCTGAGGAAGAATTTTGCCACAAACCTTCTCATGAACTTCTTGTCGTTGACAGATGCACCTTCAGGGTATTCCTGAGCTTCCAAGTATCTCTTCACCTCATGATACCAGGGTTTTTCAGTCACCTTTTCGGCCTCAAGATCGCAGCAGTATGCAGGTTCGTCCAACTTCCAGATAATGATCCGGGGAGCCTCATTGTCCCATTTGACTTTGAACATTGAAGACATCGTAGCTAGTGCGTCCGCTAACTGATTCTCCTCTCTTGGGAAGTGCTCAAAAGTTATCTCTTCAAAGTGGGGAAGCAAAGTCAGCACATACTCCTTGTAAGGAATAAGATTTGGGTGTTTCGTATCCCACTCGCCTTTGATCTGATTGATCACGAGAGCGGAATCTCCGAAGACACTCAGAAACTTGATCCTTAAGTCGATTGCGGCTTGAAGACCCATGATACATGCCTCATATTCTGCCATGTTGTTGGTGCAGTTGAAACACAGCCGGGCGGTGAGTGGAGTATGAGTTCCTTTGGGAGATATGATCACAGCGCCGATGCCGTTACCTAAAGCGTTGGAGGCTCTGTCAAAATGCATAGACCATCGGGATCCTTCCTCAGGTCCTTCATCCGGTCCAGGCACTTCACAATCAATTACTACCATGATATCTTCGTCCGGAAATTCAAAGTTCAATGATTGGTAATCGTCCACAGGTTGGTGTGCCAAATGATCTGCCAATACACTTCCCTTGATTGCTTTTTGAGTCGTGTACTGGATATCATATTCTGTCAAGATCATTTGCCATCTTGCTATTCTTCCAGACAGAGCAGGCTTTTCGAATATGTACTTGATTAGATCCATCTTTGAAATCAACAGAGTAGTGTAAGTCAACATATACTGTCTCAGCCGGTGAGCAGCCCATACCAGAGCGCAACAAGTTTTCTCGAGCAGTGAGTACCGAGACTCACAGTCGGTAAACTTTTTGCTCAGGTAATAAATAGCGTGCTCTTTTCGGCCAGACTCGTCATGCTGCCCCAGCACACACCCCATCGAGTTGTCAAGTACTGTCAAGTATAGTATTATAGGTCTCCCTTCCACTGGTGGCATAAGAATGGGTGGCTCTTGGAGGTACTCCTTTATCTTTTCGAAAGCAGCCTGACATTCATCGTTCCAACGTACTACTTGATCTTTCTTCAGCAATTTGAAGATTGGCTCACAGGTAGCAGTTAGATGTGAGATGAATCGGGCAATGTAATTCAGTCGTCCTAGGAAGCCTCTGACTTCTTTCTCTATCTTAGGAGTCGGCATCTCTTGTATGGCTTTTACCTTGGCAGGGTCCACCTGAATACCTTTATCGCTTACAATGAAACCTAGCAATTTTCCGGACCTCACCCCAAAGGTGCATTTGTTGGGATTCAACTTCAGCTTATATAACTTCAATCGGTCAAACAGCTTCCGCAGATGGTCAAGGTGTTCCTCCTCAGTTTGAGACCTTGCAATCATGTCATCAACATATACCTCAATCTCATGATGGATCATATCATGAAATAAAGCAACCATGGCACGTTGGTAGGTTGCCCCAGCATTTTTCAACCCGAATGGCATGACCTTGTAGCAGAAGGTGCCCCACTGAGTCACAAAGGTAGTCTTTTCCATATCTTCCGGAGCCATCTTGATCTGATTATACCCTGAAAAACCATCCATGAAGGAGAACACCTTGTGTTGAGCAGTATTGTCAACAAGAAAGTCGATGTGAGGCAGAGGGAAATCATCTTTGGGGCTGGCCCTGTTCAAATCTCTGTAGTCGACACACATTCTGACCTTACCGTCCTTCTTCGGCACTGGTACCACATTGGCCACCCACTGAGGGTAAGAAGTCACTGCTAGAAACCCGGCATCGAATTGCTTCATAACCTCAGCTTTGATCTTTTCGGACATCTCTGGACGCATACGACAGACCTTTTGCTTTACCGGAGGGCAGTCTTCCTTGGTAGGCAGGTGATGAACTACGATGTCGGCATCCAAACCGGGCATGTCTTCATAAGACCAAGCAAAGATTTCCATGTAATCATGCAGCATCTGGATCAATCGTTGCTTCACGCTGAGCTCTAGATTGGCACCAATCTTGACTTCTTTTCTATCTGTCTCAGTACCCAGGTTCACTGTCTCCACCGGCTCTTCATGCGGCTGAATGGCCCTCTCTTCCTGGAGTAGCAGTCTTGCGAGTTCACCAGGCACTTCGCAATCATCTTCACCTTCGTCTTCGGCCAAGTTGATCGGATTTTCGAAGTCATAACTGGCAGTAGCAGAGCTGTTACCAGTGAGATCCAGAGTGGATTGAAACCTGTATAAGTGAGTGTGTGTAAATATAGCTGTTTTGCAATATATAACACAGAAAGAAAAAGAGCACAAGATTTGAAATGCAACAAACGTCCAATGTTTTGATTAATGATATATGGAAATGTCATACAAAAAGCCCTCACAAATGGGGCTACGATGCCCCGGGTAGGACACCGAGCCAATAAAAGTTTCAACATATTGTTTGTTACAAATTGAAAATCAAAAGAGTTCATTACTGCGTGACAAATGTAATAGGTGTAAAATCCTTTGCCGTCCAGTTGCTTGGTCCGTTGCTGGTGGTTGGATAGATCCAGCTGTCAAATTCTGCTTCCTCTACGTCCTCCTCGATAGCATTCACCCTTGGGTTGGTGATGAACACCGAAGCCTTTCTGATCTTTCCCTTGCGAACAGCCCTCTGAGCCTCTGCAGTGAAAACCAGCCCAAACTTGTCGTTATTTTGAGTGAAGTCAGGAAGTTGACCCCAGTTTGCGCACTTGCCTTTCTCGATTACAGCCCGGGCATCCTTCAGGGAAGCCATCTTCAGAGGAAAGTCTTCTTCAACCACTGTCTCAGCCGACGCCAGCGTTGGAGGTACCTCCTCAAAATGTTGAAAGGGGGTTTCAATAAACTCCCCGTCCATCTCGATATACCAGAATGAATTTAAGTGACTTACCATGTATTCCTCCTCACCCTGCACAGTAACAATCTTCCCTTTGACAGGGTATTTGAGCTTCTGGTGTAGAGTGGATGTTACTGCCCCAGCCTTGTGAATCCAGGGTCAACCCAACAAGCAGGAATAAGATGGACGGATATCCATTACATAGAACATTGAGTCGAAGACTTGGGAACCCACACGAATAGGAATGTCTACCTCACCGTGCACCATCCTCTTAGAACCGTCGAAGGCTCTAACAATGATGTTACTAGGTTTCAATTCCAGGCCCTCACAATCCAAGCGATCTAAGGCCTTCTTGGGCAAAACATTCAGGGAAGAACCGGTGTCCACCAACACGTGTGCGAGAGTAGTGCCCCTGCACTCTATAGAGACATGCAGGGCATCATTGTGATTTTTCCCTTTGGCGGTGAGGTCTGCATCTGAGAAACCCAAGCCATTGTCAGCTGTCAAATTAGCCACACAGTCAGTGAACTGATCTGCAGAGGTCTCTTGCGGCACATGGGCCGTTTTCAGAAATGAAATCAGGGCCTTTACATGGGCCTCTGAGCACAACAGCAATGATAGCATAGAGATTTTGGAGGGGGTATGCCCCAGCTGTTCAACAACATTGAAGTCACTCTTTTTAATGATTTTAAGGATTTCCTCCATCTTTTGTTGGGAGGCTTCAACAACAGTCTTTTTTGGCGCCTCTGTCCTGGCAGGCAAATCGGTAGCAACTTCTTTGCCCCGAGCATCAGAGGACTCGGCGGCAGTAGTGGACACATGAACTTGATTTGGAACATGCACACTTGCGGGTGTGATGATAAGAGGCTTTCGGATAACTGGCGGTGCAATGTCAGGCGAGAAGAGCCTGCCACTGCGAGTAATCTTGGCGGGACCAGTGATGTTACTGATACTGGTACTGGTGTTGAACTCCTGCTTCACTCCAAGCACATACACGTCTGCCCCATAATGCCATGGGACAGCCTTGTCAGATTCATAGGGGAGAGGCCCCGGAACAATAAAAGTAATGGGTGCAACAGACATAATTTGGACTGGCTTCCTCGGGAGAGCCTTGGTAGGATTGTTGAAAATTGTGACGACAGATGCTTCTTCAGCGGAAACAAACGGAACAACAGTTTTCTTGAACATAATTTCTTTGCTATCCATCAGGCTTTGGATGCCTGACTTCAGCAGCGGACAACCGGTAGGGATAACAACACACAGGAGGCAACCCTTGCTACAACCCGGAAATAAACCGGCTAGCAGTAGGTTCCTCTTAACAGTCAATAGAGGGGTAGCAACATCATTCACCGAAACAGCATACAAATCTTCCTCGACGACATTTACTCTATGCTGGGGCATAGGAGCAGTTACAACATTTGGCCTCTCAGGCGCCTCAAACTGAATTTCCTTCGCATCGATAAGGTCTTGCACCTTATTTCTCAGGGCCCAACAATCATCAGTAGTATGCCCGGGGCTATCGGAATGATAAGCACAACGGGCATTTGGGTTATACTTAGGAGATGCAGTATTCACGACCTTCAGAGCCTCTTTGATGGTCACCAAGTTGGTTGATAACAGTTGCGGTAAGATTTGTGACAAGGTCATACTCAGCTGAGTATACTGCCTCTTGGGCCTTTCACCTCTTTGTTGATTGTACTGCTGAGGAGCAGTAACAGGTTTTGAAATGACCAAGGCATTGACGGCTTGGCGGCTTTCTGGCTTGACTTGTCTTCTAGGACCATAGACGACACTTGCTTCTTTCTTGAAAGGCCTCTTCTCAGTACTTGCGGAGGCAGCTTTCTGTATTTTTCCTGACCTGATGCCAGCTTCTATCCTTTCACCCGTCAGAATCAAATCCGTAAACCCAGCTGAGGAATTGCCAACCAGATGATTGAAAAATGGACCAGACAAGGTCCCTAGAAACATATCAACCAGCTCACGATCAGTCAATGGAGGCTGCACCCTGCCAGCCAAATCTCTCCATTTTTGTGCATATTCTTTGAACCCTTCGCCCGTTCCTAGAGACATACCCTGAAGTTGGGTACGCGTAGGAGCGAGGTCAGAATTGTATTGATATTGTCTATAAAATGCGGTCGCCAAATCTTCCCAATGTCGGATACTAGTTCCATCTAGTTGGTAGAACCACTCAAGTTGTGACCCCGAAAGGCTATCTTGGAAGAAGTGGATCCAAAGATTTTTGTCTTCCGTGTAAGGTTGGATCTTCCTTACGTACGACCTGAGGTGCAGCTTTGGACAGGAGGCCCCGTCATATTTGGCAAAGGTAGGCGCCTTAAACTTGTGTGGGATTACTACCCCAGAAGATAAGCCCAAATCTCCGAAATCCAGCCCCGGCACATTTTGAATCTCCATGGCACTCAAGCGGTCTTCTAATTGCTTGTATCTGTCAGCAGCGGGTGGGTATTGTTCGTCATTGTAATCCGTCTCGTTGTCAGAGACTGCAGGACTAGGAGCTCCTCCCCCTTGGGGACTGTCTTTCTCTGCAGAGGAAGTAGTTGGATCAGCCTCATTATGGAGTGTGTTCCCAAACCTGCGTCCAGTATTGAACAACGTAATCCTCTTCTTCTTCTTATTCTTTAGGAGCAGAGCCTTCAACTCTTGCTGACCTTGGGCCAGGCTTAGGACCATCTCTTGAAACTGGGAACTTTGGGCCTGAAGGGCCTTGATTGCTTGCTCACTGGAGGAATCTGGATTCATGATGACTGTTCCAAATAAACAACGAAGAAGATTAAGCAACCTGTAGAAAAAAAAAGGGTACCTGTTATGCACATGATGCATGAGATGCTATGCAATGCATTCAAGGATTTTAGAAATTCACAATTGTTGCAGACAAAAAGAACGCACGTCATATTAATAAGAAAAGATTTGTTAGTACATAAATGCCCCATGGGCCAAATATTACAAAAACACTTTCTCAAGGTAAAAAGACGTTACGCATCCTCTTTGGCGCAATGTAGGTGTTGAGGGCCTCTTGCTCATGGAGTCGGCGGGTGAGCTCTAAAACCTTCTTCTCGCTGGCGTAGAAGCTGGCTTCAAAAGTGTTCCGTTCCTCCTTGAGTTGGATCCAACTCTTCTGCATCTCCTCCCACGATGTAGGCATGTCAGGATGTAGGATGGTGTAGGGAACCTCTCCTTCCTTGACGGGCTCTTTAATCACAGGGAGAACATGAGGATAAGGCATCATTAGACTCTGTGCTCGGGCTCGTACCCACTTGAGATAAGGTTCAAGAGGGATGAAGTTCTTGTGTCCCAGTGTCTTGCTATCAACCTTGTTGGGCCTCCCCCAAGCTCTGATGAATCTTTGGCGAAGTCCTTGCGCATCGTTGTCGAAGTCATAAACTAGGTTAGGAATCAACATGTCGTGAGGGCCATCTCTTCGTGCATATCCAAATTGCCTCAAAGCTAGGCAAGGGTTGTAGATGATACCTCCTCTGATTCCAAGTAAAGGAACATTAGGAAACTCTCCACAACGATCGACGATGATGACATTTTCTCTGGACCGAGAGCACCAATGTACATCAGAGTGAGTAAGAGTCATCAACCGTTGGGACCACCTCGAGCCTTGGTCATTCTTCAAGACAGATTGTGGAAGGTGCGAAATAAACCACCTTGCAAGGAGAGGAGTACAACACATGAGAACACCCCTCTTTCTCATTGTTCGTGTGTAAAATGAGTGAAGGATGTCCCCAAGTAATGTTGGTATTGGATTTCTGGACAAGAAGATTTTGACGGCGTTGACCTCCACAAGCTGGTCAGGGTTTGGGAACAAGACCAACCCATAGATAAGAAGTGCCACAATTTCTTCAAAGGCTTGTAGGTCCAATGAATTCCAACATTCTTGTGCCTTCTCAAACAATAATTTTGCTAAGAAGCCTTTGACACCGCTTCTAGTTTCCCAATGCCCCTTGATGTCAGAAGGCTGTAGATGTAATGCTCGAGCAACATCTTCCGACTTTGGTTCCTTTTCCGTACCGTTGAAAGGTAGTTGATTAAGGATAGGAATTCTCAGGAGTTGAGAAAATTCCTCCAAAGTGGGCACCAACTGGTAGTCAGGGAAAGTGAAACAGTGGTGAAGAGGGTCAAAGAACTGGAATAGCACTTTCATCATGTCTTCTTCAATGTTGGTGTTTGACTAAGCTGAGAAGTCTACCATGTCTTTCACTGAAGGATGAGCTTTCTGGAATTCTTGAGGTGAGCTCCTTGAGCTGAGGAGAGATACTCACAAGGTTGACTTGGATGGTTTTTCTGCGAGGAATTTCCATGACCTATAAAACAAGAACAAAGATGAAGATCTAAACCCTTGAAATGGTTAGTGAATGCATATGATGCTTTATGATGTTCATGATGTATGCAAAATCATATGTACAAGCAAAACACACCAAACCCTAGTTTCAGGCTTGCATGGGGTTTCATAGGTAAGTACCCTCTTGAGTGTAGTTGGCTTAAAAACCTGTCCTATAAATAGTAACCGGGTTCTAAGGAGCTCAATATCACTGGATTGTTTTCATTGTTCATTGTTTTGGTTTAGCCACTTAACTAGCGACCAAAATATTCCAAGAAAACAACCCTCAATGAGTGTAGTATCGAGTATCTACCAACTTCGGACTGCACCAAAGCCGGTCATCTCACTACCCCTAATGAAAGGCCAAGATGGTCAAGTAAGGTTCTAGGTCATTAGTGCTTAGTGACATCACTCAGCGGCCCCGTACTCTCCTTGATTGAACTCAAGGGTTACCGGTACTCACAAATATGTCGCACTAATATAGCTATTTCTTCGACCGTGTCGGTATACCCCGCACAGTTTCCACAACGTATTGCTATCTATGAATGTTTCCCAAAAATCCGGGTGTAGGATTGCAAACCCAAACAAGAGAGCCAAGATATAAAGCAATCAAATCAAACAATTAGTCATGCAAGAGGGTGATCTAAGCCCTAAGGTTACTCCACTTTTAAATTTATCCCCAGCAGAGTCGCCAGTTCTGTGATACGGTGGGAGAACTGACTATGGTTTTGCGTTCGTTTTCGCAAATGTTTCGGTTGAGCAAGAGTCGCCACCGACTTTTTATTTTATCCTAAGGAAAGGTTAAAAAGCACAGCAAAAACCTTTGAGATGTTTTCTTGGGTTCGGGGAGTAGATTATAGAAAGGGAAGGTATTAGCACCCTTTCTATCCATGGTTATCCATGGGCTCTTAGTTACTTGCTTAGATCAACTTGCCTTAATTTTCAATTGTTTGAAATGGTGCTTTGTGTGTGTGGGTTTGAAAATGTTTTGAAAAGAGGCCAATATGGTGGCAACCTTTTGTAATGATCCATAGGTGTACGTCTTTTGAAAAGGTTTTCATTTGTTTTTGAAAGTTTGTTTTGAAAGTGTTGTGAGGTGTGGTTTAAAAATAGGCAAGTGTTTTGTTTTGCAAGTTTGATTCAAGTAACTAAGAGGTTATCTACTCCTAAATTTCTCAAAGATTTCTCCTATGTTTTTAACCCTTTTAACAATTTTGTTCCACCATTGCATTTGGTGGACAATCTTGTGTTAGGATGTGAAAGGGACGGGCGCGGGTCATCGTTTAGACCATAATTGCAATGGTGCCAAGTATCTTTGGGCAATGTTTTCTTTAAGGGACTTGATCATTTTTAGGCAACTTTCGAAAGCGTCATCGAGGGACTATGATAATTTGAATTGTTTTGCTTTGCCTAAAGAGACCTAACATGCAATATGGCCCATTATTGAAGGCAACAAGTGGAATACCCTAGGGGTGCAAATGTGATTAGTGTTGTCCATTTTCATGCTTGTTTATCTTGAAATTAGGTCAAACTATTTTTGGTTAATTGATTTGCATACAAACCCTAATTCTAACATGGTATAATTAGAAAGCTTTAAAGTGCGAAAAATAAAGTTCCTAAGTTATTACAACACAATATATGGGAAGGGGGGTACAAATGTTCAAATGGGGGTATTTTGACAAGGAATTTAAACCTAGACTATTACATCAATTTGGAATTATACAAGGTAATTAATATACAACATTTAAATAAAAATGGAATAAATATGCAAGATGCAAAAAGTATTTTTTATATATGTATGAAAAAAAAGTATTTTTTATGTGTCAAATTAACAAAATAAAAAGTATTAATTTTTTTGAGTATTTTCCATGTTTAGGGCAAAACCCTAATTTTATTAAGTAAAATGTCTTAATTATTTAATATGTACAAATATTTATCAATTATGTACAAAAATAAAATAAAAATGAAGTATATTTGTCAAAAAGGTATTTTTAATATTAAATATTAATAAAAATAAAAATGCATATATATTGTATTTTTAAACCTAAATATACTAATAAATATATATGTACTTATATTATTTACAAAATATATTGAATATGTACAAAATAATAATATTTAATATTTATGAAAAAAGTATATTTTAGATAAAATATTTTCAGAAGATAAAATAAAATAAAAATGGAAAATAAAATGTGTTTGCATTATTTTAGTATTTTTTTTAAATAAAAGTATGTAAGTATTTATTTATGTACAAATATTAATCTAAACAAATAAATGCCTAATAAATATAAAAATGGTGTGAAAAATATTTTTTATATTTTTAATATTATTATAAAAATAAATAAGTCAGAACAAAAAAAGAAAAGATCAAAAAATCATAAAAATAAGCATAATGGGCCAGGGGGGTTCAAAAGTAACAAAAGGGTGCAAAAAGAAAGTCAACTCAGGCCCAGCCCAAGAAGACTTCATCTTCAACCTCAGAACATGTTTGAACAACCATCCACGCGCGTTTTCTATCTCCCAATTCCTGGACTTTCAAGCAAAACTCACAACATGAAAAATGTAGAGCATTAAAAGACGAATCCAGACATATAAAGAACTTGACTTAACTCTCTAAGATGAGAGAGAATTTCTTCTCCCCCAATTCCTGACCTAGTTTTTGTTCCAAGTTCAGACATCAAATTCTCATAGCACACGTAACATAAATGAAAACTAATTACATGGGCATGTTCAAGGCTATGAATGTGACATATTTTCTTCACAAACCTAAAGCTAACAATGCCTGGATAGAGAGATACGAGTTCATGAACTTACCTGTTCAGTTGGAATCGTATCTGGTGATAGAGGTACTTTCAGTGCAAGGTGATGATTGGTACAGCTTCCTTGATGTCCAGGGATGCTATTCCAAGTTTTACTTTGCTTTGAAACTAGCTGAATTGAGTTATAGAACTCCACCTGCAAAACAGAAAAATGAAAATGGTGATGTTGATTGGGAGTGTTACAGGTCGTGTTTGAGGTTTGGAATAGCTTCAAGGGATGTTGTGGGATGTGTTTGAAGTGTTTTTAGCAAGGATGCATGAATGGAATGAGTTATGGAACTCAATCTGCAGCAGGTCCCCTGTTTTGGCAGTTTGAGGGTGATTCTGTGTTTGAGAAGGTGTTGGAGATGGTTGGCTCGTGTTCTAGCTCAGAATGGATGTTTAGAATATGTTTGACAAGTTTGCTTAAGCCTGTGTTAGCTGAGATGAGAGTTGTGTTATGTTATGCTAACTTTCTTCAACTTTAAGCAACAAATGTCCACTTGAGTTTTTAGACTGATAGAGGCCCCCCTAATGTGCTGCAAACCTTGGCCTTGATCAGTGTAATTAGCTCATAAACTTGTGCCAAAGAGATTTGCACTGTACTTGCTTGGATTTCTAATTGACATAAAGTTTACTTTTGCAAAAATGGACATTATGCTTTTTCCATTTTGGGACTAAACCTTTATGTAATGCTTGAACACATAAAATATGGTCTTGGCACAATGAGTTTGCATTAAATTTATGAGTGCAAAAGGGATATAGGACCTGTAATCAAGTTGTGCAAGCTGATTTCAAAATGGCCTAGATGTATGAACATGTAACTTGGCCAAATCAAAAGTGAGTTTTTCCCAACTTGCCAAATTCGATTCTCCCTATCCATGAGGTTGTTTGATGAGTTCTTGGACATTTTGGAAATCTTGGAATGTGTACTACAATCCATCTTTGAAATGCAAATTGAAATTCCAAGTGGAAGTATGTGAAAAATGGTCTTGAAGTTATGTAAAAACCTTGCCTAAAATAGGTCAAATTTTCTCTAAGTTAAGAATGGTTTGGTACCCTTGTTCCAAAAATTGTAACTTGAGCTACAAGCTTCTTTTTGGAAAACTTTGTGAATCAAAGTTGTAGATTTTGCAATAGGCTACAACTTTCATGTTTTGACTTTTGCTTGAATCCAAATGAATCTTGGTGAGAAAGTGGGACAAAGATAGGAAAAAATTAGGGTTTTTCATAACTTAGAAAAATTCTAAGTTATGAAAAATCTTCATTTCAAACCCTAATTTGCAATTCTTGATTTCTTGATGAACAAGTTTCATGATTTGACATGTTTTGATGAAAAATGAATCTTGACACTTGATTTTGACCAAAAAGTCAAAGTTTGACTTTTCAGTATACAGTCAAAAATTGATCAATTGACTGGGAAATTCAACTGTCAATCTTGTGTATTTGGGATCTTTTGAACTTGTTGAGCATGTCAATACAATTCCATGGGGTCCTTGAGTCCATATGTGAGCTTGATTTGCCATTGGCTAGGTCAAACAGTCAAAAATTGCCTTTGTGCAGTCAAAACCCTAAAAATGACCATTTTGCCCTTTTGGTGATCTGATCAAATTTCTTGTGGAATTGTGATCCAAACTTGATCAAATGGTCCATGTGAGTTCATAATGTTGATGTGGGTCAATTTTCATGAGATTTGACTGTCAATTGGCCACAGTTGACTTTTTCCCCAATACAGTTGATTTCTAGGTCAACTGTCCAATTGACTGGGCAAAATTTGGAATCAAGACTTGAAACTTGGTATGGATAAACTTGGGAGTCCATCATGAAGCATGAAAGTCATCTTAGGCATTTTAAGTCAAAATATCTTTGTGCAAACACAAACCCTAATTTGGGTCAACAGTGCAAGGAGAAGTTTTGAGCAGAGGAAACCCTAACTGGATCTTGAGCTCTAGGGATCTTGTGATGAGAAAATGTTGAGAAAATGGGAGGGAAAATTTTGGGGTACAACACATACAAATTAGCTTTACCACCTTCTCTATCCGGGATGCATGATGTTTTTCATGTATCACAACTTCATAAATTTATTCTAATTCTCTTTAACCTATTCTTCCAGATACCATTAAAGTGGAAGCAAACCTTTCTTTTGAGCCTCAACCCAGTCATATTTGTAGGTCATGGGACTAAGGTATTTAGAAACAAAGAGATTCCTCTTATTAAGGTTCAGTTGTAAGAATCACAACCGAGCGAAGCTACTCAGATGGGTAATCTTATCTCTTATGGGTAATCTTAAAATTTGAGGACGATTTTTATTTAAGGGGGAACTATAATATCCCATATCTTCTTAAATGCTCTAATTGTTGTCAATTGATACAAATTTAGCTCCTATGTGCTCTATTTGTTGTCATTTGAGACAAGTTGAGTTTCTATATGCTCTATTGTTTGTCAGTTGGGACATATAGAGTAATTAGCAAACCCGGATGAGTTTAATTATTACTATTTAAGATTGAACTTTTTTAATTTGTTAAAGAAGGAAAATTTTGGTAACATTAATAATTGGTAAATTACTCTCTAGTATATAAAACTATCCTTTAAGATATTTTTCCTATTCTATTCTTACCAACCTTTTCCCTTTTCATTTTTTTGTAGTAAGAGAAATAGAAAGATAAGAGAAGAAAAAAGAGGAAAAGAAGAGAAAGAGAGAAAACTTTGGAAAGGAGAAGAAGAATCTTCAAAAGGAGAAGAATAAGCTTTGGAGAAAAAGAGGGAGAACTTGGAAATGAGAAGAAGAAGCTTGAATCAACGCCAAAACCATCATTTTTCATCATCAATCATCTTATTAAGGCGAGTTCTAGTTAGTTAGTAATTAAGGGAAGAATTTGCATGAGATAAAAAGTTAGGGTTTATGTGATTTTGTTAGTTTGTAGAAGTTGATTATTTTTACATGCTCTACTTGTCAAATACATGCTTAGTGGTGAGATTCGTGTTGTTTTGACATAACTTTGGTATGTAAAGGTGTTTTATGTTGTGTTGATGTTTCTCTTCCCTTCCTGATATGTTTTATTACTGGTTTTGTTGTGTCGTCATAGATTATTCAATAAAAATGTGAATAAATGGATAAATGTGGAATATAAAAGCGGTAGGTGTTGGACATGCGACTTTACACATAATAGGGGTTTGAGTTGTATGGTTCAGAAAATATGATTTTAAAAAAAAATGGAGGTATAATTAGAGTTTAAAAATATTTTTAAAAAGTTTTAGAATTAAGTAGCAAAAAATAAAATTGCAGAATATAAATTTTGAAAAGTAAAGAGTTTAAGAGAAAGAGAATAACACCGTAAGTTATACAAGTTCGGTAAAAAACAATTTAGTCATGTTTTCAAGAATTGATCTTGAGAGTATCCAATAAATATTAAGAGATTTTAGTAGGTAATACTCACGAACCCCCTTATACAAGGAAAATGACTGACTTCCAACCAAAATAATAAGACTAGGAATGAAGCGGTTATAGTCTTTTCTTCTAAACGGTGGATCAAAGATGTTAGTCCTATTTCCACTAACAAGAACTTTGAAGCTGTTAGTCTTCAAGATTTTAATTAAACATAGATTTTACCGCAGGTTGATCTCGAACCTTGTAGAGCTTTCGGGCTTTGCTCGCGAGCCTAACTTTTGTTTTACCACGGTTTAACCAAGAACTTGAGAGATTTTACCATGAGCTAATATCGAACTTATCATTCTTTTAATATTGGATTAAGCTTGAACCTATCCTTGGTTTTACCCCAGACTAACCAAGAACCTATGACATTTTACCACGGGCAAATCTCTAACCTAAACAAGGGTTTGATCACACAATCCCTAAAGTAAAGTTTTTATGGGTTTAGCTTCAAACCCAAATAAATGATCCCTCATTGAATATAATTTTCAACTAAGGTATAAATAAAATATACTTGGCGAACTTAAAAATTTATCCTTCTAGAATTACAACTTCTCACTTTCAAAAAGAACTTTCTCGAAAATAACACTTCGGCTAAAACTTAGTGATAAAAAGTAAACATAATAAAATTTTAGTGAGAGAGAGAGAGTGACAAATATGAAATTAAGCTCGGTTCTGGATGATTTAAAATGATGGAAGGGACCTTTATTTATAGGCTAGAGTTTGACTCAAAAAGGAAATTATTTTTAATACTTTTTAAGACTTGCTAATCGATTAGATATCCTAAAATAATCGATTATTAAGTTCAAAAATGGAAATAAAATATATATAGTCATTGTACATCATTAATATGTTGTCCTATTTTCTTAGAGCTTAATTTTTAATTGATTCAATCAATTAGGTTAACGTGTCAATCGATTAGCAAAGATAAAACTTTTCCCAGCACTACGCTAAAAAGGGCTTTTAACAGCGCAAATTAGACAACGCTTTTATACAAAAGCGCTGCTATAAGTGAATTTAAAAAAAAAACACGGAAACTGTATAGAATAATAAATAAAAGCGCTGCTAAAAATGTGACCTTAGACGACACTTTTAAAAAGCGCTGCTAAAAGTGTTTCTTTGGAAAGCGTTTTATCAAAAGCGCTGGTAAAGGATCACTTTAGACAGCGCTTTTAAAAAGCGCTGTCTAAAGTCATATAAAATTAAAAAAAATCTCAAAAGCACTGCTAAAGGACCACATTAGCCAGCACTTTTCAAAAGCGCTGCTAAAGGACCACATTAGTCAGCGCTTTCTAAAAAGTGTTGTCTAAAGGCATATCAATTAAAATTAAAAAATAGAATTAGTACTGTTTCTCTTTTCACATACTCATTTCCCTCTCAGACTCACGAACGAAAACCCTTTCCCTCTCACAAATCGTCGTTGTCCAAGCTCCGTCCGTCGTTCTTCGTCCGACCAGCCCTTTCCCTCCGTCCTCCACCGTCTCTCTCGGTTGTCCTCCATCCGACCGACCCTTTCTCAAGGTAGGTTCTTTCTTGAATATGAGTTTTACTAAAATCATGATAAACTAAAATGCTCAATGTTGTTCTGTGTAAAATCAATTTGGGAAGTGTTTTTATTTGTTAGAGTGCATTAACATGGCTAAGAGAAATCTAATAGAGAATTTGTTTGTAGCATGATTCTTGTTGGCATAAGTTTATGTCTGGTTTGTCAGACTCTATTTATTTTATGGTGTAGATAATTATTTGACTGGTTTGTGTGGTTCTGGGCAAAGTACTATTGTTAAGAAGCTTTGTTGACATCCATAATTCAAAGGTAGTAACTTATTGCCTCTTCTTCTTTGTTTCATGTAAATGACTTATAATATAAGAAATTATATGATAAACGCGGAAATAAGTTGTTTAATCATACAAAATTTCTAGAAATAATCCGTTTAAATCATACAAAATTTCTAAAAGTTTGTATTAATCTTCTTATAGTGTATATACTATTTTCCCTATTTTGTTCATGTGCATTGACACCTAAATTCATTAGCCTCCTAAATGGATTGTTTTTGTTTGTTTTTGATGATCCCTTTGTATTGGTGTAGTTTGTCGAAGACCATCACCGATTTGAAGAACATAAAATCCGCATCATCCGCCGTCGACACCAAGAACCCCTTTTCTTTCTTTGGTAAGTCAAGTTCAAATTCAACATTACTGGTTCTTTTATTTATTTACTATCTCCTTCCTATATTTATTTTTAGTCCATATTAATAACTCTAGAAATAAATTTCTAGAAATAATTCGTTTAATTCATACAAAAAGGGAATAATCTGTTTATAGTGTTTTTGTTTACTTTAATTAGTAGAAAAAATGGATAAAAAATGGATGTCTACCGATCGATTGTCAAAAGAGTACGAGAATGGGGTATTGGAATTCGTTAAGTTTGTTGTTGAACACACCAAAGACCCCAGTCGAATGAAGTGTCCTTACTTAGGTTGTTGTTATGTGGGTCGGGTTGACGATGATGGATTGAAATTGCATTTACTAATGCATGGAATTGATAGAAGTTATACGTGTTGGATATTTCACGGTGAAAAAAGTAACGACAATATTGAACCGGAGGAGAAAAGTAGTACAACCTATGCTTCAGACGACAAGGACACAGATATATACGATTTTGATCGAGTCGAAGAGATTGTAGATGCACTTGAAGAAGATCTTCAGGGTTGTCCCAAAATGTTTGAGAGATTGGTAAGCGATGCAGAGAAATCGTTGTATAAAGGTTGCACTAAATTCACAAGACTGTCTGTGGTATTAAAGTTGTACAACTTAAAGGCGGGCAATGGATGGTCAGATAAAAGTTTCAGAGTTATTAGCCCTTATGATAAATATGCTTCTGAAGGATAATGTTCTTCCTAATCGAACCTATGAGGCCAAAAAAATATTGTGCTCTATTGGCATGAGCTATGATAAGATACATGCCTGTCCAAACGATTGTGTTTTGTTTCGAAACGAATATACATTGTTCAATGAGTGCCCTAAATGCGGTTTATCTCGATATAAGAAAAAATTGTCTCCAACAAAAGTCTTATGGTATTTTCCTATAATTCTGAGATTTAGGTGCATGTTTCATAGTGAAACCGATGCAAGACACTTGACTTGGCATGCAGATGAAATAATTATTTATGGAAAGTGTTGTACCCCAAAATTTGCCCTCCCATTTCCTCAACATTTTCTCATTACAAAAACCCTTGGAGCTCAAGATCCAGTTAGGGTTTCCTCTGCTCAAGACTTCTCCTTGCACCGTGGACCCAAATTAGGGTTTGTGTTTGAACAAAGATGTTTTGACCTAAAATGCCTAATATGACTTTCATGCTTCATGTTGGACTCCCAAGTTTATCCATACCAAGTTTCAAGTCTTGATTCCAAATTTTGCCCAGTCAATTGGATAGTTGACCTAGAAATCAACTGTATTGGGGAAAAAGTCAACTGTGGCCAATTGACAGTCAAATCTCATGAAAATTGACCCACATCAACATTATGAACTCATATGAACCATTTGGTCAAGTTTGGATCACAATTCCACAAGAAATTTGATCAGATCACCAAAAGGGCAAAATGGTCATTTTTAGGGTTTTGACTGCACAAAGGCAATTTTTGACTGTTTGACCTAGCCAATGGCAAAACAAACTCACATATGGACTCAAGGTCCCCATGGAATTGTCTTTACATACTCAACAAGTTCAAAAGATCCCAAATACACAAGATTGACAGTTGAATTTCCCAGTCAATTGATCAATTTTGACTGTATACTAAAAAGTCAAACTTTGACGTTTTGGTCAAAATCAAGTGTCAAGATTCATTTTTCATCAAAACATGCCAAATCATGAAACTTGTTCATCAAGAAATCAAGAATTGCAAATTAGGGTTTGAAATGAAGATTTTTCATAACTTAGAATTTTTCTAAGTTATGAAAAACCCTAATTTTTTCCTATCTTTGTCCCACTTTCTCACCAAGATTCATTTGGATTCAAGCAAAAGTCAAAACATGAAAGTTGTAGCCTATTGCAAAATCTACAACTTTGATTCACAAAGTTTTCCCAAAAGAAGCTTGTAGCTCAAGTTACAATTTTTGGAACAAGGGTACCAAACCATTCTTAACTTAGAGAAATTTTGAACCATTTTAGGCACGATTTTTGCCTAACTTCAAGACCATTTTTCACATACTTCCACTTGGAATTTCAATTTTCATTTCAAATATGGATTGTATTACACATTCCAAGCTTTCCAAAATGTCCAAGAACTCATCAAACAACCTCATGGTTAGGGAGAATCGAATTTGGCAAGTTGGGAAAAACTCACTTTTGAATTGGCCAAGTTACATGTTCATACATCTAGGCCATTTTGAAATCAGCTTGCACAACTTGATTACAGGTCCTATATACCTTTTGCACTCATAAATTTAATGCAAACTCATTGTGCCAAGACCATATTTTATGTGTTCAAGCATTACATAAAGGTTTAGTCCCAAAATAGAAAAAGCATAATGTCCATTTTTGCAAAAGTAAGCTTTATGTCAATTAGCAATCCAATCAAATACAGTGCAAATCTCTTTGGCACAAGTTTATGAGCTAATTACACTGATCAAGGCCAAGGTATGCAGCACATTAGGGGGGCCTCTATCAGTCTAAAAACTCAAGTGGACATTTGTTGCTTAAAGTTGAAGAAACATAGCATAACCATACACAACTCTCATCTCAGCTAACACAAGCTTAAGCAAACTTGTCAAACACATTCTAAACATCCATCCTGGCCTGAGACACGAGCCTATCACCTCCAATACCTCCCCATTCACAGAATCACCCTCAAACTGCCAAAACAGGGGACCTGCTGCAGATTGAGTTCCATAACTCATTCCATTCGTGCATTCTTGCTAAAAACACTTCAAACACATCCCACAACATCCCTTGAAGCTATTCCAAACCTCAAACACGACCTGTAACACTCCCAATCAACATTACCATTTTCATTTTTCTGATTTGCAGGTGGAGTTCTATAACTCGATTCAGCTAGTTTCAAAGCAAAGTAAAACTTGGAATAGCATCCATGGACATCAAGGAAGCTATACCAATCATCACCTTGCACTGAAAGTACCTCCACTGCCAGATACGATTCAAGCTGAACAGGTAAGTTCATGAACTCGTATCTCTCTATCCATGCATTGTTAGCTTTAGGTTTGTGAAGAAAATATGTCACATTCATAGCCCTGAACATGCCCATGTAATTAGTTTTCATTTATATTATGTGTGCTGTGAGAATTTAATGTCTGAACATGGAACAAAAACTAGGTCAGGAATTGGGGGAGAAGAAATTCTCTCTCATCTTAGAGAGTTAAGTCAAGTTCTTTATATGTCTGGGTTCGTCTCTTAATGCTCTACATTTTTCATGTTGTGAGTTTTGCTTGAAAGTCCAGGAATTGGGAGATAGAAAACGCGTGTTGATTGTTGTTCATACAGGTTCAGAGGTTGAAGAAGGACTTTTTGGGCTGGGCTCTGTTTCATATTTCTATTTGCACCCTTTTGTTACTTTTAAACCCCCTTGGCCCATTATGCTTATTTTTATGATTTTTTGACCTTTTCTTTTTTGTTCTGACTTATTTATTTTTCCTCACAATATTAAAAATATAAAAAAATATTTTTACACCATTTTTATATTTATTAGGCTTTTATTTGTTTAAATAGATATTTGTACATAAATAAATACTTATATACTATTATTTAAAAATACTAAAATTAATACCAATACATTTTATTTTTCTGATTTTTATTTTATTTTATCTTGTGAAAATATTTTATGAAAATATACTTTTTCTTGTAAATATTAAATATTTTATTTTTATACATGTTTAATATATTTATCATATAATATAAATACATACATATTTATTAGCATATTTAGAAAAAAATACAAAATATATACATTTTTATTTTTATTAATATTTAATATTAAAAATACCTTTTTTACAAATATACTTCATTTTTATTTTATTTTTGTATATAATAAATAAATATTGTATATATTAAATAATTAATACTTTTATTTAATAAATTAGGGTTTTTCCCTAAATATATAAAAAATCCAAAAATTAATACTTTTTATTTTTGTTTGTTTGACACATAAAAAATACCTTTTTTTCATACACATAAAAAACATTTTTTGCATCTTGCATATTTATTCCATTTTTATTTAATTATTGTATATTAAATCATTTGTATAATTCAATATTTGATGTAATAGTCTAGGTTTAAATTCTTTGTCAAAATACCCCCATTTGAACATTTGTATCCCCCTTCCCATATATTGTGTTGTAATAATTTAGGAACTTTATTTTTCGCACTTTAATGCTTTCTAAATATACCATGTTAGAATTAGGGTTTGTATGCGAATCAAAAATAACAAAAATAGTTTGACCTAAATCCAAGATAAACAAGCATGAAAATGGACAACACTAATCACACTTGCACCCCTAGGGTATTCCACTTGTTGCCTTCAATAAATGGGCCATATTGCATGTTAGGTCTCTTTGGGCAAAAACAAAACAATCAAATGATCATAGTCCCTCGATGACGCTTTCGAAAGTTGCCTAAAAATGATCAAGTCCCTTAAAGAAAACATTGCCCAAAGATGCTTGGCACCATTGCAATTATGGTCTAAACGATGACCTGCGCTCGTCCCTTTCACATCCTAACACAAGATTGTCCACCAAATGCAATGGTAGAACAAAATTGTTAAAAGGGTTAAAAACATAGGAGAAATCTTTGAGAAATTTAGGAGTAGACAAACTCTTAGTTACTTGCCAACTTGCAAAACAAAACACTTGCCTATTTTCTAAACCACACATCACTACACTTTCAAAAACAACTTTCAAAAACAAATGAAAACCTTTTCAAAAGACATACACCTTTGTATACATCCCAACATGGATCATTACAAAGGTTGCCACCACATTGGCTTTCTTTTCAAAACATTTTCAAACCCACGCACACAAAGCACCATTTCAAACAATTGAAAATCAAGGCAAGTTGATCTAAGAAAGTAACTAAGAGCCCATGGATAACCATGGATAGAAAGGGTTCTAATACCTTCCCTTTCTATAATCTACTCCCCGAACCCACGAAATATCTCAAAGGTTTTTGCTGTGCTTTTTAAACCTTTCCTTAGGATAAAATAAAAAGTCGGTGGCGACTCTTGCTCAACCAAAACATTTGCGAAAAACAAACGCAAAACCTCAAGTCAGTTCTCCCACCGTATCACCAGAACTGGCGACTCTGCTGGGGAAAATTCTAAAAGTGGAGTAACCTTAGGGCTTAGATCACCCTCTTGCATGACTAATTGTTTCAATTAATTGCTTTATATCTTGGCTCTCTTGTTTGGGTTTGCAATCCTACACCCGGATTTGGGAAACATTCATAGATAGCAATACGTTGTGGAAACTGTGCGGGGTATACCGACACGGTTGAAGCAATAGCTATATTAGTGCGACATATTTGTGAGTACCGGTAACCCTTGAGTTCAATCAAGGAGAGTACGGGGCCGCTGAGTGATGTCACTAAGCACTAATGACCTAGAACCTTACTTGACCATCTTGGCCTTTTATTAGGGGTAGTGAGATGACCGGCTTTGGTGCAGTCCGAAGTTGGTAGATACTCGATACTACACTCATTGAGGGTTGTTTTCTTGGAATATTTTGGTCGCTAGTTAAGTGGCTAAACCAAAACAATGAACAATGAAAACAATCCAGTGATATTGAGCTCCTTAGAACCCGGTTACTATTTATAAGACAGGTTTTTAAGCCAACTACACTCAAGAGGGTACTTACCTATGAAACCCCATGCAAGCCTGAAACTAGGGTTTGGTGTGATTTGCCTGTACATATGTTTGTGCATACATCATAAACATCATAAACATCATAAAACATCATATGCATTCACTAACCACTTCAAGGATTTAGATCTTCATCTTTGTTCTTGTTTTGTAGGTCATGGAAATTCCTCGCAGAAAAACCATCCAAGTCAACCTTGTGAGAATCCCTCCTCAACTCAAGGAGCTCACCTCAAGAATTCCGGAAAGCTCATCCTTCAGTGAAAGACATGGTAGACTGCTCAGCTTAATCAACACCAACATTGAGGAAGACATGATGAAGGTGCTATTCCAGTTCTTTGACCCTCTTCACCACTGTTTCACTTTCCCTGACTACCAGTTGGTGCCCACTTTGGAGGAATTTTCTCAACTCCTGAGAATTCCTATCCTCAATCAACTACCTTTCAACGGTACGGAAAAGGAACCAAAGCCTGAAGATGTTGCTCGAGCATTACATCTACATCCTTCTGACATCAAGGGGCATTGGGAAACTAGAAGTGGTGTCAAAGGCTTCTTAGCAAAATTCTTGTTTGAGAAGGCACAAGAATGTTGGAATTCATTGGACCTGCAAGCCTTTGAAGAGATTGTGGCACTCCTTATCTATGGGTTGGTCCTATTCCCAAATTCTGACCAATTGATAGATATCAACACCGTCAAAATCTTCTTGTCCAGAAATCCGATACCAACATTGCTTGGGGACATCCTTCACTCATTTTACACACGAACAATGAGAAAGAGGGGTGTTCTCATGTGCTGTACTCCTCTCCTTGCAAGGTGGTTTATTTCGCACCTTCCACAATCTGTCTTGAAGAATGACCAAGGCTCAAGGTGGTCCCAACGATTGACGACTCTTACTCACTCTGATGTACATTGGTGTTCTCGGTCCAGAGAAAATGTCATCATCGTCGATCGTTGTGGAGAGTTTCCTAATTTTCCTTTACTTGGAATCAGAGGAGGTATCACCTACAACCCTTGCCTAGCTTTGAGGTAATTTGGATATGCACGAAGAGATGGCCCTCACGACATGTTGATTCCTGACCTAGTTTTTGACTTCGACAACGATGCGCAAGGACTTCGCCAAAGATTCATCAGAGCTTGGGGGAGGCCCAACAAGGTTGATAGCAAGACACTGGGACACAAGAACTCCATCCCTCTTGAACCTTATCTCAAGTGGATACGAGCCCGAGCCCAGAGTCTAATGATGCCTTATCCTCATGTTCTCCCTGTGATTAAAGAGCCTGTAAAGGAAGGAGAGGTCCCCTACACCATCCTACATCCTGACATGCCTACATCGTGGGAGGAGATGCAGAAGAGTTGGATCCAACTCAAGGAGGAACGAAACACTTTTGAAGCCAGCTTCTACGCCAGCGAGAAGAAGGTTTTAGAGCTCACCCGCCGACTCCATGAGCAAGAGGCCCTTAACACCTACATTGCGCCAAAGAGGATGCGCAACGTCTTTTTACCTTGAGAAGTTGTTTTTTGTAATATTTGGCCCATGGGGCATTTAGGTACTAACAAATTGCTTCTTATTAATATGACGTGCGTTCCTTTTTGTCTGCAACAATTGTGAATTTCTAAAATCCTTGAATGCATTGCATAGATAGCATCTCATGCATCATGTGCATAACAGGTACCCTTTCTTCTACAGGTTGCTTAATCTCCTTCGCTGTTTATTTTGAACAGTCATCATGAATCCAGAATCATCCAGTGAGCAAGCAATCAAGGCCCTTCAGGCCCAAAGTGCCCAGTTTCAAGAGATGGTCCTAAGCCTGGCCCAAGGTTAGCAAGAGTTGAAGGCTCTGCTCCTAAAGAAGAAGAAGAAGAAGAGGACTGCGTTGTTCAATACTGGATGTAGGTTTGGGAACACACTCCATAATGAGGCTGATCCAACTACTTCCTCTGCAGAGAAAGACAGTCCCTAAGGGGGAGGAGCTCCTAGTCCTGCATTCTCTGACAACGAGACGAATTACAATGACGAACAATACCCACCCGCTGCTGACAGATACAAGCAATTAGAAGATCGCTTGAGTGCCATGGAGATTCAAAATGTGTCGGGGCTGGATTTCGGAGATTTGGGCTTATCTTCTGGGGTAGTAATCCCACACAAGTTTAAGGCGCCTGCCTTTGCCAAATATGACGGGGCCTCCTGTCCAAAGCTGCATCTCAGGTCATACGTAAGGAAGATCCAACCTTACACGGCAGACAAAAATCTTTGGATCCACTTCTTCCAAGATAGCCTTTCGGGGTCACAGCTTGAGTGGTTCTATCAACTAGATGGAACTAGTATCTGACATTGGGAAGATTTGGCAACCGCATTTTATAGACAATATCAATACAATTCTGACCTCGCTCCTACGCGTACCCAACTTCAGGGTATGTCTCTAGGAACGGGCGAAGGGTTCAAAGAATATGCATAAAAATGGAGAGATTTGGCTGGCAGGGTGCAGCCTCCATTGACTGATCGTGAGCTGGTTGATATGTTTCTAGGGACCTTGTCTGGTCCATTTTTCAATCATCTGGTTGGCAATTCCTCAGCTGGGTTTACGGATTTGATTCTGACGGGTGATAGGATAGAAGCCGGCATCAGGTCAGGAAAAATACAGAAAGCTGCCTCCGCAAGTACTGAGAAGAGGCCTTTCAAGAAGGAAGCAAGTGCCGTCTATGGTCCTAAAAGACAAGTCAAGCCAGAAAGCCGCCAAGCCGTCAATGCCTTGGTCATTTCAAAGCCTGTTGCTGCTCCTCAGCAGTACAATCAACAAAGAGGTGAAAGGCCCAAGAGGAAGTATACTCGGCTGAGTATGACCTTGTCACAAATCTTACCGCAACTGTTATCAACCAACTTGGTGACCATCAAAGAGGCTCCGAAGGTCGTGAATACTGCATCTCCTAAGTATAACCCAAATGCCCGTTGTGCTTATCATTCCGATAGCCCCGGGCATACTACTGATGATTGCTGGGCCCTGAGAAATAAAGTGCAAGACCTTATCGACGCGAAGGAAATTCAGTTTGAGGCGCCTGAGAGGCCAAATGTTGTAACTGCTCCTATGCCCCAACATAGAGTAAATGTCGTCGAGGAAGATTTGTATGCTGTTTCGGTAAATGATGTTGCTACCCCTCTTTTGACTGTTAAGAGGAACTTACTAATAGCCGGTTTATTTCCAGGTTGTAGCAAGGGTTGCCTCCTGTGTGCTGTTATCTCTACCGGTTGTCCGCTGCTGAAATCAGGCATCCAAAGCCTGATGGATAGCAAAGAAATTATGTTCAAGAAAACTGTTGTTCCGTTTGTTTCCACTAAAGAAGTATCTGTCGTCACAATTTTCAACAATCCTACCAAGGCTCTCCCAAGGAAGCCAGTCCAAATTATGTCTGTTGCACCCATTACTATTACTGTTCCGGGGCCTCTCCCCTATGAATCTAACAAGGCTGTCCCATGGCACTATGGGGCAGACGTGTATGTGCTTGGAGTGAAGCAGGAGTTCAACACCGATACCAGTATCAGTAACATCACTGGTCCCGCCAAGATTACTCGCAGTGGCAGGCTCTTCTCGCCTGACATTGCACCGCCAGTTATCCGAAAACCTCTTATCATCACACCCGCAAGTGTGCATGTTCCAAATCAAGTTCCTGTGTCTACTACTGCCGCCGAGTCCTCTGATGCTCGGGGCGAAGAAGTTGCTACCGATTTGCCTGCCAGGACGGAGGCACCAAAAAAGACTGCTGTTGAATCCTCCCAACAAGAGATGGAGGAAATCCTTAAAATCATTAAAAAGAGTGACTTCAATGTCGTTGAACAGCTGGGGTATACCCCCTCCAAAATCTCTATGCTATCATTGCTGCTGTGCTTAGAGGCCCACGCAAAGGCCCTGATTTCATTTCTGAAAACGGACCATGTGCCGCAAGAGACCTCTGCAGATCAATTCACTGACTGTGTGGCTAATTTGACAGCTGACAATGGCCTGGGTTTCTCAGATGCAGACCTTACCGCTAAAGGAAAAAACCACAATGATGCCCTGCACGTCTCTATAGAATGCAGGGGCACTACTCTCGCACACGTGTTGGTGGATACCGGTTCTTCCCTGAATGTTTTTCCCAAGAAGGCCTTAGATCGTTTGGATTGTGAGATCTTGGAATTGAAACCTAGTAACATCATTGTTAGAGCCTTCGACGGTTCTAAGAGGATGGTGCACGGTGAGGTAGACATTCCTATTCGTGTGGGTTCCCAAGTCTTCGACTCAATGTTCTATGTAATGGATATCCGCCCATCTTATTCCTGCTTGTTGGGTCGACCCTGGATTCACAAGGCTGGGGCAGTAACATCCACTCTACACCAAAAGCTCAAATACCCTGTCAAAGGAAAGATTGTTACTGTGCAGGGTGAGGAGGAATACATGGTAAGTCACTTGAATTCATTCCGGTATATCGAGATGGACGGGGAGTTTATTGAAACCCCCTTTCAGCATTTTGAGGAGGTACCTCCAACATTGGCATCAGCTGAAACAGTGGTTGAAGAAGACTTTCCCTTGAAGATGGCTTCCCTGAAGGATGCCCGGGAAGTGATTGAGAAAGGCAAATGTGCAAACTGGGGTCGGCTTCCTGACTTCACTCAAAAGACCGACAGGTTTGGGCTGGGCTTCACTGCAGAGGCTCAGAGGGCTGTTCGCAAGGAAAGGATCAGAAAGGCTCCGGTGTTCATCACCAACCCAAGGGTGAATGCTATCGAGGAGGACGTAGAGGAAGTAGAATTTGACAGTTGGATCTATCCAACCACCAACAACGGACCAAGCAACTGGACGGCAAAGGATTTTACACCTATTACATTTGTCACGCAGTAATTAACTCTTTTGATTTTCAATTTGTAACAAACAATATGTTGAAACTTTGATTGGCTCGATGTCCTACCCGGGGCATCGTAGCTCCATTTGTGAGGGCTTTTTGTATGACATTTCCATATATCATTAATCAAAACATTGGACGTTTGTTGCATTTCAAATCTTGTGCTCTTTTTTCTTTCTGTGTTATATATTGCAAAACAGCTATATTTACACACACTCACTTATACAGGTTCCAATCCACTCTAGATCTCACTGGTAACAGCTCTGCTACTGCCAGTTATGACTTCGAGAATCCGATCAACTTGGCCGAAGACGAAGGTGAAGATGATTGCGAAGTGCCCAGTGAACTCGCAAGACTGCTACTCCAGGAAGAGAGGGCCATTCAGCCGCATGAAGAGCCGGTGGAAACAGTGAACCTGGGTACTGAGACGGATAGGAAAGAAGTCAAGATTGGTGCCAATCTAGTGCTCAGCGTGAAGCAACGATTGATCTAGATGCTACATGATTACATGGAGATATTTGCTTGGTCTTACGAAGACATGCCCGGTTTGGATGCCGATATTGTGGTTCATCACCTGCCTACCAAGGAAGACTGCCCTCCGGTAAAGCAAAAGGTCCGCCGTATGCGTCCAGAGATGTCCGAAAAGATCAAAGTTGAGGTTATGAAGCAATTCGATGCCGGATTTCTAGCAGTGACTTCTTATCCTCAGTGGGTTGCCAACGTGGTGCCAGTGCTGAAGAAGGACGGTAAGGTCAGAATGTGTGTCGATTACAGGGATCTAAACAGGGCAAGCCCTAAGGATGATTTTCCTCTGCCTCACATCGACGTTCTTGTTGACAATACTGCTCAACACAAGGTGTTCTCCTTCATGGATGGTTTTTCAGGGTATAATCAGATCAAGATGGCTCCGGAAGATATGGAAAAGACTACCTTTGTGACTCAGTGGGGCACCTTCTGCTACAAGGTCATGCCATTCGGGTTGAAAAATGCTGGGGCAACCTACCAACGTGCCATGGTTGCTTTATTTCATGACATGATCCATCATGAGATTGAGGTATACGTTGACGACATGATTGCAAGGTCCCAAACTGAGGAGGAACACCTTGACCATCTGCGGAAGCTGTTTGACCGACTGAAGTTGTACAAGCTGAGGTTGAATCCAAACAAATGCACCTTTGGGGTGAGGTCCGGAAAATTGCTAGGTTTCATTGTAAGCGATAAAGGTATTCAGGTGGACCCTGCCAAGGTGAAAGCCATACAAGAGATGCCGACTCCCAAGACAGAGAAAGAAGTCAGAGGCTTTCTGGGACGACTGAATTACATCGCCCGGTTCATCTCACATCTAACTGCTACCTGTGAGCCAATCTTCAAATTGCTGAAGAAAGATCAAGTAGTACGTTGGAACGATGAATGTCAGGCCGCTTTTGCAAAGATAAAGGAATATCTCCAAGAACCACCCATTCTTATGCCACCAGTGGAAGGGAGACCTCTAATACTATACTTGACAGTACTTGACAACTCAATGGGGTGTGTGCTGGGGCAGCATGACGAGTCTGGCCGAAAAGAGCACGCTATTTATTACCTGAGCAAAAAGTTTACCGACTGTGAGTCTCGGTACTCACTGCTCGAGAAAACTTGTTGCACTCTGGTATGGGCTGCTCGCCGGCTGAGACAGTATATGTTGACTCACACTACTCTGTTGATTTCAAAGATGGATCCCATCAAGTACATATTCGAAAATCCTGCTCTGTCTGGAAGAATAGCAAGATGGCAAATGATCTTGACAGAATATGATATCCAGTACACCATTCAAAAAGCAATCAAAGGAAGTGTATTGGCAGATCATTTGGCACACCAACCCGTAGACGATTACCAATCCTTGAACTTTGAATTACCGGACGAAGATATCATGGTAGTAACAGATTGTGAAGTGCCTGGACCGGATGAAGGACCTGAGGAAGGATCCCGATGGTCTATGCATTTTGACGGAGACTCCAACGCTTTGGGTAATGGTATCGGCGCTGTGATCATATCCCCCAAAGGTACTCATACTCCACTCACCGCCCGGCTATATTTCAACTGCACCAACAACATGGCAGAATATGAGGCATGTATCATGGGTCTTCAAGCCGCAATCGACTTAAGGATCAAGTTTCTGAGTGTCTTCGGAGATTCCGCTCTCGTGATCAATCAGATCAAAGGCGAGTGGGATACGAAACACCCAAATCTTATTCCTTACAAGGAGTATGTGCTGACTTTGCTTCCCCACTTTGAAGAGATAACTTTCGAACACTTCCCAAGAGAGGAGAATCAGTTAGCGGACACACTAGCTACGATGTCTTCAATGTTCAAAGTCAAATGGGACAATGAGGCTCCCCGGATCATTATCTGGAAGTTGGACGAACCCGCATACTGCTGCGATCTTGAGGCCGAAAAGGTGACTGAAAAACCCTGGTATCATGAGGTGAAGAGATACTTGGAAACTCAGGAATACCCTGAAGGTGCATCTGTCAACGACAAGAAGTTCATGAGAAGTTTTGCGGCAAAATTCTTCCTCAGCAACGACATTCTCTACAAACGGAATCATGATTCAACTCTACTGTGTTGTGTGGATAAGGCTGAAGCAGAGAAGATCATGATAGAACTGCATGAAGGTACATTCAGAACACATTCCAGTGGACATACCATGGCAAAGAAAATCCTTCGGGCAGGATATTTCTGGTCCACAATGGAAGCCGACTGTTACAAATATTCTCGAACTTGTCATAAATGCCAGATCTATGCTGATAAGGTGCACATCCCTCCGGTTCCTCTGAACGTCCTGACGGCACCTTGGCCTTTTTCAATGTGAGGGATCGATATGATCGGTGAGATCCGACCAACGGCATCCAACGGGCATCGTTTCATCCTAGTAGCAATTGATTACTTCACGAAGTGGGTAGAAGCAGCTTCCTACGCCACCGTAACCAAGAGCGTCGTGGCACGTTTCATCCGGCATAACCTGATCTGTCGGTATGGCGTCCCAGAAAGGATCATTACGGACAATGGTACCAATCTTAACAACAAGATGATCACTGAGCTCTGCGAGCAATTTAAGATACAACACCACAACTCTTCTCCTTACCGGCCAAAGATGAATGGGGCTGTAGAAGCAGCTAATAAGAACATCAAGAAAATTGTGCAGAAGATGACAGTGACCTATAAAGATTGGCACGAAATGTTACCGTTTGCTCTTCACGGGTACCGTACCTCAGCAAGGACGTCAACCGGGGCAACTCCTTTTTCCTTGGTCTATGGCATGGTGGCAGTCTTGCCAATTGAAGTCCAGATACCCTCTCTCCGGATAATGAAGGATGCAGACTTGAACGAAGATGACTGGATCCAGACTCGACTTGATCAATTAAACCTGATTGACGAAAAGAGACTCACCGCTATCTGTCATGGTCAAACGTACCAAAAACGGATAATCAGGGCATTTAACAAGAAAGTCAGACCACAAGAGTATCAAGTTGGGGACCTGGTAATCAAGCGCATCATCCTTCCTCAAAGTGATCCCCGGGGCAAATGGACCCCTACATACGAAGGGCCATTTGTGGTTAAACATGTGTTCTCAGGAGGAGCCATGATTCTAACCACCATGGATGGTGACGACCTTCCTCACCCCGCCAATGCAGACATAGTAAAAAGATACTACGCATGAATAAAAGACCCGCTAGGTTGACATACCTAGGCAAAAATAAGGGCTTCCCGGCGAACCAAAAGGGTTCGGGCAAAAATAAGGGATGAAATGAAAAAAATCTGTACACCCGGCAAGTCGAAAACCTGAAAAGGCGGCTTGGGCAAAAATGGGTATCCCGGTGGACTGAAAACCCGAAAGGGCGGTCCAGGCAAAAGTTAGGGATAAAGCGTAACACTATGTCTCATTGGATCACCTTGCATCAAGAATTCGGCATCAACTATCTGGCTCAGACTTCGGCATCGATCAATCAGCTTCATCTTCAACTAAGCAGCAAAGTGATGAGACGCTTGAAGATATAAAGGCGATAGCAGAGTTGGAACCCAGTGGGAATATTGTGCACATAGCTGTTTTGTTTCCTTTTCAAAATTGTATAAACTTTATGTTATTCGGCGGCGTTCTCTTACTAGGACGTCGGCCTCTTGTACAAAAAACGCCTATTTTCAGGCAAACTTCAAAATCAATACAAATTCACTTTCTCAAACAAATTGCCAATTGTTTTTCCCTTTTCTGTTTTGTCTTGCGAAGAACGTCCAATGTTCATTTTTTGATATATGCATTTGACATTAAATTGCTAATTCACAAGTACTTGCATACGAAACAAAAGACTAATTACAGGTGACATCAGAAATAGGGGCAATGTAGAGTTGTCCAGGCAGTCTAGTTGCTCTGTCTGCCAAGGTACCAAGGTAGATTTAACTGAAGTATGTGATCAAGTTATCTCAACTCCCCACAGAGTAAGACAAGATAGCAACATTCCCCAGCAGAGTATAGACATTCATCAGCAAGCATCCCCGGCAGTCTTGACCTAAGATTGTTCCCCGGCGGAATATCAACACCCCAGTACAGTCTGAAAAGTTTCCCCAGGAAAGTGGAATTCTTATCCCCGGCAGGTCTTGAAGCTTATCCCCAGTAGATTCTGGAAGCTTATCCCCTGTAGAGTACGGACGTCTCTCCCGAGCTTTATTCAAAGTTATTCCTCACAAGGGCTTATAACTGGGTTATCCTCAGCCAATTTCCACGGAAGGTCACCCTCGACAAAGTTCTCCCTATCCCCAGCGGAGTTCATCAAAGGTCCCCAACATGACTTATCAACACAATCCCCAGAGGAGTTTATCTTTGTTGTCTCCAGCGGAGTTTATCATCATTATCCCCAACGGAGTCCATCATCGAAATCCTCAGTAAAGCTCTCGTCAAAACTTCAGCGAAGTATCTCTTCCTACAGAGCAATTCCCCTCAGAGTAATCTCTCCAACAAGTTTATTCCTCAACGGAGTCATCTTTTCCTACCGGTGTATTCTTGCAACCATCATCCCTAGCGGAAGCGAAGAACTCTACTCTTCAACGTCAGCCCAGGATTTAATTCCCCGGCCGGTCGTCAAGGATTCATTTTCCTAGACGAAAATACATTCATAAACATTTCACATTTCATACATGATAAAGTGCATACAACACTATCTCGTTTTGAACATCGTCATGCATTTCATACATCATGACATTGCGTACAACTAATGTTTTGCCTTTTCAGGGAAAATGACAATCCAAAAGACAACTACCTTCAACTGTCGCAATTCCAGATTCGATTCCTGTATCTAGCCAGGGCACATCTATGAGTGATCAGTTTCCAGATTCGATTCTTGTATCCAGCCAGGGCACGTCTGAAGAGTTTGAAGATTCGATTCCTGTATCCAGCCAGGGCATATCTATCAACTGTCACAATTCCGGATTCGATTCCTGTATCTAGCCAGGGCACATCTGAAGAGTTTGAAGATTCGATTCCTGTATCCAGCCAGGGCATATCTGTTGACGACTATTTCCAGATTCGATTCCTGTATCCAGCCAGGGCATATCTGTTGACGACTATTTCCAGATTCTATTCCTGTATCCTGCCAGGGCATATCTGTCGACGACTATTTCCAGATTCGATTCCTGTATCCAGCCAGGGCATATCTGTTAACGATTATTTCCAGATTCAATTCCTGTATCCAGCCAGGGCATGTCTATGAGCAACCGATTGTAGATTCGACACCTGTATCTAGCCAGGGCATGTCTGCATGAAGAGATTGAAGATCAACACCTGTAACAAGCCAGGAAAACATCTGTCTTTCTCGAAATACACAAGTTATCGCTAAGGAATCTCTTATGCGATCAACACTTCCAAATGGCATCTATAAGCCCATTCCCGACAAGGTTCTGTCGCGTCTCCAGATGGCATCTATAAGCCCATCTCCTTATCCACCATCTCTCCAAATGGCATCTATAAGCCCATTTCCGACATCACATTGCTGATACTCCAACATGCGAGTGCAAATTTCTGGGCACTCTAGTGTCCAATCTCCTTTTACCCTCGAGTCACGAAAGGCAAACTTGCCAATCTAACTCTTCAGGTTCAAGAAGATTGAACAGGGGAAACTGTTGTACCCCAAAATTTTCCCTCCCATTTCCTCAACATTTTCTCATCATAAAAACCCTTGGAGCTCAAGATCCAGTTAGGGTTTCCTCTGCTCAAGACTTCTCCTTGCACTGTGGACCCAAATTAGGGTTTGTGTTTGAACAAAAATGTTTTGACCTAAAATGCCTAAGATGAATTTCATGCTTCATGTTGGACTCCCAAGTTTATCCATACCAAGTTTCAAGTCTTGATTCCAAATTTTGCCCAGTCAATTGGATAGTTGACCTAGAAATCAACTGTATTGGGGAAAAAGTCAACTGTGGCCAATTGACAGTCAAATCTCATGAAAATTGACCCACATCAACATTATGAACTCATATGAACCATTTGGTCAAGTTTGGATCACAATTCCACAAGAAATTTGATCAGATCACCAAAAGGGCAAAATGGTCATTTTTAGGGTTTTGACTGCACAAAGGCAATTTTTGACTGTTTGACCTAGCCAATGGAAAACCAAACTCACATATGGACTCAAGGACCCCATGGAATTGTCTTGACATACTCAACAAGTTCAAAAGATCCCAAATACACAAGATTGACAGTTGAATTTCCCAGTCAATTGATCAATTTTGACTGTATACTGAAAAGTCAAACTTTGACTTTTTGGTCAAAATCAAGTGTCAAGATTCATTTTTCATCAAAACATGCCAAATCATGAAACTTGTTCATCAAGAAATCAAGAATTACAAATTAGGGTTTGAAATGAAGATTTTTCATAACTTAGAATTTTTCTAAGTTATGAAAAACCCTAATTTTTTCCTAACTTTGTCCCACTTTCTCACCAAGATTCATTTGGATTCAAGCAAAAGTCAAAACATGAAAGTTGTAGCCTATTGCAAAATCTACAACTTTTATTCACAAAGTTTTCCCAAAAGATGCTTGTAGCTCAAGTTACAATTTTTGGAACAAGGGTACCAAACCATTCTTAACTTAGAGAAATTTTGAACCATTTTAGGCAGGATTTTTGCCTAACTTCAAGACCATTTTTCACATACTTCCACTTGGAATTTAAATTTGCATTTCAAATATGGATTGTAGTACACATTCCAAGCTTTCCAAAATGTCCAAGAACTCATCAAACAACCTCATGGTTAGGGAGAATCGAATTTGGCAAGTTGGGAAAAACTCACTTTTGATTTGGCCAAGTTACATGTTCATACATCTAGGCCATTTTGAAATCAGCTTGCACAACTTGATTACAGGTCCTATATCCCTTTTGCACTCATAAATTTAATGCAAACTCATTGTGCCAAGACCATATTTTATGTGTTCAAGCATTACATAAAGGTTTAGTCCCAAAATAGAAAAAGCATAATGTCCATTTTGCAAAAGTAAGCTTTATGTCAATTAGCAATCCAAGCAAGTACAGTGAAAATCTCTTTGGCACAAGTTTATGAGCTAATTACACTGATCAAGGCCAATGTATGCAGCACATTAGGGGGGCCTCTATCAGTCTAAAAACTCAAGTGGACATTTGTTGCTTAAAGTTGAAGAAACATAGCATAACCATACACAACTCTCATCTCAGCTAACACAAGCTTAAGCAAACTTGTCAAACACATTCTAAACATCCATCCTGGCCTGAGACACGAGCCTATCACCTCCAATACCTCCCCATTCACAGAATCACCCTCAAATTGCCAAAACAGGGGACCTGCTGCAGATTGAGTTCCATAACTCATTCCATTCGTGCATTCTTGCTAAAAACACTTCAAACACATCCCACAACATCCCTTGAAGCTATTCCAAACCTCAAACACGACCTGTAACACTCCCAATCAACATCACCATTTCATTTTTCTGATTTGCAGGTGGAGTTCTATAACTCGATTCAGCTAGTTTCAAAGCAAAGTAAAACTTGGAATAGCATCCCTGGACATCAAGGAAGTTGTACCAATCATCACCTTGCACTGAAAGTACCTCCACTGCCAGATACGATTCAAGATGAACAGGTAAGTTCATGAACTCGTATCTCTCTATCCAGGCATTGTTAGCTTTAGGTTTGTGAAGAAAATATGTCACATTCATAGCCCTGAACATGCCCATGTAATTAGTTTTCATTTATATTATGTGTGCTGTGAGAATTTAATGTCTGAACATGGAACAAAAACTAGGTCAGGAATTGGGGGAGAAGAAATTCTCTCTCATCTTAGAGAGTTAAGTCAAGTTCTTTATATGTCTGGGTTCGTCTCTTAATACTCTACATTTTTCATGTTGTGAGTTTTGCTTGAAAGTCCAGGAATTGGGAGATAGAAAACGCGTGTTGATTGTTGTTCATACAGGTTCAGAGGTTGAAGAAGGACTTTTTGGGCTGGGCTCTGTTTCATATTTCTATTTGCACCCTTTTGTTACTTTTAAACCCCCTTGGCCCATTATGCTTATTTTTATGATTTTTTGACCTTTTCTTTTTTGTTCTGACTTATTTATTTTTCCTCACAATATTAAAAATATAAAAAAATATTTTTACACCATTTTTATATTTATTAGGCTTTTATTTGTTTAAATAGATATTTGTACATAAATAAATACTTATATACTATTATTTAAAAATACTAAAATTAATACCAATACATTTTATTTTTCTGATTTTTATTTTATTTTATCTTGTGAAAATATTTTATGAAAATATACTTTTTCTTGTAAATATTAAATATTTTATTTTTATACATGTTTAATATATTTATCATATAATATAAATACATACATATTTATTAGCATATTTAGAAAAAAATACAAAATATATACATTTTTATTTTTATTAATATTTAATATTAAAAATACCTTTTTTACAAATATACTTCATTTTTATTTTATTTTTGTATATAATAAATAAATATTGTATATATTAAATAATTAATACTTTTATTTAATAAATTAGGGTTTTGCCCTAAATACATAAAAAATCCAAAAATTAATACTTTTTATTTTTGTTTGTTTGACACATAAAAAATACCTTTTTTTCATACACATAAAAAACATTTTTTGCATCTTGCATATTTATTCCATTTTTATTTAATTATTGTATATTAAATAATTTGTATAATTCAATATTTGATGTAATAGTCTAGGTTTAAATTCCTTGTCAAAATACCCCCATTTGAACATTTGTACCCCCCTTCCCATATATTGTGTTGTAATAATTTAGGAACTTTATTTTTCGCACTTTAATGATTTCTAAATATACCATGTTAGAATTAGGGTTTGTATGCGAATCAAAAATAACAAAAATAGTTTGACCTAAATCCAAGATAAACAAGCATGAAAATGGACAACACTAATCACACTTGCACCCCTAGGATATTCCACTTGTTGCCTTCAATAAATGGGCCATATTGCATGTTAGGTCTCTTTGGGCAAAAACAAAACAATCAAATGATCATAGTCCCTCGATGACGCTTTCGAAAGTTGCCTAAAAATGATCAAGTCCCTTAAAGAAAACATTGCCCAAAGATGCTTGGCACCATTGCAATTATGGTCTAAACGATGACCCATGCCCGTCCCTTTCACATCCTAACACAAGATTGTCCACCAAATGCAATGGTAAAACAAAATTGTTAAAAGGGTTAAAAACATAGGAGAAATCTTTGAGAAATTTAGGAGTAGACAAACTCTTAGTTACTTGCCAACTTGCAAAACAAAACACTTGCCTATTTTCTAAACCACACATCACTACACTTTCAAAAACAACTTTCAAAAACAAATGAAAACCTTTTCAAAAGACATACACCTTTGTATACATCCCAACATGGATCATTACAAAGGTTGCCACCACATTGGCTTTCTTTTCAAAACATTTTCAAACCCACGCACACAAAGCACCATTTCAAACAATTGAAAATCAAGGCAAGTTGATCTAAGCAAGTAACTAAGAGCCCATGGATAACCATGGATAGAAAGGGTGCTAATACCTTCCCTTTCTATAATCTACTCCTCGAACCCACGAAATATCTCAAAGGTTTTTGCTGTGCTTTTTAAACCTTTCCTTAGGATAAAATAAAAAGTCGGTGGCGACTCTTGCTCAACCGAAACATTTGCGAAAAACAAACGCAAAACCTCAAGTCAGTTCTCCCACCGTATCACAGAAAGTATCGACATCCGGAAGATTCACCATAGTGGTCAAAAATTAATGATGATTATCCTGATTTTGGAGAAGAAGCAAGACATTTTTGCTTGGTATTATCTACTGATGGAATGAACCCACATGGTATTCAAAGTATCTCACATACCACATGGCCTGTGATTCTTATGATTTATAACCTACCTCCATGGCTATGTATGAAGCGTAAGTACATGATGTTATCTATGTTAATTTATAGGCCTAAACAACCAGGGAATGACATAGACATATACTTGACACCTTTGGTCGAATATTTAAAGATTTTGTGGGAGAACGGTGTGGAGGTTTATGATGGACATAGGAAAGAAAGTTTCAATTTGAGGGTGATGTTGTTCGGCACAATTAATGATTTTCCAGCATACGGGAATCTATATGGGTATAGCATTGAAGGTCAACGTGCGTGTCTTGTTTGTGAAGATGGAACTGATACGATGTGATTGGAACTTTGTCAGAAGAATTTGTTTCTAGGTCATCGTAGATTCTTACATTCTAAATATCACTGCCGTGGATGGAGAAAAGCATTCAATGGAGACATCGAACAATGTAAAGCTCCACCCGCATTGTCAGGTGATCAAATTTTTGAAAAGGTGAAAGATGTGTGTACTCAGTTTGGAAAGCCTTTTGCACATAAGGTTGTCAAAGGTGCGTGGAAGAAGAGGTCAATTTTTTTTGAATTTCCATATTGAAAGTCTTTGTATGTGAGACAGTTTCTCAATGTTATGCATATTGAAAAAAATGTATTCGAAAGTGTTATTGTTACGTTACTCAATATAAAAGGAAAGTCTAAGGATAGCCTTAAAGCAAGGGAGGACATGTTAAATATGGGAATAAGAACTGAATTAGGACCCTTGAAGAAAGGAAGACAAACATATCTACCACCTGCTGCTTTTACTCTATCTAGAAAGGAGAAAAAATATTGTGCAAGTTTCTAAGCGAAGTTAAAGTTCCAGAAGGATACTCTTCAGATATTAGAAGACTTGTGTCGATGAAAGACCTCAAGTTGAAGAGGTTAAAGACACATGATTGTCATGTTATAATGGAGCATTTTCTACCAATAGGTACACGTTCTATTTTGCCAGAAAAAGTAAGAAGCGCCATAACTAAATTGTGTTTTTTCTTTAGGTCAATTTGTAGTAAGGTGATCGATCCCGAGGTCTTACCAACACTGCAAAAAGAAATAGTTATTAACTTGTGTGAGCTTGAGATGTATTTTCCTCCCTCTTTTTTTGACATAATGGTACATCTAGTTGTTCATCTTGTGAAAGAGACACAGTTGTGTGGACCATCTTATATGAGATGAATGTACTCTGCTGAACGTTATATGAAAATATTAAAAGGGTATGTGAAAAACCGAAATCGCCCAGAGGGTTGTATTGTTGAACGATACATTACTGAAGAAGCGGTTGAGTTTTGTACTGAATATTTGTCCAATGTTCAATCCGTTGGGCTCCCCAAAACTCATATTTTTGAAAAAAAAGGAAGGTAAAAAATTAATTGGAAATAAAATTGAAACAATATCAAGGGATGAACGGGAGCAAGTGCATTTGTATGTTTTGCGTAATGACATTGAGGTTGAGCCATATGTTGAACTGTACAAGGCTGTACTTCAAGGGTTAAATCAGAACATAAATAAAAATTGGATAGTACGAGAGCACAATCAAAGTTTTATACAATGGTTTAAGGATCATATTTATTCAAAACGCTCTTCAGATCCCACTTCAATAACAGAAAGGTTGAGATGTTTGGCATATGGTCCAAGTTTGCATGTGTTTTATCTTAGCGCATACGTAATAAATGGATACACATTTTATACCAAAGAACAAGATGATAAAAGTACTATGCAAAATAGTGGTGTCACCATGCTAGCTGAAGCAATGCACATATCAAGTACGAAGGACTTAAACCCCAAATATGCAAATCTGTCATATTTTGGGGTTATTGAGCACATTTGGGTGTTTGATTACGAGAAATTTCAGATTCCTATCTTTGGTTGCAAGTGGGTAAATAGTAGTGGCATACGAATGGATAAGTCAGGATTTCTGCAAGTTGATCTTAATAGGGTGGGGTACAAAGATGAGCCTTTTATTATAGCATCTCAAGCTAAACAAGTGTTCTATGTCATTGACCCGACGAGTATGAAATGGTCTATAGTGCTTTTATCTAACAAAGTGGTTGATGATACCGGTGTAGATCAAGGTGATATTGATGTTGAGAATCAGTCATGTATTAGACGGAATGATCAAGATGAGAATATTATACCTGATGAATCATATATTAGAAACGGTCATAATGAGGGAATTTGGATCAATTCTGACGTCCGCATTTCTAAGAAACAAGTAATTCATATTCCAACCAAGAAAAGAAAGAGATGTTAGTGAAAGAGGTAATATAGTAAAATGTTATATATTATGTCATTTTCAATAAATTTATATGCTATTCTTTATTTTTCATTTGTTATATATTCAATTGATTATGGATTTTTATATTGGGTTTATGTTTTTATTTATTACAGGTTAAATGGCTAGTAACGAGGATCGCCCACATGATGATGCGACCGTTACTGATCAGGAAGCATAAATTAGACGGGGAATAATAGTTATGAAGAAAGTCATTCGTGATAGAGACCGAGGCATAAAATTAGATGCGCATTGGAGACAAAGTGGCCAACTAATTGAGCCTAACGGTTCAACAACGACAAGTTTTATTGGTGCACTTGTAAGGAATAAAGTTCCAACTACTTGTGATGATTGGAGAAAAATAGAGTTGAAAGAAGCTAAAGAAATTTTTTGGAGTGAGATACATGTACCATATTTAATAAAGTTCCAATTTGTTTTTAATGACGATTGTGTCTTTAAATTACTTGTACTAACACACTTTGTGTATGTTTTTTGTAGAGGTCTTTCAACAACATTGATGATACTAGAAAAACTTTTTGTCTCCGATTGGCCAGAAAACTACTAAGAGGGTTTAAGACTTTTTTAAATATCAAGTTTCTTAGGGATGCAGATAAATTTTTTGTTGATGCAGAGCTTCCATCTAAATATGCAAGTTTGGTTTCACCTAAAGAATGGGAAACGTTTAAAGCCAAACGAAAAACCCAAGAATTTCAGAGTGTAAGTGAAACAAATCGAGAAAGAGCATTAAGTCCTGCGTATCCATACAGAAAAGGGCGTATTAGATATGGACGCTTAGAACAGTCTATCGTAAATATCTATAAATTGCAATAATATACTTGTTCATCATGAATTATATTAGAACATATTATTTGACTTTATGTGTAGTTAACAAAGGAGAATAGTTCTGAAACATCTCTTTTGACATATGTTTTGTGGAAGGAAGCCCGTGTGGGTAAGGATGAAGTTGTCAAAGAAGATGTTCAAAAAGTTTTTGAAAAATGTGTATGTATAGAATCATTTCTTTAATTAAATCAAATGTTTAGTAACATATAATTAAGACAAGTTTTCAATATTCATATGAATTTCATGAGACTCTATCTTAGTCTATATGTCCATATGAAGACAATGATTGCAGGAGCATACTTAGCCAAGCATTAGATGTTCATGAGTATTCTGGTCGGGTGAGGGGTAAGGGATTTGGAATCACTCCAAAATCCTTGAAGATGAAAACACAAAAGACTCATAGCAATAAAGAACTGCAGGAAACCTTGGAAGCACTACAAGCTGAAGTCCGTGAATTGAGAAGGGAAAAAGAATTAAGAGAGCAAGCTTCAGGTTTTAAAGCTACTAGTGACAAAGGTAGTATCAGTTGTAATTTTCAACCGAATCTTCTAGAGGTAATTATATATATCATTATGAAACTAAAGTAGCTTAATTTATTTAATTGAAATATATACACAATAACAATTTGAAATTTATTATTGGTTTTAGGGCATTTCACCTTGTCATCTCTACTTATTATCACCGACTTATCGGATGGTTGGCAAGGGAAAAGTGCATAACACTTTGAAAGAATTACTTCACACTAAACCACTCCCTACTGGTTGTTTGAAAGTATCAGTTGGCATTGCTTTAGAGAAGGATGCGTTATTACCACATCCTGACGATGTTTCGGATGCCATACTTGTGGGAGATGCAATCGGTTTGTTTGTTGCATGGCCATCAAGCTTCATTAGTGTAGATAATGAGGTATACTTAAAACTATATATATGAACCTTTGAGTAATCAAAGTTTTTACGCGCATTTTACGTACATTTGTTTTTACATGGTTATGTTAATTAGATTCTAACAAAATCCAAAGCAAAAGACAAGGGGATTCCGCGACAAACCGAGTCAGTGGCATCAATAAAAGAGGTACATGACAATTATATGATATTTATGCATGTAACTAATTAAATGTTAATTCGTGATCTTATACTTCACATAACTAATTATATGATCTTTAGATTCATGCTAAAGAGAATGAAGATGTCGGTAGGGGTAAGAATCCTGAAATTAGCAACATTTCCACACAAAAAAAGGTTATTGCTAAGAAGACCGCGGCTAAAAAAAACCTACTTCCAAGTTTAGGTCATGCCTTGGGACATTTTTAGAAATGTCCGATATTCCAGAAGGAAATACTCGTCTTCTACCTATGGAGTTTGGTATTTTTGGTTATGAATATTCCGAAACAATTGGTATGGAGGATTTTGATCAAGTTTTACAACATACGCAATTAGGCCTCGATGTTGTTAATACATACATAAGGTATATCCGATCTACTTTATATAATTAAAGCTGAAGGATGGTTTCGACCAGCTGGTTTTGTCGAAGTGCTCGTCAGAAGATGGCAATGTACTTAGAGAATTTCTTCCAAGGGAGAATTTGGTTGCCTTCAACGTCGAAGGTGTTTCTCGTCGAAGGTGCTTCTCGATGAAGGTGTTCGATTGTTCAGAGTGGAACAGTTTGAGATTCAAACGTTTGGAGGGAAAACGGTTCCCAGCGGTTACCAAGTGCAACGTGCCAAGATCTGGAGCGTCGAACGCTGTGAACGTGCCAAGTGGAGTCATATCGAAGCAGTGTAACTGCCCGACGGTTACTTGGGATGTGTTTAGTATAAATATTAGTAGTTCACGCAGTTTTTCGTGTGTGTTCACAATTATATACAAGTCACTCATATAGATTCGAGTACCCAGCGTGAGAGAAAGAATTGTTGAGAATGTATGTGTGAAACACCACTTTATTAATCAAAGTCATTTATTTTCCAGAAACTTTACTTGCTTTCTCCTTTACTTTTCCAGTCGAAGCCTTCATTTTAAGCCTTCCTTTTATTCTTCATGCAATTTACATAAAGCTTCTTTATTTTCTTGTCATTTAACCATTATCAAACTTAGTCAAAACCCCAAAATCAACCATGTCTTAGGATTAATCTGATTGATCCTGCGAGTCACCAAATAAGTAACCTTTTGGAAGATCAGCGGTTGTTTACCAATTCCCACGGTAAACAAATTGGCACACCTGGTGGGACTGTGTGTTAATTTTGAAGTTTAACCTTTTTACACAGAATATCATCTTTTTCGAGAAGTATTGCATGTTATTGAGAAGTGGTAGAATATACACTAACAATACCAATACTGCCAGAAGAAGAGAAGCGATGGCGAATCCGCCAAACAATAACGAAATCCCACAAACGAATGTGGGAACAACGGTTATCCCAACCGTAAGTGAAGCAATAACCACTGGTTCAACACCAGCAGTAACGGCCACAACAACGGGGCCATTACCTCCGTTCACTGGCCCCAGAGTTCCTTTGGGAACTCCCCCACCAAGGGGAAATCTAGGCACCAGGCCTTATGTTCCCCCAGGATTTATGACAGGCGGTCAAAATCGAGAACCACTCTATGGCATGCCAACGTCTGAATTGGCTAGCCTAACGAACGTTGCGTCCACTTTTTCAGACCCTTTAGTGAGTGCCTCTTCGCCACTCCAAGGTTCTGGAGTAGGTATGGCGAACAAAAATAGGACCCAACTCTTAGGAGGAACGTCCCAAGTAGCACATGGCCTTACAAATGCCTCGACAGCAGTCTTGAGGCAACAAATGGACGAAAGCAACCATGATATGGTTCAAATGTTGGCACAAACTTTAAGTACAGTGCTGAATCCTCTAATACAAAACACCACCCAATCGAATCAGCAGATGACAGCGCAAATGACGCGTTTGGCTGATTTCTTTGGAGTACCCCAACCTATTCGACAGCCCCAAAGGGCGCAAATAAGGGGAAACCAAGGTATACTCTTAGAGGAAGAAACCACTATCAACCAAGTCCAGCAGCCTGTCGAAGAAAACCTTAGGGCACGATTGGAACAGCCTGTCGAAGAACCTAGGGTTATAGCCCTAGAGGTAAGGTTAGTTAACAGACACCAAAATGCTGACGAAGTAGTTCAGCATATCCAATACCAGAATATGGGTTTGGAAAATAATCTGGCAGCCATGATCGAAAGAATCATGACGCAGAAAGGGATGAACATGGGCTTTCGTAGGCCCAACTTCACATCCCCACTGTCAGAATACGTGTTACAAACAGACTTACCTCCTAGATGTAAAGTCCCTAAGTTCACTAAATTCTCTGGGGACACGACAGAATCTACTGTCGAACATGTGGCGAGATACTTGATCGAAGCAGGAGATATTTCAAACAACGAAAACCTGAGGATTAAGTACTTCCCAAGTTCTTTAACAAAGAACGCATTTACTTGGTTTACAACTCTCCCCCCCAATTCGATCCATCATTGGACCCAGTTGGAGAGATTGTTCCATGAGCAATTCTACATGGGACAAACCAAGATAAGCCTGAAAGAATTGGCTAGTGTAAAGCGACGTTTCACTGAACCTATAGACGAATATCTAAATAGGTTTAGGTTGCTCAAAGCAAGATGCTTTACACAAGTGCCAGAGCATGAGTTAGTCGAAATAGCCGCAGGCGGTTTAGATTATTCCATTAGGAAGAAGTTAGACACTCAATACCTGAGAGACATGACCCAATTGGCCGATAGAGTTCGACAGGTAGAACGCCTTAAAGCTGAGAAAGCCAAGGCAATGAAAACTCATAAAAGAGAGAGGATAGCGTATGTTGAGATGGATGACGAAGATCCAGAAACCTTCGACGAAACTATAACCGTCGAAGAAGGCGAGGTCGATTTAGCGAAACTAAAACAAGGGCCACCATACTCTTGCAAACTGTTAGTCCCCTCAAGTGGAAAACATCCCACGGGTCCAGAAAGGACCAACGATAGGTTCCCCAAAAAGACTATAGTTTTGATATTACAAAATGTGATGAAATCTTTGACTTGCTTGTAAAAGATGGCCAAATGATAGTACTCCCAGGGGTAAAAGTGCCTCCTCTTGATCAAAGAAAGAAGAGAGGCTTTTGTAAATATCATAATTTTCTGGGCCATAAAACGTCTCAATGTTTTCTTTTCAGGAATCTTGTGCAAGACGCTATCGAAGAAGGGAGGTTGAAGTTTGCTGACAAGACCCCCATGACTGTGGACTCTAACCCGTTGCAGGCTAAAGCCCATTATGTTGAACCTTCAGAGGTGAACGTGATCGAGGCATCCAGAAGCCAGTCGAAGAGGCCGGGAATCACAATGGTCGAAGTCTCAAAGGACCATGTCAACATGCCAATCTTTGGCAGTTTTTCTGGGAATCTATCCAGAAAGACAATTGAAGCGGTCCAAAAGGCAGTCGAAAGCCCAAAGCTGGAGACAGTTGGAGCCCAAAAATCTGGAATAAAACCCAGTTCTCACTTGGCTGCAGTTCAAGGCCAGACAGAGGACTTGGAGATTCAGATGAAGCAGTTGACTCTTGCCACCAAAGATACCATGAATGTCATCATGGTCGAAGTCTCTGAACCAAAAGCATCAGAGGAGGCCATGAGGTAAGAACAAGCCAACAAAACTGCTTTCCCTCGGGAAAATGAAAATCTGGCAGATTTCCTGCAAAGATGCCAGAAAAAGAAGTCAGAAGTGATGTTGTGTCCTCGATGCAGTTCAATCTTCGACAAAAAAGCTGCTGAACATATTCAAGGTGTAAGAGCAGCAAATAGAAAAAGGGAAAGTGTTGATATTCAACATGACCCCAGAAGAGCCTCCCAAAGGGGTTCAAACCAAGAACAGAGGCCACTGACTTTCAGGCCTCCGACTAATGTGCCAGTAGATACATGGTACAAAACATCTGGTCGAAAGAGACCAAGCGAGGAAAGATGGCACTCCTTCAAAGTGCCAAGAGGTTCGTCTTTAATACATAAGAAAGAGCCTCAGGTTGCTACCCCTAAAGTGACACAGGTATCAAGCAACTACAAAGGGAAAAATCCCATGTCTCGATCTCAATGGAGGAGATACCAGAGGCGACGAAAAGCTGAGAAGGAAGCTGCTAATGAACCAAAGGCAGAATCCAGTTCAAATGTTCCTCAGAGAAAGCAAAGGAAACCTCTGGAAAGACAACCAGTAACCAATAGGCTAGTTTGGCCTAACCAGGGTGAAGTTGGTAACGATGATGGTTCTGAGTCGGATGACACCTTAGATATCATGGTGAACATAGTCTCAGTTCTGCCCAGGGAGTTCAACCGCCGGGTGGAGGTCGAAACAAGCGATTGGGAAGTGGAGCAAGAAATGGCCAAGCATAGGCCAGTGTGCTATTTCGTCATGGATAATGGCGCTACTGAAGAGCAGAATGGGTTCTTCGAACCACCTACAGAGGCGATGAAAAATCACCTCAAGCCTTTATTTATAAGGGCTAAACTCGAAGAAACCACAGTAAATAAAATCTTGGTAGATTGTGGGGCAACCATCAACATCATCCCTCACTTTATGCTAAGAAAAATAGGCAAAAGTGATGAGAACATCAAGCCTCACAACATGGTCCTGTCAAATTATGAAGGCGGCATAGGGACCACTATGGGTGTGATCCAACTGGATATCAAGGTGGGATCTATCCTTCAACCAACTATGTTTATAGTCATATCGGCCAAACCTAACTATGATCTTTTGTTGGGCCGTGAATGGATTCATGGTGTTGGAGCTGTACCATCATCAATGCACCAGAGGTTGCTGCTATGGCGTCCTGATGGAATGGTCGAAAACATAGAGGCGGATCAAAGCTATTACCTGGGCGAAGTAAACCACCTAGGGTTGGCAGACTTCGACAAGAACTTGGCCCATATTAGGCCATGCCCAACACCTGACTTCGACTTGGCGCCAGCACCAAATACTTTCTGTTCCCTATACCTGCACCCTGAGCATGGTTTTCAATGGGACAGAGAAGACTTGTCCCACATTGACTTTAGTGGGTTAACTGATATCCAACCAACTGGTTGGGGAAGTGAATTCAATGACAATGACTGAGTCACAATCATTGAAGCGAATTTCGGCTTACGTAGCCGAAACAAAGATGATAACGGCTCTCGAAGCCGAAGTAAAGTATATGGCCACACAGGCCAATGATCAACAGTTATCTTCTACAGGTCCTGGAAAGGACTTCGATCCAGAACCTCCTGATACCATGCCAGAAGGGATGCAGGAACAAAGGCTCGACGCCATCTACGACGATGAGCCTTTGGGATTCGAAAAGGACCCCTTAGCGAATAACATCAAGATGCTAGCGCAGGATCCTTTAGAAGAAATCAACTTGGGCGAAGGGTTAGAGAAAAAGCCAACTTACATTAGCGCAAAAATTGACCCAGAACTCAGGTTGGAAGTAATTCATTTGTTAAAAGAGTTCAAGGACTGTTTTGCATGGGATTACGACGAGATGCCTGGTCTCGACAGAGGATTGGTAGAACTTCAGTTGCCAATCAAACCTGGGAAGAAGCCAATCAAGCAAAGTCCAAGACGCTTCGCTCCAGAAATACTGTTGAAAATCAAAACGGAAGTCGAAAGACTGCTGAAGTGCAAATTCATACGCGTTACGAGGTATGTCGAATGGATTGCAAACATTGTGCCAGTAATTAAGAAAAATGGTACATTGAGGGTGTGCATAGATTTCAGAGATTTGAATGCTGCTACACCCAAAGATGAATATCCTATGCCTGTGGCGGAAATGCTAGTCGATTCTGCCGCTGGCTACGAGTACCTGAGTATGCTCGATGGTTATTCAGGATATAATCAAATATTCATTGCTGAAGAAGATGTGTCGAAAACAGCTTTTCGATGCCCTGGGGCTTTAGGCACTTACGAATGGGTAGTGATGCCTTTTGGCCTAAAGAACGCTGGGGCAACATATCAGCGAGCAATGAATTCTATCTTCCATGATTTTATTAACACCTTTATGCAAGTATATATTGATGACATTGTTATAAAATCTGTTTCCAGGAAGAACCATATAGACCACCTTCGACAATCATTCGAAAGAATGAGAGAACATGGTTTGAAGATGAACCCTTTGAAGTGTGCATTCTGTGTAAAAGCTGGAGATTTCTTGGGCTTCGTTGTCCACAAGAAAGGAATCGAAATCAATCAGAACAAGACGAAGGCAATTCTGGAAGCGAAAGCGCCAGCAAACAAAAAGGAACTGCAATATCTGTTAGGCAAGATAAATTTCTTAAGGAGATTCATATCTAACCTAAGTGGGAAAGCTCAAGCCTTTTCACCCTTACTTCGATTGAACAAAGAGGGATTCGAATGGGGGCAGGAGCAACAAGAAGCCTTCGACAAAATCAAAGGGTACCTCACAAAGCCACCTATTTTGGTACCTCCTTGTAGCAACAGGAGTATGAGATTGTACATAGCTGCATCCGACAAAACTTTGGGAAGCATGTTAGCCCAAGAAGATGAAAATGGAGTCGAAAGACCCATTTACTATCTTAGTAGAGTTTTGAACGATGCAGAAACTAGATATAGCGAAGTTGAAAAATTGTGTCTATGTCTGTATTTCTCTTGTACAAAGCTCAAACAATATATAAAACCAGTTGATGTGTATGTTTCGTCTCATTTTGATGTTTTCAAGTACATGTTGTCGAAACCCATCTTGCACAGTCGAATTGGCAAGTGGGCACTAGCATTAACTGAATACTCCTTGACCTTTATGCCTCTTAAGGCAGTGAAAGGACAAGTGGTGGCATAATTTATAGTCGACCACTCAATTCAAGTTGAGAGTATTAATTATGTGGAGATAGAGCCTTGGAAATTCTACTTCGATGGTTCCAGCCATAAAGATGGAACAGGAGTAGGAGTCTTGATTATTTCTCCAGAAAAAATTCCAACAACATTCAAGTACAAGATATCAGGTTCTTGTTCGAACAATGAGGCTGAGTATGAAGCTCTAATTACTGGCCTTGAGATATTGTTGGAATTTGGGGCAACTCGAGTCGAAATAATGGGAGACTCAGAGTTAGTCATTAAGCAAGTCACAAAAGAATATAAATGCATAAGAGAAAATCTCATTATGTACTTTGTGATAGCAAATCGTTTATTGAAAAAATTTGAAATGGTCAACATTCGACACATACCCAGATTGGAAAATCAAATAGCCAACGATTTGGCACAAATTGCATCTGGGTACAAAATTTCAAAAACGAGATTACAAAGAGCAATCGAAGTTCGAGAAAAGATAAAAGCAACTTGTATGTCACCAACAGACTTGGAATCGACAAGACTAGGGTATGCTGATCAAAGTAACTTTGAAATTTCGTTCATAGACAATTTGTCAGAGCAAGATTGGAGGAAACCCATTGTGGATTATCTTCAAAATCCAGTAGCTTCGACAGAACGAAAAACAAAATATAGGGCGTTGAGTTACGTACTCATGGGTAATGAGTTATTTAAAAAGACGCCTGAAGGGGTATTGCTAAAGTGCTTAAGTGAAACTGAAGCATACATAGCCCTTTCGACTACGCACGCTGGAGCATGTGGGGCTCACCAAGTAGGCCATAAGATGAAATGGTTGTTGTTTCGACAAGGACTATACTGGCCCACCATGTTGAAAGATTGTATCGAGTTCGCCAAGGGTTGTCAAGAATGTCAAGTCCATACAGGCATCCAGCATGTACCAGCAAGCGAACTTCACTCGATAGTGAAACCTTGGCCCTTTAGAGGATGGGCGTTGGACCTTATTGGAGAGATTCGACCAGCATCATCAAAGAGCCAGAAGTATATATTGGTAGGCATTGATTATTTTACTAAGTGGATCGAAGCTATTCCTTTAGTCAATGTAGACCAAGAAAATGTCATTGAATTTATTCAAAAGAACATTATCTTTAGATTTGGAATCCCTGAAACTATAACTACTGATCAAGGATCAGTTTTCACCGGTCGAAAGATGCAGGAATTCGCTCAGGAAATAGGCTTTAAACTCCTAACATCAATGCCTTATTATGCACAGGAAAACGGTCAAGTCGAAGCAGCGAACAAAATAGTGATTGGCTTGATAAAAAAGCATGTTGGGAAGAAGCCAAAAAATTGGCATAAGATGTTAGACCAGATCTTGTGGGCCTGTCGAACGTCCCTAAAAGAAGCCATAGGTACAACACCATACAGGCTAACTTTTGGTCATGACGCAGTGTTGCCAGCAGAAATTTGTCTTCAATCTGCAAGGGTTCAGAGACACCTTGATATCCCCTCTGAAGTTTATTGGGATATGATGTTAGACGAACTAGTAGATTTAGACGAAAAAAGACTGCGCGCTCTCGACTTACTAAGGCTTCAGAAGAAAAGAGTGGAAGACTCTTACAATAAAAAAGTGAAACCTAAGGCATTCTCGCCTGGAGAATTAGTTTGGAAGGTGATTCTTCCCATGGATCGAAGGGATCGAAGCATGGGAAAATGGTCACCCAAATGGGAAGGACCATTCAGAATTATCCAGACTTTTTCTGGTGGAGCTTATGAAGTCGAAGAGTTAGGTGAAGATAAAAGACTCTTGAGAGTAAATGGCAAATATTTGAAAAAGTATAAACCTATGCTCCAAGAGATCAAAATAAATAGCAAGTAATGACTAAATTAACCATAAATAAGCCAAAATGGAAAATTTTATAAATTAGCCAAAATGGCAATATTGTCAAATACATATTACAATATATGGTTAAAGGGCTGAGTCAATCAGAAGGGGATGGAATCTTTGAGTCGAAGGTACTTAGCCTGCAGCAACTCCAGTCTTTTGTTGCACAAGGCATTCGCCTGGGCAAGCTTGGCAATTTGGTTGTCGAAGGCTTGGGCTTTCTCAGCAAACTCTAGGCCTTATGCGATTTCAGCTTGACTCTCAGTGTCTGAAACCGTCGAGAGAAGCTCCTCCTTGCGCTTAGTATTAGCGTTCATCTTGGCTTCCAGCTCTTCGATTTGCGCCTTTATGGAGGCATTGTCTCGATCTATGGCATCAATTTCTTCTTGCTTAGACGCCTTTTGCTTCGACAACTCCGCAATTCGAGAAGTCGTCTCTGCTACAGCAGTCCAGGTAGAAGAACTTTTGCCATATAACGCTTCGAGCTGGCTGTTGAAGCCCCTCTGTCATCGATAGTCTGTTGAGACTTGATCAATAATGGAGTATAACTCCATGATAAAGCTCGAAACCTCTGGAGTCACAGCTAGCAAGTCTACTGCATTCAAAATAGCTCCCAAACACGACAGAGCAGTGGGATCCCCCTCCAAAGCCTTCATCAAGTCTTTCTTGAAGAACTGAGCCTTGACCTTCGTCAAAGCCTCATCGAGAGGAGAAGTCTCAGTGGACTTCCCCGATTGAGTAGAAGCCTCCTGGCTAATATCAGATGAACTTCCCTTGCTCTCGATAATGGCATTCAGATAGCCAATGGGATCAGTTTGCTTCAAGAGTGCTAAGTCTTCTTTGGACCTATGCTTTGTCGAGGTGGTAACGTTTGCAGCAGCGTTGTCTTGAGGTTGAAGCTGTTGGGTAGCATTTGCATCGACATGACTATCTTCGACTTGAACTTCAGCAGTGCCAGCATCAGCGTGATCCCCTTCATCATGTTGTTCCTCCGACAGATCGACCACTTGAATCTCTTTTGGCTGTTGCTCTTCTGTTTCAGCATTGGTTTCATTGTTCGCCAATTCCTTCTCTTGTGGCCTACTGAGTTCATCAGAGTCTAGTGTTTCAGAAGTCTTTGGCGCTGAGCTTTCAGTGGTTTCCTGGAAAAAGAAGAAGAAGAATCTTCTAGGTTAGAAAGAGACACAATCGAACGTGAGCATCGACACCTGAGTTAAAAAAGGTCAAAGAAATTACCTGCAGAGGAACTTCAGCCCCATGGCTGGAATTGTCGCTTTCGACGGGTTTATTGAGCAAAACATTTAGTTCCTCCTTCGTTGGCTCTTCAATAATTACTGGAGGTGGCCTGGGTTTTCTCCCAGCAACCTTTATTCTGATTGTGGGTCGAGTCTCAGGAGAAGGAACATCCTTCTTCAGTTTTCGCCTTTTAAGAGGAGCAGGGGGAGAGTCGTCTTCTTCGTCACTCCCAGATTCGACCGTCAGTGCAGGTCGTTTCTTGGGTGAAGGTGCCTAGAAACCAATTGGAGTTTGATTTAGATGCTACATCGAAATTCAGAGTGTTAAAACCAGAAGAAAATAATACAAGTCTGGTTACCGGTGCTGAAGGTTTTTTCGAAGGACCTTCCCCCTGATGGCTTGTTGTAGTTTTCGCCGGTGCTATAGTTTTCGCCGGTGGTGGAGGTTTTGTCAAGGGACCTCCTCCCTGATGGCCTTCTGCAGCTTTCTTGGCTGCAGGCTTTCGAACAACTGAAAGAAGACAAATTATAATTAACAGGCTACCAGTCGAAATGGAAAGACAAAATAATTTGGAGAGTGAACTTACACTTCTTTATTTTGTCCAGGACTAGAACGAAAGACTTCTGAAGTTCGTCCACAAAGTCTTTCTCGTCGAAGAACTCTTCAGCGTAGTAACTCTTCCACCAGTCTTCAAAGGATGGTGAACAGAGAAAGTTAAGCTGATAATCGAACAGTGAAAGGACTGTTCGACCAGCATACCTGCCGATATGCTTGGTGGCAGCATCTTCAGTATAGTCGTTGCAAAAATATAACATGGATTTCTCCCTGGGAAAAATAGGAGAAGGAAGTGTTTGAATGATACCAAACTGTCGAGAGACCAAGTTTGGTTGATACGCGATCAAGCTCAAGTGAGTCTTGGAGCTTTTAAAGCGCAGGGGCATTATTCTAGGTGTGAGAAATGCTTCCCACATTATTGTGTGTTCTTCGACCTGAGGATCACCTGACGACTTAGGATGGGGCCTCGTGAACCATTCTGGACCAACCTTTCGTCGAGCGAAGGGAGCCATGGTCGAATCAAATTCTTTTCTTCTTGCAAACATCAAGACGAAGTTTGCAAAAGTCTGTTGAAGCTCCAGCCCATCTTCAGTCGGGGTCAGTAGAGCTAATCTGGTGCCTTCGATGCGCCTATTTGCTATCTCAGGGGCTTGCTCATTTATTTGAGTCTTCTGGGGTAAGAAAGACTCGAAAGTGGCATTGAGCCACAGCTGAAGTAGCCAAAAAGGTCCTGCAAGCAACAGACTGGCTCTATTCTCGATGATCTTCAACAGAGTCGCTCCGCTGCTGATCGACTCGTACAGATTCGCCAAGATCAATTCTGCCAAACAAATATTTTGGCCATGGTGGAGTTGGGTGGCGAGGGTGACCATCTTCTTTGTCACCTGTAAAGACTTTGTGCAGAACACAAAGCGTGATAGCCAAAGGGCTAGAAACGCGATATGCTCTACATCCGACACAGTGGCTGTCGACCTATCATGGTAATGGTTGATATAGGTGGTATAGGTGGGTTTCGTAGCTGAGAATCCAATCTGATCCTCCGACATTTCCTCTGGGTCGAAATAATCCCCAGTGGGTCGAAGGCCAGTGATGGCAGCCACGTCGAAAAGCGTGGGTGTTAGCATTCCACAAGGAAGGTGGAAAGTGAAATGAGTGTAATCCCAGAAAAGCAAGGAGGCTATCAGCATCTCAGGGGAGTAGTTGAGACCCGTCTTCAACAGCATAACTAGGTCGTATATCCCCAGGTCCTTCCAGATCGAAGCCTGGCTTTTTTCCATTTTTTCCAGCCAAGCACTGTAGTCAGGAGTGAAGCTAGGGCTAGACCTGAAAGCGCTAACACCCCTATTGAAGAAGCGAAGATCAATTTTCTCTTTAGCGGGATCTTCGTTATCCTCTGCATCTTTTTTAGAGCATCCAACAGGTTTGAGCTTTTCAAGCACTGGAAAGAAGCTTTTGATCTTCATGGCTTCATCGATGCATGGGGTTAGCGGGCCAGACATGGTGAAGATTTGGTTGGAGTATCCAACCAGAATCATTAGTTGGTGTGAATAAGCTTCACGCTCAGTAGTTTCTAGGGGTTCAGGAACCCTTCGTTGGCCTGTAGGGGTAACTATGGGGACAGTTGAGAAGATCTTGGGTTTAGCATTTCTGGAAGGGATGTTAGAACTAGGAGCGGTAGAGGAACCTGAGGCCATTGTTGAGTTAAGGTTGAAGATGAAGTGAAGAACTAAGTGTTTGCAAGTTTGCAGAGATTTTATGTTCAACAAGGAAGTTTGAAGGCAGGACAGCGTGAAAAAGTCCCACAATGGGTACTTGGCGCTATTTATAGTGGTTGGGAAATCCCCAAATTCGAGGCCATTTAATGTTGCAGAAGATAGTGGGACACGTGGCGTTCCCCCGTTGATATAGTCGTTATACAGAAATGAAAAGGTGCAGCGTGCGCCCTCGTTTTTGGGAAATTGTCATGATGACAATTTGTGAAAAGACATTGGGCACGCTGCACGCCGTACTGAGGTGACGTCTTAGGTACGGATGAAATGATGGCTTTTTCTTGGGATTGTCAGTGGTTGGTAGAAGACAAAAAGTGCACAGTTTAATTTGTGGCTAAGAATGAAAAGACAGGTGTCGAATGGAATTTCAAAGAATGCCTTTTTCTTTTCAGAGTCGAAATAAGGCATTCTTGGGGGGCAATTTGTTGGCTCCTAAATTCGACACCCTTGTTTTTATTAATATAAGCCATTAAAGCTGAAGGATGGTTTCGACCAGCTGGTTCTGTCGAAGTGCTCGTCAGAAGATGGCAATGTACTTAGAGAATTTCTTCCAAGGGAGAATTTGGTTGCCTTCGACGTCGAAGGTGTTTCTCGTCGAAGGTGCTTCTCGACGAAGGTGTTCGATTGTTCAGAGTGGAACGGTTTGAGATTCAAACGTTTGGAGGGAAAACGGTTCCCAGCGGTTACCAAGTGCAACGTGCCAAGATCTGGAGCGTCGAACGCTGTGAACGTGCCAAGTGGAGTCATCTCGAAGCAGTGTAACTGCCCGACGGTTACTTGGGATGTGTTTAGTATAAATATTAGTAGTTCACGCAGTTTTTCGTGTGTGTTCACAATTATATACAAGTCACTCATATAGATTCGAGTACCCAGCGTGAGAGAAAGAATTGTTGAGAATGTATTTGTGAGACACCACTTTATTAATCAAAGTCATTTATTTTCCAGAAACTTTACTTGCTTTCTCCTTTACTTTTCCAGTCGAAGCCTTCATTTTAAGCCTTCCTTTTATTCTTCATGCAATTTACATAAAGCTTCTTTATTTTCTTGTCATTTAACCATTATCAAACTTAGTCAAAACCCCAAAATCAACCATGTCTTAGGATCAATCTGATCGATCCTGTGAGTCACCAAATAAGTAACCTTTTGGAAGATCAGCGGTTGTTTACCAATTCCCACGGTAAACACACTTTGAAAGAATTACTTCACACTAAACCACTCCCTACTGGTTGTTTGAAAGTATCAGTTGGCATTGCTTTGGAGAAGGATGCGTTATTACCACATCCTGACGATGTTTCGGATGCCATACTTGTGGGAGATGCAATCGGTTTGTTTGTTGCATGGCCATCAAGCTTCATTAGTGTAGATAATGAGGTATACTTAAAACTATATATATGAACCTTTGAGTAATCAAAGTTTTTACGCGCATTTTACGTACATTTGTTTTTACATGGTTATGTTAATTAGATTCTAACAAAATCCAAAGCAAAAGACAAGGGGATTCCGCGACAAACCGAGTCAGTGGCATCAATAAAAGAGGTACATGACAATTATATGATATTTATGCATGTAACTAATTAAATGTTAATTCGTGATCTTATACTTCACATAACTAATTATATGATCTTTAGATTCATGCTAAAGAGAATGAAGATGTCGGTAGGGGTAAGAATCCTGAAATTAACAACATTTCCACACAAAAAAAGGTTATTGCTAAGAAGACCGCGGCTAAAAAAAACCTACTTCCAAGTTTAGGTCATGCCTTGGGACATTTTTAGAAATGTCCGATATTTCGGAAGGAAATACTCGTCTTCTACCTATGGAGTTTGGTATTTTTGGTTTTGAATATTCCGAAACAATTGGTATGGAGGATTTTGATCAAGTTTTACAACATACGCAATTAGGCCTCGATGTTGTTAATACATACATAAGGTATATCCGATCTACTTTGTATAATTAATTGATCAATTCATTTACTCATTTCAAATGTTAATGAGGTCTTTTATTTAAGGTTTTTGTATAAAAAATTGATACGCCCGAGTGGAATGGAGCAAGGATTCACTTTCTTATCTCCTTTCAGTACCAACTTAGGGTTAATCATTCATAAACCAGATAAAGTCATGGCGTATGTACTCGAGCGCTTTATGGCCGACAAAGATACCGAAAAGTTATTCTTTTTACCGCTTAATACCGGCAACGACTTAGATTTTCATTATAAATTCACCTATTATAATTTTCCATATTTTGACGTTGTGTAGAAAGTTTTCATCTCACATTTGTTTAATCTTACAATGGACATTGGTTGTTGGTCGCGATTAATCCTATCAGAGAAGTTGTATATTATCTGGATTCTTTATGCAACGATCCAAGTAGACACCAAGATATGAAGAATATGGTTGATACATAAGTGAGATTGTTCTAAATATTCATGTGTATATTTATTTATTTATTTATTTATTTATGTGAATTGTTCTAAATATGCTTTTATGTTTTATTAGCATTATACAAGTTTTTTGAGCACAAAGAGGTGTTCAAGTGCCAAAGAGTAAATCCAACAACATTATATGGATTATAGTGGAGGTATATTAATTAATAATCACAATTTTGATTATATTAATAGTGATGATACTTGATAAAACTTATGCCTTATCCATATTTTCTTTTCACGTGTAGTGTCCTCGGCAGCGTAATGAAGTAGATTACGGTTTTTACATGTTGAGGTTTATGAGAGAAATCATTCTTTTGGATCGAATAGAGATTCAATCTAAGGTATGGATTTCTAACTTAGGGGTTATTTTAATATTTAACACATATTTCTCATATAATTAAATAGTTTTAACTTAAACATACTATGTTATATTATCATGTAGTACTTTGATGAATTCAAGTGTGCTTATTACTCAAGTTCTCAGTTGGATGAACTTAAGGAGGATTGGTATCAATACATTATTGAGACGAAAGTTATATAAGGTATATTGTAATCTTACTTTAATTGATGAGAATTTTGAGTATATATATTCAAGTGTTACAATTTTGTTGTTGTTTGTCATGTGGTAAATTATATATTTTTTGTTTGTATCATGGTATGAATTACGATATTTTTGTGTTGTTTCAGGTTATATGTGCATATGTAGAAGATAGAGATGAATAGATTTTGTAATGGTATATAATGGTGTTGTTTTGGTGTTGTTTTTTTGTAAAAGTATATACAGGTGCAAAATTTGTAATTTGTAATGGTATATACATGTATCATAGTATCTTTGGTATGTATTTGTATCATAGTATCATAGTAATTTGTAATGGTTTAGGGTAATATGTAATTTGTAAAAGTATCATATTATTTTTTGGTATTATTTTTTATTGGATTAAAGCTCTAATATTAGTGAAAATCTGGTGAAATTTATAATGGTATATACAGGTGCAAAATATTGTGAAAACCTGGTGCAAATATGGTTAAAATCTGTTCATATAAAATTGTATATATCAAACAGCGATTTTTTTTCAAAAAGGTTATATAAAAAATTTCGTTGACATTAGACAGCGCTTTAAAAAATACTGTCTAAAGCCTCCATTAGACAACGCTTTTACTGTAAAAGCGCGGTCTAAAGGGGATCTTTTTATTTTTATTTTTTGTTTCAGAAAAAGCGCTGGCTAAAGGAGGCCTTTAGCAACGCTTTAAAAAAAGTGTTGCCTAAAGGGGGCTTTAGACAACGCTTTAACATTAAAAGTACTGCCTAAAAGGGTTTTTTTGTTTCAGAAAAAGCGCTGGCTAAAGGGGGTCTTTAGCAGCGCTTTAAAGGTAAAAGCGCTGGCTAAAGGGGGCCTTTAGCAGCGCTTTTACCTTTAAAGCGCTGGCTATAGGGGGCCTTTAACAGCGCTTTAAAAATAAAAGCGTTGGCTAAAGGGGGCATTTAGCAGTGCTTTCAAAGTAAAAGGGCTTCCTAAAGGGGAGATTTAGCAGCACTTTTACTTTTAACAAAGCGTTGTCTTTTCCTACAGCAGCGCTGGAATAGACAGCGCTTTAAAGCGCTGTCTAAAGCCAAAAAAGGCGCTGTCTAAAGTCTTGTTTGACGTAGTGCAGAGCTATTCTGACAGCTCCTACCTTATCTAGCATGGCTTCAAGGTGTTTTTCAAAATATTTTCTTGATAAAAATTAGTTTGAAAATAATTTTATGTAATTGTGTGCTTTAGCCATGTACTTTTATGAGAACACCCTTATACTTTACAATATATCCACTCTGACTAATTAAGGTAGAACTTTCTCAAACTTTAAAACTTTGTCAGATGCTTTATTTCTTGTAAACACTTGCTTGAGTTTACTTGAGACGAGGCTTGAGCTTGTAATCCATTTTATTTACATCATAACATAGTCAAGTTCATCAACCCCTAATACTTAAGTTTGCACCTTTATCCGCTTAACCGCTTATACTTGACTTGTTAGAAGACATTAATTCAATAGGCATTAGTTGTCATCATCAAAAGTTGTTGTCTCTGTTAAAAATACATCGCCTACAAAACAAGGTTCCACAGTAGAGATGCAAATACAAAGAGGGCCTCAAAAAACTACTTTCCAAATGGAGTGTCCAGATTTTTACATTTAGAGATACTCATTTAGTCATTGCACGATTCTTGATTGATTCTATATAGATATCAATGCATATGTGTGTAAGCGAATTAGAAAAAATGACTAAATTGACAATTAAAACCAAACCAAATAAGAAAAAAAATTATTTTTCCTGGTTCGGTTCAAAAATCAAATCGAATTGATGAAAACCGAGGTGGGCTGGACTAGTTCTCAATTTTATTTGTAAGAACCGCCAAAACGGTGAACTAAACTGATGACTATAATTATCCACTTAATCTTTTATTCAACCCATTATTAATCCCAAAATTTTTACCATCCCAATCCTTCTTCATCTTTGTTTACACTTTTTTCTTTTCAACAAAACATGCAGCCAACAACTAAATTCTAAACATTAAAAGTAGAAACACAAAGTCACAAAAATTTTCTCTCACCGAATTGTTGCTATCGCCGACCATCACAATTGTTGCTCTTGCCTCTATCATTGTACTTTGTTCCTATGTATTCTTTGTGTTTCAAGTTCTCTATATTAATTTTCATCTTTTTTTTAATCTTTTTTGCTTCTACTTCATCAACGATATTCATTCTAAATTGTTATAAAAGTTTTCACGTGTGTGTGAGGTGTGAAATATGTTAGTTTATGTGTATTGCAATATTTGTTATTCTTGTTGTTTTTTATTAATTAAACTTTCAATCTATTCCCAACCTTAAAATTATAGAAGTTTATTTTATTGAGAAAAATTGTTAAGCTTATCATTATAGTTATAGTTGTTGTTGCTATCAAAAGGGAAAAGTTGTAAAACTCCATTTTATGTTTACTTCTTCCTTCACCCACACCATTCGTTTGCCATACATGGATGGATTCTCTTAGTAACTGATTATGAAAAATGGTTATTTATTTATGATATTTTACTTGGTTGAGTTGTATACTCTTTATCTTTTAATTTCATAAGGGTTAATAAATCTAGGTCTACTTAGTTGTTTATACTTTATACTTTTAGCATGATTTTATTTATTTATTATGATTATATGTTCTTAAAGCTTCATTTGCCCGCTCTTATTAAATCTTCATTTTATGCTTTAAAACTACTTATTTTAGTGTTCTATTTAAAATGTTCTTATCAAATTGTTGAGTTTATTTGTTTATAGGGTTTTTACAATTTTTTTGTTAAAGGTAAATGAAAATTGAGGCAAAATGGCAAGTGAAAGGGTCATAGGCAGCAACAAACATGTTGATTCTTCTACAACAAATAGATCTATTCCTCCTCCTCCTTTAAATGTAATTATTCCAATACAAAGAGAATTACAATCACCTCAGACTCAAACACCAACACAAGGAGAACAACAATGATAGTACTTGATGTGATAATAAGGTGGAACAACACCTATTTGATGTTTTAGAAGTTATTGTTAAATATGATAAGGCATTTAACTAACATCAATATCAAGATAATTCATTTAGTGTATTTTTTAAGGTCTTTTATGATGCAACTATTTCATTTTTTGGTTCATTGCATGTTACTAATACTATTACTTTTTTCAAAAAGTTGTATTGGGATCGATGAATACAAAAATGCAACTAATATTTAGCAAGTATTGAGATAATGGTGCTATCAAACTATCTTTTATTTATGGTTGTTGTCTTAGATCCTCTATATAAATATGATTACATTAAGTTCTCTTTATAAATATAATTACATTAAGTTCTATTTAAATAAGATGTATGGAAGTGCAAAGGAGAAAGATATGCTAAAAACATTGAAAGATTTGTCCATAAATTGTTTGAGTTATGAAGTTGAGTATCTCATTTCTATTGTGTCTAGTAATGCATCCACAAGTTATTCTACACAAACTAACAAAAGTCAATATGTTGTTGAAGATGATAATGATGATGTTGATTGGAAAGATGTTTTTAGTTTGAAAATGAAGCAAAAAGAAGTTGATGTAAAAAAGAGTGAGTAGAGAGGTATGTTAGGGAAGAAAATGAAGATTGCAAGTATCTTTCATTTGATAATTTGGAGTAATGAAAGGGAAAATCTATAAAATATTTATCGCATGGCTCGAGATATATTAGATATATCAGTGTCTATCATTTTCTCTGAGTTGATTTTTAGTACAGGGTGATCGGGTACTTCATCCATTTCGTAGTTGTTTGAATTCTAATACTGTTAAAGTGTTGATTTGTATCCAAAATTCGATAAGAAAGTCTAAGGTGATTGAAGAACAAATTGAAGAAGGTATAAAAATTTTAAATTTTTTTTAATTGTTTACTTTATTAATGTCATTTTTAAACTAATCTTTTATGGTTTGTATGCGTGTTTTAATTTTTAGAGATTGATGGCATACGTCTAATTAGTACCGAAGTTAATAATAAAAGAGTAACAACATGATGTGAATGAAGTAATTTAAGGTTGAATTTAATTTGATTTATTCAAATTGGAAACAAATTCATTGTTCTATATTTTAACTATGTGTTACTTCAATTTATTTTAGGATGTTGAATTGGTGACTCAAGTGGAAAAGGAAGTAAAATTTTATTTTGGTTGTATTGTGTTATTTGGTGGTAAGTTAATGAATTTGGTTGTATTTTTTATTTGATATGATTAGGGGTGGAAATAGGTCAGACTGATAACAGGAACCTACGATCCATTCTATATAGGTTCAGGCTACGGTCTAACCTACATAGACTCAGGTTAGGCTTAGATTTTTTTATAAGTCTATTTAATTAAAAAGGTTAGGTCTCAGGCCATGAAAAAAGCCTTTTAGGTCTAATAGGCCGACCTATATAAATAAATATGAATAATTTTTTTATTATTATCATATTATGTTTTGTACTTTGAATCAAAATACATAAATAAAATTTGATTATTTTGGAGAACTAATGAGAATAAGATGAAAACACCTTATGAACAATGTTATAACTCGTTTTCACAAGTCCTCTTAAACAAATAGTCTCACAAAACTTATGCTAATTGGTAAGTTAAAATAAATTAATTTAAACAAACTTTTAGTTTTATTGGTTTTTTAGTTTGTTAGTCTATTTAAACATTATTTAAATTGCTTATTCACATATGTCTAAAATAATAGACTTTTATGTAGGCTAACAAGCTAACCAGGCCTTAGAAAATGTAAAGCTCAAACATAAAAATAAGTCTATGATAGGATACAAATCAGGCTTAGGCTTCAGTTTTTTTGACAGACCAAACTTAAGCTTGACAAAGCCTAACTCGATCAAACCTATTTTCATCCCTAGATATGATGGTGAATTTATTTTGGTATATTAGTCACTCTCAAATGCCAACTTTTATATTTGATGATGAATTTATTTTGGTTGTATTAGTCACTTCCACTTGCCAATTTTTTTATGTGATAGTGAACAATTATTTTACGATGTAATGATAATTACGTCACTGTTTTGTATGAATTAAGTACAACTTATAAGTTGTTTGAAAAGTTAAACGTATAATAGAAGAAATAGATGATATGCAATTTATTATTTAAAAAATAATATTAAAAAATACATTGAAAAATATGATAGCGAAAACTACACATAAATATAATATTTAAAAAAATATTATAATTCGATCAATCGAACCGATCTAAATTGTAAATTAAATCAAATCAATAAAGATATTATTAGATCAGACATTTTTGACCAAAAATTGATCATAATTAAACCTATAACATCCTAATCAATACATATGTGTGTTTGAATTTCAATATTCAAACAAAATGAATAATTTTAGAAATTTATAGAATTTGAGAGAACCACTAAGTGTGTAATGAACAATTATCTTTTAAAGTTGTATTAGAATATGAATTATTAAGATTCACAAACTCTTTGTGTATATAGGTGGTTGGACCCCCTACAGCTATTGAGAGTAGGATATACTAATTTAACAATATCTTCGTTAGGGAATCTTGATGCAATGCTTCGGTATGATGCTCTTGTCTAAAGCACTAAAGCCTTCTTTTTCTAAATAAGTATGGAACATGAATATACTGACCAACATGCTTTGCTTTAGAAATACACACACACCTGGCTTAATTATGTTCAAAGTATATGCAATGCATGGCACTTATTTCTACAATTTGATCTCTTTTAAATTCATATGAATTCTCGTGCAAGTTTTTTTTGTTGTCAATCTTAAAAGAAGAAAAGTTGATTGCTGGCATATACTATGATGTGCCCTGATGATCGGATATATTGATGCTTTTAATTTAATTCATTATCTTTTTGGTGCAAATAGATCGGATTGTATTAGATTGATTAAATTGTTTGATTTGGATAGTATATAGTTGCTTTGATCAGACTTGAATGATTATTTTAAATTCGTTAAAAACTAAATCTGAATGAGTTTAACTAATATTTATTTTATTTATTTTTATTATTATAGTTGTGACTCATTATAAAAATGAGATTAAACGAATTCGAATTATTATCATTTTTATAATTTAATGATGATATTTATACTCATAAAAATATAAGACATATAATATAAAATTGAGTGTTATTATAGTTTGTGATTTAAAGTATGATAATGAACAAATTAGTATTAAATAATATTGAAAATATTATCGTGATAATAATATTTTCATTAATAATAAAAGAAAATAATTTTTTTTTGTCTTTTTTAAAACTTTGATAGTTTTTTTTAAATTTAAAAAATGAATGTGTGAATTTTATAAAAAATTGATTATTTTGTGAGTTTAGCTCAATAATTCTTAAACCGACTACACCATTTGACTTATTCGTTAAACTGATATAATTGAATCTATCAAAAATCGAGATTTTATCAGTCGAATTTGAATCGTTAGAGTGAAATTGCAATTTACGATGGATTTAAGTTTTGGATTCAATATCAACTTAAAACGACCGATTGTCTTCCCTTATTTCCAACATCAAAATAACTTAATTACTCGATCTGTAATAAGTTTACTAACAACGTAATTGTTCCTATTGACATTATTAAGTATACGCCATAAACGATATACAATATTGTGTATTTTAGATGTGAAAACACTCACGAGTCTTTTTGTTTAAAAATATTTTTTTTTAGTTGAAAAATAGAATGTTGTATATAAATTCTATCCTTAACTACAATTTTTAGACAGTGTGAGAGTATTTTGACGGTTCGAATCATATATTAACTATATATATTAATGTATGCATTTAAAGTTTTAGTAAAAGATGAGGCATTGCATTTTAGGTGGGGTTTTTAAAAATGGGTTTGATTCTTCTACTATGTAACTTTAAGAGTCAATAAAAGTTTAGCTCTAAATTTAATGCATCTCTAGTCTAAAGTTTCATGGCTATCACCACTTTCTTGATAGATCAGTGTTTTCCTATGTACATAATTTTGCTTCTAATGTAGGCATAATTTCCGAAGAAAAGTTTAGATAAAAGTTGGCACAATCTTTCTGGTGATTCTTTAATTTGGTCTAAAATAAATCATATATGTACACGATGGATTCTTCATGTCTTCTTCTTTTTTTTACTTTACTTCTATTTAAATGCAAAAGCATCTAGATTCTATCTTTATGGTGTAATAGTAATATGGTGAGATAACCTTAAGAATATGCATATAAATCCCTGTCGCAATCCACATGCACTGTTGAATTAAACTTATAAGTTAGTTTAGTTATTATCTAATAGCTTTTTATTTATAATTTTCTTTTTTTTACTTCAACCAATGACATTGAAGAAAACACTTTGTCACTCAATTATAAAAGTTTTTAACTCAAAAGAGTATAAGTATGTAATTGATTGTTTCTTGAGCTATTGAATTAAACAAATACATAAGTGTAAAATAAAACGAAAAGATAAAGAGATTAAATGTGTAAATAATTGTTTGATAGATTATGTGTTTTGTGAACAAAAACATGTAAGTGCATATTTGTAAATAAATGCTAGTTTTATAAACTAAAACATTATGATTGGAAGAACTTAGAAGTAGGGGTCCATTTTATTTCCTAAAAAAAAAAATTATATAATTTTGTGTTTAAATTGTACATATTTTAAAAACATATGATACATGTTTAATACTTATTTGATTTTATCCACATAAAACTATAATAATAGATCTTCCATTTCTTGTTAAGAAATGAGTGGATCCCTACTTAAAATTTAGTCTTTCTCAACTATTCATGCGGGTATTGGACGATAGTATATGACACTCCATGTTTGACTTATTGTTTATTCTTTTATGATATTTTATTTTTTATTTATTAAGGTGTGTATTTCCTTCTTGTTTGAAATAATTTATATTTTATAAATGTTTTGTTGACTAAGTTGTTAAAGGATATTTTAGTATTTTATTATATTTTAATATTGTATATAAATAGTCTAATAGTAGATAGATCAATGTATTCATTATTCTTTATTTTGTAGCCGTTATTTAATATATTCCTTTTGTCTTTCATCTCTCTTTTGTGCACCAATAATTAGTATCTAGAGCTCTTGTTCGAAATCCACAGGAAACACGAGTGAACAATGATGTGTTGTGTGATTGAGAATCGCATTTTTCTGATTTTATGGGATTTGGGAAACACTGTATGTTAGTGAGTTTTGAGTGAACTGCACAAGGTTGAAGATGAACGGAAATGGCGATATCAGTTCCAAGCTTCCAGTGTTTGATGGCAAAAAAATGGAATCGTTGGGAAGATCCAGATGCGTGTTTTATTCGTTTCTCAAGATGTGTTAGATCTTGTCATGATGGCTATGCTTTATTAACAGCAAACGCGACGGAAGCACAGAAGACAACGCAGAAGGCGATAAGGAAGAAAAATTAGAAATCATTGTTCTACATCCATCAGTGTGTGGATGCGAATGTGTTTGAGAAGATTATTAACTCTGAAACAACAAAGGTTGTGTGGGACACACTGGTCAAATGTTACGGTGGTGATGCATCAGTGAAGAAGGTGAAACTTCAGTCCCTAAGAAAGCAATATGAGAATCTCAACATGAAGGACAATGAGAAGTTTTCTGAGTACATTTCTAGAGTGATTCTGATCACTAATGGGATGAAAACTTGTGGAGAAACCCTTTCTGAACAAGTAACCATAGAGAATGTATTGAGATCTTTAACTTCTCAATTTTATTACATTGCGGTAACAATTAAACATTCTAAAGATCTGGGCACCATGAGAATAGAAGAGTTGCAAAGCAGTCTAGAGGCGCAAGAGTTGCGTCTGACTGAAAGAAATTCTGAGAGGAAAGTTGAGTAGGCTCTGAAGGCTTCTTTTGTCAAGAAAGACCAAGAGCAGAAGAGACATGGTGGTAGTTCCAAGAAGTCAAAAGTCTTCTATTCTGATGAAAAGAAACATCAGAAGGGAAATGAGAAGTATGACAAGAGAATGGTTCAGTGTTACTGTTGTAATAGGTTTGGAGACTTTGCTAAAGATTGTTGGTGAAACAAAGAAGGAGCAAAAATAGCCAGAGAAGATTCAGATGATGAACCTGATTTATTAATGGCTTATGAATTTGATGAGTAACCTGCGAGATTGTCATTTTCTAATTCTGAAGGGGAAGAAGATGATTCTGAATATTCTGACTCAGAAGGAGAGTTTGAATATGAGTCATAATCAGAAGATGACACTGAAGATTCTGAAGATGAGTCAGAATCTGAGGTTTCTGAAGATGACTCAGAGTTAGAAGATGACTCTGAAGCTGAAGACAAGTCAGAATCCGAAGGTGATTCTGAGTCTGAAGAAGAATCGGAAGATGAGTCAGAATCTGAAGGAGATTCTGCTTCTGAAGATGAGTCAGAACTTGAAATTTCTGAAGGTGAGTCAGAGTCAGAGGATGAAGAATCTTTTGGAGACTCTAAAGATGAGTCAGATGGTGAATTTGATTCCGATCCAAATTTTGAATCAGGTGGTGGTCATGCTTCTAGAAGGGAAAACTCTGAAGACGTGGGTTCTAGAGGACAAGCTTCTGAAGATGATCATGTTTCTGGTGGAAATCATGTCTCTGAAGGTGGACCTTCTGAAGGAGGAACTTCTGAATGAAATCCAGCCTTTGACGGTGATCATGATTCTGAAAGTGGAACTTATGAAGGCAGAGCTTATGAAGGTGATCCAACTTTTGAAGATGGTATTTCTAAAGGTAGTGGTTCTAAACGAGGTCCAGAAGCTAACAAAGGTGGAGCTTCTAGTGGTAGTCAAACTTCTGAAGAAAGTCCAGAAAGAGATATTGTTCCAGAATCAGAAGGATATTCTGAACAAGTTCAGAGGCCACATAGAGAGAAATATACCAAGGAGATTTATAGAGTTTGACAAGCTGTAAGATACTGAAGGGACTCTGGGGTATAGAGTGTTATTCCCTTCTAGTGTTACATCAAATGCATAGCTGATATGCTATTCTGACTTTGATTGGTATGAAGACAGAGTTGATTGAAGAAATACTTTTGGATATGTTTGTTTATGTCTGGAAAGTTCTATTTCTTTGTGCTCCAAGAAGTAGCTGGTGGTTGCGTTGTCAACCTGTGAAACTCTCAAGAAGAAAGTTTAGATGAAGGCCATGAAAGAAGAGTTTGATGATATTGAAAGAAACAAGACTTGGAAGATGACTGAGCTTCCGAAGGAGAAGAAAAATATTAGTGTCAGGTGTGTTTTTAAGGAGAAATCTTCATTTCTAAATGGATTATTAGAAGTTGCATACTGTAGCAACCAGAAGCAACTTGCAAATGTTCTGACGAAGGATGTCAAGACTGAACACTTTATCCGTTTGAGGGATGAAATTGGTGTTGTCAGTTTTGTGTAAATATAAATTAAGGGATGGTGTTGGAAATAATTTATATTTTAGGAATGACTTGTTGACTAAGTCTGTTAGAGAGTATTTTAGTATTTTATTATACCCTAATATTGTGTATAAATAGCTTAGTAGTAGGTAGGTTAATGTATTAATTACTTCTTATTTTGTAGCTGTCATTTAATATACTTTTTGTCTTTCATCTCTCCTTTATGCACCAACACTCCTTAATATATATGTGTTTGTATGTCTATACTCCTCTTATTTAGATTAAATATAAAATTATCAACTTCTATTATATTTTGGATAACTATAACAATTTTACAATCTTCATGTGAAATTCTATAACGACTATTATTTATGTTGAGATATTAGATATAATCCAAATTGTGTAATCTAATCCCAAGTTTAATTAGGGTTTGTTAACCTACTTGATGTACAAGTTAGTTGTATATAAATAGATTAGTTTGTAAATCAATTTGTAACAATTCAATTCAATAATAGAATCCTTATTTCCTTACTCTCTCTATCTCTCTCTCTCTCATTAAAAGTGCTTCACACACTAACAAATTGGTATCTAGAGCTTCGATTAGATTCTTGATCGTGTTTTCAAGAATCGCACGGTAGAGATCATATTTCAAGAACTGGACGTTTAAGACCATGATCAGTTCAACTGAAGTACAATGTCAAAAAATTGTTGTCGACCACAAGGATAGTTGATTGTGGCATTTTAGGTTTGGGTATTTGAACTTTCGATCACTCAATCAGCTGATTACTCAAGATATGATAAAAGGTATCCCAAGTCTTGAGATGCCTGACAAAATCTGTAAAGGTTGTTTAGTCAGAAAGAAATCCAGAAACTCTTTCGTTTTGACTATGCCAATGAGATCATCTGGCATACTCAAAGTGGTACATTCAGATGTATGTGGCCCATTCTAAAAATATACCATTCATGGAAACAAATATTTTGTTTCGTTTGTCTATGAGTTTAGTCGAAAGTTATGGATCTATGTGATCAAAAGAAAGGACAATGTATTTGAAATCTTTAAGAGATTCAAGATACTTGTCGAAAACTAGAGTGAGAAGAAGATCAAAGTTCTGTGAACAGATAGAGATGATGAATACACATCCAAGATATTTGAAGAATTCTGTGCAAAACATGGTGTCGATTATGAGGTAACTGCTCCCTATACGCCTCAACATAATGGAATTGCAAAAAGAAGAAACATAACCAGTTTTGACTGCAGTTTATATTCTGAACAGGTGTTCTAACACCCCAAAAATATATATTAATTATTTAATTAATTTAGTATGATTATCAATGATTATTGGTGAATATAAGAATTATGGTGAATTAGTCGATGCGGTGTAATTATATGAGTTGGTGAATTTTATAATGTGATGTGATGTGTTTGTTAGTAAATAGATGTCGTAGAAATTATATAAGTTAAGGTCATTGGGGTGTATGACTAAAAGTGTAGAAACATAAGGTTGAAAGTGATAACTGGTATTTTTGGGTTAATTATGAGGTTTATTATTATTTTATAATAATTGAAATAGAATTATTAGTAGAATAATAGGATTGGTATTATTTTATTAAATAATTAATTAATTGAGATAGTTATATTATTATTGATATACATTAGAGTAATAATAAGGGAAAAGAGTCAGTACGTAGAAATAGAGAAAGAGAAGCGTAAAAGAGAGAAGAAGAGAAGAGCACTAGGAAGTTAGGACAAGAGATTTCACCGTAGAGATCAAGAATCAACGAAAAGCTAAGGTAAGGTGAGATTCTAACTTTATAAAGGGTTTCCTAATGATGGGGTATGGTAGGATCTAGATTGTATGTTTTGATTTCTCCTTATTTGGTTGTTTTGGGGTTTTTCCCATTGATAAATTTTCTGGTGATTTTGGTGTGTTTTTGATGGAATTGGATAATATGAATTGGTTAGGATTGATAGAAAATGGTTGGTGAATAATTAACATGCTTAAAAGGTAAATTTTGATGAAAAAATTATGATTTTTGGGTGTTGAAACATAGGAGTATCGTAACTGAAAATTACAAAAAAATTCTCTGTTATTGCAGGGTAATCGGTCACCCATTTATGGTAACCAGTTACCATATGAAAAGTTACAAACACAGTAGCTACTGACTTGCAGTAACCGGTTACCATGAGAAATTTTGGAAAAACAAGGTTACTGTCTTGCGGTAACCGGTTACCATAACTGGGTAACCCGTTACCACTGTAAGTAGCAGGAATTTTTGGAAAACTTTGAAAATCAATAACTTTTGCCTCAGGTGTCCGTTTGACGCGCCGTTCGAACCTACAGAAAGCTAAAAATATTTTCTACTCAATAAATATGATTTAAAGAAGTATGAGATGATTTTATGAATTTTGTTTCATTGCGATGTTTTGATGTAATTGTGAAATTATGAATATGATGATGGAATCGATGGGATTGGTATTATGATTGAATACGATGATGTTGCATGAATATTTTGATGGTGTGACATGATATGCATGATAATGATATTGAGCGAAGGCCTGCATTGGTGTGGCATTGATAGGTAATAATAATTAATATGAAATTAAGTTGTTGCATGTTAGTGTCGCATGCATTCATAAGCGAATGCCTGTATTGGCTAGTGAAGTTGATTGCCCTAAATTGGCATTATTGTGAAGAGGGTTTTACCCTGTTGGTATCACATGCATTGAGTCAGTGTTGGTCTTTTTGCATCATATTATGATTAATAATTTGATGGGTGAATATAAATGAAAGTATGTATTATATTATGATGGATGCTATGTGTTGATTGTGTACTTAATTATGTTGTTTTGTTTCTTAATACGATGAACAAGAAAAGGTGTGAAGTGAAGATGTATAATAATAATGTGTACTTGAATCTCTACCAGCTCATTATTATGACTTCTCTTATATTGTTATGAAATCTCACCCTTTCTGTTTGAATGTTACCTCCACGTGGGTAACGTGCAAATGATCCGAAGTAGCTAGAGATCAAAGTTTAGCTGAGGAGTTCCTTCAGTTGCGTAGATTGATTCGGTATCTGCTCTGATACGTAATACTTGGAGGTTTGACAATTGTTTATTTTGTTGGGAGTAAACTTGTATTACTCCATGGATTTGAGTTTAATTTATGAATTATGTGGAATTCTGAAAGATGCTAATTATAACTCTTGTTGGAGAATTGAGAATGATTCGTTATTGATGTTTTTCCGCTGTGAATAAATGCAATGAAGTTAAGATTTTGAAGTTTATGATTTTGTGTTACGTATTCGGCTTATTGAGCATGTATGATGTATGAAGTATGTGATATCCTATTTGTTGATGTTGTATTCGAGAAATTAATTTACTCTTATTTTTTTTATAAATTACCGAGGGGGAATAGGGTGTTACAATTGGTATTAGAGCAGATCGGTCCGTTCGGTCAAGTTGTTGAGTCTATAGTGTGACAGTGGAATACTGTTATTTTTTTGTTCCTTAATATGAAACATGTGTGTGAAACATTGTTGGTACTTTCTTGTTGTTCTAATCACTTGTTTGTAGGAGTGCGATTGAAACAAGTGGGGGAGAAGCTTGTTCTTCTATGAGATGTTTCAGGTGTGAACAATTGGTTTAGCATGTCGTGAAGTGCATGGGTGCAGACATTAGTGTTGTTGTGTTGTTTTTTCAATTTTGAAGGAAGCACAGATTCCAGATTTAATTCTAACAGTCAGACGAAGTGTTCTTAAGGGGGAATGATCAGGTACTCGTGTTGTTCGCATCTCTAGAAATGGAGGGTGATGTTATGACTAATAATGTGCCTGTTGTGGGTGAGTCTTGATGTCTCCTGAGGATAATTGCGACTTATTGTTAGAGAGAAATGTTGGATTAACTTGATGTTAGCCTTGGGGTGAACTATCTATAATTAACCAAGAGATTACAAAGTGTTTTAGCGAGTCGATGCAGATTTTCATGCCTGAAGGTTGTACGGATTCAAAATTCTTACTTTTTGGTCAAGTAGAGTAGCCTCTGAAGGAAAAAGAGAATTGTTAAAGGTTACTTCTCAGAGGATATAGAGCAATATGACGATGAATGTGAATATATTTCTTGATGTGATGATGTTGTGGTGATGTATGTACTACTATATGTGCTTGGTGGTATGTATTGGCTTATTCTACTATTTTGAGTGATTGTGAATTGCGAGTCAGAGTTGGAACTCAAAGATACTAGTATTCTTGCGAGAAGAATCAAAGTTTTAAGGTTTTGGTAACGTAATATGTCTTTTGAGTTATAAGAAGAATGACGTTTTGGGTAGTTTTGTGGAAAGAATTGAAGTTTTGGTGTTTTTGAAAACTGAATTTTTGAAGAAAGTAATGTGCATCTCGAGTTATGAGAAGAATGGAGTTTTGGATATATGAAGGAATGGAATTTGTACACAAAAAAAACTGCTTATGTTCCGCCGGTACCCGAGTACCCTGGGATGAAAATCAGCAAAAACTTCAAAAATTCATAACTTGAGTTTTGGATGTCCAATTCGAGTTCCGTTTGAAGCGCTAGAAAGCTAACATGATGAAATTTGTTTTAAAAATAGTTCCAGCACCTGGAACTAATTTATTTGTCACATAATGTTGTTGGATGAGATGTGAAATTTGACGTTGATCTTGTGCTTGGTACCAGACTTGTTCCTATGGCGGATGTCAGTTCAAAGTTGGGAGAATTGGATAAGTTATTAGAAGATGTACAGAGAAATAGAATTGTAAAACCGAATGTATCATTTTGGGAGCTTTGATGTCATTATTTAAGGAAAAAGAAAGCATTGCAAAACTGTATGTGGATTACCGATAACTGATTAAAATAATGGTTGAGGTTACATATCCACTTCGAATGATTGATGACTGGATGAACCAACTGGTAGGTGAGTATGTTCTCAGTATAATTAAATTGGGGTCAGATTATTTTTATATACAGATGAAGAGTGAGGATAGTTAGAGGACAACTTTTAGAAATCAGTGAAGTTATTTTGAATAATTGAATCAGTTGTTGTGGTGTTTATTAACGACATTTTAATTTAGTACGAGTCATAAAAAGGAAATGTTGAATGTCGTGACTCGAATTACAGTGTCAAAAGGGAAGCAAATGTATGTTAGGATGTCAGGATATAGATCATGATTTGAAGAGGTGAATTTTATTGAAAATTTCTATTTCGAATGAAGATGTCTGTAGAATCTATTCAAAGTAAATAAAGGCCTATATTGAGAGGCTTGGAAATTGGTTATGGAGACTAGAAGCTTTTCAGGATTAACTAGTTATTATCGCAGTTTGCTGGAGATGAGGTTAAGTGAGATATGTTGTTAGTGAATGAGTTAAGGGAATGAGATGTTTGACAGTAGTAAGGATGTGAATGTATTAGGTAAGTGCATAGATATGCAACTTATGTCGATTAAGGATGATTAAAATGATGATAATTTTAATGCTAGAGGAAAGATAAATTCAAGAAAGATTGGAATCATGGGTATGACAGAAAAGTATAGACATGAGTTAGGGAAAAATTGGGGAGTGCCATCACCAACCATATGAAGGAATGATAGTGTTGATATTGTGATTAGAATGAGATCCAAATGCGAGATTAAAGGAAAGAGTAAGGATTCCTTGACGTGGTCAAAATTTCTAACTGGGTAAAGAATTATTTTGGAATGAGACGATTTGGATTATACTTGGTGTAGTAGTTTTCCTGTATTAGAATATACTTATCAATTGTGTTATGTTGCGTGCGCATAAGGAGGAATATGAAATGGAGTTTTGGCGTTTATGTATCATTGACGAGGTAGAAATGAAGAAAATTAAGAAAAACTTTTGTAAGCCTTAGAGAGATGGTTGGACATAATGCTCAGGTAACCTTGAGCACAAGGTGAAATATGCTATTATAGTTGGGTAATGTGATACGGTTGCAAAACTGACTGTTAATACTGGTTTTGCATTTTGTATTCGCAAATGTTGTGGTAAGCAAGAGTCGCCACCGACTTTTATTTTATCCAACTTAAGGAAAGGGTGAAAAGAACAGAAAAAGACCTTTTTGAGAGTTTTATGAGTAAGGGGGTAGATTATGGAAAGAGAAGGTGTTAGCACCCTTTCAATCTGTAGTTTTCTACGGGCTCTTAGAGGTTTGCTCATTTTGAAATACCTTTGTGCTTTGTGTGTTTGAAAATGTTTTGAAAATGCCTTAGTACGACAAACTTTGTAATATTTCTCGGGATAGTGGAGAAAGTATACAAAATGTTTTGAAATTGTTTTTGAAAAGTAGTTTTTTGTGTAAGTGCAAAATGTTTGAGCAAACTTCTAATAGCTGTCTATTTTGTTACTCGAAAAGGGTCGTACTTTTCCTCTTTTCCTTTAGACAATTCTATCCTACTATTAGTGAGTAGGTAGCTTTATCGTTGGATGTTAAGGGACAATCGAAGGGACGTTTTACAGTCATAAAGGCAACATATGGAGACGCTTTAGCAATTTTGTTTAAGGGACGAGATCATTTACCGAAAGGCAACAACGTAGGGTCATCGAGGGACTATGATCTTTTGATTTTTATGGGTCTTTGCTAAAGCGTCTGCATTCTCGAGGGACATGACTGCTTTATTTTCCGAAAGACAACCGAAGCGGGGATACCCTAGAGGTACATATGTGCATATATGTTCAATTCAGTTATTTTTTGTCTTTTTATTAGGTTAGATAACGTTTTAATTTACAGTCTTATCATACAATCTTAGTTACTAACAGTTAATATTGCAAAATAATAAATCGGTAAATGTGCGGGAAATAAAATGCAGAAAAAGTAAATCCTAAACTATTACACGGTTTTGGGAGAGTTACATAAAAAAGAGTGCATGAAAATAAAATGCAGAATTTTAAATCTAGACTATTACACCCCATTATTAGTTACATTATTATAAAAAATGCGAGAAAAGAATAAATACGCGCGAAATTGAAAAGACGTCTAAAAGTCTAAGAACTATAAAAATAAAAAATTCTTTCTGTTTGTTTCTGTTTATTTTTTTTAAATAATAAGATAAATTAAATCTAATTAATTAATTAAAAGAAAAAAAAGGAAAATATTAAAAATCAATTCTAAACTATCCTAATATATTTGATATTTATTTAAAAAATAATGGGGTCAAAAGAAAACTTATGTCTAATTATTTTTAAAGTTATAAAATAAACTAAAATAACTAAGTTAATTGATACCTAAAATTTAATTAGAAAAGTAAATTAACTAAGAAAAAGAAAATGATATAAATAAATTTAATCCTAATTCTAATTCATTTTAATTTAAAAAAAGGGTTAAGGTTTAATTAATTAATTGAATTCAAGATTAATTATTAAAAAAAAACTAAATCCTAAATTTTTTGGTGAGTTTTTTTTAATTTGTTTAATTAAGCAAAAAAAAGAAATTAAAAAAAATTACAAGAAAGAATCAAATGGGCCTGAGGTAGTGACAAAACAAAAGTGGGGGTATGCTGGAATTATGCTAGGTCCAAGCCAAATTGAGCCCAAGAGCTGACATGTGATCCAATGGGATGCAAGCTTAGGAGTGCATCATAGTCATCATTGTCTTGGAGCATTTGATTCATGATCTGATGATCTGATGGTGCTAATTTGAGGACACATGGTGTGCACATTGAAACTTGGAGTACTGGATCTACAAGATAATTTTGGAAAAAATAAAATTTCTAGACCTGGGACTCGAACCCAGGTCCTCTCCCTCACAAACGCGCCTGTTTACCAACTGAGCTCCCAAGTCATTCATATATATAATAACTATGATATATTATATACAAAAGAAAATCAATATTTGGGATTTTAAAAATGCGCGTGCGATGTTTGAATGAGCCAATGGGAGGCTGCCAACACATCGTCTTCCTCCTCCCTCCGTCGTATTAGACCTATACCTATAGTGACAGTTTTATGTCCATCACTACAACCTTTGCATCCTGAAATAAGCCAAATACGCAATAAAAATTATATGTGAGGCCATGAATCGATTGGCCTCACTCTCCTGAGCATGATAGTGCCCCTGTTTAAGCCTAATTTTGGCCAATGTAAAAAAGCCCAAATCTAAGCTTTAAACCCTAAAAATGGTAACGCACAGTTCCTGCATCAAAAACTCAATCCAACCATATAGGAAGCTTGCAAATGATCAATAAAACCAGAAATGCATGGTTAAATCACCTGGAAGTTACATGAATTGTACAAAACAAAATTTGAAAATGAAGCAAACCGTGGATGTTGGTGGACGCGTTAGGTGACGCTTCCAGGCTTAATAATGGTTGTGAATGATTCAAGGGATCTCCATGAGTGGATTAGAATCCTTGGTTTGGAGTAAGGCAAGCTGGAACTTGAAATCCAAGTTTGATAACTTTGAATTTTTTGCAAAATGTGTAGGGGTTCTCTAGGTTCTGTCTCTGTGAATTTGGCTTGCTAACACGATGCATATATAGTGGAGAGGAGGGGGACAAGATGAAATGGAAAAAATCATGGCCATAACTCATGTTTTTAAACCAAAATCCAACAAATTCAAAGCCTTCCAAATTTGCCAAAACTTGCCTTTTCCTTACTTCAATGAATCTGGACATTTGTGCACGAAATTATGGGCCTGAAATTGAATCAAAACAAAATCCCAATGGGCATGATCCAATCATTTACTATTTTATATGATTTATCTTGTATATATGTGAATAAAAACAAAATAAATATGAATAAAATAGCTAAAAAATGAAAGGCAAAGTAAGAATTAAATTAGAGGTCCTCTATAAGCTTAGGGAGATGTTTGAGGCCTAAGAAAATAATCCATTACCTCAAAAGTTCAAATTTGCTCAATGCATCATTCTTCAAATTTCCAAAATTTTCCCAATTTGGAAAAGCCATAACTTGCTCAGTTTTCATCTCATGATGATGATCTTTGACTTTTTGAAAAGCTCAATATTTCTAATTTAATCCCTCTTTTTACCAATTTTGTATTTGAAAACTTTATCTTGATGTAAATGGTCTTGACAAAAAGTGTCTTTTGTTGACTTTCTGAAAATGACCTATAATGTATGAGTTGGTATCTTTCAAATGGTGCATCTATTGATCTTGAGGAAAAAAGTTAAGTTGTAGGGAATTGGATTCTCTTCAAAATGAGCCTTGGTTGAGGAAAAATGGATGAAGTATGTGAAAGTTATGCCTGGTCAAAGTTCAGTTGACTTTTTCTATAAAAACCCTAATTTAGCAATTCTCGACTTTGATGAATTAGGAGCATTTCTTGAGTAATCATGATCAAAACTTGATCAAATGATGGATATCACTTTAAAATGTTGATTTTGACCAAAAACCTTGAAGTTTGACTGTACATGGGCCACAATTGACTTTTGACCTAGCACAGTTGATTCTCCAATACTTGAGCAATTGTCTGAGCAAACTTATTGTGCAAGGCATGGAATTTGGAATGGATAATATTGAAGGCATATTAAGACCATGGGAAGCATTTGAGACCATTGGAGCTCAACCATCTTGATGAAAATTGAAACCCTAGTTGGGGTTCATTGCCTTAGGAGGAGAATTTGTCTGGTCAATTCTTGGTCATCCTTGGGCAAGTTAGGGACCTCATGGGCATGTGTTGACTAAAAATGGAGGGCAAATTTTGGGGTACAACAGATGCCCCTGTTCAATCTTCTTGGACCTGGGGATGTAGATTGGCTTGTCTGTCTTTCGTGATATGAAGGTGGAAGATGATTGAACACAAGAGTGCCTAGAAATTTGCACTCATCCGAAGTGATAATATTGGTGAATAATATCGTGAATGGGCTTACAGATGCCATTTGAAAAAGATGACAAAAGACTGTCAGAGATGGGCTTAAAGATGCCATCCAAGGAATATGATGGAGAGTCGTCGGAGATGGGCTTAAAGATGTCATCCACAGAACATGACGGAGATTCGTCGGAGATGGTGTAACACCCCAATTCTACCCGGAAATTATAAATGTAAATCAGAGTCATAAAATTCATGCAACTGAATCAGGTGCCACAAATTCAACTTTAAAAACACATTGCATTCAACATGGATACATAACACTTTAAACTTCGGATGAACCAACAATAGAATAGTCTAATCTCTTCATTCAACAACTTGAACAACTACGCAGCGGAATCATAATAACATCTTTGTCCAATAATTACAACAACTCAAAAATAATGCATACTTAGCAACAAATGAATTAAAGTTCAACAACTGAAATAATCAATAACTAAAAGCAACAAGTGTTCATCCCCCCGAGTGTTACGTATCAGAGCAATGATACCGACTCGAACTACTGAAGATATACTGCCTTCACTCTGGATTACTTGCACGTTACCAATGTAAGGGTAACATTCAAACATAAGGGGTGAGATATCTAACAATATAATAAAATGTATGATAAATAATATATTAAATTAGATCACATAACATCACCACTTCTCATCTTATACACAATAATAATCGCATCAAAATACCAACAATATACACATTCACCGCATCAATACACAACTTCTTTATGCAATCATATAATGCGACTCAATACTATACAAATGCATGTGGTACCATTGGAGCAGAACTCTCATCTCAAAATAATTGCCAATAAATAGAGGCACCAACAAGGCATAAGCCTTCATCTTAATATTCTCCAATACAGGCCATCTTAACGAGCATCAGCTCCATCGTTAAATTCAATATATGCGACACAATCATGAATGGAATAACAACAACCATAATTAACGACATCTCAACACAACTTCATCGTTGGCCAGAAGCCTACATCTTAATAGCTGCCAATTACTAGAGGCATCTCAACATCATTCATCAACATCATTCATCAACATAATTCATCTCATTATTTATCAACATAATTTCATCAACGTAATTTCATCAACATAATTTTACAGCAACTCAGCCACAACAACAATACAATGATGGATCGACAATCCGTCAACGTTGGACATTGGCCTACAATCATGATATTGCCTATAATTATTAAATCATATAAGGCTTACTGTTGTACCCCAAAATTTGCCCTCCCATATTTCTCAAGACATTTCAAGAAAAATTCACAAGTCCAACCCGGCGCGTCATATTCAGGTGTTCTTTCACCAAGATATCTCTGATAACGTATTCTCAAATTCAGGTTCGGCTCAAGAGTCAATTCTTTAAAGAAGGTATCCGAATGTGTGAGTTTTCTTGAAGAAATATGGTGAAAAAGTGTGCTGAAAGTGCAGTTTTTACGCGCTAAGAAATTCATAACTTGAAGATCGTGGCTCGTTTTGAACCCGTTCCGGTGGCCAAAATTCCGTCTTGACGTCATCTATGTTTTCATCTCTCACGGTTGGAAGCCAATTTCGATCAGAAGGTCTTCAAAAATGTGGATTTATCAAGTATTTTCGTACAGAAAAATTTGTGACAGAAGTTTATTTGCGTCATGTTCAGAAAATCATAACTTGGTCGATTTTCATCGTATCGAGCTGGTTTCAGCGCCAAAATTTCACAAATTGAGTTGACTATATTTTCACAGAAGGTATTGAGTTCAAACGGTATTCAAAAGGCTTTCGTTTTTTGCTCAGAGTGCGTGACACGCTGAAAATCCTGAATGCTGAATATTATTTCATCTGGGCCGAAACTTCGAAAATTCATAACTCGGTCAATTTTTATCGGATTGGGCTCATATTTTTACACAAGGTCACTGACTCATAGATCTACAACTTTGCTTCAAAAGTCGAGACCGGATTATGCACCAATCAATACCAATTTTTTATTGAAGAACGTGTCAGAGTCGACACTGGAGCCCAAAATAAGTTTGTCTGAGCTGAAACTTCAAAAATTCATAAGTAATTCACCGTTTATCCGATTGAGCCGATTTTCGGACAGGAGTTAGTTCTCGATATAGGCTACATTTTGTTTTCACATTTCAACTTCAAAAATTGCACTTAAGTCCCTGCGATTTAGCCTGGAAAGTGACGAACTCAAGTGAACATTGTAGGTCCAATTGCACATTCAAAGCCCATTTTCTTTACCCTAATTTCCATTATATAATCACATTCTTTTCACACAAACCAGGGAGGAGAAAAAAGAGAAAAAAGACATTGCCACAACACTGTCAGAATATCAAATTCTTTCAAGAACCCTAAAACCTTGAAATCCTTATTACAAATCCCTCTCTCACTACAAACAAGTCATCCCAGTTACAAACCAACATCTCACTACAAACAAACCATCTCAGTTACAAACCAACATCTCACTACTTCTTCAGTAAGGGTAAGGTTGGCTTGATCTCCATGATCAAAGGGGAATAAAAGCATTCATGTCACTAATTTTCCAGTAAGGGTAATATTGATTTGATCTCCATGATCAAAAGGGTATAATCATTCATACATGTCATATTGTGCATAAACATTAAATTTCTTCATATATTGGCTTTATTTACATTTTATGATTTTATTTAATGTGTTCATGAGATTCAACACTGCAGATTTTAGACAGGATCCCATGCAGGTTCATTAAGGAACGTTGAGGCCAGAACACAAATGGTCAAAAGCCAAATGGCCAAAACAAAACAGTTTACACATGACGCCAACAACTGTTTCACCCCTCCAATCAGGCTCGTATACTCCTAAACTCTCTCTCTATTTGTATTATGTTCCTTTAATTAATTAATCATTATTATTTTTATTAATCACTAACCAATTAACATTTTTTCCTAATAAAATCAAAAACACAAAAAAATATTTTATTTATTAAAATTAACTTCATCACTTTTATTTTTGTAAATAAATTAATTTAATCAATTTAGCTTTAATTAGATTTAACTTTTAATATTTTTTAAAATATTTAAAATCAATTTAGAATATTAGGTTTTTATTAGCATTAATTCAATTTATTTTATTTCTTTAAAAACTCAAAAATCCAAAAATATTTTCATTATTTAATTTAATTGTTCATTTAATTTAATTCCATTTAATTCAAAAATAACCAAAAAAATCACTTCCTTTCAAAAAAAGGGTCAAAACCCAAAAAACTCGCATCCGATTTAATTTCTCGCACGCGATCCATTTTATCATATTATTGTATCTGTTTCCCGGAATGTAATAGCTTTTAATTAGGACTTTAATTATTTACCGCTTTATTTTACTTTCCGCAATTTAAATTAAAGGGTTTGTTTTTGGCGATGTAAATACCCGACGCCTTGTAATAGCTTAGATTTAATTTCCCGCAATTTACTTCCCGCAAATTATTAAACTGTTAATTATGCATGACAAGACTTGTATGACAAATAAAACCAACTCGTAGCTCACAAATGCATGTTCAAATATAAACCTTAACTGAAAAACAACACACATGCACATGCCACTCCTAGGATACGCCTCACTGGTTGCCTCGAACGTGGTCGTCAAGTATAGGGTGTTTTAGAGGTCGCCCTCCTGTCTAAAGATCCAGTTGCCTCGAAACGTTTGCCTCGGATAAAAAAGGATCTAGGACATTAGGGTTACCGCTAAGGCGTCCTACTATTGCTTCGGTGACCACATGTCCCTATTAATCGAATTGACCCGAATACCTCCAACGACGGTGCTACCTACTTCTCAATAGTGGGATAGTACTGTTTAAAGGACTCTTACACAGCCTAATTCCTTGGAGTAGGTAGATCTCATGGGTACTTGCTCTCTTCAAAAACAAACCAAACATCTTTTCACACTGACACTTTCAAAAGTTTTCAAAACAAATATTTCATACACTCTTGAGGACAGATACAAGAGTCACTTAGAAATCTTTCAAAAACGAAACTTTTTTCAAACCCACTCATATTTGAAAAGAAAACATCTTTTGAAAACATAAGAGCAAGTACCTAAGAGCCCATGGATAACCATGGATAGAAAGGGTGCTAACACCTTCCCTTTCTATAAATCTACCTCCCGAACCGAGAGACATCTCGAATAAGGAATTTTGCTGTGCTTTTGTCCTTTCCATGTTGGAGAACATAAAAGACGGTGGCGACTCTTGCTTACCGCGACATACGCGATCCAGCTTAAAAAACAGTCAGTTCTATTTCCACTGATCACAGAACTGGCGACTCTGCTGGGGAATTTAATAAGTGAGGTGTACCTTAGGATTAGACCACTCTTATGTTTTCAATTGCTTGCTTTGATTGCTTTTATATTTGTGGGCTTGCATCGGAGTTTCATAGATCCTAACCCGGATCTGGGGAATACCCTTTAGGTAGCATAAGCTGTGAGGGACCTGTCCGGCGTAGACCGACACGGGTGAAGCAGTGGCTATGTTGGTATCACACCTTGGTCTGTACCGATATCTCTTGTGTTGGAACGAGAAGAATATGGGTCTTATGAGGAGTCATTAAGCACCAATCGACCTTAGAACCCTAAATTGACCCAACTTGGCCATAGAACAGTAGCAGTATGCTACACTCATTGAGGCTAAACTATCGTGATGGTTCCAGCCGCAAGAAAAGATTGCGATGCTGGAGTTATGACCGATTGAGGGTAGTCGGTGATATTGAGATCCTCTAGAACCCGATTACTATTTTCTAGGACAGGTCTTAACCAACGAAACTGAAAGAGGGTAGTACCTAAACTTTATGCTGGCCTAAACTCTAAGGGCTCTTTGTGTGACTTGTGTGCCTTCAAACTTGACTACTTGCATACTTGTTATATAACAACACGAGTTCCTTGCAGGTTTTGTTTACAGTCCTTGATTGAGATTCATTACAGGGCTTACTTACATCACTCCATGCATAGCATAACATCATACCATTGCATACATCCTGCATAAGGACTAATCCATTTCAAGGATCTCAAGGGCTTGTGATGCAGGTCATGATGAACCAAAATGTCTAGCAAGGGGCAAAGGGGATTTATTTTCCTCTAACCAAGGTTGATAACTTGAGTCAGGGGCTATGACCCACTGGATATGGTGAGCCTTGACTCTTGAAGAAGGACTCTCAACAACATGAAGTTCCTTCAATCAAGCTACCAGATTCTAACAATTTTTCTTGTCTACCCCGCGAGATCCTTGAAAACATTGCATGCATACATACATATCATTGCATAACAGGTACCCTTTTGATAGGTCACTTATCTTCTTTGTTGTTTATTTCAGCAATCATCATGAATCCTGAATCATCCAATGAACAAGCTATCAAGGCCCTCTAGGCCCAGAATGCCCAGTTCCAAGAGATGGTTATGAGCCTAGCACAGGGTCAACAGGATTTGAAGACTCTGCTTCTGAAAGAGAAGAAGAAGAAGAGGACTATTTTGTTCAACCCTAGACGCAGATCTGGGAATGGATCACAAGATGAGGTTGATCTGGCTACTTCATCTGTGGGCAAAGACAGTCCCCAGGAGAGAAGGGTTCCTAGTCTTGTGGTCTCCGACAACGAGACGGATTACAATGATGAACAGTACCCTCCAGCTGAGGACAGGTACAAACAGCTAGAGGACCGCCTAAGTGCTATGGAGATACAGAAAGTGCCCGGCCTGGACTTCGAAGATCTAGGTCTATCCTCTGGGGTGGTCATTCCACACAAGTTCAAGGCACCTTCTTTTGCGAAGTACGACGGGACTTCCTGTCCTAAGCTGCATCTCAGATCCTATGTAAGGAAGATCCAACCTTACACTGTTGACAAAAACTTATGGATCCATTTCTTCCAGGAAAGTCTTTCAGGGACTCAACTCGAATGGTTCTATCAACTGGATGGAGCCAGTATTCATAACTGGGAGGACTTGGCTACTGCATTCTACAAGCAGTATCAGTACAATTCCGACCTCGCTCCTACGCGTACCCAACTCCAGGGTATGTCACTAGGGATGGGTGAAGGATTCAAGGAATATGGGAAAAGGTGGAGAGACCTTGCTGGAAGGGTGCAGCCACCTCTGACCGACTGTGAGCTCGTCGATATGTTCTTGTGGACCCTGTCTGGTCCTTTCTTCAACCATCTGATTGGGAATTCTTCAGCCGGGTTCACAGACCTCATTCTGACTGGTGAAAGGATAGAAGCTGGTATCAAGGCTGGGAAGATTCAAGAGGCTACACCTTCTGACACTCAGAAAAAGCCTTACCATGGGAAAAAGGAATCCAATGTTGTGCACGGTAAAAAGAGCCGTCATGATCAACACGTAGGGGCAACCCAGATCTCTAACCCTATGCCTGCTCAGCAAAGACAGGGGCAACAACGTAAGGAGGTCGCACCCAAACGACAGTTCACTAAGATCAACATGACACTGGATCAAGCGCTACAGCAATTGTTGAAGGCAGGGCTGATTACCTTAAGGGCTCCTCTCCGGAATCCAAACACTTCTGCTCCGAACTATCATCCCAACGAAAGGTGTGCATACCATTCTGATAGCCCGGGGCATACTACGGACAACTGTTGGGCTCTGAAGAACAAGGTCCAAGACATGATTGACGCCAAAGAAGTCCAGTTTGAAGCACCAGAGACTCCAAACATAATCACTGCTCCTTTGCCAAATCATTGAAGGCTTTTGTTCTATTTGAATTTCCGAGTTGTATTTTTCTTTGCTTATACAAACAATTAATGTTATAGCAAACTCTTTTATTCCATTAATGCATCGCATATGTCTGTTTTGAATTAATCCAATTATATTCACTATATTCAAATTGCTTTCATATTTTCTGTGATGATCAACTCTCGATTAATAATTCTAAGCCTCTTGAGGGAGGATGACGAAAACGATACCGCAATCTACAATATGCTTTTGAACAGACCCCGCTGATGAGGTACAGGCATTATTTCAATTCCTAAACACTGGAGTTATAAGGAAGATAATCCCTCGTCAACCCCTTCGAGTCAAAGAAGTAGGAGTTTTTCTTTTCAAAAATTAAAACCCTTAATCATAACCTGGGGCAGGGTAGTTCTCTCAGTTGATCCAAGTGCACAACGAATGGCACCAAAGAAGTCCTTACAAAACAAAAGACAGTGATGGTTCCGAATGATCATAAAGACAGGCAGTCATCATTTCTCAAAATAAAAGCCCATTAAGTCAAAACCTATGAAGGAGACTTACAAAACTGGGGCATCCCGCTGACTGTAATCACAAAAGAAACAGTTCAGGCAAAAGACAAGGATAATAAAAATAAAAAAGAAAGAGGTCCTACAAACCCTCGACAAAAAAAGAAATGACTGCCTACCCAAAATCAACTGTCAACATCCGAACCATCACTGGAATATCAGAGCAAAGACTCAAACAAGGTCTAACGCACGATTAGCTGAGTTTAGGTTTGAAGAACATCACGAAGAGCGGGTGGGTACAAATAAAATTTGAGCCTTTATCCTTTGTTTCTTAAACCGTGAACCAGGCCACGTTATAACCCTCAAAAGTCCTAGCTGAAGCATGGGTTAGTTCGAAAGTATACTGTTACGAAAGGTATTCTGACTCCTTAAGGCTCGCTGTAAAATCTTGAGTTGACATCACATTTTACAAATTTGCTTATTTTTATTGAAAACTGCATTTTAAAAAACTTCAAGACAGACATAGGCGTTGCATTTTTGAAATAACATCGCTTGCATATGACTTTTTGTTTGAACAACATAGAAGCTCGCACGAAGAATATCTGATGAACAAAAGCACTCCCAATCAAGGGGTAGACGTGATCATTGTCCATCATCTGGGGCAGTTAAGTCAAGATTCGGAGAATCTCTCAAAAGGCCAACCAGCTTGGGGCAAATCTCCATCTGGATCACTTGGGGCATTGGACGATCAAACGAAGATCTTCTGGTGGTATGGCAGCACAACACTACTGACAGTGACAACTCCCTACATTCTGAGAGCGTGTACATAGCCGAAAAAATACTATGCACAATCAAAGACCCGCTAGGTCGACTGGCCTAGGCAAAAATAAGGGCTTCCCAGAGAACCAAAAGGGTTCGGGCAAAAATAAGGGATGAAAATGAAAATTGTACACCCGGCAAGTCGAAAACCTGAAAGGGCGGCTTGGGCAAAAATGGGTATCCCGGTGGACTGAAAACCCGAAAGGGCGGTCCAGGCAAAAGTTAGGGATCAAAAGCGTACGACTATGTCCCGGTATCTCGTCACCTGCCTACCAGAAGAAGGTTTGTCAATCGGCAGTCACCAAGCACCTCTACAGGTACCTTCTCCCACAGAAGCTGGGGCAATCAGAATTGTCTAAGCGGTCTAGTCGCTCTGTCCACCAAGGTACCAAGGTAGGTTCAGCTGAAGAACGTGACCAAGATACCTTCACTCCCCGCAAAGTAAAATAAGGTTCAGCAATACTCTCCCCCGAGCAGAGTTGGTCTCCCATCAGCCCTGAAAAGGCACAGTACCCACAGCAACTCAGCAACGCTCTCCCCAAGCAGAGTTAGTCTACTGTCAGCCTTAAGGAAGTTGGGTATCCCCAGAAAATCTCAATATTCCCCAGTGGAGTATACAAACATTCCTAACAAGTATCCCCGGCAGTCTTAATATAAGATTGTTCCCCGGCGAAATACCGGACACCCCAGTGGAGCCATTCCCCAGTACAGTTCAAAAGTTTCCTCAGGAAAGTTGAATCAAGCTCCCCAGTAGGTTTCTGGAAGCTTATCCCCAGTAGATTCTGGAAGCTTATCCCCCGCAGAGTGCAAAAAGCCTCTCCCCGACTTTATTCAGAAGTTTATTCCCCACCAGAGCCTATAACTAGGTTATCCTCAGCTAAATACAACGGAAAGATCGTCCTCGGCGAAGTTCTTCCTATCCCCAGCGGAGTTCATCAAATCCTCCAACAGGGCTTATCAACGGTATCCCCAGCGGAGTTATCGTTAAAGTCTCAGCGAAGCATCTCTTCCACACAGAGTAGTTCCCTGCAGAGTAATCTCTCCAACAAGTTTATTCACCAACGGAGTCATCTTCTCCTAACGGTTTATTCTTGCACTCATCATCCCCAGCGGAAACGAAGAACTCTACTCTTCAACATCAGCCCAGGATTTAACTTCCCGGCATTCGTCAAGGATTTATTTTCCGGGACGAAAATACAATTCATAAACATTTACATACATAATGCATGCATACACGCATCATATCACACAATCTTATTTATTCTCTGAACATCATGACATCATGCATTTCATACATCATGACATTGCATACAACTGATGTTTTGCCTTTTCAGGAAAAAGGTCAATCCAAAGATGATTACTATCAACTATCGCAATTCCAGATTCAATACCTGTATCTAGCCAGGGCATATCTGTGGGTGATTGATTATGGATTCGATACCTGTATCTAGCCAGGGCATATCTACATTAAAGAGATTAAAGAGATAGCTGGGAAATGCTCCAGACATGGATGCTGTTCTTTTGCTTATTCAGATTTTCTCTTCCAGAAATAGCTTGGAGATGCTCCAGACATGGATGCTATTCTATTGCTTATTCGATCGTCCTTCTAGAGATGGTTCAGATGCGACCCAGATATGGCTACTTTCTGATACTTATTCCAGATTCCCTTTCAGAGATAGCTTAGAGATGCTCCCGATGCGGATGATATTCTATTTCTTATTCAGATTCCCTCACAGATAGCTTAGAGATGCTCCGGACCCGGATGCTATTCTATCGCTTATTCAGAGTTTCTTCCCAGAAATGGCTTGGAAATGCTCCAGACATGGATGCTATTCTTTCGCTTATTCAAAGTTTCTTTTCAGAGATAGCTGGGAAATGCTCCAGACATGGATGCTATTCTTTAGCTTATTCAAAGTTTCCTTTCAGAGATGGCTTAGAGATACTCCATATCCGGATGTTATTCTTTTTCCTATTCAGATTCCTCTCCAGAGATAGCTTGGAAATGCTCCAGACATGGATGCTATTCTTTTGCTTATTCATAGGTTCTTCTCAGAGATAACTTAGAGATGCTCCAACCACAGATGCTATTCTATTGTTTATTCAGAGATTCCTTCTAGATATAGTTCAGATGCGACCCAGACCTGGCTACATTCTGATACTTATTCCAGATTCTCTTCTCAGAGATAGCTTAGAAATGCTCCAGATATGGATGTTATTCTTTTGCTTATTCAGAGTTTCCTTTCAGAAATGGCTTGGAAATGCTCCAGATATGGATGCTATTCTTTTGCTTATTCAAAGTTTCTTCTCAGAGATGGCTTAGAGATGCTCCAGATATGGATGCTGTTCTATTGCTTATTCAGATGTCCTTCTAGAGATGGTTCATATGCGACCCAGATATGGCTACATTCTGATACTTATTCCAGATTCCCTTTCAGAGATAGCTTGGAAATGCTCCAGACATGGATGCTATTCTTTTGCTTATTCAGATTTTCTCTTCTAGAAATAGCTTGGAGATGCTCCAGACATGGATGCTATTCTATTGCTTATTCGATCGTCCTTCTAGAGATGGTTCAGATGCGACCCAGATATGGCTACTTTCTGATACTTATTCCAGATTCCCTTTCAGAGATAGCTTAGAGATGCTCCCGATGCGGATGATATTCTATTTCTTATTCAGATTCCCTCACAGATAGATTAGAGATGCTCCGGACCCGTATGCTATTCTATCGCTTATTCAGAGTTTCTTCCCAGAAATGGCTTGGAAATGCTCCAGACATGGATGTTATTCTTTCGCTTATTCAAAGTTTCTTTTCAGAGATAGCTGGGAAATGCTCCAGATATGGATGCTATTCTTTAGCTTATTCAAAGTTTCCTTTCAGAGATGGCTTAGAGATACTCCATATCCGGATGTTATTCTTTTTCCTATTCAGATTCCTCTCCAGAGATAGCTTGGAAATGCTCCAGACATGGATGCTATTCTTTTGCTTATTCACAGGTTCTTCTCAGAGATAACTTAGAGATGCTCCAATCACAGATGCTATTCTATTGTTTATTCAGAGATTCCTTCTAGATATAGTTCAGATGCGACCCAGACCTGGCTACATTCTGATACTTATTCCAGATTCTCTTCTCAGAGATAGCTTAGAAATGCTCCAGATATGGATGTTATTCTTTTGCTTATTCAGAGTTTCCTTTCAGAAATGGCTTGGAAATGCTCCAGATATGGATGTTATTCTTTTGCTTATTCAAAGTTTCTTCTCAGAGATGGCTTAGAGATGCTCTAGATATGGATGCTGTTCTATTGCTTATTCAGATGTCCTTCTAGAGATGGTTCATATGCGACCCAGATATGGCTACATTCTGATACTTATTCCAGATTCCCTTTCAGAGATAGCTTGGAAATGCTCCAGACATGGATGCTATTCTTTTGCTTATTCAAACTTCCTTCTAGAGATAGCTTAGAGATGCTCCGGACACGGATGTTGTTCTATTGCTTATTCATATCCCTTCTAGAGATGGTTCAGATGCGATCCAGACATGGCTACATTATGATACTTATTCCAGATTCCCTTCTAGAGATGGTTCAGATGCTCCAGATATGGCTACATTATGATACTTATTCCAGATTCCCTTTCAGAGATAGCTTAGAGATGCTCTTGGCGCGGATGATATTCTATTGCTTATTCAGATTTCCTTTCAGAAACAGCTAAGAGATGCTCCGGATGCGGACGTTATTCTATTGCTTATTCAGATTCCAACTTCTAAAGACAACTTAGAGATGCTCCTGACCCGGAGGCTATTCTATTGTTTAGTCCAGATTCATTCAAAAGACATTCCAGATATGATCCAGATTCAGGTGACATTCGGTCACTCACTCAGATGCAGTATGGATATACCCCAGACGCGGCGGTCATTCTACTGTTTATTCAGACGTCAGCAATTAGATATAGACTAGATATGCTCCAGACACGGAAGCTATTCTATTTCTTATTCAGATTCAACTATCCATTATATCTCCAAATGGCATCTGTAAGCCCATTCCCGACATCACATTGCTGATACTACACCATGCGAGTGCAAATTTCTGGGCACTTTAGTGTTCAATCATCTTCCACCTTTGGATCACGAAAGGCACGCAAGCCAATCTACATCCTCAGGTTTAAGAAGATTGAACAGGGGCAACTGTTGTACCCCAAAATTTTCCCTCCCATATTTCTCAAGACATTTCAAGAAAAATTCACAAGTCCAACCCGGCGCGTCATATTCAGGTGTTCTTTCACTAAGATATCTCTGATAACGTATTCTCAAATTCAGGTTCGGCTCAAGAGTCAATTCTTTAAAGAAGGTATTCGAATGTGTGAGTTTTCTTGAAGAAATATGGTGAAAAGTGTGCTGAAAGTGCAGTTTTTACGTGCTAAGAAATTCATAACTTGAAGATCGTGGCTCGTTTTGAAACTGTTCCGGTGGCCAAAATTCCGTCTTGACGTCATCTATGTTTTCATCTCTCGCGGATGGAAGCCAATTTCGATCAGAAGGTCTTCAAAAATGTGGATTTATCAAGTATTTTCGTACAGAAAATTTGTGATAGAAGTTTATTTGCGTCATGTTCAGAAAATCATAACTTGGTCGATTTTCATCGTATCAAGCTGGCTTCGGCGCCAAAATTTCACAAATTGAGTTGGCTATATTTTTACAGAAGGTATTGAGTTTAAACGGTATTCAAAAGGCCTTCGTTTTTTGCTCAGAGTGCGTGACACGCTGAAAATCCTGAATGCTGAATATTATTTCATCTGGGCCGAAACTTCGAAAATTCATAACTCGGTCAATTTTTATCAGATTGGGCTCATATTTTTACACAAGGTCACTGACTCATAGATCTACAACTTTGCTTCAAAAGTCGATACCGGATTATGCACCGATCAATACTAGTTTTTTATTGAAGAACGTGTCAGAGTCGACACTGGAGCCCAAAATAAGTTTGTCTGAGCTGAAACTTCAAAAATTCATAACTAATTCACCGTTTATCCGATTGAGCCGATTTTCGGACAGGAGTTAGTTCTCGATATAGGCTACATTTTGTTTTCACATTTCAACTTCAAAAATTGCACTTAAGTCCCTGCGATTTAGCCTGGAAAGTGACGAACTCAAGTGAACATTGGAGGCCCAATTGCACATTCAAAGCCCATTTTCTTTACCCTAATTTCCATTATATAATCACATTCTTTTCACACAAACCAGGGAGGAGAAAAAAGAGAAAAAAGACCTTGCCACAACACTGTTAGAATATCAAATTCTTTCAAGAACCCTAAAACCTTGAAATCCTTATTACAAATCTCTCTCTCACTACAAACAAGCCATCCCAGTTACAAACCAACATCTCACTACAAACAAGCCATCTCAGTTACAAACCAACATCTCACTACTTCTTCAGTAAGGGTAAAGCTGGCTTGATCTCCATGATCAAAAGAGCATAAAAGCATTCATGTCACTAATTTTCCAGTAAGGGTAAGATTGATTTGATCTCCATGATCAAAAGGGTATAATCATTCATATATGCCATATTGTGCCTAAACATTAAATTTCTTCATATATTGACTTTATTTACATTTTATGATTTTATTTAATGTGTTCATGAGATTCAACACTGCAGATTTTAGACAGGATCCCATGCAGGTTCATTAAGGAACGTTGAGGCCAGAACACAAATGGTCAAAAGCCAAATGGCCAAAACAAAACAGTTTACACATGACGCCAACAGCTGTTTCACCCCTCCAATAAGGCTCGTATACTCCTAAACTCTCTCTATATTTGTATTATGTTCCTTTAATTAATTAATCGTTATTATTTTTATTAATCACTAACCAATTAACATTTTTTCCTAATAAAATCAAAAACACAAAAAAATATTTTATTTATTAAAATTAACTTCATCACTTTTATTTTTGTAAATAAATTAATTTAATCAATTTAGCTTTAATTAGATTTAACTTTTAATATTTTTTGCAATATTTAAAATCAATTTAGAATATTAGGTTTTTATTAGCATTAATTCAATTTATTTTATCTCTTTAAAAACTCAAAAATCCAAAAATATTTTCATTATTTAATTTAATTGTTCATTTAATTTAATTCCATTTAATTCAAAAATAACCAAAAAAATCACTTCCTTTCAAAAAAAGGGTCAAAACCCAAAAAACTCGCATCCGATTTAATTTCTCGCACGCGATCCATTTTATCATATTATTGTATCTGTTTCCCGGAATGTAATAGCTTTTAATTAGGACTTTAATTATTTACCGCTTTATTTTACTTTCCGCAATTTAAATTAAAGGGTTTGTTTTTGGCGATGTAAATACCGGACGCCTTGTAATAGCTTAGATTTAATTTCCCGCAATTTACTTCCCGCAAATTATTAAACTGTTAATTATGCATGACAAGACTTGTATGACAAATAAAACCAACTCGTAGCTCACAAATGCATGTTCAAAGATAAACCTTAACTGAAAAACAACACACATGCACATGCCACTCCTAGGGTACGCCTCACTGGTTGCCTCGAACGTGGTCATCAAGTATAGGGTGTTTTAGAGGTCGCCCTCCTGTCTAAAGATCCAGTTGCCTCGAAACGGTTGCCTCGGATAAAAAAGGATCTAGGACATTAGGGTTACCGCTAAGGCGTCCTACTATTGCTTCGGTGACCACATGTCCCTATTAATCGAATTGACCCGAATACCTCCAACGACGGTGCTACCTACTTCTCAATAGTGGGATAGTACTGTTTAAAGGACTCTTACACAGCCTAATTCCTTGGAGTAGGTAGATCTCATGGGTACTTGCTCTCTTCAAAAACAAACCAAACATCTTTTCACACTGACACTTTCAAAAGTTTTCAAAACAAATTTTTCATACACTCTTGAGGACAGATACAAGAGTCACTTAGAAATCTTTCAAAAACGAAACTTTTTTCAAACCCACTCATATTTGAAAAGCAAACATCTTTTGAAAACATAAGAGCAAGTACCTAAGAGCCCATGGATAACCATGGATAGAAAGGGTGCTAACACCTTCCCTTTCTATAAATCTACCTCCCGAACCGAGAGACATCTCGAATAAGGAATTTTGCTGTGCTTTTGTCCTTTCCATGTTGGAGAACATAAAAGACGGTGGCGACTCTTGCTTACCGTGACATACGCGATCCAGCTTAAAAAACAATCAGTTCTATTTCCACCGATCACACTTACCTCTAGTTAACAAACCTCTACGTATTATTAATTTTGTAATAATACATCATTATCATCATTAATCTTACTGTCATGAACCGAACAATAATCTATAATCATCTTATCCTCATCATACTTCGCAAACTCATCATAGTGATTAACGCGGGAAGCTAACTCTAATACTAAATTGGTTTACTAGGATTATTCTTCTTATTCTTCATTTTAATCCTTAAAAAAATGAATTACATCGCAACAGCTATCCAACACTTTGAACGACACCTCAAACGGAGTCCGGAAACTCAAGTTACAGCCTTTGGAAATGAATCTGTCAAAAATCAGACTACATGAGTCGATGCATAACTTCTTGAGTCGACGCGTACTGGGCTAACAGGCTGCATGAGTCGATGCGTAATCCTCTTGGGTCAACTCATACTGAGTCTGCAACACTGCATGTATCGATACATAGTCCTATGTATCGAATCATCCCGAGTCTAAAATCCTGCATGTATCAACGCATGGCTTCTTCATATCGACTCATCCTGAGTCCAGAAACCCACATGTATCAACGCATGGCCTTGGAGGTCGACGCATACTGTTCTGTCATGAATATTTTCTGCGATTTCACTGCGTTTTCACTACAGTTTCCCTACCTTAGGCCCTAAAAACATCCTCTAATCATAGGTAATCATCAATTATAATAATCCTATGTTTCTACATCAATTATATAGCATTAGGGCATCATTATTCATCTCTAAATCATTGACCTTCATCATACAACAACATATACATTCAAATCATGAACAAGACAACATTTTCACATCTAATCCCACATACTACTCATCATAAACCCTATTATAGAGTCAGAACCCCACCCTTACCTTGGATTAAAGGTTGCTCTATAACTTTTCCGATTGAATTCTGTTCTGCCTCTTTTCCTTCTTTTCTGCAACTTTCACGTTCTCTTTCTCTTCTTCCAACCCTTATTTCCTTCTCTTCTTATTGCTTCTTCTTTTTCCTTGTTATTTCTAAAAGCTAATATAATAACCCTATAATTCTTGTTATGCCTTAATGGGCTTAAAACTCCTACACCCCCCTTCTACTACTCCTATTCTTTAAAACAAGCCCACCTCAAATAATATTATCATTCTAATATTATTCCACAACTTAATAGAATAAATAAATCCAATAACAACAACACATCGACTATCTTCATAACACAACTTCACAAATATTCCAAAAATAATTTAATTAAATAATTAATTAAATTACGGGCGTTACAACTCTCTCCCACTTAGAATATTTTCGTCCTTGAAAATTTACCTTAATCAAACAACTCAGGATATGAGTCCCGCATCTTGTTTTCCAACTCCCAAGTCATGCTTTCTCCAGAAGCTCCTAGCCAAACCACTTTAACCAAAGCAATCTCTTTGCCCCTCAGAGTCTTTATTTCACGATCCGCGATCCGTACAGGCATCTTCTCCACTGTAAGGTTATCCCGTACTTGCAAATCATCCATATAAATCACATGTGATGGATCTGAAATATACTTCCAGAGTTGTGACACATGAAACACATCATGCAAATTCGAAAGATTAGGCGGTAACGCCACTCTATAAGCAACATTCTCCACTCTCTCTGAAATCTGATATGGTCTAATAAAATGAGAAGTGAGCTTCTTAGACTTCAATGCTTGTCCAACACCAATCACAGGTGTGACTCTCAAAAACACATGGCCACCCGCTTGAAATTATAAATCTTTCCTTTGCTTGTCATGATAACTCTTTTGTCTACTTTGGGAAGCTTTCATCTTTTCTTGAATCAAATTCACCTTCTCAGTAGTCTCACGAACAAGTTCAGGTCCAAGTACTACATTTTCACCAGATTCATGCCAACATAAAGGAGTTCTACATGTTCGACCATACAATGCTTCAAAAGCTGCCATCCCAATACTAGAATGGTAAATGTTATTATAAGTGAACTCTATCAACGGAAGATAAGTATCCCACGAACCTCCCTGCTCAAGAACACATGCCCTCAGCAAGTCTTCCAACGATTGGATAGTGTGTTCAGTCTGACCATCTGTCTGAGGATGATACACCAAACTTAACCTCAACTTAGAACCCAACGCTCCTTGAAAACTCTTCCAAAAATCAAAAGTAAATATTGGATCTCTATCTGACACAATGCACAAAGGAACACCGTGCAGCTTCACAATCACACTAGTGTAAATCTCAACCAACTTCGACACTGGAAAACTGATGTTAATAGGAATAAAATGAGCCGACTTCGTAATCCTTTCAATAATCACCCAAATTGAATCATGTCCTCTTAAATTATTAGGTAACCCCATCACAAAGTCCATCGAAATGCTATCTCATTTCCATTCTGGAACTTCTAACGGTTGCATCAACCCTGCAGGCTTCTGATGTTCAACTTTCGACTTCTAACAAGTCAAACATGCATACACAAACCGAGCCACATCACTCTTCATTCCAGGCCACCAAAACAAACCTTTCAAATCTTGATACATCTTTATAGCTCCTGGATGAATACTCAACTTACTTCTATGACTCTCTTCAAGTATCACTTTCTTCATCTCAGCATCATCAGGAATACAAATCCGATTACGAAATCTCAACACACCTTGCGCATCTAGCTTAAAATCATTATTCTCAGACTGATCGATCCCAACCATTGAATCTACCAGTTTCACATCCAACTTCTGAGCTTCTATGATACTGTCTAGAAAATCATTATTAATCTTCAACATACCCAACATAACACTCCGCGGCGTCACCTTGCAAACTAAGCTCATATATTTGAATTGTTCAATTAATTCCAACTCTTTAACCATCATTGACGACATATGTAAAGTCTTTCGACTCAACGCATCAGCTACCACATTCTCTTTTCCTGGATGATAATTCAAACTGAAATCATAATCCATTAAAAATTTCAACCATATTTGTTGCCTCATATTCAACTCCTTCTGATCGAATAAATACTTTAAGCTCTTAAGGTCACTAAACACTTCAAATCTAGAACCATAAAGATAATGCCTCCAAATCTTCAACACAAAAACAACTGCAGCAAGCTCTAAATCATGCGTAGGATAGTTCTTATCATGAGTCCTCAAATTCCTTGACGCATAAGTAACTACCTTATCATTCTGCATAAGCAACCTCCTAAACCCATCTTAGAAGCATCACAGTATACCACAAAGGATCTCCTGGATTAGGTAACATCAAAATCGGAGCCGACGTCAGTCTCTTCTTCAATTCTGTAAAACTTTCTTCACACTGAACATCCCACACAAAAGCTATACCTTTACAAGTCAACTTAGTCAACGAAAGTGCCAACTTAGAAAAACCTTCGATAAACCTTCTATAGTAGCCAGCTAATCCCAAAAATCTTCTAATCTCAGTAGCTGACTTCGGAGTTTCCTATCACAACACAACATCAACCTTCGATGGATCTACAACAATGCCACTACCTGAGATCACATGACCAAGAAAACTAACCTCTTTTAACTAGAACTCACACTTGGAAAGCTTTGCATACAACTTCTTCTCTTTCAAAACTTGCAATACTGCTCTTAAGTGTTCCGCATGCTCTTCTTCTGACTCAGAGTAAATCAAAATATCATCAATAAACACCACCACGAACCGATCCAAATAAGTATTAAAGATATGATTCATGTATTCCATGAATACTCCTGATGCATTAGTAACACCGAAAGGCGTCACTGGATATTCATAATGTCCATAACGCGTTCTGAAAGCCGTCTTCTGGATATCTTCATCCTTCACTTTAATCTGATGGTAACCCGATCTCAAATCAATCTTACTAAACACACGAGCACCCACCAATTGGTCCATTAAGTCATCTATTTTTGGTAGCGAATACTTGTCCTTAATTGTCACTTTATTCAGCTGTCTATAATCAACACAGAGCCTCATACTTCCATCTTTCTTCTTTACTAACAACACTAGAGCTCCCCACGGCGATACACTTGGTCTTACAAACTTATTTTCAAGTAACTCTTCCAGTTGCTTCTTTAACTCTGACAATTCAGATGCAGACATCTTGTATGGTGCCATAGACACAGGTCTGGTACCAGGTACAAGATCAATTACAAATTCAACTTCCCTCTCCGACGGTACATCAGGAATTTCATCAGGGAAAAATTCAGGAAATTCACACACCACCTGCAATTCCTCAATTATAGCTTGAGTCTCTACAGATAGCGACGCCATCAACGAGAATATATGTGCTTCTTCTTGCACCAACTTCCTCAACTGTCTAGCAGACAACAGACTATCTTCCTCTCCTTCAGGAGTAGAAAACCTCACAGACTTGTCATAATAGTTAATGTGAACATAATTATGCTCTAACCAGTTCATATCCAAAATCACATCCAACCCTCTTAAAGGTAAACAAACCAAATCAACAGCAAAGTCTCTGTCAAAGATCGACAAGGGACACTTCAAACACACAAAAGAAGTAGTCATTGACCCCTTGGCTGGAGTATCGACGACCATTTCTCCATTCATAGGAGACAACATAAGACCCAATCTTTCAACACAATCAGCAGTAATAAAGCAATGAGAAACACCGGTATCAATAATAGTGATTAAAGGAGTATTATTAATGAAACATGTACCTCTGATAAGTCTGTCCTCAATAGTTGTCTGATCCTTAACCAAAGCGAACACCTTGCCACTTGTCTGCGCCCTATTTGGTTTCTGACACTGACTACCAATGTATCCTTCTTCACTACAATTGAAACAAATCACATCCTTATGCTTTCACTCAGATACAACATGTCTATTCTTACCACAACAGAAACACCTCTTTACTTCAGCAGTAGACACATTACTCTTATGCCCAGGTTTCCCACATTTAAAACAAACCACACCAGCAGGAGCATCTCCCCCACTAGTCCTATGACCCTGAGAAGCTTTATGTTTACCTTTACCAGCTGGGGTATCATAAGGCTTACCATGATTCTGTTGGTACTTACCCCTCTTATCACTGATAATATTGTAATGAGCATTATTATCCTCTTCATAAATTCTACAACTATCAACCAAATCAGCAAAGACACGAATCTTCTGGTATCCAACTTCCTTCTTGATCTCTGGGCGCAACCCACTCTCAAACTTGATACACTTTGAAAACTCAGCATCTGAATCAGCGTAGTGTGCATAAAACTTAGCCAACTCAACAAACTTTACAGCATACTCAACAACCGACATATTCCCTTGCTTCAGCTCAAGAATTCAATCTCCTTCTTACCACGAACGTCTTCAGGAAAGTACTTCCTCAAAAATTCCCTATGGAACACAGCCCAAGTGACATTTTCACCCGCAACTTCCAATCTCTGACAAGTCTCTAGCCACCAGTCATCAGCCTCGACTGCTAGCATATGAGTACCATATCGAACCTTCTGCGCTGGAGTGCAATCCATCACACATAAGATTCTCTCAATTTCTTTCAACCAATCCAATGCTCCGTCAAGATCATACTTTCCCTTGAAGGTAGGAGGATTCTCTCTCTAGAAAGTTGCCAAGCTACGAGATCTAGCATTCCCGTCAGCATTCAGTTGATTCTCCATTGCATGCGCCATTGCTTCTAAAGCAGCAACAAGTGCAACATCGTTCCTTCCAGCCATCTCAACTTATCACTACAACATAAAAAACGGTTAGAACTCAATTTAACAATACTCAATTGTTAGACAACTACGACTCGACGACTTAGTCGGACGGACCAACCTTTGCTCTGATACCAACTTTGTAACACCCCAATTCTACACGGCAATTATAAATGTAAATCAGAGTCATAAAATTCATGCAACTGAATCAGGATGCCACAAATTCAACTTTAAAAACACATTGCATTCAACATGGATACATAACACTTTAAACTTTGGATGAACCAATAACAGAATAGTCTAATCTCTTCATTCAACAACTTGAACAACTACGCAGCGGAATCATAATAACATCTTTGTCCAACAATTACAACAACTTCAAAATAATGCATACTTCGCAACAAACAAATTAAAGTTCAACAACTGAAATAATCAATAACTAAAAGTAACAAGCGTTCATCCCCCCGAGTGTTACGTATCAGAGTAATGACACCAACTCAAACTACTGAAGGTATACTGCCTTCACTCTGGATTACCTGCACATTACCAACGTAAGGGTAACATTCAAACAGAAGGGGTGAGATATCTAACAATATAATAAAACGTATGATAAATAATATATTAAATTAGATCATATAACATCACCACTTCTCATCTTATACACAACAATAATCGCACCAGAATACCAATAATATACATATTCACCGCATCAATACACAACTTCTTTATGCAATCATATAATGCAACTCAATACTATGCAAATGCATGTGGTACCATTGGAGAAGAACTCTCATCTTAAAATAATTGCCAATAAATAGAGGCATCAACAAGGTATAAGCCTTCATTTTAATATTTGCCAATACATGCCATCTTAACGAGCATCAGCTCCATCGTGAAATGCGGTATGCGACACAATCATGAATGGAATAACAACAATCATAATTAACGACATCTCAACACAACTTCATCGTTGGCCAGAAGCCTACATCTTAATAGCTGCCAATTATTAGAGGCATCTCAACATCATTCATCAACGTCATTCATCAACATCATTCATCAACATAATTCATCGCATAATTTATCAACTTAATTTCATCAACATAATTTTACAGCAACTCAGCCACAACAACAATACAACGATGGATCAATAATCCCTCAATGTTGGCCATAGGCCTACAATCATGATATTGCCTATAATTATTAAATCATCTAAGGCTTACCTATAGTTAACAAACCTCTACATATTATTAATTCTGTAATAATACATCATTATCATCATTAATCTTACTGTCATGAACCGAACAATAATCTATAATCATGTTATCATCATTGTGATCAGTGGATCTGGAACTGACTGTTTAACGCTGGTTTCGCGAAATGTCGCGGTAAGCAAGAGTCGCCACCGTCTTTTATTTTCTCCAAATGGAAAGGACAAAAGCACAGAAAAATTCCTTTAAAGAGATTGCTCTCGGTTCGGGAGGTAGGTTATAGAAAGGGAAGGTGTTAGCACCCTTTCTATCCATGGTTATCCATGGGCTCTTAGATACTTGCTCATTGTGTTTTCAAAATTTGTTTGCTTTTCAAATGTTAGTGGGTTTGAAAAAAAAAAGTTTCTTTGAAAGTTTTCTGAATAACTCTTGTATATGTCCTCAAGAGTGTTTGAAAAATTCGTTTTGAAAGCTTTTGAAAGTGTGAGGTGTGAAAAGTATTTTTTTTTGAAAAGAGCAAGTACCCATGAGTTATCTACCTACCCTAAGGAATTAAGCTGTGTAAGAGTCCTTTAGATAGTGCTATCCCACCATTGAGAGATAGGTAGCACCACCATTGGAGGTGTTCGGGTCAATTCGAGGTTCGGGACATGGTGACCACCAGAGCAATGGGAAAACACCTTAGAAGCTACCCTCATGCCAGGTTCCCGGATCATGAGGACTTACTAAGACATCCTCTACTCGACGACCACCTTTCGAGGGGCAAGGCAACAGTGAAGCGTACCCTAGGGGTGGTGTGTGAATTGTGTGTTATTTTCAGTTTATGGTTTGTCTTGTCATGCATTGGTGATCTACATTTCGATTTTATTTTTTGGGCATTCATTCTTTCATGTTATTGTTTAACAGTTAAAGGTGCGGGAATTTAAAGTGCGGAAAAAATAAAGGTCCTACGCTATTACAAAGGCGCGGGTCTACAACGCCAAATTAATCCAGACCCGATTTAAAATAAATTGCAAAAAATAAATGCCTAATTAACTATTACAGGGCTTTGGAGCAAGTACATTATATTTACAACAGAAATAAATAAAACGCGCGAAAAAAAGGAAAATATGATCGAATGCGAGGGCGTTGGACCCTTTATGGAATTAAAATAAAACTATTACAATAATTAAATTAAATAATAGAAATGACTTATTTTTATGTTTTTGTATTTATGACATTAAAGAAAATTAAATTAATTAAAAGTCAAATAATTAATTCTAATTCTAATTATTTTTAATTTGCTAAAGAAAATGCATTAAAGTTAAAACCTAGAATTAAAACTAATTAATTATAAAATTTATTTACAAAATTAATGGTTAATGATACTTATAATAAAAATATTTAATTAATTAAAAAAAAGATAAAAAGTGTTAAAGGCCTATTTTTGTTATTTTTGGTTTATTGTGAAAAATAATTAAATTATAACCTAAAATTAAATCTTAATTAATTAAGGGATTTATTTACAAAATTAAAAATAAAATATTTATTATTTTTTTTACTTTTTTCTGATTTTTTATGTTTTTTATATTTTGAAAATATTAATTAATTAAAAGAAAGCAACAATTAAAAGAATATAAAAATAATAAAAAGAACAAAGAAAAGAAAGAAAATTGCAAAACCTAAGGGGGTGAAGCCCCTAATTTGGAGGTTGGCCCCAGCAATTTCTGGCCCATTACTGAGGCCTTGCTTGACTTTTTGAGTAACATGTGGCGCGTTGACTGGGGACTCACCATGCACCTCAAGCCATGGCCTTGGATCTGATGGAGCTGGACGCGTGTACGCTAGATTCTGAGAGTGCATCATGATCTTTAACGTAGGCGCTGCATGTGAATGTTAAATGAAAACTAACATAGAAATTATTGAAGACCTGGGGCTCGAACCCAGGTCATGGACATTGCCAGCACGTGTACCTACCACTGAACCATCCCAAACATATTTAATATATAATAGCAAATAAACGTTATGAAAGAAATAATGGTCAGAGTCCACCAACGCGCGCGAATTTTGAATCAACCTATCACCGTTTGCCAACACATCATCTTCTTCATGTTCCTGAAATATAAACAACATAAGAAACGGTTTTTACACCGTTGCAGAAAGTATCTTTACAGAAAATAACGATTAGCACTAGGGCAATCATAAATTAGGCGCGAGGGTACATTTGAGATCGTTCAGAAGCGCTGAGTTGAATGGTGGTGGTCTTGAGGGCTAATTTTTCCCCATTCAAAAACCCCCAATTTTCAATCCTGTAAACCCTAGAACACGAACATGGTATCTTGGCATAGAATGCGTGAAACTTCGATTAAATCATATGTTAGCTTGCAAACTTCATCATAAACATAAATATAACAACAAAATATGATAAAGATGCATGAATAAGGGAAAACAGTTTTGGAATTTCCTTTACCAACTTCAATGGTAACCTTGCGTTTCTTTGAGTATGGGGCTTGGGGAATGATTCAGTTATGTCCTATGATCCTCCAAGAAGCCAATGGAACAGGTTTTGAGACTTGAATCGCCTTGGGAGTGAGTTTTCAGTTTTGAGTTTTTTTGTTAAAAATGTGAGTTTGCTATCAAGGTTCCTGCGCAGCTTCTTGTCCAATCTTGTTCTGTATCAATTGTATAGGTCTTATGCAATGTGTAGGAAGAGAAATTATGGCTCCATAATGCATAGCCTTAAATTCCAAGATTCTCCATCAAACTCCATAACCAACTTTCCATTTTTCAGTCCATTTTTGAATTCTTGCCTTGTTTACTCCTTTGCACGAATTTGGTAGGCACATAATGATGTTTCAAGGCTAGTTAAGGCCAAATATTTCATTTAATCAAAATTTTTGATTTTTCCTTGATTTTAAAAGATTTAAACTTAATTAAATCCAAGAAAATCAATAAAAAATGAAAAAATTAATTAAAAAATATGAAATAAAAGGTGGGACACGTGGGAAGCATGGCCAAGTCAATTCAAGTGGAAAAAGTGGGCCCCTTTTGTCAAAAATGAGATTTTAAGGATAAATGATTTTGGCCATTTCACAAAAATTTCCCAACTTCTCCAATGCATAACTTGCTCAATTTTTAATCTTTGCTCATGTTCTTTGACATTTTGGAAAGGTTTTTGAGTTCTCTAACCAATGTCTTTGGTACCATGTCATTTTGATTTACCAATCTCAAGTTATGGCCTTTGACTTAAAGTCCCTTTTTGTTGACTTTTGAAAATGACCTATAATGTTGAAATTGATAACTTTTTGTGAGAGCATTTCTTGGACTTGAAGTATGGAGATGAGTTGTAGGAAATGTCTTTCTCTTCAAAATGAGCTTTGGATGGAATTTTTCTGATAATCCATGTGAAAGTTATGCCCTGGTCAATTTCAGTTGACTTTTTCAGCTGTCCAAAAATAGAAACTTTTGCATCTTGATGATTTTTGAGCCAAGCTTGGAGAATCATGATCAAGCATTGATCAAATGATGTTTGTGGCTTCAAAATGAGATGTTGACCAAAAATTTGAACTTTTGACTGTCAAATGACCATTTTGCCCCTACAGTTGACTGTAGTGCAATTAGGGTTTTGACTGTGCAATTTTGTGCTGAAAGTCTTGAAACTTGATATGAGGACACTTGACCATATTTATAAGCATGTGGGACTTGATTGGACCCTTGGAAACTTCATTTTCTTGATCAGAGCAAAAACCCTAATTTTGACTGCTTAGGAGACCCTTACACTGTGCAACCCTTGGGGAACTTTTGAAGCATGACTTGGCAATTTCTTGAAGAATATGGGAGGGAAAATTTTGGGGTACAACAGTTGCCCCTGTTCAATCTCCTTAGACCTGAGGATGCAGATTGGCTGACGTGCCTTTCGTAATCCGAGGGTAGAAGGTGATTGAACACTAGAGTGCCCAGAAATTTGCGCTCACATAGTAGCAGTGATGTGGTGGGAATGGGCTTATAGATGCCATTTAGAGATTGACGAGTAGGATGATGGGCTTATAGATGTCATCCGGACGTTGATCGCATAAGAGATTCCTTAGCGAGAACTTGTATACCTGCAAAAGAAAAATGAGTACCTGACATGTTGCAGGAGCTGATTTTCAGATGTTTGGTATAGATGTGTCCTGACTGGTTACAGGAGCTGAGTCTGGAGCTTCACAAGATGATGAATGAGCCAGAGATGGTTACTACCTTAGCATGAACGGTAAGAGAACCTTGGGTGACTTTAACTTCAACAACGCTCGCTGAGAAAATCTTGGTGGGAATTACCATCTTCGCAGGATCGGGAAGAGAACCATAGGCCATTATAATCTGAAAGGGAATCACCTCACTCACCGTCGGAGAGGGAACCCTAGGAAATTATAATCTGAAAGAATTATCACCTCACTCACCGTCGGAGAGGGAACCATAGAAAAGGAATTATCGCCTCACTCACCGTCGGAGAGGGAACCATCTAAAAAGGAATTATCACCTCACTCACCGTCGGAGAGGGAACCATAAGAAAAGGAATTATCACCTCACTCACCGTCGGAGAGGGAACCATCTGAAAAGGAATTTTCACCTCACTCACCATCGGAGAGGGAACCATAGGAAAGGAATTATCACCTCACGCACCATCGGAGAGGGAACCATAGGAAATTATAATCTCAAAAGCGGGCGTCTGAGAAAAACCTGGAATGGAATTATCACCTCCACAACGTCGGGAGAGAACCATAGGACATTATAATCTCAAAAGCGGGCGTCTGAGAAAAACCTGGAATGGAATTATCACCTCCACAACGTCGGGAGAGAACCATAGGAAATTATAATCTCAAAAGCGGGCGTCTGAGAAAAACCTTTAATAACTTCTACTGAGTCTTTGTCAGAAAAATCTGTTGGGAGTCGATTTAGCTGGACTAGAGAAGGCCTTGGACTGGATAAGAAATCTTTGGGGTCGATTAACTGAACCGGTCTAGGTCTTGAAATATGATTGAGAATTTCAACTGCATCCTTCCTGAAAGGTAAAGGTCAGTCATATGCAATGCATGATATGGATCAAGCAATGATGTTCTCAACATAAATGAGATTTGTATGATATAATGCGTCTATGCATGCTATAATGATGTATGTGATGTTTTATGAGTGTATGTTTTCGTCTGGGAAAGTAAATCCTTGACGGGTGCCGGGAAGTCATATCCTGGGCTGATGTTGAAGAATAGCTTTTGCTTCCACTGGGGATGATAACTGCGAGAATACCGGTAGGAGAAGATGACTCCGTTGCGGAATAAACTTGGCAGATGGAAGATTCTGTGGGGAGAAAAGATACTCTAGCGACCATGCTGGGAAGCAATACTCTGTGGGAAGAGGGATACCTTGTTGAGTGTTGATGATAACTTGCTGTGGATACCATCGTTATATTGGAAGTGTTGATGGACTTTGCTGGGGATAAGAAGACTCCGTCGAGGACGCTCTTTCCGTGGCTTTTGGCTGAGGATAACCCAGTTATATCCTGTTAAGGAAATAACTCTTTAAATAAAGCCGGACGACGCGTTCGTGCTCTGCGAGGGGATAAGCTTCCAGAATCTACTGGGGATAAGCTTACTGCTTGGGGAGATGACTTCCAACTTTCCGGGGGAAACTGGATTGGATTCTCCTGGGGAAGTTTTGAGATGTATCGAGGGAAGTGACACCACTGAATGTTTGATATACCGCCGGGGAACAATCTTTAGACCAAGACTGCCGGGGATGCTTGTTAAGAATATATGCTGCTGGGGGATACTCAACCTTCCTTAAGGTCTGATAACTTTACTTGGAGAGGAGTGCACTGACTTGCTGGCTCACTCTCTGGGGAATTATGATATCTGGTTACGTTCTTTAGCTGAACCTACCTTGGTACCTTGGAGGATAGAACAATTAGATTGCTTAGACAACTCTTTATTGCCCCTGTTTCTAATGTTACCTGTAATTAATCCTTTGTTTCGTATGCAAATATTTATGAGTTAGCAAATTATTGTCAATGCATATATCACAAATTGAACCTTGGACGTTCTTCGCAAAACAAAACAGAAAAAGAAAAAACAATTGGCACTTTTAACTGAAAAGTAGATTTGTATTGATTTTTGAATGGCCTGAAAATAGGCGTTTTGTGTACAAGAGGCCGACGTCCTAGTAAGAGAACGCCGCCGAACAAGAGAGTTTATACAAGTTTTGTACAAAAGAAAATAAAACAGCTGTGTGAAATGAATGATCCCACTGGGTTTCAACTCTGCTATTGCCGTTATATCTCTGAGCGTCTCATCACTTGATGACCTAAACGAAGATGAAGCTGACTGATCGATGCCGTCTGAACTTGATGTAGATACCGGATTCTGGATGCAAGGTAATCAATGAGACATAGTATTACGCTTTTATCCCTAATTTTTGCCTGGACCGCCCTTTCGGGTTTTCAGTCCACCGGGATACCCATTTTTGCCCAAGCCGCCTTTTCAGGTTTTCGACTTGCCGGGTGTACAGATTTTTTTCATTTCATCCCTTCATTTTGCCCGAACCCTTTTGGTTCGACGGGAAGCCCTAATTTTTGCCTAGGCATGTCAGCCTACGGGTCTTTTTATGCGTAGTATCTTTTTACTATGTCTGCATTGGCGGGGTGAGGAAGGTCGTCACCATCCATGTCGGTTAGAATCATGGCTCCTCCTGAGAACACATGTTTAACCATAAATGGCCCTTCGTACGTAGGGGTCCATTTGCCCCTTGGATCACTCTGAGGAAGGATGATTCGCTTGATTACCAGATCCCCAACTCGATATTCCTGTGGTCTGACCTTTTTGTTAAAAGCCCTGATCATCCGTTTCTGGTACGTCTGACCATGGCAGATAGCAGCAAGTCTCTTTTCGTCAATAAGGTTGAGCTGATCAAGTCGGGTCTGGATCCAATCATCCTCGTTCAGATTTGCATCCTTCATTATCCGGAGAGATGGTATTTGTACTTCGATTGGTAAGACTGCCTCCATACCATAAACCAAAGAGAAAGGAGTTGCCCCGGTTGACGTCCTAGCTGAGGTGCGGTACCCATGTAGAGCGAACGGTAACATCTCATGCCAATCTTTATAAGTCACTGTCATCTTCTGCACGATTTTCTTGATATTTTTATTTGCTGCTTCTACAGCCCCATTCATCTTCGGTCTGTAAGGAGAAGAATTGTGGTGCTGTATTTTGAACTGTTCGCAGAGCTCAGTGATCATCTTGTTATTCAGATTGGTACCGTTATCTGTAATAATTCTCTCAGGGACGCCGTATCGACAGATCAGGTTATGCCGAATGAACCGTGCCACAACAGTCTTGGTTACCGTAGCATAGGATGCTGCTTCGACCCATTTTGTAAAGTAATCAATCGCTACAAGGATGAAGCGATGCCCGTTAGATGCCGTAGGTCTGATCTCACCAATCATGTCAATGCCCCACATTGCAAAAGGCCAAGGTGCGGTCAGAACATTCAGGGGAACTGGAGGAACATGCACCTTGTCTGCATAAACCTGGCACTTGTGGCATGTCCTGGAATGTTGGTAGCAGTCAGCTTCCATTGTGGACCAGTAATATCCTGCCCGAAGGATCTTCTTCGCCATAGTGTGCCCACTGGAATGTGTACCAAAGGTCCCTTCATGCAGCTCTTCCATGATCCTTTCTGCTTCAGTCTTATCCACACAACGCAGTAAGGTTGAATCATGGTTTCGCTTGTACAAGATGCCGTTGCTAAGGAAGAATTTTACCGCGAACCTCCTCAGGAACTTCTTATCGTTGACAGAGGCACCTTCAGGGTATTCCTGAGTTTCCAGATATCTCTTCACCTCATGGTACCAAGGCTTCTCAGTCACCAATTCAGTCTCGAGATCGCAACAGTATGCCGGTTCGTCCAGTTTCCAGATGATGATCCGGGGAGCCTCATTATCCCATTTGACCTTGAACATTGAAGACATTGTAGCTAACGCGTCCGCTAACTGATTCTCCTCTCTCGGGAAATGTTCAAAGGTTATCTCTGTGAAGTGGGGGATCATTGTCAACACACATTCTTTGTAAGGAATAAGATTCGGATGTTTCGTATCCCACTCGCCTTTGATCTGGTTGATCACGAGAGCGGAATCTCCGAAGACACTCAGAAACTTGATCCTTAAGTCAATTGCAGCTTTGAGTCCCATGATGCACGCCTCATACTCCGCCATGTTGTTGGTGCAGTTGAAACATAGCCGGGCAGTGAGTGGAGTATGAGTGCCTTGAGGGGATATGATTATGGCGCCGATACCGTTACCCAAAGCATTGGAGGCTCCGTCAAAGTGCATAGACCATCGGGATCCTGGTTCAGGTCCTTCATCCGGTCCAGGTACTTCACAATCAGTCACTATCATGATGCTTTCATCCAGAAACTCGAAGTTCATTGACTGATAGTCATCTACGGCCTGATGTGCCAAGTGGTCTGCCAATACACTTCCCTTGATGGCCTTCTGGGTTGTGTACTGAATGTCGTATTCCGTCAAGATCATTTGCCATCTTGCAATTCTCCCAGACAGAGCAGGCTTTTCGAATATATACTTTATAGGATCCATCTTTGAGATTAATAAGGTAGTGTGAGTCAGCATATACTGTCTCAGCCGGCGAGCAGCCCATACCAAAGCGCAGCAAGTTTTCTCAAGCAGTGAGTATCGAGTCTCACAGTCGGTAAACTTTTTGCTAAGGTAATAAATGGCATGCTCTTTTCGGCCAGACTCGTCATGCTGCCCCAGCACACACCCCATTGAGTTATCAAGTACTGTCAGGTATAGTATCAGAGGTCTCCCTTCAACCGGTGGCATAAGGATGGGTGGTTCTTGGAGATACTCTTTGATTCTGTCAAAAGCAGCCTGACATTCATCATTCCAACGTACTACCTGATCTTTCTTCAGCAGCTTGAAGATTGGCTCACAGGTAGCAGTCAGGTGTGAGATGAATCGAGCAATGTAATTCAGGCGTCCTAAAAAGCCTCTGACTTCCTTCTCTGTTCTAGGAACTGGAATCTCTTGAATAGCTTTAACCTTGGCAGGGTCCACTTGAATACCCTTATCACTTACAACGAAGCCTAGCAACTTCCCGGATCTTACCCCGAAGGTGCACTTGTTCGGGTTCAACCTCAGCTTGTACAATTTCAGACGGTCAAACAGTTTCTGCAGATGACCAAGGTGTTCTTCCTCAGTTTGGGACCTTGCGATCATGTCGTCAACATACACTTCTATCTCATGATGGATCATATCATGAAATAAAGCAACCATGGCTCGTTGGTAGGTTGCCCCAGCGTTCTTTAGTCCAAAAGGCATGACCTTGTAGCAGAAGGTGCCCCACTGAGTAACAAATGTAGTCTTTTCCATGTCTTCAGGAGCCATCTTGATCTGATTGTAGCCTGAAAAACCATCCATGAAAGAGAACACCTTATGCTGAGTTGTATTATCAACAAGGACATCAATGTGAGGTAGGGGGAAGTCATCTTTGGGGCTGGCCCTGTTCAGATCCCTGTAATCGACACACATTCTGACCTTACCATCCTTCTTTGGTACCGGCACCACATTAGCGACCCACTGAGGGTAAGAAGTCACTGCAAGAAATCCGGCATCAAACTGCTTCATAACCTCGGTTTTAATCTTCTCAGACATCTCTGGACGCATACGGCGGACCTTTTGCTTAACCGGAGGGCAATCTTCCTTAGTTGGCAAGTGATGGACCATAATATCGGTATCCAACCCAGGCATGTCTTCGTAGGACCAGGCAAAGATCTCCATGTAATCATGCAGCATTTGAGTCAACCGTTGCTTCACGCTGAGCTCTAAGTTGGCACCAATCTTTACCTCTTTCCTGTCTTCTTCAGTACCCAAGTTTATTGTTTCCACTGGCTCTTCATGGGGTTGAATTGCCCTCTCTTCCTGAAGTAACAGTCTTGCAAGCTCACCAGGCACTTCGCAATCATCTTCACCTTCGTATTCGGCTAAGTTGATCGGATTTTCGAAGTCATAATTGGCAGTAGCAGAGTCGTTACCAGTGAGATCCAGAGTGGATTGAAACCTGTATGAGTGAGTGTGTGTAAATACAGCTGTTTTGCAATATATGTAAAAGAAAGAAAGACAGAAAAGGAGCATAAGATTTGCAATGCGAGAAAACGTCCAAGATTTTCATTCATGATATATGAAATGACAATTTATATGCCCTCACAAATGAAAACACGGTGCCTCGGGCAAGACACCGGGCCATAGAGTTTATTTATTGTTTATTACAAATAACAAAACATAGGAATTCATTACTTAGTAACAAGAGAAACAGATAAGCTGTCCTTTGCACTCCAATTGTTAAGTCCACTGTCGGTTGCCGGGTAGATCCAGCTGTCAAACTCGGCTTCATCCACTTCGTCTTCGTCCCCAATGGCATTCACTCCATGAGCAGGCAGGGGAGCTGTCACTACATTAGGCTTCTCAGATGCCTCAAACTGTACCTCCTTGGCGTCAATAAGGTCCTGCAGCTTGTTCCTTAATGCCCAACAGTCATTAGTGGCATGCCCCTGGCCATCAGAATGATAAGCACAACGAGCATTCGGGTTGTACTTAGGAGATGCAGTATTGGGAAACTTCGGAGCCTCCCTGACAGTCACTAAATTGGTGGATAGCAACTGTGGCAGGATCTGTGATAAGGTCATGCTCAAGCGGGTGAACTCTCTCTGGGGTCTTTCAGCCCTTTGAGGATTGGTCGGCCGAGGAGCGGCAGCAGGCTTGGCAATCATTACCGCACTGACAGATTGGCGGCGTTCAGGTCGCTCTGGTCTCCGGGAGCTATATACAGCACCAGCCTCCTTTTTGAAGGGTTTCTTTTCAGCACTGGAGGAGGCAACCTTCTGTATCTTCCCCGATTTTATACCGGCCTCGATCCTCTCACCAGTCAGGATCAGATCAGTAAACCCAGCAGAGGAATTACCAATGAGATGATTGAAAAATGGACCAGATAGGGTCCCCAAAAACATGTCCACCAGCTCCCGGTCCGTCAACGGTGGCTGCACCCTGCCAGCCAGATCTCTCCACTTCTGGGCGTACTCCTTAAAACCTTCACCCGACCCTAGCGACATACCCTGGAGCTGGGTACGCGTAGGAGCGAGGTTAGAATTATATTGATACTGCTTGTAAAAAGCAGTGGCCAGATCCTCCCAGTTACGAATGTTGATTCCATCCAGCTGATAGAACCATTCGAGGTGAGTCCCTGAAAGACTCTCCTGGAAGAAGTGGATCCATAAGTTCCTGTCTGCTGTGTAAGGCTGGATCTTCCTTACATAAGAACGGAGGTGCATCTTGGGACAGGAAGCCCTGTCATACTTCACAAAAGCAGGTGCCTTGAACTTGTGTGGAATCACCACCCCAGTAGATAACCCCAAGTCTCCGAAATCCAGTCCAGGCACACGCTGAATTTCCATAGCTTTTAATCTGTCCTCCAGCTGCTTGTACCGGTCTTCAGCAGGAGGGTACTGTTCGTCGTTGAAGTCTGTTTCAGTATCAGAGCCCACAGGAGTAGGGACCTCCCTTTCTTGGTGACTACCTTCCCCCACAGATGGAGTAGTCCTCTCAGCCTCAACATGTAAGGTGTTCCCGAGTCTGCGCCCAGTGTTGAATAACACAGTCCTCCTCTTCTTCTTAGTCTTCTTCAGAAGCATGGTCTTCAACTCTTGTTGACCCTGAGCCAAACCCTTGATCAGCTCCTGAAATTGGGCGTTCTGCGCCTGAAGAGCCTTGATAGATGCCTCGGTTGATGATTCAGGGTTCATGATGCTGAAATAAACAGCGAAGAACAGTCAGCAGCCTGAAAAGAAGAGTACCTGTGATGCATATGATGAATGATATGTGTTTATGCAATGCAATCAAGAGTTCGAAAATTCAAATTTGTTGTAGACAAAAAGGAACACACGTTATTATTAAGAAAATAATTGTTCAGTACATTAAAGCCTCATAGGCAAACATTACAAAGCAGATCAGTCCCAAAAGACACTACGCATCCTCTTCGGAGCAATATAGGTATTGAGATTCCTTTCCTCGTGCAGTAGGCGGGTGAGCTCCAGGACCTTTTTCTCACTGGCATGTAGATTGGTTTCCAGAGAATTCCGTTCTTCTTTAAGCTGGATCCAACTCTTCTGCATCTCTTCCCAGGACGTGGGCATGTCAGGATGTTGGATGGTGTAGGACACCTCCCCTTCCAAGTATGGCTCTTTGATCACGGGGAGAACATGGGGATATGGCATCACCAGCTTCTGGGAACGGGCTCGCACCCATTTGAGATAAGGCTCCAATGGGATGGAGTTCCTGTGCCCCAGGGTCTTGCTGTCTATTTTGCTGGGCATCCTCCAAGCTTTGATAAATTTCTGGCGAAGTCCTTGCGTATCCTTGTCGAAGTCAAAAACTATGTCAGGAATTAACATCTCATGAGGGCCATCTTTCCGAGCATAACCAAACTGTCTCCAAGCCAGGCACGGGTTGTAAGTAATACCTCCTCTGATTCCAAGCAAAGGAATATTAGGGTACTCCCCACAACGATCAATGATAGTGACATCCTCTCTGGACCGAGAACACCAATGTATATCTGCATGTGTAAGAGTCATCAACCGTTGTGACCACCTTAAACCTCGCTCGTTCTTCAAAACTGATTGTGGAAGGTGCGAAATAAACCACCTTCCCAGGAGGGGGGTGCAGCACATAAGAACACCCCTTTTTCTCATGGTTCGAGTGTAACATGAGTGAAGGATGTCCCCCAGCAACGTAGGTATAGGATTCCTGGACATGAAGACCTTGACAGCACTGATATCTATAAGCTGATCTGGTTTAGGGAACAACACCAACCCATAGACAAGGAGGGCTACAACTTCTTCAAAGGCTTGTAGGTCAAGGGAATTCCAACACTCTTGGGCCTTCTCAAACAGAAACTTTGCCAAGAATCCTTTGATACCATTTCTGGCTTCCCAATGCCCCTTGATGTCAGATGGTTGTAGACATAATGCTTTAGCCACTTCTTCAAGTTTTGGTTCCCTTTCCGTACCGTTGTAGGGTAGTTGATTGAGAATGGGAACCTTCATAAGTTGGGAAAACTCTTCTAGAGTAGGCACCAGCTGATAATCCGGGAAAGTAAAACAGTGATGCAAAGGGTCAAAGAATTGGAAAAGGACCTTTACCATCTCTTCCTCAATATTGGTATTGACCAGGCTGATGAGTCTACCATGCCTTTCACTGAATGACGAGTTCTCGAGAATCCTGGATGTAAGCTCCTTAAGCTGAAGAGGGACCCTTAGGAGATTGATCTGAATTGTCTTTCTGCGGATAGTTTCCATGTCCTACAAAACAAGGACAAAGATGAAGATTCGAACCCCTGAAATGGTTAGTGGATGCATATGATGCTGTATGATGTCATGATGCTATGATTAAACACACCACAAATATTTACAAAGGCAAACATGTAAGGCACACAAGTCACACAAGATAAGCCCTTAGAGTTTAGGCCAGCATGGGGTCTGGGTATTACCCTCTTGAAGTTGGTGGGCTCAAACCTGTCCTATCAAAGTAACCGGGTTCTAAGGATCTCAACATCATTGGATTGCTTTCATTGTTCATCGTTTCGATTTAGCCACTGACTGGCGATCAAAATATCCCAAGAAAACAACCCTCAATTGAGTGTAGTATCGAGTATCAACCGACTTCGGAGTACACCAAAGTAGTTATCTCACTACCCTAAAGAGGCCAAGATGGTTCAATTAAGGTTCCTAAGGTCTGTTGATGCTTCATGGCACCACGCGGAGGCCCCGTACTCTCCTTGATTGACTCAAGGGTTACCGGTACACACCAAAGTGCCACATCAACGTAGCAGACTGCTTCAACCATGTCGGTATACCCCGCACAGTTCCCTCACAGCCTTGTTGCTACTTTCTAAGAAGGTATCCCCAGATCCGGGTTAGGATCTATAGAACTCCCAAGACAGTCCCACAATTTAAAGCAAACAAGTCAAAGCAATTGAAAACACAGTGATCTTAGTCCTAAGGTACACCTCACTTTTAAGTCTAGTCCCCAGCAGAGTCGCCAGTTCTGTGATCGGTGGATCTGGAACTGACTGTTTAACGCTGGTTTCGCGAAATGTCGCGGTAAGCAAGAGTCGCCACCGTCTTTTATTTTCTCCAAATGGAAAGGACAAAAGCACAGAAAAATTCCTTTAAAGAGATTGCTCTCGGTTCGGGAGGTAGGTTATAGAAAGGGAAGGTGTTAGCACCCTTTCTATCCATGGTTATCCATGGGCTCTTAGATACTTGCTCATTGTGTTTTCAAAATTTGTTTACTTTTCAAATGTGAGTGGGTTTGAAAAAAAAAAGTTTCTTTGAAAGTTTTCTGAATAACTCTTGTATCTGTCCTCAAGAGTGTTTGAAAAATTCGTTTTGAAAGCTTTTGAAAGTGTGAGGTGTGAAAAGTATTTTTTTTTTAAAAGAGCAAGTACCCATGAGTTATCTACCTACCCTAAGGAATTAAGCTGTGTAAGAGTCCTTTAGATAGTGCTATCCCACCATTGAGAGATAGGTAGCACCACCATTGGAGGTGTTCGGGTCAATTCAAGGTTCGGGACATGGTGACCACCAGAGCAATGGGAAGACACCTTAGAAGCTACCCTCATGCCAGGTTCCCGGATCATGAGGACTTACTAAGACATCCTCTACTCGACGACCACCTTTCGAGGGGCAAGGCAACAGTGAAGCGTACCCTAGGGGTGGTGTGTGAATTGTGTGTTATTTTCAGTTTATGGTTTGTCTTGTCATGCATTGGTGATCTACGTTTCGATTTTATTTTTTGGGCATTCATTCTTTCATGTTATTGTTTAACAGTTAAAGGTGCGGGAATTTAAAGTGCGGAAAAAATAAAGGTCCTACGCTATTACAAAGGCGCGGGTCTACAACGCCAAATTAATCCAGACCCGATTTAAAATAAATTGCAGAAAATAAATGCCTAATTAACTATTACAGGGCTTTGGAGCAAGTACATTATATTTACAACAGAAATAAATAAAACGCGCGAAAAAAAGGAAAATATGATCGAATGCGAGGGCGTTGGACCCTTTACGGAATTAAAATAAAACTATTACAATAATTAAATTAAATAATAGAAATGACTTATTTTTATGTTTTTGTATTTATGACATTAAAGAAAATTAAATTAATTAAAAGTCAAATAATTAATTCTAATTCTAATTGTTTTTAATTTGCTAAAGAAAATGCATTAAAGTTAAAACCTAGAATTAAAACTAATTAATTATAAAATTTATTTACAAAATTAATGGTTAATGATACTTATAATAAAAATATTTAATTAATTAAAAAAAAGATAAAAAGTGTTAAAGGCCTATTTTTGTTATTTTTGGTTTATTGTGAAAAAGAATTAAATTATAACCTAAAATTAAATCTTAATTAATTAAGGGATTTATTTACAAAATTAAAAATAAAATATTTATTATTTTTTTTACTTTTTTCTGATTTTTTATGTTTTTTATATTTTGAAAATATTAATTAATTAAAAGAAAGCAACAATTAAAAGAATATAAAAATAATAAAAAGAACAAAGAAAAGAAAGAAAATTGCAAAACCTAAGGGGGTGAAGCCCCTAATTTGGAGGTTGGCCCCAGCAATTTCTGGCCCATTACTGAGGCCTTGCTTGACTTTTTGAGTAACATGTGGCGCGTTGACTGGGGACTCACCATGCACCTCAAGCCATGGCCTTGGATCTGATGGAGCTGGACGCGTGTACGCTAGATTCTGAGAGTGCATCATGATCTTTAACGTAGGCGCTGCATGTGAATGTTAAATGAAAAATAACATAGAAATTATTGAAGACCTGGGGCTCGAACCCAGGTCATGGACATTGCCAGCACGTGTACCTACCACTGAACCATCCCAAACATATTTAATATATAATAGCAAATAAACGTTATGAAAGAAATAATGGTCAGAGTCCACCAACGCGCGCGAATTTTGAATCAACCTATCACCGTTTGCCAACACATCATCTTCTTCATGTTCCTGAAATATAAACAACATAAGCAACGGTTTTTACACCGTTGCAGAAAGTATCTTTACAGAAAATAACGATTAGCACTAGGGCAATCATAAATTAGGCGCGAGGGTACATTTGAGATCGTTCAGAAGCGCTGAGTTGAATGGTGGTGGTCTTGAGGGCTAATTTTTCCCCATTCAAAAACCCCCAATTTTCAATCCTGTAAACCCTAGAACACGAACATGGTATCTTGGCATAGAATGCGTGAAACTTCGATTAAATCATATGATTAGCTTGCAAACTTCATCATAAACATAAATATAACAACAAAATATGATAAAGATGCATGAATAAGGGAAAACAGTTTTGGAATTTCCTTTACCAACTTCAATGGTAACCTTGCGTTTCTTTGAGTATGGGGCTTGGGGAATGATTCAGTTATGTCCTATGATCCTCCAAGAAGCCAATGGAACAGGTTTTGAGACTTGAATCGCCTTGGGAGTGAGTTTTCAGTTTTGAGTTTTTTTGTTAAAAATGTGAGTTTGCTATCAAGGTTCCTGCGCAGCTTCTTGTCCAATCTTGTTCTGTATCAATTGTATAGGTCTTATGCAATGTGTAGGAAGAGAAATTATGGCTCCATAATGCATAGCCTTAAATTCCAAGATTCTCCATCAAACTCCATAACCAACTTTCCATTTTTGAGTCCATTTTTGAATTCTTGCCTTGTTTACTCCTTTGCACGAATTTGGTAGGCACATAATGATGTTTCAAGGCTAGTTAAGGCCAAATATTTCATTTAATCAAACTTTTTGATTTTTCCTTGATTTTAAAAGATTTAAACTTAATTAAATCCAAGAAAATCAATAAAAAATGAAAAAATTAATTAAAAAATATGAAATAAAAGGTGGGACACGTGGGAAGCATGGCCAAGTCAATTCAAGTGGAAAAAGTGGGCCCCTTTTGTCAAAAATGAGATTTTAAGGATAAATGATTTTGGCCATTTCACAAAAATTTCCCAACTTCTCCAATGCATAACTTGCTCAATTTTTAAGCTTTGCTCATGTTCTTGGACATTTTGGAAAGGTGTTTGAGTCCTCTAACCAATGTCTTTGGTCCCATGTCATTTTGATTTACCAATCTCAAGTTATGGCCTTTGACTTAAAGTCCCTTTTTGTTGACTTTTGAAAATGACCTATAATGTTGAAATTGATAACTTTTTGTGAGAGCATTTCTTGGACTTGAAGTATGAAGATGAGTTGTAGGAAATGTCTTTCTATTCAAAATGAGCTTTGGATGGAATTTTTCTGATAATCCATGTGAAAGTTATGCCCTGGTCAATTTCAGTTGACTTTTTCAGCTGTCCAAAAATAGAAACTTTTGCATCTTGATGATTTTTGAGCCAAGCTTGGAGAATCATGATCAAGCATTGATCAAATGATGTTTGTGGCTTAAAAATGAGATGTTGACCAAAAATTTGAACTTTTGACTGTCAAATGACCATTTTGCCCCTATAGTTGACTGTAGTGCAATTAGGGTTTTGACTGTGCAATTTTGTGCTGAAAGTCTTGAAACTTGATATGAGGACACTTGACCATATTTATAAGCATGTGGGACTTGATTGGACCCTTGGAAACTTCATTTTCTTGATCAGAGCAAAAACCCTAATTTTGACTGCTTAGGAGACCCTTACAGTGTGCAACCCTTGGGGAACTTTTGAAGCATGACTTGGCAATTTCTTGAAGAATATGGGAGGGTAAATTTTGGGGTACAACAATCATCATACTTCGCAAACTCATCATAGTGATTAACGCGGGAAGCTAACTATAATCCTAAATTGGGTTACTAGGATTATTCTTCTTATTCTTCATTTTAATCCTTATAAAAGTGAAGTTCATCGCGTCAGCTATCCAACACTTTGAACGACACCTCAAACGGAGTCCGGAAACTCAAGTTACAGCCTTTGGAAACGAATCTGTCAAAAATCAGACTACATGAGTCGACACATAACGTCTTGAGTCGACGCGTACTGGGCTAACACACTGCATGAGTCGACGCGTAATCCTCTTGGTTCAACTCATACTGAGTTTGTAACACTGCATGTATCGATACATAGTCCTATGTATCGACTCATCCTGAGTCTAAAAGCCTGCATGTATCGACGCATGGCTTCTTCGTATCGAGTCATCCTGAGTCCAGAAACCTGCATGTATCGACGCATGGCCTTTGAGGTCGATGCATATTGTTCTGTCATGAATATTTTCTGCGATTTCACTGCATTTTCACTACAGTTTACCTTCCTTAGACCCTAAAAACATCCTCTAATCATAGGTAATCATCAATTATAATAATCCTATGTTTCTACATCAATTATACAGCATTAGGGCATCATTATTCATCTCTAAATCATTGAACTTCATCATACAACAACATATTGTTGGCTCCTAAATTCGACACCTTTGTTTTGATTGATGTCAGCCATTAAAGCTGAAGGATGTCTTCGACTAGCTAAGTCTGTCGAAATGCCCGTCGAAAGATGGAAAAGTACTTAGAAGATTTCTTCCAAGGAAGAAGGCTGATTGCCTTCGACGTCGAAGGAGTTTCTCGTCGAAGATGTCTCTTGACGAAAGTGTTCGATGGTCCAGAGTGGAGCAGTTTTGAAATTCAAGCTTTTGGAGGGAAAACGGTTTCCAGCAGTTACCACGTGCAAACGTGCAAGGATCTGGAGCGTCGAGCGTGGAGAACGTGCCAAGTGGATTGATCTCGAAGCAGTGTAACTGCCCGACGGTTACTTGGGATGTTTTAGTATAAATAGTAGTAGACATGTAGTTTCTCGCGTGTGTTCACAATTCTATACAAAGTCACTCATATAGATTCAAGTACCCAGTGTGTGAGAACGAATTGTTGAGAAATGTATGTGTGAAACACCAATTTTATCAATTAAAGTCATTTACTTTTCCAGAAATTTACTTGCTTTCCTCTTTACATTCCTGTCGAACCTTTTACTTTAAAGCCTTGTTTATTTTACCAAGTCTTTCCTTTATGCAATTCATTTAAAGCCAATTTATTTAAAGCCTTGTCCAATTCAATCAAACTTCAAAATCAACCTATGTCCTAGGATCAATCTGATTGATCCTGCGAGTAACCAGATAAGTAACCATCTGGAGGATCAGCGGTTGTTTACCAAAACCCAAGGTAAACAAATTGGCACACCTAGTGGGACTGTGTGTTGATTGTTGAAAATAATCTCATCTTTTCGAGTTGTATGTTATTGAGAAGTGGTAGAATATACACTAACAATAACAATACTGCCAGAGGAAGGGAAGAGATGGCGAATCCGCCAAACACTAATGAAATCCCACAAACGAGTGTGGGAGCAACGGTTAGTATGACCGTAAGTGAAGCGACAAATGTTGGTTCGACACCAGCAGTGTCGGTCACAACCACGGGGCCAATACCTTCGTTAACAGGCCCCAGGATGCCTTTGGGAACCCCCCCACCAAGGGGAAATTTAGGCACAAGGCCTTTGGTTCCCCCAGGATTTATTCCATTCTATGGTATGCCAACTTCTGAATTGGCGAGCCTGACGAATGATGCGTCCACTGTTTCAGACCCTTTAGTGAGTGCCTCTTCGCCACTCCAAGGCTCTGGGGTAGGCATGGCGAATAGAAATAGGACCCAACTCTTAGGAGGAACGTCCCAAGTAGCCCATGGCCTTACAAATGCCTCGACAGCAGTCTTGAGGCAACAAATGGACGAAAGCAACCATGATATGGTGCAAATGTTGGCACAAACTTTGAGTACGGTGCTAAACCCTCTAATACAAAACACTACTCAATCGAATCAGCAAGTGACAGCGCAAATGACGCGTTTGGCTGACTTCTTTGGAGTACCCCAACCTATTCGACAGCCCCAAAGGGCGCAAATAAGGGGAAATCAGGGGATATTTTTAGAGGAAGAAACCACCATTAACCAGGCTCAACAGCCTGTCGAAGAAAACCTTAGGGCACGATTGGAACAACCTGTCGAAGAACCTAGGGTAATAACCCCAGAGGTAAGGTTAGTTAACAGAAACCAAAATGCTGACGAAGTGGTTCAGCATATCCAATACCAAAACATGGGCTTGGAAAACAATCTGGCAACCATGATTGAAAGGATCATGACTCAGAATGGGATGAACATGGGCTTTCGAAGGCCCAACTTTACATCTCCATTGTCAGAATACGTGTTACAAACGGACTTACCTCCTAGATGCAAAGTCCCCAAATTTACTAAGTTCTCTGGGGACACGACAGAATCTACTGTCGAGCATGTGGCGAGATACTTGATCGAAGCAGGAGACATTTCGAATAACGAAAACCTAAGGATCAAGTACTTCCCAAGTTCTTTAACCAAGAATGCTTTTACTTGGTTTACAACTCTTCCCCCCAATTCGATCCATCATTGGACCCAGTTGGAAAGATTGTTCCATGAACAATTCTACATGGGGCAAACCAAGATAAGCCTGAAAGAAATGGCCAGTGTGAAGAGACGTTTCACTGAACCTATAGACGAATATCTGAATAGGTTTAGGTTGCTCAAGGCGAGATGTTTTACACAAGTGCCAGAACATGAGTTGGTCGAAATAGCCGCAGGCGGTTTAGATTATTCCATTAGGAAGAAGCTAGACACCCAGTACCTAAGAGACATGGCCCAACTGGCCGATAGAGTTCGACAGGTCGAACGCCTCAAAGCTGAAAAAGCTAAGGCAACGAAAACTCACAAGAGAGAAAGGATAGCGTACGTTGAGATGGATGACGAAGATCTAGAATCCTTCGACGATACCTTAACTGTCGAAGAAGGAGAAGTCGATTTAGCAGAACTGAAACAAGGGCCACCATACTCTTGTAAACTGTTAGTCCCCTCAAATGGGAAAAATCCCATTGGTCCAGAAAGGACCAACGATAGGTTCCCAAAAAAGACTTATAGTTTTGACATCACAAAATGTGATGAAATATTCGACTTGCTAGTTAAAGATGGCCAAATGATAGTACCCCCAGGGGTAAAAGTGCCTCCTCTTGATCAAAGAAAGAAGAGAGGTTTTTGCAAATATCATAATTTTTTGGGCCATAAAACTTCTCAATGTTTTCTTTTCAGGAATCTTGTGCAAGACGCTATTGAGGAAGGGAGATTAAAGTTTGCAGACAAATCCCCCATGGCTATCGACTCCAATCCACTGAAGGCTGAAGCCCACTATGCTGAACCCTCTGAGGTGAACATGATAGAGGCAACCAGGATCCAGTCGAAGAAGCCAGGAATTACCATGGTCGAAGTCTCAAAGGACCACATTAACATGCCAATCTTTGGCAGTTTTTCTGGAAATTTATCCAGGAAGACAATTGAAGCTGTCCAGAAAGCGGTCGAAAACCCGAAGTCGGAGACCGCTGAAGCATAAAAAACTGGATCAAAACCCAGTTCCCACTTGGCCACTGTTCAAGGCCAGACGGAGAATCTGGAGATACAAATGAAGCAGTTAACTCTTGCTAACAAAGATACAATGAATATCAACATGGTCGAACTTTCTGACCCAAAAGCATCAGAAGAGGCCATGAGGCAAGAACAGGCTAATAAGACTGCTTTCCCTCGGGAAAACGAAAACTTGGCAGATTTTTTACAAAGATGCCAGAAAAAGAAATCAGAGGTGATGCTGTGTCCAAGATGCAGTTCGATCTTTGATAAAAAAAGCTGCTGAGCACATTCAGGGCGTAAGAGCAGCGAATAAGAGAAGGGAGAATGCTGACCTTCGACATGATCCCAGAAGGGGTTCTAACCAAGACAAGAGGCCATTGACTTTTAGGCCTCCAACAAATGTGCCAGTAGACACTTGGTACAAAACCTCTGGCCGGAAAAGGCCAAGTAAGGAGAAATGGCATTCCTTCGATGTGCCAAGAGGTTCCTCTTTGACTCAAAAGAAAGAGCCTCAAGTTGCTGCACCTAAGGTTGCACAAGTGTCCAGCAACTACAAGGGTAAAAATCCTATGTCTCGATCTCAATGGAGGAGATATCAAAGGAGACGAAAAGCTGAAAGGGAGGCTGCCAACGAACCTAAGGCAGAAACTAGTTCGAATGTTCCTCAAAGGAAACAAAGGAAGCCTCTAGAGAGAGAGCCAGTAACCAACAGGCTAGTTTGGCCTAACCAAAGTGAAGTCGAAGACGAAGACGATGCTGAGTCCGACGATACTTTGGACATAATGGTGAATATCGTTTCAGTGCTGCCCAGAGAATTCAATCGACAGGTAGAAGTCGAAGCAAGTGACTGGGAAGTGGAGCAAGAAATGGCCAAACATAGGCCAGTGTGCTATTTTGTCATGGACAATGGCACTACTGAGGAACAAAATGGCTTCTTCGAGCCACCTACAGAGGCGATGAAAAATCACCTCAAGCCTTTATTCATAAGGGCTAAACTCGAAGAAACTACTGTGAATAAAATATTGGTCGATTGTGGGGCAACCATCAATATTATCCCTCACTCTATGCTAAGGAAAATTGGCAAAAGGGATGAGGAAATTAAGCCTCACAACATGGTCCTGTCGAACTATGAGGGCGGCATAGGGACCACTATGGGAGTGATCCAGCTAGATATCAAAGTAGGGTCTATCCTTCGACCAACGATGTTCATGGTCATATCGGCCAAACCCAACTACAATCTTTTGTTAGGCCGTGAATGGATTCATGGTGTTGGCGTTGTGCCTTCATCGATGCACCAAAGGCTGCTGCTATGGCGTCCAGATGGGATGGTCGAAAACATAGAGGCAGATCAAAGCTACTACCTTGGCGAAGTGAATCACTTGGGGGTGGCAGATTTCGACAAAAACTTGGCTCACATAGGGCCATGTCCAACACCTGACTTCGACATGGCGCCAGCGCCAAACACTTTTTGTTCCCTATACCTGCATCCTGAGCATGGTTTCCAATGGGACAGAGAAGACTTGTCCCACATAGACTTCAGTGGGTTAACTGATATCCAACCAACTGGTTGGGGAAGTGAATTCAGTGATAATGACTGAGTCACTATCTTTGAAGCGAATTTCGGCTTATGTGGCCGAAACCAAGATGATAACGGCTCTCGAAGCCGAAGTAAAGTACATGGCCACACAGGCCAACGATCAACAATTATCTGCTGCAGGCCCAGGAAAGGATTTCGATCCAAAACCTCCTGATATCATGCCAGAAGAAATACAGGAACAGAGGCTCGACGCCATCTATGACGATGAGCCTTTGGGCTTCGAAAAGGATCCCTTGGCGAACAACATTAAAATGTTAGCGCAAGACCCTTTAGAAGAAATCAACTTAGGCGAAGGATCAGAGAAAAGGCCAACTTACATCAGCGCCAAAATCGATCCAGAACTTAGGTTGGAAGTAATCCAATTGCTGAAAGAGTTTAAAGACTGTTTTGCATGGGATTATGACGAAATGCCTGGTCTCGATAGAGGATTGGTAGAACTTCAGTTGCCAATCAAACCTGGGAAGAAGCCAATCAAGCAAAATCCAAGGCGCTTCGCTTCTGAAATACTGTCGAAGATCAAAACGGAGGTCGAAAGACTTCTGAGATGCAAATTCATCCGTGTTACAAGGTATGTCGAATGGATTGCAAATATTGTGCCAGTAATTAAGAAAAATGGTACGTTAAGGGTGTGCATAGATTTCAGAGATTTGAATGCTGCCACCCCCAAAGATGAATATCCTATGCCTGTGGCGGAAATGCTAGTCGATTCTGCCGCTGGTTATGAATACCTGAGTATGCTCGATGGTTATTCAGGATATAATCAAATATTCATTGCTGAAGAGGATGTGTCGAAAACAGCTTTTCGATGCCCTGGGGACTTAGGCACTTACGAATGGGTAGTGATGCCTTTTGGCCTAAAAAACGCTGGGGCAACGTACCAGCGAGCAATGAATACTATCTTCCATGATTTTATTAACACTTTTATGCAAGTATATATTGATGATATTGTTATAAAATCTGTTTCCAGGAAGAATCATATTGACCACCTTCGACAATCATTCGAAAGAATGAGAGAACATGGTCTGAAGATGAACCCTTTGAAGTGTGCGTTCTGTGTGAAAGCTGGAGATTTCTTGGGCTTCGTTGTCCACAAGAAAGGAATCGAAATCAACCAGAACAAGACGAAGGCAATTCTGGAAGCGAAAGCGCCATCGAATAAGAAGGAATTGCAATCTCTCTTAGGCAAGATAAATTTCTTAAGGAGGTTTATATCTAATCTAAGCGGGAAAGCTCAGGCCTTTTCACCCTTACTTCGACTGAATAAAGAGGGGTTCGAATGGGGGCAAGAGCAACAAGAAGCCTTCGACAAAATCAAAGGGTACCTCACTAAGCCACCTATTTTGGTGCCTCCTTGTAGCAATAGGAGTATGAGATTGTACATAGCTGCATCTGACAAAACTCTGGGAAGTATGTTAGCCCAAGAGGATGAGAATGGAGTCGAAAGACCCATTTACTATCTCAGTAGAGTTTTGAACAATGCAGAAACTAGATATAGCGAAGTTGAAAAATTGTGTCTATGTCTGTATTTCTCTTGTACAAAACTCAAGCAATATATAAAACCAGTTGATGTTTATGTTTCGTCTCATTTTGATGTTTTCAAATATATGTTGTCGAAACCTATCTTGCATAGTCGAATTGGCAAGTGGGCATTAGCATTAACTGAATACTCCTTGGCCTTTATGCCTCTTAAGGCAGTAAAAGGACAAGTGGTGGCAGACTTTATAGTCGACCACTCAATTCAAGTTGAGGATATTAATTACGTGGAGATAGAGCCTTGGAAATTCTACTTCGATGGTTCCAGCCATAAAGAGGGAACAGGGGTAGGAGTCTTGATTATTTCTCAAGATAAAATTCCAACAACATTCAAGTACAAAATATCAGGTTCTTGTTCGAACAATGAGGCTGAGTATGAAGCTCTAATTACTGGCCTTGAGATATTGTTGGAATTGGGGGCAACTCGAGTCGAAATAATGGGAGACTCAGAGTTAGTCATTAAGCAAGTCACAAAGGAATATAAATGCATAAGAGAAAATCTCATTATGTACTTTGTGATAGCAAATCGTTTATTGAAAAAATTTGAAGCGGTCAATATTCGACACATACCCAGAGTCGAAAATCAGATAGCCAACGACTTGGCACAGATTGCATCTGGGTATAAGATTTCAAAAACGAGATTACAAAGAGCAATCGAAGTTCGAGAGAAGATAAAAGCAACTTGTCTATCACCAACGGACTTGGAATCGACGAGACTAGGATATGCTGATCACAGTAACTTCGAGATTTCGTTCATTGATAATTTGTCAGAGCAAGATTGGAGGAAACCTATTGTGGACTATCTTCAAAATCCAAGAGCTTCGACAGAACGAAAAACAAAATACAGGGCGTTGAGTTTTGTACTCATGGGTAATGAGTTATTCAAGAAGACGCCTGAAGGGGTGTTGCTGAAATGTTTAAGTGAAACTGAAGCATACATAGCCCTTTCGACGACGCATGCTGGGGCATGTGGGGCTCACCAAGCAGGCCATAAGATGAAATGGTTATTGTTTCGACAAGGACTATATTGGCCCACTGTACTGAAAGATTGTGTTGAGTTCGCCAAGGGTTGTCAAGAGTGTCAAGTTCATACAGGCATCCAACATGTACCAGCAAGCGAACTTCACTCGATAGTGAAGCCTTGGCCCTTTAGAGGATGGGCGTTGGACCTCATTGGAGAGATTCGACCAGCATCATCAAAGAGTCAGAAATACATATTGGTAGGCATTGATTATTTTACTAAATGGATCGAAGTTGTCCCTTTAGTCAATGTAGACCAAGAAAATGTCATTGAATTCATTCAAAAGAACATTATCTTTAGGTATGGAATCCCTGAGACGATAACAACTGATCAAGGGTCAGTTTTCACTGGTCGAAAGATGCAGGAATTTGCTCAGGAAACAGGTTTCAAACTCCTAACATCAACGCCTTATTATGCACAGGCGAATGGTCAAGTCGAAGCAGCTAACAAAGTGGTGATTGGCTTGATAAAGAAACATGTTGGGAAGAAACCAAAGAATTGGCATAAGACGTTAGACCAGATTCTGTGGGCTTGTCGAACGTCCCCAAAAGAAGCCACTGGTACAACACCGTATAGGCTAACTTTTGGCCATGATACAGTGTTGCCATCAGAGATTTGTCTTCAATCTGCAAGGGTTCAGAGGCATTATGATATTCCTTCTGAAGTCTATTGGAACATGATGTTGGACGAACTGGTGGATTTAGACGAAGAGAGATTACGCGCTCTCGACCTACTCAGGCTTCAGAAGAAAAGAGTAGAAGACTCTTATAATAAAAAGGTAAAACCTAAGGTATTTTTGCCTGAAGAGCTAGTTTGGAAGGTAATTCTTCCCATGGATCGAAGGGATCGAAGCATGGGGAAATGGTCACCCAAATGGGAAGGACCCTTCAGAGTTATCCAAACTTTTTCTGGTGGAGCCTATGAAGTCGAAGAGTTAGGTGGAGATAAAAGGCTCTTGAGAGTAAATGGTAAGTACTTGAAAAAATACAAACCTATACTTCAAGAGATAAAAATAAAATAATAAAAGAACAAGACTAAATTAACCATAAAAATGCCAAAATGGAAATTTTATAAATTTCAGCCAAGATGGCAATTGTTGTCGAATATGGATTACAAAATATGGTTACAAAAGAGAATCAATCAAAAGGAAAGAGAGTCCCTAAATCGAAGATACTTGGCTTGCTGCAGCTCCAACCTTTTCTTGCACCAGGCGTTTTCCTGCACTAGTTTGGCAATCTGAGCGTCGAGGCTTTGGGCCCTCTCAGTGAATTCCAGGCCTTGTTTGATCTCAGTTTGGCTCTCGGTGTCTGAGATGGTCGAAAGAAGTTCCTCCTTGCGTACAGTATTGGCGTTTATCTTCGCCTCTATCTCTGCGATTTGTGCCCGGAAGGAAGCATTCTCTCGATCAATGGCATCGATTTCTTCTTGCGTAGATGCTTTTTGTTTCGACAACTCTGCAATTCGAGAAGTCGAATCTGAGACAGCAGTCCACGCAGAGGAGCTTTTGCCATACAACACCTCAAGCTGACTGTTAAAACCCCTTTGGCGCCTGTAATCTGCTGAGACTTGATCAATCATAGAGTGTAACTCCATGATCAAGCTTGAAACTTCTGGGGCTACAGCTTCAAAGTCGACAGCATTCAAGACCTCCTTCAAGCATGATGGAGCAGTGGGGTCCCCCTCTAAAGTCTTCATCAAGTCCCTCTTGAAGAACTGGGCCTTAACCTTCGCCAAAGCATCATCAAGGGGAGAAGTTTCAGTAGACTTCCCCGACAGGGTAGGAATTTCCTGACTAGCGTCAGACGAACTCTTACTTTCGATGATTGCGTTGAGATAGCTAACAGGGTCAGTTTGTTTCAAGAGATCTAAGTCCTCTTTTGACCTGTGCTTCGAGGAGGTAACCCTTGCAACAGTATTATCTTGGGTTTGAGGCTGTTGAATGTTAAGTGCCTTGACTGGTTGCTCTTCGACTCGGACTGGGGCAGTACCAGCATCGACTTGTGGCTCTTCGCTAGCATCACCTTGGTGCTCTTCGCTAGCATCATCCTGGTGTCCTTCGCCAGCGTCACCTTGGTGTTCTTCGCTTGCGTCACCCTGGTGCCCTTCGACAGTAGCACCTTGATTTTCTTCGCCAGCATTGCCCTGGTCCCTTTCTTCATGATTTTCTTCTGACAGATCCACTACCTGAACCGCTTCTGGCTGTGGTTCCTCCGTTTGAGGCTCCTCCGCTGGTTTTTCTACTGTTTCAGCATTGGCCTCATTCTCAGTATGGGCTTCGTCATTTCCCAAGCCTTTTTCCTGAGGCCTGCTAAGTTCAGCAGATTCCAGCGTTTCAGAGGTCCTTGGCGGAGAACTTTCAGTAGTGTCCTGAAAAAGGAAAGAAGACAAATCTTCAGATGTCGAAAGAGACACAATCGAATATGGGTATCTATACCTAAGTTATAAAAGGGTCTAAGAGATTACCTGTGGATTAACTTCAGCCCCAGGGCTGGAATTGTCGCTTTCGACAGGCTTGTTAAGAAGAATGTTTAGTTCCTCCTCAGTTGGCTCCTCGATGATCACTGGAGGTGGCCTAGGCTTTCTCACAGCAACCTTTATTCTGACAGTTCGACCTTCAGGAGCAGGAACAGAAGCATCCTTCGTCAACTTTCGCCTCTTTAGAGGGGCAAGAGGGGAATCACTTTCTTCATCACTCCCAGATTCGACCACCAGTCCTGGCCGTTTCTTGGGCGAAGGTGCCTAGAAAACCAATAGGAATTCGATTGAATAATTGCATCGAAAATCAAAAATCGAAAGCCAGAAGGAAAATGAAGAAAGTCTGGTTACCGATATAGAAGGCTTCTTCGAAGAGCCTTCCCCCTGTTGGTTGCTTGTGGTCTTCGCCAGCGCTATAGTCTTCGCCGGCGGTGGAGGTTTTGTTGAAGGGCCTCCTCCTTGTTGGCCTTCTGTAGCCTTCTTGGCTACATGCTTTCGAACAACTGAAAGCAAATAGAAAGTTAACAGGCTAGCAGTCGAAGAGAAAGACAAAAAGTAATGTGAGAGAATGAACTTACATTTCTTTATTTTGTCCAACACAAGGACAAAAGACTTCTGCAGCTCATCCATGAAGTCCTTCTCGTCGAAGAAGTACTCAGCATAATAGCTTCTCCACCACTCCTCGAAGGATGGTGAACAAAGAAAATTAAGCTGGTAGTCAAACAGCGAGAGAACTGTTCGACCAGCATATCTTCCGATATGCTTGATGGCAGCTTCTTCTGTGTAATCATTGCAGAAGTACAGCATGGACTTCTCTCTTTGAAAAATCGGAGAAGGTAGGGTTTGGATAATACCAAACTGGCGAGATACCAGATTTGGTTGGTAGGCAATCAGACTCAAATGAGTCTTAGAACTCTTGAATCGAAGAGGCATGATCCTTGGTGTAAGGAACGCCTCCCACAGTATTGTGTGTTCGTCGACATTGGGACCACTCGACGCCTTTGGATGTGGCCTTGTGAACCATGCTGGGCCTACCTGCCGTCGAGCAAATGGAGCCATAGTTGAAACAAACTCCTTCCTTCGAGCAAACATTAGAACGAAGTTGGTGAAGGTTTGCTGAAACTCTAGTCCATCTTCCATGGGTGTCAGCAGAGCCAGCCTGGTTCCTTCGACGCGCCTGTTCGCTATCGCTGGAGCCTGTTCATTTATCTGAACCTTCTTGGGCAAGAAAGATTCGAAAGTGGCGTTGAGCCACAGTTGGAGTAGCCAAAAAGGCCCAGCAAGTAGCAAACTGGCCCTGTCCTCGATATGTTTCAGAAGAGTTGCCCCATTGCTGATCGAATCATAGAGGCTAGCCAGAATCAGTTCTGCCAAACAGATGTTTTGGCGATGATGCAGTTGAGTAGCAAGAGTGACCATCTTTTTGGTCACCTGTAGAGACTTTGAGCAAAACACAAAGCGAGTCAGCCATAAGGCTAGAAACGCTATGTGTTCGACATCCGACACAGCATCTGTCGACCTGTCATGATAATGGTTGATGAAAGTGGTGTATGTTGGTTTGGTCTCAGAGAAGCCAATTTGGTCCTCCGACATCTCCTCCGGATCGAAGTAATCCCCGGTGGGTCGAAGGCCAGTAATAGCGGCCACATCGAAGAGTTTGGGGGTTAGCATCCCACAGGGAAGATGAAAAGTAAAGTGGGAATAGTCCCAGAACAACAGTGAAGCTATCAGCATCTCCGGGGAGTAGTTCAAACCTGTCTTCGACAGCATCACTAGGTCGAAGATTCCCATATCCTTCCAGATCGGAGTTTGGTGCTTCTCCATCTTTGTTAGCCAAGCAACATAATCGGAGGTAAGGTTAGGGCAAGACCTGAAGGCCCTAACACCTCTGTTGAAGAAGCGGAGGTCGATTTTTTCGTGTGCAGGGTCTTCATTGTCTTCTGCGTCTTTCTTGGCGCATGCGACTGGTTTGAGTTTCTCGACTATCGGGAAATAGCTCTTGATCTTCAGAGCCTCAGAGATACTTGGATTCATGGGGCCAGACATTGCAAAGATCTGGTTGGAGTATCCAACCGGGATCATCAAGTGGCGCGAGTAAGCATCGCGAACGGCGATGTCAGAGGGTTCAGGAACCCTTCGTTTGCCTGTAGAATTCACTACTGGGGCAGTGACGAAAACCTTGGGTTTAGCATGTTCAGTTGGTGCGTTAGCACTAGGAGCAGTAGAACCAGATGCCATGGTTTGGTGTTGAGTTTGAAATGAGGTTGAAGATGAAGTGAAAGAGGAAGAGTTTCTGCAAAGATAACAAGCTTGTACGAAAACAGGGAAGTTTGAAGGCTAGATGGCGTAAAAAGTCCCACAATGGGGTACTTACTACTATTTATAGTAGTGGGAAAAATCCCCAATAACGAGGACATTAAATGCCATTTAATGCTGCAGGAGTTAGTGGGACGCGTGGCAGCCCCCTGTTGTTTTGGCCGTTTCTGCAGAAATAGAGGGACGCAGCGTGCGTCCTCGTTTTTGGGAATTGTCATAATGACAAATTCTGAAATGACGTTTGGTACTGCACGCCGTACTGAAAGTGACGTCCTAGGATCAAATCAATGATGGTTTTCTTGGGATTGCCAATAGTTGGTAAAAAGCAACAAAAAGTGCACAAGTTAATTTGTGACTAAGCGTGGAAAGACAGGTGTCGAATGGCGTTTCAAAGAATGCCTTTTTCTTTCAGAGTCGAAATAAGGCATTCTTGGGGGGCAACTTGTTGGCTCCTAAATTCGACACCTTTGTTTTGATTGATGTCAGCCATTAAAGCTGAAGGATGTCTTCGACTAGCTAAGTCTGTCGAAATGCCCGTCGAAAGATGGCAAAGTACTTAGAAGATTTCTTCCAAGGAAGAAGGCTGATTGCCTTCGACGTCGAAGGAGTTTCTCGTCGAAGATGTCTCTTGACGAAAGTGTTCGATGGTCCAGAGTGGAGAAGTTTTGAAATTCAAGCTTTTGGAGGGAAAACGGTTTCCAGCAGTTACCACGTGCAAACGTGCAAGGATCTGGAGCGTCGAGCGTGGAGAACGTGCCAAGTGGATTGATCTCGAAGCAGTGTAACTGCCCGACGGTTACTTGGGATGTTTTAGTATAAATAGTAGTAGACATGTAGTTTCTCGCGTGTGTTCACAATTCTATACAAAGTCACTCATATAGATTCAAGTACCCAGTGTGTGAGAACGAATTGTTGAGAAATGTATGTGTGAAACACCAATTTTATCAATTAAAGTCATTTACTTTTCCAGAAATTTACTTGCTTTCCTCTTTACATTCCTGTCGAACCTTTTACTTTAAAGCCTTGTTTATTTTACCAAGTCTTTCCTTTATGCAATTCATTTAAAGCCAATTTATTTAAAGCCTTATCCAATTCAATCAAACTTCAAAATCAACCTATGTCCTAGGATCAATCTGATCGATCCTGCGAGTAACCAGATAAGTAACCATCTGGAGGATCAGCGGTTGTTTACCAAAACCCAAGGTAAACACATATACATTCAAATCATGAACAAGACAACATTTTCACATCTAATCCCACATACTACTCATCATAAACTATATTGTAGAGTCATAACCCCACCCTTACCTTGGATTGAAGGTTGTTCTATAACTTTTCTGATTGAATTCTGTTATGCCTCTTTTCCTTCTTTTCTGCAACTTTCACGTTCTCTTTCTCTTCTTCCAACCCTTATTTCCTTCTCTTCTTACTGCTTCTTCTTTTTCCTTGTTATTTCTAAAAACTAATATAATAACCCTATAATTCTTATTATTCCTTAATGGGCTTAAAACTCCTACACCCCCTTCTACTACTTCTATTCTTTAAAACAAGCCCACCTCAAATAATATTATCACTCTAATAATATTCCACAACTTAATAGAATAAATAAATCCAATAACAAAAACACATCGACTATCATTATAACACAACTTCACAAATATTCCAAAAATAATTTAATTAAATAATTAATTAAATTACAGGCGTTACAGATGGGCTTAAAGATGCCATCCAAAGTAGATGCTAACTTCATAAGAAGTCTCTTTGTGGGGTTTCCTGTTCCTGCTGTCTGAGGAGGAGTCCGTTGGGGAATGTTTTAGGGGAATAAAGTCTAGGGGCTTCGGTTATCCATTACCCTACTGGGGAGTTGTCTCTTGATTGGAGAGTCGAAAGCAAGTTGTTATCTGGTCGGGATCCCGACTTCACAGTGACTTGCTGAGGACAATAATACTGAATGCTATCTGTTTATACTCCAGGTTTCACAGCGATCTAATGTGGAATATGAAATTAACTGCTATCTGGTCGGCTCCAGGCTTCGCGGTAATTGATAAACTGCTATCTGGTCGGACTCCAGGCTTTATAGTATTTTAAACTGGATAAGAATCAGAAAAGCTTAGGGTCGATTTAACTGAACCAGAGAAAGTATATACCATAAAATAATCAGTAATAAATCAATGGTTGATTTGAACTGAACCAACAAAGGTCTTGAGTTATCTTTGACTGGATAAAAATCAGAAAAATCCTAGTGTCGATTTAACTGAACCAGAAAAAGGTCTTGGATCATCTTCAACTGGAATAGAAATCAGAAAAATCTTAGTATCGATTTAACTGAACCAGAGGAGGTCTTAAATTAACTTTGACTGGAATGGAAATCAGAAAAATCTTAGTATCAATTTAACTGAACTAGACAAAAGTCTTGGATTATCTTCAATTGGAATAGAAATCATAGAGATCTTAGTATCGATCTAACTGAACCAGAGGAAGGTCTTGGATCCCTTTAACTGGAATAGAAATCAGAAAAATCTTAGTATCGATCTAACTAAACCAGAGGAGGTCTTGAATTAACTTTGACTGGAATGGAAATCAGAAAAATCTTAGTATCGATTTAACTGAACCAGACAAAAGTCTTGGATTATCTTCAACTGGAATAGAAATCATAGAGATTTTAGTATCGATCTAACTGAACCAGAGGAAGGTCTTGGACCCCTTTAACTGGAATAGAAATCAGAAAAATCTTAGTGTCGACAAATCATGTTACGAGAGGAGGTACAAAACTAGTTCTAGGAGTTGGCACAAAACCAACAGGAGGTGGTACAAAACCAGTAGGAGGTGGGATTCTGCCCTTGGGAGGTGGAAATCCTCCTGAAGTTTTAGTAGGGATTTTTGTAGTGGGAGGCCTTTGAACAGCTTCCCTTAAATCTTCTTGACCTTGAGCTATAGTACCCATAACTTCCATGAATTGTTCCAGCTGTTCTCTAACCGTGGTTCTCATTTCATTCAGATCTTCGCAGAGTTCTTCCATTACGAGTCTTGTTTCATTGCCTCGAGTGTTGTAGTTGTGGGATGTCAGTTTGTCAAACTGAAGAAAGAACCAAAATTTTAGAAAGAGGTTTCGCATGTTATGATTACAAGAAATGTATGAATACATATATGAGATGAACAAATTTTCTTGATTTTTTTTATTTCCATGTATTTTCAGTTATTGTGTTAAGAGCGTTCAAAAACATGGATAAACAAAAATATATACTTCTCCTTCATTCATCATTTCTTTTGAAAAAACAACTAATTCATAATGGATAGTACAAAAGGAAACCAAATATCCCTTCAACAGGCCTGAAGGTGATCACTTCAATAATGAAAAGAAAACCCTAAGACGTTTCCCTAAACTTTATGTTAACAAGACTATTCCATCCTAAATACTTCTCACTCTAATCTAGAGCTTCTTCAAAAAGTTTCTTAGTTCTTGCTTGCCCAGGATTCTTGAGTAACTCTTGATTAAGTATCTCCCTTTGGCCGAGAGCACCCTCCAAATAATTGATTTCCTCATGAAGTTGTATCTTGTGCAGGTCTTTCGGCTGATCTTCGCACCCTTGAGCCTTGAATTCTTCTATTGTTTCCAGATCTTCCTTCAGTTACTGTTGACATCCCTTGAGTTGGTGAATGGTCTTCATCCCTTTGGTTTGTTCTCTTGTAAGTACTTCTCCTCTTTCTTTGAGTTGTTCCTTTAAATCTCCTATCTGACTTTCATACTGATTTTCCATATCCTTCTTTGACTTTGTGAGAGTATCCCGTTATTTATTCAATCTTCATTCTCCTTTAGTATGATATCTACTTCCTCCTTGTTATTTTTTATGATGGATTAAGATGATCTTAGATCCTTGCCAATTCTTAATCTTTCGCTTGTTTCTTTGTTAATCAACTTGTTCTTTCCTGCAAGCAATTCATCTTTTATCTTGAATTGATAAGTCATCTCATTCTTTGTGATGCCTGCTTTGGTAGCTCATGCCATTTACTCTTCATTTTCTGCACTTATCTCTTTGTTAAGGATCTGGACCTCCATGAAAGCGATGGTAAGTGGTGAAAGAGGCGGTGGATACATGGGAGCCTCAAAATAAAATGATAGTAAAGAACTTTCAACATTTTTCTTCACCCATTTAGTGTAGGATGCTTTTGCTGTCCAATCCTTTCTTCCCAAACTTTTTCTTCCTTGACGATGAACCTTCTTCCAGGATTCTCTTACCTTTGCTAAGAGTTCAAGATCTCCTCCTTTGTTGTAGAACACAGTTTCTTTCACATCTTCATCTTTTGGTGGATCGGGTAGAGAGTAACCTAGTTAACACTGAGTCATTATTAGGTTGTAGTTGATCCTTCCTTTGGTGGCCATGAGTAGTACATTCTGGAACTCACCACAACTAAGAATGACTTCAATGCCAATATACTCATTGTTGAACCATCTAATATCATGAGAAGTGAGCACCATAATCCTTTTATGCCACTTGAGGGTATGTTCATTGTTTATGAAAAGTCCTTTTATAGGTAAGTGAGCCATGTACCACTTGTACATGAGAGGCATGTAACAGGTGACAGTTCCTCCTTTCCCGAACCTTGAATGAATGGAATGGTATGTGTCAGCAAGAAATGTAGGTACATGATTCCCGATTACAAAAATGGTGATTATTTCTGCAGCAACAGAATCTTCTCGGCTGGAGAACAAGATAACTCCCTAAATCATAAGAGCTAGCAAGGCGTTGAAGGCACGCCAACTTTAATTTTTTGCAAAGACTATGGCTTTATCTATCAAAAACTGTAAATTGAAACCCAAAGTGTCATCCTTCTTAGGTTCCCAATTATCTTTTACTTCCTTTAAGGTCAAATAAAGTGCTTCAGCAATCAAGTGCAATTTTTGGGTTCCTTGTGAAGTGACGAAAGGCATGTGATTCTTGATTCCAACTCCCAGGATGTTAGCATATTCTTCTAATGTAGGAGCGAGTTGATAGTCTTGATATGTAAAACACCTTATAGGAGGATCATATAACTGGATGATAGTTTGCACGACCATGATATCAACTTTGGTGTTCAAAAGAGGAATGAGGTTGCCATAGGTATTTTGGAAGTCATATTGATTTTTGGAAACTACAAATGACTCAACCTTCTTAAGTTGTTAAGATAAAGTGTAGGGAACTTATAAACCTTGGTATGTATTCTACCTATATGTATCTTTTGATACTCTCAACTAATACAACAACTCGCAAATACCCTTGAAATGATATGCATATGTGGATTAGACTCTATGTTATGATGCAAATTATTTATGCACAAGAATGGGATTATAACTTTGGATAAGTTCGGATAATTGGTATGTCGAGTTTCTGAAGAAGTCTTTGCAAAAAGAAACAAGGTATGAGAAAGGTCAAAGTTTCCTATCAAAAATCCCAAATCCCTCTCACGTGTGAGTTCTAATTTGGATAAAGATTCCTTGAGGTATTCTCAGAGTCATGAGTCCCTTTGAAAAGTACAATGTCGTAACGCATCTATGTCATAACAATTGTACCCAAAAGTAAACCTAGTCTGGGTGTGGTTCTTATGACAACACTAATAGGGCATTTGCCTTTTATCTTCCATGACTATCCACTTCTTATAACTTATGGTAACAATCAAGCCTGTGTATTAGGCTTATCTCTCAAGTAACTTCCACCCAACAAAGAAATAGATACCAATATCCAGAATATCCAAAGTTTAATGAATGAAATTAAATAAAATAAATCAAGTAAAGCAAACAAATAAACACACAAAGTAAACAACCAAGAGCTAGGATTGGCTTGCTTAGTATTCCCCAGCAGAAACTACTCGAAAAATAAAACGAAATAACGTCGGACGAACAGAGTCTCCACCTAGCTTTATTATCCTAAAAGAAATAGGAAAAGGAAAATATAGAGAAAAACTTTGGTAATCGGGAAAAGAAAATGGTCTTGCAACCAAATCTCATGTAAGGGAGTCAATTATGCAAGGGGAAGCTATTAGCACCCCTCACGTCCGAGGCACTGCACGGGATCCACTCTTGTTATTCTAGTCAATGAGTGTGTATATCTAAAACTTACTTGCTAAAGGAAAATGTATGCATAAATTCATTGGGAAAAGAAAAGATTTTTATTAGTATGTTTGCCTGAGCATTGAAACTCCATGCCTACGTATCCACAAGAGAATCTGAACACCATAGTTCTTCTTAAAAATGTTTTGTTTGTTGTGTGTTTTTTATAAAAAATGTTAAATTCGCATTCTAATAGTTAATGTTGCCACTCAAATGTTGGAGACTGCACATCGTTGTTTTGTGTAGAAAGGAGTTAACATATCCTTTTTGAAAAGGTTTTAAAGTGAAAAGTACCTAAGGCAAAAATGATTTGTATTTGGTTTGTGTTTTGGTTAGGAAGAAGGTTTTAAGTGGACTGTCATCCAAGGAGACACCCATCACCTTCATACTTTTAGTTTTGAAAGGGTTTTGAATATTTAAGTGTTTTTGGATTTTTGAATGAGAAAATATTTTAGTGTTAATAATGCAATGCAAGAGGAAAAGAAAAGTCTAATGGGGAGACTTAATCTTAATGTTGTCATGCAAAGATTGATCCTATAGTTGAGACCATAATGTTGTCATACTTAAATTGAGATCCTAATGTCTATATTGATTCAAGTTTCATCAAATATTTAAAATGAACCAAGAAAGCTTAAGGGAATATGTTATTTACATAAGCAGTGATCATACAAGTGGATGAGTGTTGCACCCCAAAATTTGCCCTCTCTTTTTCTCAAGGCATTTTCTCACAAGGATTTTCAAAAGGGAAAGTTTGCACAAGTAAAAATTGATTTTTGGATTTCAGGCATCAAATCAAAGAAGAGCAAGATTTCCTTGATTCATAAGCTTCGATTGGGCATCTAAAATCCTTCGAGCAAGCTTTGTTTCACAAGCTTCAATTGGGCCTTTGGCCTCCTTCGATGCAAGCTTGGTTCATAAGCTTCGATTGAGCATTTGGCCTCCTTCGATGCAAGCTTGGTTCTCAAGCTTTAATTGAGCATTTGGCCTCCTTCGATGCAAGCTTGGTTCATAATATTCGATTGAGCATTTGGCCTCCTTCGATGCAAGCTTGGTTCACAAGCTTTGATTGAGCGTTGGCTGCTTCAGGCTTGCTTTCGATTCACTAGGAAAATACTTCCTTCGTTCCTGGTTCAATTCACTGGGCAATGGCCTCCTTTGTGCCTACTTGGATCCACAAAGCAATGGCCTCCCTCATGCTAAGCATCCACAAGGCATTGGCTTCCTTTATGATAGCTTCGACTAGACATATGGCTCCCTTTGAAACAGTTTGCTTCGATTCACAAGAAGTAGCATCCTGCATGTTTATTTTGATTCACAAAGCAGTGGTCTCCTGCATGTAAGCTTCGATTGAGAATTGGCTTCTTACGTGTCTGCTTTGATCCGCAAGTTTTGTGTGTCTGCTAGGATTTATTTGAATTCAATTTTCTTCATGAAACAAAACAAAATAACAAAAATATTTCATTTTTAGGATTTAGAAGTCCTTTCAATTCGTGCGCATTTATTATTTTAGCATTTGTTATTCTTATCATTATTGTATCTGACTATGAGTTGTAGTAGTTAAAATTAGGACTTTATTTTCTTCTTTTTATTTCTCCACCAAGTTTTGGATTATGTAATTAATCCCCCTTCCCGAAGCCATGTAATAGCGTAGCTTTAAATTCTGCATTTTAAATTCCTGCAAATTATTAACTGTCTAGATGCTTGACTAATAGGATTGTATGGCAAGAACATAAAATAAAACGCTAGCAAACCTAATGCAAAAGACAAAAATAACTGAATACAACACAATTGCACATATGCACCTCTAGGGTATTCCCACTTTGGTTGCCTTCGTAAAAATAGTCACAACTCTCGAAACATGAGAGATGTTAGTGGCTACCCTCCGGTTTAAAAAGATCATAAGTCTCTCGATGACCCTCTCGATGTTGCCTCGGTACACAATGATCTTAAAACCCTGGGGTAGTTACTAAGGTTTCTTGCCCACTTTCCTTTATGACTATAAAACGTCCCTTCGAATGTCCCTTAAACATCCAAACGACTAGGGCTACCTACTCACTAATAGTAGGCTAGCACTGTCTAAAGGAAAAAAGGAAAAGAAAAAACCTTTCAAGTAAAGTAGATAGTTCCTAGATGTTATGCTCAAAAACAAACTTTTTACACTTACACAAAACAATTTTTCAAAAACCTTTTCAAAAACACTTTATCAACACTCTTAAGGATTGATACAAGAGTTATCATAAAGCAAATCGTCGCACTAAGACATTTCAAAAATACTTTTCAAAACACACAAAAACATAAGGTATTTCAAAAATCAGCTAAGCATTTAAGAGCCCGTAGACAACTACGGATGGAAAGGGTGCTAACACCTTCCCTTTCTATAATCTACCCCCTTACTCAAAAATAATCTCGAAAGGTATTTTTCTGTTCTTTTCACCCTTTCCTTTGTTGGATAAAATAAAAGTCGGTGGCGACTCTTGCTTACTGCAACATTTGTGAATACAAATACAAAACCAGTATACAGTTGGTTCTTCCACCGTATCGCAGAACTGGAGACTCTGCTGAGGAGAAAAAGTGGGGTTACCTTAGAGTTTAGTCCATTCTATATTTGCTTCCATTGTTTGTTTTGTTTGCTTTAACGTTGAGGGTTTGCTTTGGTTTACTTGTAAAGATCCTACACCCAGATCTAGGGCACCTTTTAGGTAAGTAGCAATAGATCGTGGGGACTGTGCGGGGTATATCGACACAGTTGAAACGATGGCTATGTTGGTGTGACACATTTGTTGGTACCGGTAGCCCTTGAGTAGTCAAGGAGAATACGAGGCCGCTGTATGGTGTCATGAAGCACCAATTGACCTTAGAACCTTTAATTGAACAACTTGGCCATTAGGAAGTAGTGAGATAGTCGACTTTGGTGTAGTCCGAAGTTGGTTGATACTCGATACTACACTCATTGAGATCTGACTTCCGGGATATTTCGATCGCCAATAAAGAGGCTTACGCTGAAACAATACCGATGAAGAAAGATCAGTGATATTAAGATCCCCTAGAACCTGATTACTATTAATACGACAGGTTGAACCAACTAAAATTCAAGAGGGTACTTACCTATGGAATCCATGCAAGCCTGAACCTAAGGCTACTTGTGTGACTTATTTGCTTTCACTATCTAACAAACTTGAACTCATTGTAGGGTTTTATTTGAATTCCTTGTAGGACTTGTTTGTAGTCATTATCCAATAACTCGGATTTCCTGCAAGACATACTTGCCTTCATCACCTTACACTTTTGCTTGGTGCATAACATACACATCATAACATCATGCCATAGCATTTCCTTAACCATTTCAAGGATCTCTAGGGCCTGTGATGCAGTTTATGATGAACTAGACGTCTAGAAAGGGGGCAAGGGGGTTTATTTTCCTCTAGCCAATGCTGTCAAAAAATCAAAACATGAAAACTTGAGTCAGAGGGTATGACCCACTCGACATAGTTAGCTTGATTCTCGTAGAAGGGCTATCAATGATACAAAGTTCTTCAATCAAAGCTGCAGTTGGATTCTAACACTTTCTTGTGTTTACCCCACGAGATCCTTGAAAAGGTTGCATGCATGTCATTACATAACAGGTCTTCCAGTATAGGTTTCTTATCCCTTTGCTGTTTATTTCAGCAAGAAGAAATGGCACTTAAACAAAACATAAAGGATCTTCAAGCACAAAATGCTCAATTCCAGCAGATGTTTTTGGCTCTAGCTAAAGGGCAATAAGGTTTGAAGACTCTCATATTGAGAGACAAGAAGAAGTAGACTAAGAATCCGGCTGGTGTCTTGAACCTGGGGAGAAGAGTCATAGGACCAGCTAAGAAAGCTCTAGACTTCGCCACTCCATCAAATGAGGGAGACACTCAAGATGAAGATAACAAGAAGACCAATTAAGAAGACAACAGTCCGGGATCTGAAGAAGATGAAGTTGACTACTCTGAGGAGTAGTATCCTCCTGCTGACGATAAATACAAGCAGCTGGAGGATTGTCTCAATGCCATGGAAATCCAAAAGATATCAGGATTGGATTTCGGTGAACTAGGGTTGGTCCCAGAGGTGGTCATCCCACCTAAGTTCAAGATCCCTGTCTTTTCTAAATATGACGGGGTCTCTTGTCCTAAACTTCACTTGAGATCACACGTTAGAAAAATCCAACCTCACACTGCTGACCGAAAGTTATGGATCCATTTATTCCAAGAAAGTTTGGCTGGCTATAAACTAGAATGGTTCTATCAATTTGAAGGAACCAACATTCATACCTGGGAAGACTTGGATGCTGCTTTCTACGAGCAGTACTGTGATCGGTGGATCTGGAACTGACTGTTTAACGCTGGTTCGCGAAATGTCGCGGAAGCAAGAGTCGCCACCGTCTTTTATTTTCTCCAAATGGAAAGGACAAAAGCACAAAAAAATTCCTTAAAGAGATTGCTCTCGGTTCGGGAGGTAGATTATAGAAAGGGAAGGTGTTAGCACCCTTTCTATCCATGGTTATCCATGGGCTCTTAGATACTTGCTCATTGTGTTTTCAAAAAAGGTTTGTTTGCTTTTCAATTGTGGGTTTTAAAAAGTTTCTTTGAAAATTCCAGTTCGACTCTTGTATCGGTCCTCAAGAGTGTTTGAAAAATTGCTTTCGAAAGCTTTTTGAAAAGGTGTCGGTGTGAAAAGTATTTTTTGATTTGTTTTGAAATTAGAGCAAGTATCTAGAGTCGTCTACCTACCCTAAGGAATTCCTCTGTGTAAATGTCCTTAAAGTAGTGCCATCCCACCATTGAGAGGTAGGTAGCACCACCGTTGGAGGTGTTCGGGTCAATTCGAAGTTCGGGACATGGTGATCACCAGAGCAATGGGAAGACACCTTAGAAGCTACCCTCATGCCAGGTTCCCGGATCATGAGGACTTACTAAGACATCCTCTACTCGACGATCACCTTTCGAGGCAAGGCAACAGTGAGGCGTACCCTAGAGGTGGTGTGTGATTTGTGTGTCAGATTCATTTATTTTATCTTGTCATGTTATGAGTGAGCTACGCGTTTGTTTTTATTTTTGTCATTTATTCTTGCATGCGATTTAATTAACAGTTAAAAAAGTTACGGAAATTAAAGTTCCTAAACTATTACAAAGGCGCGGGTCCACATCGCCAAAATTAAAATCCATGACCCGATTTGACGGAAAGTAAATAAAGAAATAAAATAAAGTGCGAGAAATTAAGTTTACAAGGCTTTGGGAGAGTTACATAAATATTTAAAAGAAGGAAATAAATAAAAATGCGCGAATAGGAATTAAAATTGGAAACGAGGGCGTTGGACCCTTTTTAATGAAATTAAATTAAATGATTAAACTAATGAAATTAAAGAGAAAAAAGAAATTTTTTTTTTTTTGAGTTTTTGGTATTTATGTTTTTTATGTATTTTTATGAGAAAGGTTAAATGAAATTAAAATATTAACCCTAATTCTAATTTTTTTATTTATTAAGAAAAACATGTTAAAATTAAACCTAAAATTAATCTAATTATTTACATGCAATTTTGATTTATAAAAATAAATAATTAATTATTAGTGAAATTTATTTACAAAAAATATTAATTAAATAAATATATTTTGATTTTTATGACTTTTCTGTTTTTTTTTACTATTTTTTATATTTTATGAAAATAAGTTAAATTAAAGGAATTAATTAAAAAAAGAAATAATTGAAATAAATAAAATAAGGAAAAGAAAGAAAATACAATACCTTGGAGGGTTTGTGTCTCCTTTTTGGAGGTGAATTGGAGTGGTTTAGCCATTTGTGTTCTGGCCTCATCATGCATAAGTTGTTCTACTTTGGCCATTTGGCTTTTGGCTTTTGGCCATTTGCGTTTTGGCCTCAACGTTCCTTAATCTTCTCAGGATGTCTGTCTCGCCATGTATTGGTGTCATGTGTAAAATGTTCTGTTTTGGCCATTTGGCTTTTGGCCTTTTGGCCATTTGGCTTTTGGCCTCAACGTTCCTTAATGAACCTGGGATCCTGTCTAAATCTGCAGTGTTGAATCTCACGAACACATTAAATAAAATCATAAAATGCAAATAAAGCCAATATATGAAGAAATTTAATGTTTAGGCACAATATGGCATGTATGAATGATTATACCCTTTTGATCATGGAGATCAAATCACTCTTACCCTTACTGGAAAATCAGTAGCCTGAATGCTTTTATGCCTTACTGGAAAATTAGGATCATGGAGATCAAGCCAGCCTTACCCTTACTGAAGAAGTAGTGAGGTGTTGGTTTGTAACTGTGATGGCTTGTTTGTAGTGAGAGAGAGATTTGTAATAAGGATTTCAAGGTTTTAGGGTTCTTGAAAGAGTTTGATATTCCAACTGTGTTGTGGCAAGGTTTTTTCTCTCTTTTTTCTCTTCTTCTGGTTTGTGTGAAAAGAAGGTGATTATATAATGGAAATTAGGGTAAAGCAAATGGGCTTTGAATGTGCAATTGGGCCTCCAATATTCACTTGAATTCGTCACTTTCCAGGCTAAATTGCAGGGACTTAAGTGCATTTTTTGAAGTTGAAATGTGAAAACAAAATGTAGCCGACATCGAGAATTAACTCCTGTCCGAAAATCGACTCAATCGGATAAACGGTGAATTAGTTATGAATTTTTGAAGTTTCAGCTCAGACAAACTTATTTTGGGCTCCAGTGTCGACTCTGACACGTTCTTCAATAAAAAACTGGTATTGATCGGTGCATAATTTGGTCTCGACTTTTGAAGAAAAGTTGTAGATCTATGAGTCAGTGACCTTGTGTAAAAATATGAGTCCAATCCGATAAAAATTGACCGAGTTATGAATTTTCGAAGTTTCGGCCCTGATGAAATATTATTCAGCATTCAGGATTTTCAGCGTGTCACGCACTCTGAGCAAAAAATGAAGGCCTTTTGAACACTGTTCGAACTCGATACCTTATGTGAAAATGTAGCCAACTCAATTTGTGAAATTTTGGCGCCAGAACCAGCTCGATACGATGAAAATCGACCAAGTTATGATTTTTTGAACATGACGCAAATAAACTTCTGTCACAAATTTTCTGCACGAAAATACTTGATAAATCCACATTTTTGAAGACCTTCTGATAGAAATTGGCTTCCAGCCGTGAGAGATGAAAACGTAGATAATGTCAAGACGGAATTTTGGCCACCGGAACGGGTTCAAAACGAGCCACGATCTTCAAGTTATGAATTTTTTAGCGCATAAAAACTGCACTTTCAGCGCACTTTTTTCACCATATTTCTTCGAGAAAACTCACACATTCAGATACCTTCTTTAAAGAATTGACTCTTGAGCCGAACCTGAATTTGAGAATATGTTATCAGAGATATCTTGGCGAAAGAACACCTGAATATGATGCGCCGGGTTGGACTTGTGAATTTTTCTTGAAATGTTTTGAGAAATATGGGAGGGCAAATTTTGGGGTACAACAGTTGCCCCTGTTCAATCTTCTTAGACCTGAGGATGCAGATTGGCTGACGTGCCTTTCGTAATCCGAAGGTGGAAGATGATTGAACACTAAAGTGCCCAGAAATTTGCGCTCGCATAGTAGAGTATCAGCAACGTGATGACGGGAATGGGTTTATAGATGCCATTTGGAGAGATGATGGATAGGGGGATGGGCTTATAGATGCCATCTGGAGGTGTGACAGAACTTTGTCGGGAATGGGCTTATAGATGCCATTTGGAGACTGTTGGTATATGGATGGGCTTATAGATGCCATCAAGGTGTCGATCGCGTAAGAGATTCCTTAGCGAGAACTTGCGTACCTGCAAAAGAAAATGATTACCTGACCTGTTACGGGAGTTAGTCTTCAGATTCTTTGTATAGATGTGTCCTGACTGGTTACAGGAGCTGGATCTGGAGCTTCAAACGATGATGAATGAACCAGGGATGGTTACTACCTCAACAGGAACGATGAGAGAACCTTGGATGACTTTAACCTCAACAGCAATCGTTGAGAAAATCTTGGGATGATTACTACCTCCGCAGTATCGGGGAGAGAACCATAGGCAATTACCACCTCAACAGCAAACATTGAGAGAATCTTGGATATCTCCTACTGAGTCTTCAAAAGAAAAACCTTTAGGAGTCGGTTTAACCAGACCAGAGAAAGCCTTTGACTGGATAATAACCAGGAAAATCTTTGGGAGTCGATTTAACTGAATCAGACAAGGTCTTTGGAGTCTTCAACTGAGTCTTCAAAAGAAAAACCTTTAGGAGTCGATTTAACTAGACCAGAGAACGCCTTTGACTGGATAATAACCAGGAAAATCTTTGGAGTCGATTTAACTAAACCAGACGAGGTCTTTGGAGTCTTCAACTGAGTCTTCAAAAGAAAAACCTTTAGGAGTCGATTTAACTAGACCAGAGAACGCCTTTGACTGGATAATAACCAGGAAAATCTTTGGAGTCGATTTAACTGAACCAGACAAGGTCTTTGGAGTCTTCAACTGAGTCTTCAAAAGAAAAACATTTAGGAGTCGGTTTAACTAGACTAGAGAACGCCTTTGACTGGATAATAACCAGGAAAATCTTTGGAGTCGATTTAACTGAACCAGACAAGGTCTTTGGAGTCTTCAACTGAGTCTTCAAAAGAAAAACCTTTAGGAGTCGGTTTAACTAGACCAGAGAACGCCTTTGACTGGATAATAACCAGGAAAATCTTTGGAGTCGATTTAACTGAACCAGACAAGGTCTTTGGAGTCTTCAACTGAGTCTTCAAAAGAAAAACCTTTAGGAGTCGGTTTAACTAGACCAGAGAACGCCTTTGACTGGATAATAACCAGGAAAATCTTTGGAGTCGATTTAACTGAACCAGACAAGGTCTTTGGAGTCTTCAACTGAGTCTTCAAAAGAAAAACCTTTAGAAGTCGGTTTAACTAGACCAGAGAACGCCTTTGACTGGATGATAACCAGGAAAATCTTTGGAGTCGATTTAACTGAACCAGACAAGGTCTTTGGAGTCTTCAACTGAGTCTTCAAAAGAAAAACCTTTAGGAGTCGGTTTAACTAGACCAGAGAACGCCTTTGACTGGATAATAACCAGGAAAATCTTTGGAGTCGATTTAACTGAACCAGACAAGGTCTTTGGAGTCTTCAACTGAGTCTTCAAAAGAAAAACCTTTAGGAGTCGGTTTAACTAGACCAGAGAACGCCTTTGACTGGATAATAACCAGGAAAATCTTTGGAGTCAATTTAACTGAACCAGACAAGGTCTTTGGAGTCTTCAACTGAGTCTTCAAAAGAAAAACCTTTAGGAGTCGGTTTAACTAGACCAGAGAACGCCTTTGACTGGATAATAACCAGGAAAATATTTGGAGTCGATTTAACTGAACCAGACAAGGTCTTTGGAGTCTTCAACTGAGTCTTCAAAAGAAAAACCTTTAGGAGTCGGTTTAACTAGACCAGAGAACGCCTTTGACTGGATAATAACCAGGAAAATCTTTGGAGTCGATTTAACTGAACCAGACAAGGTCTTTGGATATAGCTGAGAACCTAACTAAATATTTCCTGAAAGGTAAAGGTCAGTCATATGCAATGCGTGATATTGATCAAGCAATGATGTTCTCAACATAAATGAGATTTGTAAGATATGATGCGTATATGCATGCTATAATGATGTATGTGATGTTTACGAATGTATGTTTTCGTCTTAGGAAAATAAATCCTTGACGGGTGCCGGGAAGTCACTCCTGGGCTGATGTTGGAGAATAGATCTTTTGCCTCCGCTGGGGATGATAGTTGCAAGAATACCGGTAGGAGAAGATAACTCCGTTGGGGAATAAACTTGGCGAATGATTACTCTGCAGGGAGAAAAGTACTCTAACGGTCTTGTTGGGAAGCAATACTCTGTGGGGAGAGAGGTACTTTGTTGAGCTGTTGATAATAACTTGCTGGGGATAAGAAGACTTCGTCGAGAACGATCTTTCCGTGGCTTTCGGCTGAGGATAACCCAGTTATATCCTAGTAGGGAAATAACTCTTTGAATAAAGCCGGGGGACGCGTTCGTGCTCTGCGAGGGTAAGCTTCCAGAATCTACTGGGGATAAGCTTACTGCTTGGGGAGATGGATTCCAACTTTCTTGGGGAAACCGGTTGGACTCTCTTGGGGAAGTTTTGAACTGTACCAGAAGTAGCTCCACCGAATGCTTGATATACCGCCGGGGAACAATCTTTAGGCCAAGACTGTCGGGGATGCTTGTTAAGAATGCATGTATATTGCTGGGGAATGTTGAGATCTGCGGGGGATTCCCAACTTCCTTAAGGTTTGATAATACAGCTTGGGGGAGAGCGCACTGACTTGCTGAGTCTCTCTCTGGGGAATTAAGATATCTGGTTGTGTTCTTCAGCTGAACCTACCTTGGTACCTTGGAGGACAGAGCAGTTAGATCGCTTGGACGGCTAATCATTACCCCTATTTCTGAGGTGGGAGAGGAAGACACCTGTGGAGGTGCTTGATGACTGCCGATTGACAAAATCTCCTTCTGGTAGGCAAGTGACAAGATGACGTGACATAGTCGTACGCTTTGACCCCTAATTTTTGCCTGGACCTCCCTTTCAGGTTTTCAGTCCACCGGGATACCCATTTTTGCCCAAGCCGCCTTTTCAGGTTTTCGACTTGCCGGGTGTACAGATTTTTTTCATTTCATCCCTTCATTTTGCCCGAACCCTTTTGGTTCGCCGGGAAGCCCTTATTTTTGCCTAGGTATATCAACCTATCGGGTCTTTGATTTTGCGTAGTATTTTTTCCGACTATGTCCACGTTCTCAGAATGTAGGGAGTTGCCCCTGTTAGAAGTGTTTTGTCACGTCACCAGAAGATGTCTGACCGGGCAAGATTCGTTGCTGGAATGCCCCAAGTGACTCAGGCGGAGATTTGCCCCAGGCTATTTGGCCTGAGAGAGATTCTCCGAATCTTGATTGGATTGCCCCAGATGATGGACCATGATCATGTCATGCCCCTTGATTGGAAGTGCTTTTGTTCACTAGGTGTTCATCGTGCGAATTTCCCTGCTGTTCAAACAAAAGTCATCTGCAAACAAAGTTATGTTAAAAATGCAAAGTCTATGTCTGTCTTGAAGATTTTGAAAATGCATTCTTTTTTCATAAAACAAGTGAATGTTTGTAAAACATGATGTCAACTCCGTATTTATCGTAAGCCTTAAGGAGTCAGGATACCTTTCGTAACAGTATGCTTTCGAACTAACCCATGCTTCAGCTAGGACTTTTAAGGGTTATAACGTGGCCTGGTTCACGGTTTAAGAAACAAAGGATAAAGGCTCAAATTATTTGTACCCACCCGCTCTTCGTGATGTTCTCCAAACCTAAACTCAGTCGATCATACGTTAGAACTTGTTTGAGTCTTTGCTCTGATTTTCTGGTAATGATCCGGATGTTGATAACTTATTTTGAATAGGCAGTCATTTCTTTTTTTGTTGAGGGTTTGTAGGACCTCTTTCTTGTCTGATTTTTGTTATCCCTTTCTTTTTTTGCCTGAACTGTTCTTTTGTGATTACAGTCAGCGGGATGCCCCAGTTTCGTAAGTCCCTTTTTATAGGTTTTGACTTTTTGGGCTTTTCATTATTTTGAGAGATAATGACTGCCTTTCTTTATTGATTATTCGGAACCATCACTGTCTTTCTTTGTTTTGTAAGGACCTCTTTGGTGCCATTCGTTATGCACTTGGATCAACTGAGAGAACTACCCTGCCCCAGGTTATGATAAAGGGTTTTAAATTTTGAAAAGAAAAACTCCTACTTCTTTGGCTCAGAGGGGTTGACGAGGGATTATCTTCCTTATAACTCCAGTGTTTAGGGATTGAAACAATGCCTGTACCTCATCAGCGAAGTCTGTTCAAAAGCATACTGTAGATTGTGGTATCGTTTTCGTCATCCTCCCTCAAGAGGCTTAGAATTTCTTAATCAAGAGTTGATCATCAGAAAAAATATGAAAACAATTTGCATATAGTGAATACGAATATATTGCTTCAAAACAGACATGTGCGATGCATTAGTGAAATAACAATGTTTAACATGAGTAAATGTTTGAACAGAAGAAAGCTACAACTTGAACATTCGAATGAACAAAAGTCTTTTCATCTCAGGGCTTGTCACTTCAACTGGTGAGCCTTGGAGGGATGGTAGAAAAATTCAGCCTGACCATCTTATGTGAACTCCAATGCTCCTTCATCGATAGGTCCTGGATTTTGTTCTTCAAAGCCCAACATTCATTTGTATCATGTCCTGGACTGGCAGAGTGGTAGGCACACCTCTTATTGGGATCATAGACAGGAGATGTTGTGTTGGGGTTCCTGGGATGAGCCCTTAATGTGATCAGATTCAATCTCAACATGCGTTGTAGAGCTTGAAACAACGACATGTTGAGCTGGGTGAATTGCCTCCTGGGCTTGTCTGGCTGAAGCTGGTGAGGTTGATGCTGAATTTGCGGCGCTGAAGCCATTTGAGGAGCTCTCCCCTTATCTCCTTGTTTCAAAGGTGGCTGAATGATGACTGGCTCTTTACCCTTAGATGTTTGCCCCAGTTGGTTATTCTGAAGCAATTGGTTGATGAGAACTCCGAGCTCTTTTTGTCTTTGAGCTAACCCTTGAATGGCAGTTCCCTGCTCCAGCATTTGGGCTTTCATTGCATCCATTTCAGCTTGCAAGTGTTTCAGCCGTTCGTCCTTAGCGCTGTTCCTGACCAAAGTCTCCATGAGAAGTGTCCTCAACTCTTCCTGCCCCTTGGATAGATTCAGGAGGATTTCCCCGAGCCGAGTCTCTTGAGCAAGAAGGTCCTGGTTATCTTGTTGAGAAGCCATTGCTGAAATAAACAGCGGGAAGGGTAAGTAACCTGCAACAAGGGTACCTGTTATGCAATGATGTGTATGACATGCATGTAATGTTTTCAAGGACCTCGCGGGATAAACAAGAAAATTTGTTAGAATTTGGGTTCGGTAGCTTGATGGAAGGAACTGCATATTGTTGAGAGTCCTTCTTCAAGAGTCAAGGCTCACCATATCGAGTGGGTCATAGCTCCTGACAACCTTGGCTAGAGGAAAATAAATCCCCTTTGCCCATTGCCAGACAGTTGGTTCATCATGACCTGCATCACAAGCCCTTGAGATCCTTGAAATGGGTTAGGATGTATGCAATGGTATAATGTCATGATGCATGGGGTAATATGGATAAATCCTGTTATGAGCCCTAATTAAGGACTAAATAAAACCTGCAAGCAAACTCAGTAAACCCTGTTATGAGTCCCAATTAAGGACTATAAACACCACCTGCAAGAAATTTAACAAACCCTGTTATGAGTCCTAATTAAGGACTACAAACAAAACCTGCGAGAAGCTCAAGTGTCAGACAACAAGCATGCAAATAGTCAAGTACGAAGGCACACAAGAGAAAGCCCTTAGAGTTTAGGCCAGCATGGGGTTTGGGTATTACCCTCTTGAAGTTGGTGGGCTCAACCTGTCCTATTAGAAGTAACCGGGTTCTAAGGGTCCCAACATCACGGGATTGCTTTCATTGTTCATCGTTTCGATTTAGCCACTGAACTGGCGACCGAAATATTCCAGGAAAGCAACCCTCAATTGAGTGTAGTATCGAGTATCAGCCAACCTCGGACTGCACCAAAGTCAGTTATCTCACTACCCTAAAGAGGCCAAGATGGTTAAATTAAGGTTCCTAAGGTCAGTTGATGCTTCACGACACCACGCGGAGGCCCCGTACTCTCCTTGACTGAACTCAAGGGTTACCGGTACACACCAAAGTGCCACATCAACGTAGCAGACTGTTTCAACCATGTCGGTATACCCCGCACAGTTCCCTCACAGCCTTGTTGCTACTTTCTAAGAAGGTATCCCCAGATCCGGGTTAGGATCTATAGAACTCCCAAGACAGTCCCACAATTTAAAGCAAGCAAGTCAATACAATTGAAAACACAGTTATGAACTACCCTAAGGTATACCTCACTTTATAAGAAGTCCCCAGCAGAGTCGCCAGTTCTGTGATCGGTGGATCTGGAACTGACTGTTTAACGCTGGTTCGCGAAATATCGCGGAAGCAAGAGTCGCCACCGTCTTTTATTTTCTCCAAATGGAAAGGACAAAAGCACAGAAAAATTCCTTAAAGAGATTGCTCTCGGTTCGGGAGGTAGATTATAGAAAGGGAAGGTGTTAGCACCCTTTCTATCCATGGTTATCCATGGGCTCTTAGATACTTGCTCATTGTGTTTTCAAAAAAGGTTTGTTTGCTTTTCAATTGTGGGTTTTAAAAAGTTTCTTTGAAAATTCCAGTTCGACTCTTGTATCGGTCCTCAAGAGTGTTTGAAAAATTGCTTTCGAAAGCTTTTTGAAAAGGTGTCGGTGTGAAAAGTATTTTTTGATTTGTTTTGAAATTAGAGCAAGTATCTAGAGTCGTCTACCTACCCTAAGGAATTCCTCTGTGTAAATGTCCTTAAAGTAGTGCCATCCCACCATTGAGAGGTAGGTAGCACCACCGTTGGAGGTGTTCGGGTCAATTCGAAGTTCGGGACATGGTGATCACCAGAGCAATGGGAAGACACCTTAGAAGCTACCCTCATGCCAGGTTCCCGGATCATGAGGACTTACTAAGACATCCTCTACTCGACGATCACCTTTCGAGGCAAGGCAACAGTGAGGCGTACCCTAGGGGTGGTGTGTGATTTGTGTGTCAGATTCATTTATTTTATCTTGTCATGTTATGAGTGAGCTACGCGTTTGTTTTTATTTTTGTCATTCATTCTTGCATGCGATTTAATTAACAGTTAAAAAAGTTGCGGAAATTAAAGTTCCTAAACTATTACAAAGGCGCGGGTCCACATCGCCAAAATTAAAATCCAGGACCCGATTTGACGGAAAGTAAATAAAGAAATAAAATAAAGTGCGAGAAATTAAGTTTACAAGGCTTTGGGAGAGTTACATAAATATTTAAAAGAAGGAAATAAATAAAAATGCGCGAATAGGAATTAAAATTGGAAACGAGGGCGTTGGACCCTTTTTAATGAAATTAAATTAAATGATTAAACTAATGAAATTAAAGAGAAAAAAGAAATTATTTTTTTTTTTGAGTTTTTGGTATTTATGTTTTTTATGTATTTTTATGAGAAAGGTTAAATGAAATTAAAATATTAACCCTAATTCTAATTTTTTTATTTATTAAGAAAAACATGTTAAAATTAAACCTAAAATTAATCTAATTATTTACATGCAATTTTGATTTATAAAAATAAATAATTAATTATTAGTGAAATTTATTTACAAAAAATATTAATTAAATAAATATATTTTGATTTTTATGACTTTTCTGTTTTTTTTTACTATTTTTTATATTTTATGAAAATAAGTTAAATTAAAGGAATTAATTAAAAAAAGAAATAATTGAAATAAATAAAATAAGGAAAAGAAAGAAAATACAATACCTTGGGGGGTTTCTGTCCCCTTTTTGGAGGTGAATTGGAGTGGTTTAGCCATTTGTGTTCTGGCCTCATCATGCATAAGTTGTTCTACTTTGGCCATTTGGTTTTTGGCTTTTGGCCATTTGCGTTTTGGCCTCAACGTTCCTTAATCTTCTCAGGATGTCTGTCTCGCCATGTATTGGTGTCATGTGTAAAATGTTCTGTTTTGGCCATTTGCCTTTTGGCCTTTTGGCCATTTGGCTTTTGGCCTCAACGTTCCTTAATGAACCTGTGATCCTGTCTAAATCTGCAGTGTTGAATCTCACGAACACATTAAATAAAATCATAAAATGCAAATAAAGCAAATATATGAAGAAATTTAATGTTTAGGCACAATATGACATGTATGAATGATTATACCCTTTTGATCATGGAGATCAAATCACTCTTACCCTTACTGGAAAATCAGTGGCCTGAATGCTTTTATGCCTTACTGGAAAATTAGGATCATGGAGATCAAGCCAGCCTTACCCTTACTGAAGAAGTAGTGAGGTGTTGGTTTGTAACTGTGATGGCTTGTTTGTAGTGAAAGAGGGATTTGTAATAAGGATTTCAAGGTTTTAGGGTTCTTGAAAGAGTTTGATATTCCAACAGTGTTGTGGCAAGGTTTTTTCTCTCTTTTTTCTCTTCTTCTGGTTTGTGTGAAAAGAAGGTGATTATATAATGAAAATTAGGGTAAAGCAAATGGGCTTTGAATGTGCAATTGGGCCTCCAATATTCACTTGAATTCATCACTTTCCAGGCTAAATCGCAGGGACTTAAGTGCATTTTTTGAAGTTGAAATGTGAAAACAAAATGTAGCCGACATCGAGAACTAACTCCTGTCCGAAAATCGACTCAATCGGATAAACGGTGAATTAGTTATGAATTTTTGAAGTTTCAGCTCAGACAAACTTATTTTGGGCTCCAGTGTCGACTCTGACACGTTCTTCAATAAAAAACTGGTATTGATCGGTGCATAATTTGGTCTCGACTTTTGAAGCAAAGTTGTAGATCTATGAGTCAGTGACCTTGTGTAAAAATATGAGTCCAATCCGATAAAAATTGACCGAGTTATGAATTTTCGAAGTTTCGGCCCAGATGAAATATTATTCAGCATTCAGGATTTTCAGCGTGTCACGCACTCTGAGCAAAAAATGAAGGCCTTTTGAACACCGTTCGAACTCGATACCTTCTGTGAAAATGTAGTCAACTCAATTTGTGAAGTTTTGGCGCCAGAACCAGCTCGATACAATGAAAATCGACCAAGTTATGATTTTTTGAACATGTCGCAAATAAACTTCTGTCACAAATTTTCTGCACGAAAATACTTGATAAATCCACATTTTTGAAGACCTTCTGATCGAAATTGGCTTCCAGCCGTGAGAGATGAAAACGTAGATAATGTCAAGACGGAATTTTGGCCACCAGAACGGGTTCAAAACGAGCCACGATCTTCAAGTTATGAATTTTTTAGCGCGTAAAAACTGCACTTTCAGCGCACTTTTTTCACCATATTTCTTCGAGAAAACTCACACATTCGGATACCTTCTTTAAAGAATTGACTCTTGAGCCGAACCTGAATTTGAGAATATGTTATCAGAGATATCTTGGCGAAAGAACACCTGAATATGATGCGCCGGGTTGGACTTGTGAATTTTTCTTGAAATGTTTTGAGAAATATGGGAGGGCAAATTTTGGGGTACAACAAGTACCAATACAATGTTGACCTGGCGCCGACTCGTGTACAGTTGCAAAACATGTACATGAGCTCAAATGAAGGTTTCGAGGAATATGCACAAAAATGAAGGGATTTAGATGGAAGGGTGCAACCTCCTCTGACTGATCGAGAAATGGTAGACATGTTCATGAGCACTCTGACAGGCCCGTTCTATAATATGTTGATTAGGAGTTCTTCATCCGGTTTTATAGAGATGGTTCTTACTGGGGAGAGGATCGAAAGCGGTATCAAGAGTGGGAAGATTCTGATGGCCGCATCCTCTAATGCTGAGAAGAGGCCATTTGGTGGTAAAAAAGAAACTAATGTTGTCTATGGTCAAAGGGGCCATAGTAAAAAGAACCACCATCAGTCTGTGGGAGCAGTGTTAACTCCTAATTCTACACCTGTTCAACCACAAAGAGGGAATAAGCATAGGATAAAGTTTCAAGAAAGGAAGTACGCTAATATTAATATGCCATTGTCTCAAGCGTTACAACATTTGCTGAAATCAGAACTGATTACACTAAAGGATCCTCCTCAAAACCCCGATACCTCTTCTCCTAAGTATAATCCAAATGTAAAATGTGCCTACCATTCTGATAGTCCTGGGCACGACACCGACAACTGTTGGTCTTTTAAAAACAAGATTCAAGATTTTATTGACAATAAGGAGGTTGAATTTGACCCTCCTAAGGCCCCTGTGTGATCACTGCTCCCATGCCAAACCATGGCCAAGATTGAGAGCGTTTATTCTCAAATTGTAATTTCTTTTGATTGATCAAAAAATTGATGTAATGTCAAACTTCAGTTTTCCCATTTATGCATTGCATATATTCGTCTTGAATTAATTCGTTTTCATTATATTTAAATTGCATTCTTACTTCCTTTTTGTGATATTCGACTCTCGGTTACAAGCTATAAGCCTTTAGAAGGAGTATGACGAAAATAATACCACAATCTCTACAGTATGCTTTTGGATAGACCTTGCTGACGATGTACAGGCGTTGTTTCAAATCCTAAACAATGGAGTTATAAGGAAGATAATCCCTAGTCAACCCCTTTGAGGCTAAGAAGTAGGATTTTTCTTTTTCACACAAATTCAAACCTTTAATCCTAACCTGGGACAAAGTAGTTTCTCAGTTAATTCAGATGCGCATGCAGTCGCAATCTTCCACTTTGTACACAATGAATGACATCGAAGACGTCCTTCCAAATCAAAAAGCTGATGATGGTTCCACATAATCATTAAAATAGGCAGTCATTATCTCTCAAAAGAAAAGCCCGTTAAGTCAAAACCTATGAAGGAGACTTAAGAAAAAAATGGGGGCATCCCACTGACTGTAATCACAAAAGAAACAGTTCAAGCAAAAGGTGAGGGTAATAAAAAAAAAGAGGTCGTTACAAATCCTCAACAAAAAGGAAAGGTTACGAAAATGACTTCCTTCTCAAAATAAACTTTCAGTATCTGAACCATCGCCGAAATATCAGGGCAAAGATTCCAGACTCAATTGGGATCTAAACACATAATTAACTGAGTATAGGACTAAAGAACATCATGAAGAACAGGTTGGGTACAAATAAATTTTGAGCCTTTATCCTTTGTTTCTTAAATCGTGAACCAGGCCACACTACAATCCTTAAAAGTCCTAGCTGAAGCATGGGTTAGTTTGAAAGCATACCATTACAAAAGGTATCCTGACTCCTGTAAGGTTTGCTATAAATCCTGAGTTGATATCACATTTTTGCAAAATTCTGTTTATTTACTAAAAATTCATTTTTAAAACTTCAAGACAGACATAAGCTTTACATTCCTTAAACACCATTGTTTGCGTATGACTAAAAGTTTGACAACAGAGAAATTCGCACGACATAATTTCAATGAACGAAATTCCTCTCAGTTGACAGAATCACCTCAGATGGAAAGACATTTCCAATAACAGACCTTCCATAATCAAGGGGCATGACATGGTGTTTAACTGATCCGGGGAAGTCAAGTCAAGATTCAAGGAATCTCTCAAATGTGCCGAATAGCCAGGGGCAGACCTCCGTCTGAATCACTTGGGGCATTGGACATGAATTCCAACAACGAATCACGTGCAATCAAGAAAACATTTTCTGGCAGTGCTACAACACTCACTAGTATGGACAGTGATAATCCTCTGCACCATGTGAAGACGGACATAGTCGGAAAATACTACGCATGGAAAAGAGACCCGCTAGGTTGACATGCCTAGGCGAAAATAAGGGCATCCTGACGAACTAAAATAGTTCGAGCAAAATTAGGGATATATAAATAAAACCATGCACCCGGCAAGTCGAAAACCTGAAAAGGCGGCTTGGGCAAAAAAAGGGTATCCCGGTGGACTGAAAATCTAAAAAGACAGTCCAGGAAAAAGTTAGGGATTAAAGCGTACGACTATGTCCCTTCATCTCGTCATTTGTTTATTAGTAGAAGACTTATCACCCTGATCAACATTTACTAAGGACTCTAGGAATAGAGATAATATTCAAATTATCCAGAGATCCCTACAGAGCCACTGCCATGAGATTATACCCACGAGGATCCCAAACATTATAGTCCATGGGAATTCCTCTCCCTAGTGAAGTCGTCACTATCCCCAGGAGGTTGCTACGAAACTTAAAACCGGACCAGATGTCAGTCAACTTTATCCTCCCCAGGCGAGTCAGAAGGAATATTCACCGCTTTTATCCCCAGTCAGGGCATAAACTCCCCAGTAGAGTAATGAACGACCAACATTATTGAAATCTTCTCCCCAATCAGAAATTAACACTCTCCAACAGGGTTTCCTCAAGCAAAAAGCAATAAATCAATGTTCCCCAACGGAGCATCCTCAAACAGAAAGAGGGAATCCCCAACAAAATTATTCCCAGCGGAAATTGAAGAATCACTTTCTTCATCTCCAACAGCAGTCCGGGTTTCAACTTCCCAATACTCTTCAGCAGTAGTCAGGGATTCATTTTCCCAGACAAAAATGTACTTCAATAACATTTCACATTCAACATCATTTACCAATATCATAGCATATGCATACAAAATGCATACAACACATTCTCATTTATTTTGAGAATGTCATCACGCAATGCATTTCATACATCATGACATTGCATACAACTAACCCTTTTATCTTTTCAGGTAAAGTCTATAAACAGATGAATATCAACAACTATTTACATGACCAGACAAATTTCTGGTACCCTGCTGAAGTAGTAGTCGTCTAAGATTCCTTCATTATCTGCTGAAGTAGTAGTCTTCAGATTCCTTCATCACCTGCTGAAGTAGTAGTCGTCCAAGATTCCTTCATTATCTACTGAAGTAGTAGTCCTCAGATTCCTTCATCACCTGCTGAAGTAGTAGTCGTCCAAGATTACTTCATTATATGTTGAGGTAGTAGTCGTTAAAGATTCATTCATTATCTGTTGAAGTAGTAGTCGTCAGATTCCTTTATCACCTGCTGAAGTAGTAGTCGTCAGATTCCTTCATTACCTGCTGAAGTAGTAGTCGTCCAAGATTCCTTCATTATCTGTTGAAGGAGTAGTCGTCAGATTCCTTTATCACCTGCTGAAGTAGTAGTCGTCCAAGATTCCTTCATTATCTGTTGAGGTAGTAGTCGTCCAAGATTACTTCATTATCTGTTGAGGTAGTATTCGTCCAAGATTCCTTCATTACCTGCTGAAGTAGTAGTCGTCCAAGATTCCTTCATTATCTGCTGAAGTAGTAGTCGTCAGATTCCTTCATCACCTGCTGAAGTATTAGTCGTCCAAGATTCCTTCATTATCCGCTGAAGTAGTAGTCGTCCAAGATTCCTTCATTATCTGTTGAGGTAGTAGTCGTCCAAGATTCCTTCATTATCTGTTGAAGTAGTAGTCGTATAATATTCCTTCATTATCTGTTGAGGTAGTAGTCCTCCAAGATTCCTTCATTATCTGTTGAGGTAGTATTCGTCCAAGATTCCTTCATTACCTACTGAAGTAGTAGTCGTCCAAGATTCCTTTATTATCTGCTGAAGTAGTAATCGTCAGATTCCTTTATCACCTGTCGGAGTAGTAGTCGTCCAAGATTCCTTCATTATCTGTTGAGGTAGTAGTCGTCCAAGATTCCTTCATTGCTTGTTGAAGTAGTAGTCGTCAAAGATTCCTTCGTTACCTATTGTAGTCATCAAAGGTTCCTTCATTATATGTTGTAGTCAAGCTTTATACTTACCACCTGTTACTTTGGATGGCATCTTTAAGCCCGTCTCTGACAAATTTCAGTCATCTTCTCCAAATGGCATCTTTAAGCCCATTCCCATAAAATCAACCATCACATCATCGAGTGCAAATTTCTGGGCACTCTAGTGTTCAATCATCTTCCACCTTCAGATCACGAAAGGAAAACAAGCCAATCTAAATCTTCAGGTTTAAGAAGATTGAACAGGGGCAGCCATTGCACCCCAAAATTTTCCCTCTCTTTTTCTCAAGGCATTTTCTCACAAAGATTTTCAAATGGGAAAGTTTTCACAAGTACAATTGGATTTTTGGCTTTCAGGCATCAAATCAAAGAAGAGCAAGATTGCCTTGATTCATCAGCTTCGGTTGGGCATCTAAAATCCTTCGAGCAAGCTTTGTTTCACAAGCTTCGATTGGGCCTTTGGCCTCCTTCGATGCAAGCTTGGTTCACAAGCTTCGATTGAGCATTTGGCATCCTTCAATACAAGCTTGGCTCACAAGCTTAGATTGAGCATTTGGCCTCCTTCGATGCAAGCTTGGTTCACAAGCTTTGATTGAGCGTTGGCTGCTTCAGGCTTGATTTTTATTCACTAGGCAAATACTTCCTTCGTACCTGGTTTGATTCACCGGGCAATAACCTCCTTTGTCCTTGCTTAGATCCAAAAAACGATGGCCTCCCTCATGCTAAGCATCCACAAGGCATTGGCTTCCTTTGTGCTAGCTTCGACTGGTCAAATGACTCCCTTTGAAACAGTTTGCTTCGATTCACAAGCAGTAGCCTCCTGTAGGTTTGTTTTAATTCATAAATCAGTGGCCTCCTGCATGTAAGCTTCGATTGAGCATTGGCTTCTTATGTGTCTGCTTTGATCCACAAGACAAGTGCTTCCTCTTCATGTTTGCCTTCAATTCACAAGGAAAGAATTTCTTACATGCCTACTTTGATTCACAAAGCAGTGGTCTCCTGCGTATTAAGCTTCGATTTGATAATGGCTATATGCATGCAAGTTTCGATTGGGCAATGTCTATCTTCAGGCCTTCTCTGGCTCCACCTCTAAACCCTTCAACATACAGTTTTCTACACTTTGACACATAGTATGGTCCATTTGAAGATACATTCCAAAGTTCCTTTTGAAGAAACATACAAGTGGTGCCTTCGAAGAACATACATTTGGTCCATTCGAAGGACACACAAATGGTTCCTTCAAAGGATATATAGTTCGTCCATTCGAAAGACACGCAATTGTTGGAAACAAGTTTTGTTCTGCCTTTTAATGAGTTTGGTTCAAGATGCTTGTTGGCCAAAGTCCTACACGCTGCCAAGCCCAAGCCTCCTGCACAATTACATTAGAAGGAAATGACAAAAGAACCTTCAACTGGCCAGAATGAATTGTTCGATTGGGCTAGTTGGGTATTTTCAGAGCCATCAGAAAGAGAAATTCATAGCCAATCGAAGAACAAGGCATGGAGGCATTCGAAGGAGTCAGGGAATGAAACATGTCCAGGTTCATTCAAAACCCAAAAGGGTAGGAAATCACCAAAAATGGCAACTTTTCAAATCCTTGATCTTTGCTTTCAAAGCTATGATTAATGGCTGATAGTTTTCGATTCTGCCTTTAAAGCCTAATTAATGGCTGATTCATGCCATTTCCATTCCCCACTGCCTCCTATAAATACCAGACTAAGTCAGAAGCAAAGAGAGGAGGAGATAGACTGTATCACAAGAATACCAATTGAAGCTGCAAACACATTTCCAAACGAAATCATTTTTGCCACACACGCACGTTTCCCCATAAGAGCTCCACAAAACTTCTAAAGTTCCAACAAGGTTGTCAGAATCGAAGCAACCTCTGTAGGCCTCCTCAATCCAAAACAAACACCCCACTGGTAACAAACCTTCAATCTCAAATTTATTTCATTTGTAATTTAGTTTTTGATTGTATATTCATGCTGCATGACATTTATGATGGTTAGTGTGTTACATGTAAAGTCTAAAGTAACAGGATATCTTTACTAAGGTATGTGAAATGGATTCCTTCGAATCTTAAATCCAACTCAGATGGTAAAGAAGGATGTGTGAAGTCGAAAGGACCTATGTTCGATACCCAGGCCTTGCAATTTTATTTTTTCTAACTTTTTTTGCAGATTCAATGCTCCCTAGCTACGCACACTCATTGTACACCATCAAGTCCAGGCCATCAGATGCACATCTGACCCGAATCCAACGACCTAAGAACACAACCTCACCATAGACTCTCCTGGGGACCTCCCCACTAAATCCAAGGGGAGATCTTGGTTTCTCTCACTTGGGACCATCGAATTTCACTTCATACCCCCTCTATTTCTTTTGTTGTTAGGCCCATTTATATATTTGTTTTATCTTTATTATTTACTTCTTTTAATTTTGTTTTAATTTATTTAATCAGTAAAAAAAAAAAATCACAAAAAATATTAAGTTAGTATTTTTTGTTAATTAAACTAATTATGTAAATTAACTAATATTTATTTAAACCATTTTCTTAATTTTAAAATTAATAGAATTAGGATTTATTTGAATTCATTTTTCTTCATGAAACAAAACAAAATAATAAAAAGATTTCATTTTTAGGATTTAGAAGTCCTTTCAATTCGTGCGCTTTTATTATTTTAGCATTTTTTATTCTTATCATTATTGTATCTGACTATGGATTGTAATAGTTAAAATTAGGACTTTATTTTCTACTTTTTATTTCTCCCCCAAGTTTTGGACTATATAATTAATCCCCCTCCCCGAAGCCATGTAATAGCGTAGCTATAAATTTCGCGTTTTAAATTCCTGAAAATTATTAACTGTCTAGATGCTTGACTAATAGGATTGTATGGCAACAACATAAAATAAAATGCTAGCAAACCTAATGCAAAAGACAAAAATAACTGAATACAACACAATTTCACATATACTCCTCTAGGGTATTCCCCACTTTGGTTGCCTTCGAAAAAATAGTCACAACTCTCGAAAAGTGAGAAATTTAGTGGCTACCCTCCGGTTTAAAAAGATCATAAGTCCCTCGATGACCCTCTCGATGTTGCCTCGGTAAACAATGATCTTAAAACCCTGGGATAGTTACTAATGCTTCTTGCCTAGTTGCCTTTGTGACTATAAAACGTCCCTTCGAATGTCCCTCAAACATCCAAGCGACTAGGGCTACCTACTCATTAATAGTAGGCTAGAATTGTCTAAAGGAAAAGAGGAAAAGAACAAAAATTTCGAGTAAAGTAGATAGTTCCTAGATGCTATGCTCAAAAATAAACTTTTTACACTTACACAAAACAATTTTTTAAAAACCTTTTCAAAAACACTTTATCAACACTCTTGAGGACTGATACAAGAGTTATCATAAAGCAAATCACGACACTAAGGCATTTCAAAAATAATTTTCAAAACACACAAAAACACAAGGTATTTCAAAAATGAGCTAAGCATCTTAGAGCCCGTAGACAACTACGAATGGAAAGGGTGCTAACACCTTCCATTTCCATAATCTACCCCCTTACTCAGAAATAATCTCGAAAGATCTTTTTATGTTCTTTTCACCCTTTCCTTTGTTGGATAAAAGAAAAGTCCGTGGTAACTCTTGCTTACCACAACATTTGCAAATACAAACGCAAAACCATTATAACAGTTAGTTCTGCCACCGTATCACAATGAGAATCCATTAATTTTATTTGGTAAAAGTTATGACAGAAGAGTGAAAGTTGAAAGCATGTTTTTGATGTTTTATGGTTTATGCTTTAAAAGAGTTTATGAAGGAAATATACTCAAAAATGATACAAGCTTTTGAAAACATGGATGAATTTAATTTTTGAAATAAATATATGCATCACAATCACAAACAAAGACATGGAGCATAACTTTTGATTTTTTTAATATGTTTCATGATTTAATGTGTATTTTGAATGAGAAAAACCCTAAAATAAATCAAACTATCATGAAAAGCTTACTCAAGAGTCAAGATATCATATGAGAATCAAGATTTATCATGATAAGATCAATATTTGTGAGCAAAGTTGAGGGATTGATCAAAAGATCTCTAAAAGTCCCCTTAAAAACCCTAAAAAAGGTGCACACTTGATTTAATTAAAAAATGATGAAATAAAAAATGTTTCTGTGATATTTTTTAACATTCATAAAGTAGAGGTGACAAACTAGGGGTGTAAAAACAATTAGCTCAAGAAAACTAAATTTGAATGCAAAAAGAAATAAATGAATATGATGAAAAATGAAGTGAAAAATAACAAGTTAAAAAAGGAAAATGGACAAAAGGGTACCACTGGGGCTCGAACCCAGGTCCCTATAGTAACAGGCACACGATTTAACCATTAGGGTGGTAAAACATCCATTTGTTTATAAAAAAACATTCAATATATTATAAACGATTTCTGAAAATTTGAAGATGCAACTTCATCTTCTTTGTGCGGTCGAGACCAACAACACCATTTTTTAATTTTGTAAAACCTTCATTTCTAAACCATTTCAAAATGTGTAAACACCAAACTTGCTTGAATTTTAATAAGGAATCCAACCATATAACTTATTTAAGCTATAAATAAAAAATTGCAGCAAATTTCTATTGGTACTAAAACGAAAACCTAACGTTTCAGAAGAAAATTTCTCCTCACACAGTCAATTTAAATAAATGATAAGGACAAGGTTAGTTTGCTAGACATCATATCTACTTTTTTTCCTTTTGAATGTAAATTCAAATGATGCTTAAATAAAGAGTTCACAGTTTGAAATTTTTACCAAGTTAGAGAAAGTCTAATGCCTCTTCTAGCACTTCCAGAAGCAATGTGATGATTGCTTTATCTTGCTGGGACCTTGGTGAGTGTATTGCAACCCTTACTTTGCTTTGAGAGCGGTTGGAATGCTCTTTCCAAGTCATGTTTCAAGAATGGAAATTGAAAATGGCAGATAATGATAGAGTGATTAAAAAGGTGTAACAAGTGTTTGGATTACTTCTATATGGTGTGTATGAAGTTTGTGGATGGTTGGCTTGCACAAATATTGCAGGGTTGAAGAGTTTCAAAGAAATGGACTTAAAAGCTCATGAATGGTGGTTTTTTGGCCAATTTAGATTTTAGAGAGATTGGGAGGGTTTAAGGGCTTGTGAATTGGTGTCTTGGCTTGCTAATGACCTATATATTTATAGACAAAAGGTTTGAGAGGTTGAAGTAATCAGATCATTGAGATAACAAGTTATGGCTTGGTTGGAAGTGAAAAATCAAGTTTATGTGAAAATGGTGGTTCCAATGGAGAAGTACAAGTGTGCTATGGAGTTGTTGGGTGAAGGGAGCTTGCTTCTTTCTTTTGAGATTTCTTGTACTCAGATGAAATATGTTGGGAGCTCAAGAAGTTGACTTTGTGATTAAAGCTTGCTTTATGAAAATGGCATTGGTGCCTTTGTGTTATTAATGGAATGATTGCTTGGACAATGGCTTGAACACTTAGATAATAGCTAAAAAGAGTGTGTAATATTCTGATTATGGCAAGATTTATGATTTTAGAGGCCTGCAAAGTGAGATCTCTAAGCATGTCATGAGGATTTGGTCTTATGGTTATCATAAAAATGACCTCTAACTCAAGTAAAAATGTCCAACTTCATCTCTTTGAATATCCTAGCTCAAACATGATAAATTTATGCTCTTGGAAATTTTGGAAAGCTTGAATCAAGATATTCAAATTTCATTTTGACCACTTTGGCTTAATCAAATGGGAACTTGGTGAAAATTGACCAAGAAGTTGGGATAAAAAACTGATCAAAACTTGTTAAAATTTTTTCTAAGTGTTGGATAAAAAATATCACAACTTCATGGGCTCATATCTCTTAAACTAAGCACTTTTTGGAGATCAACCATAAGTGACAAAGTTGTAGAATTCCTCATTCCTTACAACTTTCATGTTGAAAGTTTTCCTTGAATTAGCTTGCATCTTGAGAAAATTTGCTTGTGAAGTAAGGGTTTTTTTAGACACAAAACACTTGAATTTCTCTAAGTATTTAAAAATCTTTTAACTTTGACTTTTGTTGAATTTATTGTTTCTCTTGATTCTTGATGATCAAGTTTGATGACTTTGAATATTTTGATGATTCTTGACTTTGAACTTTAGTGTTGACCAAAAAGGATCAAAGTTTGACTTTTGTATGATACTTGACTTTTTTTTTGATGAATTCAAATCCTCTATAACCAATGATATTTTGTGAGCATGATGCAATTGAGATTATGGGATAACCATGTGATATGTTTTTGATGATACTTTTAAGTAATAAATCTTGAATTCCCAGTCAAAACCTCAATTCTTGATTTTCTCTGATGAAGGCCAAAAACCCTAATTTCCTCAAACCAACATGATGAGACTAAATAGTAGATGATGCCTTGAGAATGATGATCATGATGATACAAACCCTTGAGAGATGATCCTCTCCTCTTCAAATCCCTAATCTTTAGGAAAAATATGATCCCATACTTTGAGATCACATGCTATGAATGATTATGATGCAAATGAAAATGTACGTGAAGATGAATGAGTCTGAGACTTGGGTTAACTGTGGTTGAAACTCAGGGAAAATTTTGGGGTACAACACCTCCCAACAAATTTTTTAATATTCCACACCGTATTGTTAATCTTCCACTCGTTATTCCAGAAACAAATTTCGTTTCGTAATAACCAAATTGTCCATGAAGTTGCAAATCAAACAACTCCTAATTTATCCTCTTTGACCTTCTTGTTTTTACAAAATAAGTACCAATCCATAAAATTCGATAAGCACTTTTCCTCCATATCCTCCGACTTTCCCACCCATAAGGCTATTTCCCTCCAAATAACCTTTAGCACATTGCACCTGAAAAAAGTATGGTCTCTTTTTGCAAATATAAACTATATAAAAACACACTTTAAATAATCAACGTGAAATACCACACCTCTATATAACAAAAGATCCTTTGTTGGAAGTCTATTAACAAAAAATCTCCAACCAAAGACTTTAATCTTGAATGGCACCTTCATCTTCCACACCATGTCCAAAACACCATCATACCTATTAGGAGGACCAAACAGTATTCAAAAGCTAGCATAAAAATCATAACAGCTAGAAACCAAAAAAAAATTACCGTCCGGAGCCAAAGCCCACTCCACTTCATCTTTGCCTGCCAACCCCACGCCATAACCCATGAACCTCTCTTGAAGGGATAACAAATCCGACCGCATGCTTAAATTCTCATAAATTGTCCTATTTAAACCCCAATCTCCCCAACACCACTCATCGTCCCTCTTTCCTTCTATACAAGCAACCAAAACTCTTTTCAAACAAGATTCCTCATATAAAACCGGGAATTCGTCCTTTAAAAAAATCTCCCCCATCCATTTAGATTCCCAAAAGGGAGTAGTAAAACCTTTCCCTATTTTAAACTGACAATTTACCACTATAGGGTCTTTTTGAGAAAGAGATCCAATCTTGTTGATATCCTTCCACCAAGTAGAATATGAAAAGGATTCTTTGTTACATTCTCCTCCACAAAAAACCTTCATTGAAACATCTCCATATCGAGCTTTCAACAAATTAAATCAAAGGGATTCATGACCTTGTAAAATTCTCCATCTCTATTTATTTAGAAGAGTTAAGTTAAAATCCACCAAAAAATTTATGCATAACCCTCCCTTATCAAACGGAAGACACACTTTCTTCCAACTCACCCAATGAATTTTCCTCTTATCCTCCATACCCCTCACAAGAAGTTTTCTTGAATACTAGAGAATTTCTTAGCCACCTTACCCGATATTTTGTAAAATGACAAGGTGAAGATAGTTAAAGAACTAAGTACCGATTTCAAGAGAGTAATCCTACCACCAAGATTAAGAAACTGATTCTTCCACCCCCGACAAACGCTTCTTTATGATTGTATAAAAGGCTTAACATATTTCAGCATTCTAAACCGTTTTGTAAATCCAAACCGTTGCAATCAAAAGGAAAATTTACATTACACTTTGCAATAGCATAATCATGTATTCATAGGTACTATTTATGAATTTTAATAAATATAATAGTTATAAAATGTATTTAAATCAGACTTTGATACCAATTGATAGATTTAATATAATTAGATAGACACAAATTATAGTATATTATAATATTTTAAATAATTAGAATAATAACAACAACAAAGTACCTATTAGAATTTCAGAGATTGCCGATAGAGAGAGTGAATATGAGAGGATTATTACCTTTATTGTTGTTTAGAGTTTTCGCAGTAAATTAATCGTCTAATGGAGCAATGCTTAAATAATTAAATGGCTAAGGACAATGACCTCTCATTGAACTTAAATGAATGATACAATCTATCACGGCCCAGTTAAAAATATAAATCTAATAAAATAATTCATAAATAAGTGTTTAATAACAATAGACCATAATTTATAATAATAATAATTTATAATAATTAATTATTGTTAATCTATAATTTATAAAATAAATTTTTTTAAAAACGAATAATCAGTTGATAGGAATCAAAACCACTACAAGTTCCATCTTTTTTCTATTGCAATTTCAATCGAAAAATAAAATAACACTTTTTATAATGTCATCTGTTACTTCATATTTGTAACCGACATAACACTTCATAAATGATTTACTTCGCTCGCATTCAGCTATTTCAATTCTACAAGCTTTTTTTGACTACATGAGATTCCTCTCAACCTGATTCAACAAACAATTTAATATAATTTTATGCGTAATCACCTTTCAACTGATATGAAAAAAGTTGCAACATTTTAAAATGTCATTGTTTCATTTGCTACATCGACTGTGAAATAGTTTATATAAAGAAGCATTTGGGAATCATCATGTTACAACAAAAGGGAATTTTTTTGCAGAATATACTCTAATTCAAAATCAGAAAACTATAAGTAACTTAATGCACAACAAATAAAGTATGTATATGATCATGCCCAAGGGACCACAGCCGTTTGAAAGGAACCGCACAAATATCAAAACATCTATTTCTGGTTATCTATTCAAATTTGCCTTTAAATTAATGAGGAAAATCTATTTTGATTGAGTTTAAATTTGTGTATGAATTTTTCTCGATTATAAAATATGAGAATGAATTGGATAATAGTGATACTAGTACCTACCTCAAACTCGTCATGCTTATTTTATATTTACATTAATTTTTACTTTTTATTATTTAGAATATTAAATATGTAGACAATATTTTGATAATTTGATTTGTATTTATTATACATATTTTGATAATTTGATTTGTATTTATTATATAAAATATTTGAAATATATATATATATATATATATATATATATATATATATATATATATATATATATATATATATATATATATATATATATATATATATATATATATATATATATAATTTTTTGAAATTATTTTATATTATTATATAAAATTAATTTAATTTTGGAAAAAATGATATTTTTATTTTAAAAAAATTAATTTTATTAAATAAATGGTAACGGAACGGAGATATCCAAACTCAATCTAAACTATTTGAGATGGATTTAAATTTTAATTTTTCATCTCCATTTAAGTTTGAAACGGAGGAACAAAAATTATAATTCCAAATTGTGCAAAAGTTATAATATTCAAAGGTGTGTGCTTTAGCCTGAATTGTCCTTTCCTTTATGTTTTCGTTCTCAAAACATCATTCATATGATCAGTTCTTTGATACCTGCACCATATAAGGAACACATGGGGTACCTTTTCAACTGCTCTAATCTAATTACTTCGTATGTACCAAAAAGCTTCTATTTGGCAGTAACCTTTTCATACATATATATCGACTGCACCATATATATATATATATATATATATATATATATATATATATATATATATATATATATATATATATATATATATATATATATATATATATATATATATATATATATATATATATATATATATATATATATATATATATATATATGTTTTGAATTTTGAGTAATTTATGTCAAATTCACAAGGGAACAAGTGATTCAAATTTACTATTATAATTTTGTATGTCCAATTAAGCTTAAATGTAACTATGAGTTTATGATAAAATATTATGATTTTCTAAAGTTAAGTTATTTCGTAATAGATATGACACTAAATAAAGGTTGAAGATGATCACCGTATAATAGTTTATGGATATTTTTAGCTAACAACTTTTCTTCGTAGTCGATGTTCTGTTAAGTTCAAGTGACAAGGTCAATTACGTTTTCGGATTACTTCATCTAACTTCTCGAAAATTCAACACTTAATTAACTTAACTCACAAAACAAGAGCCGCCACCCGCATTTTATTGTTTACAAAAGAATAGAAAAAGAGCGAATAAAACTGACATAAGTTTTAAAATAAAATTAATAAAACAAAGATAACAAGGTTCGGTGGTTGGTTATGCAAATGAAATGTATTAGTACCATAAACATCCATGGTATTTCATGAGAACCTCTTGAAAATCTGTGTATTTGGCTAAAAAAATGGTTGTTTGCAAAAAGATTGTGGAGATGAGAAAAAAATGATTTTTATGATTTTTGATTCGGCAAGACTTCAAGAGCTCTGTGCCTTCATATCTCCAATGTGCAATGAAGAAATCTAAACCATGTAGTTCTTCTAAAAAACAAAGTTGTTTGTTTGATTGATTTTAAATGAAGAAATATTTTGTCATCTTAAGGAGAAAACTTAACTAATCACCCATGAGTATGAGAAAGTGGACATTTGCATCATCATGAGGAAGAACTCAAACTTGGATAGAAATAAACAAGTATGCTTCTAACTCTCTCAAGTGGAAAAGAATCAAAATCATTTCAATCAATATTATGAGGATATGAGAATTACATCTCAACTATGAAGAGAACTCATGTCTAATCTTTGGAAAAAAAATTAAATGAAAAGCCAAGATGGCAAAAAGATTTGAATGAGTTTTATGTTCTTTAAATCTTTTAAAATTGTTTTAATATGCATCAGACAAAACATACAAAAAGCAAACAGACAGATAAAACTCAATGACCAGATGAAACTTCTAAGGTCTTAAATGATGGCTCTAAGGCCTCAGATGGATCAAGGTATTAGATGAATCAAGGTCTCAAGTCACAACTCTAAAGCAAAGGATCAAAAACCTAGATCTAAGTCCACAACTTCAAATCAAAGCCAAAGAGAGTAACCATAGTCCAAGAACTATTAAGTCTTTTAGGATATAATATTTATTAATGTCTTTTAAAAGCAAAAGAAAAGGTCCAAGTGGACAAAGGAAAAAGACAATAAAATAAAAAGAGCATAAAATAAAATTACATGAATGATAAAATGCTAAAAGTAAATGACAGTAAATTGTGGGAAATTTAAATGACATAAATATAAAGTGCGAATTTTAAATGGCATATATGTAAAAGTGCGGAAAATTTTAAAGTTAGTACAATTATTGTTAATGTTCATAATTAGTATTTCGATTCGGGACAATTTAACGTTATGTTAAGCAATCGTAAGTGAACTTATGTAGAAGTTGCATCTATCTGGGGCCGAGCCAAAATAATGTAGGTGTATTGTATATAATACACGCCATAATTTAAAAGCAAAAATGATCAAGACTAAGTAAAGGAGATGAGATTATTACATCAATTAAGTCCTTCATGATACCTTGAGATAAACTTATCATTAATTCAAAGTACCTCGAGTGATCAATTGATCACTTAGAGGTAGATTTGAAATCATGAAAGTTCATCAAGCACCAATTCAAACCTAATTAAACAAAGATGAATCATCATCATCCAATTGATAAAAAAGAAGAAGAATAAGAAAGAGATGAAGATAGATGAAGTCCAAAAGTAAATCCCCAAATTGGATCAAAGAATTGATCAAGTTATCATCAAAATCAATTATCTATTTTGGTGGATTAGGGTTTTCACCCCATCAACATTCAAGATCCATTGAATTTGATGAAACTTATGCCCAATTGCTCATGATTCAAGGCAAGTCAGAAGCAAACCAAAATAAAATTCACAAAATATCAAATATATATATATATATATATATATATATATATATATATATATATATATATATATATATATATATATATATATATATATATATATATATATATATATTAAAATGGAATTTAAAATTGATATTTAACATATTAAATTGATGAAAATACCAAAAAGGCATCTAAACACCAAACAAAAATCGAATAAAATCAAAACAAGTCAAGAAGTATTCACAATTTCTTTAAAGAATTTTTAATGCATAAAAGTATTTTTAAACTATTTAAAATGCATGTAAAATGACTAAAGTAATGAAAAATAACAAATGATAAAATAAAATTGAAAAAAAATATGGATCAGAAGTAAAATAATTCAAAGTATTTTTGTGGAGTTAAAATAAAATAGAAATCAATTTTAGAAGTAAAATGAATTTAAAGCAAAATAAAAGAAATATAATATATCTGAAAAAGTGTGGTGTGTTGGATCCATTTCATTAATCTGATCAAGCAGATCTAATGGTCCAAAGGTGAGCGCGCATGGTGGAAAATAGTTTGAAAATGACACTAGATCCAAAAATAAGCCAACCAATCAAAACATTTTCTATAGAATCATGTGATTGGACCAGGAGTTTGAACAAACTCAGACCACCCCTTTGTCTCTCTGATCATCTTCTCTTGTGATCTCTTACCGGAGTTTGGTATTTTGTTTCATTTTAGTATCAAACCAATATCAATCTGATTGTTTCATCAAGACAAATCCAACCATGGCCTCCACTTTTATTTATTCAAACTGTGTGAGGTGTAATTTTGAAAATACGATTAAACTTTTGAAAACTAAAATCAAAATTAAATGATGAATCAGAATGAAAATGAAATCTAAAATAAGGATGAGCTTTAGAGAGCCAAGGGCTACATTGTGGCATTTAGTTTGAATCAAATGGAGGTCTATAGCTACTTGAACGAAGTGTGCTCAAAATGCTCTGAAACTAGACTTCGTTTGAGCGTTTTATGGAGTCTCAAACCTTGGTTCTTATTGTGTTAGCTTCGGGGAAGATCAGTGATACTAACTGGAACGTGAAATCAGGTTGAGAAGGCTTTTAAATGAGAAAATGATGCTCACGCTTTTGAGGTTCAAGTGTGACCTGAACATGGTGTTTTTTGGCTCTCATAACTTGTGAAATGAAGCTGAGATGTTGTTCTATTTATAGGGAAGTGATTGGTGATCTCATACGTGGGAAATGACCTCAAATTCTTGCAAAATGAAATTTCTCATGATGTAAGAAAAGTATGATTCCATGTGTATCAAAATGTAGTTAAACTTGGAGTTTTATGAGTCATTTAGCTTCATACTACTTCCCTAATCATGTTTAGATGGAAAATCATGGTAATTTGGTCATGTAATTGAGTTTTAGTCGAGTTAATATTCTGATAAAAAAAAAATTCAGTTTCATGCACACCACTTCAAAGATGTATGCCCATCAGTACAAGAAGCTTTTTGATTCCATTCTTTTTGCAATGTATTCTCTTCATGGAAAAAAGTATAATGTGCCAAGAAAGGTTGCATTTAGAAAAAAGTTATGACATGTTGAAGTTGAAATTATGGTTGTCAGACCCCAGATGTCTTAAGAGATGTCGAGACACTGGATCTGACTTCACACACAACAACAAGATATATAGGTAAATTAAATATTGCATAAAGTAAATAACACAAGATTTGTTTACCTAGTTCGGTGCAAACCAATACCTACTATAGGCGCTACCGAGCCCGAGATAAAATTAACTATATAGTATCAATTTGTAGATCTTACAGCAGACATCTCAGTCTACAACCTACACACTTAATCAATACCCTTTACTTAACTTCTACCTAAGACACATCTAGGTATGAGGCCCTCTTCAAATCCCTCTTCAATTACACTCAGCAATTAGAGCAACTCTAAACATAAGTAGAGAACAGAACTAGAAGTCACTCTTCCAAGACACACAAACTCAATGATTAAAAGCTTATGAGAATTGACACACAAACACTCAATGCTTAACAACTTATGAGTATCTGACACACAAATATTCTATGCTTAAAAACTTAAGAACATCTGACACAGAACTTACAACCTAAAATAAGGATTCTAAAAACCCTAACAAAAATACATACGTAAGCTCCACCTAATACTAGGTATACACCAGTCTATTTATAACATTATTCTGGATTGGGTTGGGCTTCAAAATTGCAGCAATGAGGCTGCACAAAGTCTGCACATTCTTCTCCAAGATAATAGGTCTTCAATCATTAGTTTCCTAAAATGTCACCATATTTAGAAACTATGCAATCTTCGAAAACCAACATAAAAATATTCTGATTTGTCAATCTTGGATGCCACATAAGCTAACTGAATATTCCACAAATTTCAGTAACCTAATAAATTAGCTAAAACATAACTAACAGCCGATGCAGACGCGATGTCCTATCTCCGGGTTGGGACACCATCTTCAACATGTTGAAAACTGGATGTTGGAACATCCTGTTCAACATGTTGCTGCCGAATTGGTTTTACCAAAATGTATTCCAATTATAGTTTCAGAGAAATAACAATCTCCCCTTTTGGCACATTTTGACTAAAACCCCCAAGCAACCCTTGCACAATACAATATGCTTGAAAATAAATCAAACATACAAATCAGAGGTACATAAGCAGAAAATAACATATGCAAGGTTAGCGGCATATAAACAAAAAATAGTTGACCTACTAACACATCTGCATCAAAAAATAGAGAACCTAAGTTCTCAACACCATGATGTCAAGACATCATGTCTAACATATCTTCAGAACATTAAGAACTCCCACTCAAAACCTGCTATCACAAAACAGAGAATCTGAGAATTCTCCTTCTCAAAAGTACCATCAGTAGTATATGTTATAACACCCTCAATATCATACTACTCCCCCTTTTTAGTCATAATATGACAAAGGTAAGCAGACAATATTAGCAAAGAAAATTTAAAGCACCTAAGAGTTAAGTAGTAGGGTGCAGAAAATTAAAGATATCATGGGCATTTAGCCCTTAAAAATCATAAACCAAAATAAACAAACAAAAAATGAAGAAAGCTACACTCATCATGCAGTAGTAGCACCAGTATCACCATCCTCTTCAGCACCAGAGTCATCACTATCTTCATTGGCTCTATCCCCATTAGATATGTCCTTACCAGACATGTCATTTTCAGATGTGTTGTTGCTATCAGACTCATCATCAGCAACCTCAGCTTCCTTTTTAGGTTCCTCCATCAAGGCTTTAATCAAATCTATATGTTTAGCTTTTCTATCCATGTCAGTCCTAATAGAGTCTTCCAACTCCCTGTAAGTTTCTTTCAGTTGAGAGATTAGTTCCTTCTTTGAGATTTTAGGAACATGTGCCTCCAAAGATGTTACAACAATGTCTAGGGAATGTGTTCCACCAAACAATTTATGGTGTAGGGACAAAGGAAATTTCCTTGTCTTCACACTATACTTAGGTAATAGAATCCCATGATGCTGGTTCAATATTATTCCATATATGAGAATGGGAAAGCAAATGGGCATCTTTGTAGCAATGGATGCGGCATGCTTCATAATTTGATCAAAGATATACTTTCCCTAATCAAATATCCTTCAAGTACCTACAACAAAAATGAATTTTCCAAGACTAATGGAAATAATATAGGTATGTTGAGTGGGCACCCAGTTAACGATAGTAGTTCTGTGGAGGATTGCATATTTCACAATGAGTCTACCAGAGGATACCTTTCCATTTTTAGGCCAGTACTTTACACTACCATAAGTGGTTTCCTTACAGATTTGATCATCCAAATCTTCAAGCTCGGCTTGAGGGTCTTCATGTCTAACTAGAAATTTGTTGATGACCACAGGAGAAAGATACACAGTTTTTCTTCTCACAATAACCTTCTCACAGTCTTCACTTTTAGAAATTGCACAGTCATCATAAATATTCACAACAAACTCCCTAACAAGTCTTTCATAGCATGGGCCAAAGTTGGTAATAGTCTTCATTAGCCTAGCATTCTTGATGAGTTCTACAATTTCCTGAACTTTCTGAATTTTTTTTCCTAAATCCCTTTTCAGACCAACCCTCATCTACTATATATATTTCCACTTATCTACATTCTTTTTATAATGGAAATACACCTTGTCCACTAGAGCCTTGTGAGTTGTCATACAAGTTTTATTCAAGACAGATCTTTTAGAAGGTATGGTGTCCTGGACATCTTCATCAAACTCAGAGTCACTTGATACATTATCTTTTCTCTTCCTAGTGGGTACCACAACCTTACTTCATATCTTGGATGGACCAACCAATGAGATTCTTTTAGACCTCTTAGCAGTATTTCCCTTCATTTATTTAGGTGTTTTAGAAGGGGAATCTCCAATCATACCTTTTTCTCTTCTTTTCTTAAGCCTATTTGCTACTTCAGGAGCCAAATATTTGGTAATCGGCTCATCATGAGGATCAATCATATCAGCCTTCTTCTTGCTTCTCCTTTCATGAGCAACTTGCTCAAGAGTAGATTCATCTGGATTTATGTTAGAGATCTTATCAACCCTAGTTTCTTCTTCTTCAGATATGTGAACATTTGACAAGATACCAGTTTCCTTCCATACTCTGCACATAAACCTTCTATTTTTCTTATCAAGGTTGTTGTTATTATCTTCAACAACATTCTAAGTCAGTCTAATAGGGTTCATCTTCTCAGACTCCTTTTCCAAGTGAACATTAGACCTATCATTATTATTAGATGTAAAAGACTTACCAGAAGTTCTAACAACCTTTGAGGCAAATGATCTTGCTTCCTCTCGGGTAGAAGCTGTAACAATGGATAACAGTATAATATCTAAAACTAGTTCAGACAGTTTAACCATATGAATCGAATCATCAACCCTAGACATTAGCTGAGATGATCCATGATCCTTAGACAAAGCGTGCACAAGATCATATGACAGATGTTGAGACATCTGTGTTCTTTGTTGGAGCAAACTTTTAGAAGAGAGCCGTAACCACAGTTGTTTTTGACTGAATGCTACTATTTTGATAGAATAATAGGTTTGGTATAAATGGTGTGTCCAAATGATTATCCCTTGGAAGAATGGGCTTAAGTAGACATGGGAGTCATAGTATTTTAGAATTTGATTAGCCCATGTAAACAACTATACCTACTGCAATTTCCCATAGTTATGCACTTTAAAACTTAAGTCTTCTTCCCTGGCTTGATCTTTTGTATCTTGAGACTTGATATTAGTGAGTCTAGTCCTATTTTGTTGAATAGGATTTTTAACACTTTTTTTTCATTCTCAAGTTATCATAGGACAATGTCCTGACATCTTGTGCGACTTTATATATGCACACCCTCTGTTTTAGCCTAATACTTCTTCCAAATGAATTTTTGGCCCTCAGACATACCGTATTGTACTTTGTTTCTTTAGGACTCCGTAGTAACAGTTTTCCTTTGATCTACTTCCCTTCATGATCACCTCATCCTTCTCATTCTTTACCAAGCATTCATAATTAGTGAAGTTAACTCTGAGAACTTGATCACATAGTTAACTTATACTTATTAGGTTGACATATAACCCTTCAACAAACAACATATCATCAAGACTAGGTTGCCCTACAAAATCCATCTTCCCAACACACATTACTCTACCTTTAGATTTGTCTCCATAAGTTATAGTTTTGGTGGGAGATGGTTTGATTCCTATTAAAAATTTCTTGATATTTGTCATGTGTCTTGAATAGCCACTGTCAAAATACCATGCTTCCCCAACTGATGTTTTAAAAGATGTGTGAGTCAATTCTTCATACATTCTCCTTTTAAGTATCCATATTTCCTTCTTTTTATCCATATTTTGTCTTCTTCTAGGTTGTAAGTTATATTTGGGATAGCCATACAATTTGTAGCAATAGGGTTTCAGATGACCAAACCTACTACAATATAAGCATCTCCATTTATTATTTCTCTCTCCTTTATAGCTTGTCTGATGCCTATGTTCATGTTGGGACATGTGGTCTGACATCTTTTATTCTTGTTCCTTCTTTGGAGGTATAAACTTTAGAACATGTTTTACTTCTTTTTTCTTCACACCTTGAATCTCATAACCAAGACCTTGAACATTACCAGCATTCCTTCCAGCCTCAAGAATCTAATCCAGAGCATTTGAACCATTATTCAACATTCTTACAGATTTAGTCATATTGTCTAGTTTAGAATTCATCAATACAACTTCCTCCTTCAAATCAGAAATAATGGCTAAATATTCTACTTCCTTAGCCTGCAGTTGAGAAATGAATCTCTTTTGCTCTTCTCCTTTCTAACATACTCCTTAACTCTTGATGCATAAATTTCTGTATGAACCAGCGAGTTCCTCAAAAGTAAGTTCTTCATTACTGGAATCTTCATCAGAATCATAAACTCCAGTTAGGGTATTCACTTGTTTGACAGATTCCTCTTCATGATCGCTTTCAGAGTCATCCTCTGACCATGACACAGATAAACATTTCTTCTCTTTCTTGAGATACGTCGCACACTCAGATTTTATGTGACCAAATCCCTCACACCTGTAACCTTGAACTCCTTTTTCCTGATTTGGTTTTCTTTAATTCTGGACTTCTCTCCATTGTTCTGATTTTTGATGATGTCTAAGGACATGTTTGAAATTTGACTTGGACTTCCTTAGAACTTTGTTGAACTGTCTTCCGAGTAGAACAAGATCCTCAGATACTCCTTCTATATTGAACTTACAACTATCCTCTAAATCTTCAATACTAGAATTAAATTCTATACTCTTCTTCTTTTTAGTTCTTTCATTGAGAGCATATTCAAAAGTCTTAAGAGAACCTAACAGTTCATCCACAGTCATGGTGCTTACATCATGGGACTCCTCAATGGCAATGACCTTCATGTCAAACTTCCTCGAAAGAGATCTGATCATCTTCTTTATCAATTAATCTTCTGATATCTTCTCCCCCAAGTCTTCTGAGTCATTTTCAATGTCTAAAACAATCATGTGAAAGTCCTAAATGCTTTCCTCCTCTTTCATCTTCAGATTCTCAAATTTTGTTGAGAGAAGTTGAAACTTTACAACTTTAAACTTAGAATTTCCTTCATGGACCTTCCTTAAGGTCTCCCAAGCAACCTTGTCATGCTTACAATTCTTTATCAGCTTAAATACAATCTTATCAACCCCATTGAATATGACACTCAATGCTTTAGATTTTCCTTGAGTTGATAACTCATCAGCATCATTCCAATCTTCTTCAGGTATTAACACATCAATAACCTTACCTTCAACATCCAAAACCTTTGGTGGATCCCATCCTTTGATAACATTTCTCCAAGTCTTGTAACCCAAGGATTTTATAAAGGTTTCCATACGAGGTTTCCAACTGTCACAGTTGGTACCATCCAAAATTGGTATTTTAACAACAACTCTACCATCCTTGTCCATTGCACCCGAAAATAACTTCCCTGTATCTCACCCAGAGTCATAGCAGGATGTCTGCTCTAAACACAAGTAGAGAACAAAACCAGAAGTCACTCTTCTAAGACAGATATAACTCAATTCTTAAAAGCTTATAAGAATTGACACACAAACACTCAATGCTTAACAACTTTTGACATTCTGACACATGAATTTTCTATGCTTAAAAGCTTAAGAACATCTGACAAAGAACTTAAAACCCACAATAACGATAAAACCCTAACAAAAATACATACGTAAGCTCCACCTAATACTAGGTATACACCAGCCTATTTATAACATTATTTTGGACTGGGTTGGGCTTCAAAGTCGCAACAATGAGGCCAAAAAGTCTGCACATTCTTCTCCAAGATAATAGGTCTTCAATCATTAGTTTCCTAAAATGTCTCCATATTTAGAAACTATGCAATCTTCGAAAACCAACATAAAAATATTCTGGTTTGTCAATCTTGGATGCCACATAAGCTAACTAAATATTCCCCAAATATTTAGTAACTTAATAAATCAGTAAAAACATAACTAACAACTGCTGCAGATGCGATGTCATATATTTAGGTTGGGACATCATCTTCGACATGCTGAAAATTGAAAGTTGGAAAATATTATTCAACATGTTGCTTCCAAATTGGTTTTACCAAAATTTATGCCAATCATAATTTCAGAGAAATAACAGAAGTTGGTACAAAAAACCTGAAAATGGAAGTCTTGAAATTTGTAAGTCCAAAATGGCATATAATGTTTCAATACTTTCCATGGCCTCCCAAGCATAATTAGACTTTGAACCTTGAAGAAAACTTGTATAGGGAACCACCAATGATAAGTAGAAAAAAGAATCAAATACAAATATTGATAATTGAGAGAGTTATGATCTTGGAAAGTTGATAAAAAATCACTTAAAATTAGGTCAAATTTCACAAAGTCCACAAAGTGACCTATAATGTTTCCAAAATTTTGATGATATTCCAAACATAATTAGATCTTAACTTGTAAAGAGAAGTTATAGATGATGTCAAGGAGAGTAATATGATCAAAGGATCACTAAAAATGTTGAAAAATGAGTGAGTTATGATATTTTTGAACTTGGACTTGAAATGTTGACTTTTTGGTCAAATCACCTTGATCAACTTGAAACTTTTGAGCTTTTATTGCAATTAAAGGTACATTGATGACCATATGAACTCAAAATGGTGTGCCCTTGAATTTCATTTGATTAAAATTGGCTAAGGCTTGAGGTAACTTGTTGAAGAAGGCATGAAAATAAACATATGAACCTTTGAAGTTTCTTGAGAAATAAGCTATCAACCCTTGAAGTATTCTTGATCAAGATGAGATTGAATAATGCTTGAGACCTTATATGCTTTGAGATTTGAAGCCATGTTTTGATGACTTAGCCCTTTAGAACCAATGATTTTCACACCTTGAGTTGAGGAAACAAAACTCTAGTTGAGGGAACCATGTTTGATGCTTTTGATTTAAGACCTACCTTGCACCATAAATAAGAGGAAGTAAAGCATATTTTATTATTTTGATTAGTGGTTAGTATAACATAAAGTATATAAACAGAAAAAAGAAAGGTACACAAAAAGAGTGCGTGATGATCTCCACAAATACAAAATCAAAGAGAGAGAGAGAGAGGGAAGATGACCAAGCTTGTAATTTTGATGTGATACATAATGGAAAATGATATGAGATTTAGGGGTAAAAATTAGGGTATGACATACGAGTCACAGGGGCATGGTCCATGTTACAACCCTTCGAAAATGGTGGGAAGAAGATCTTCTAGGACAATTATCTCCAAGTGGTGTGTTGTTTGTAATACCTGGAGGTGGGTCGTGACACCACGTAGGTGAAGAAGTGAAAAACACAAGAAGGGGGATTGAATTGAAAACATAAAATCAAATGCACAATGAACACAATATTTTTATCCTGGTTCGTTTGATCTCAAACTACTCCAGTCCACCTGTCAAGGTGATTTCGCCTCTCTCCAACGAGGACTTAATCCACTAAGCAAAACTTGATTACAATCACTACTTTGACAACTGTCAAAGTCCTCTTGAGTATAACCACACACCAGTCAATCTCAAGGAAATATTGTCTTAATCAAAGTAAAAGAATTATGTGTATGTTTGTTTTTCGTTACAAAAACAGTTATCACAAATTTAGAGCTTAGAAATGAGAATGTAATCTTGCAGCTTTTTGAGATGTATTGAAGTCGCGTGTGAAATCATAAATGATTTGATCTCTTAACTTGTTTATATAGTCAAAGGAATATTGTCCAACATTAAGCATGATAATGGACATTAAAGCAGTTTCCATATTGAGAAGATCTTGTCTGAATGAAGCCGTTGCAATTGATGTTGTCTTGATTGAATAGTAACGCTTCAGAAGCTTACAATCTTGCCTCCTGCAAACGCTTCAGAACATTGATGACTTAGAAGTGTGAGGATCTGATTGTTTATGATCCTTCTGTTCAGAATCAGTGTTTTCTTTACTTCAGCGCATGTTCTGGTCATCATTCTTCAGCGTAAATTCTGATTACCTCAGCGTGAAAGCTTCTATAGATTAACTTCTGGTGCTGCTTTGGTCAGAAATTCTGTATACAAAATAACATAATTTTATAGTGCATATTTGTTCTTTGTGTTTGTTATCATCAAAACTCTAATTAAGGATTATAGAATCAAACTATGTTCTAACAATATCCCCCTTTTTGATGATGACAAAAACTAGAATTTTCAATGAAAAATAGAGAACAAAAAGTTTAAGAGAGACTCCCCCTGAGTTGATTACTTCCCTGAAGTTCCTTCTTGTTAGAGCTTTTGATGCATCTCCTTCTGTTCTTAATCAGAATGTGTTCCTGTACAAGCTTTTCAGAAAGTAAAGATTAAAAAATTCAGAATGTTTGAGACTTTGTCCCGGTATACTGTTATTGAAAATATCTTACTTTCTCCCCCTTTTTGTCAGGTATCAAAAAGCAATATAATCAGAACCAAAAAAGATGATTTATATTGAAAACATAATGCAATGACAAGTTTCAGAAATAAGGAGATAAAGATAAAATATTACAGATAAACTGTCTTAAAGAAGATATAAGAAGGAGGGGAAGACGTGTAAATAATGCTTCTAACAAGCTCTTGATCTGAGTGCTTGACTCTTCCTGCTTGCCCAGAATGTCTTTGATTTCCTTTGTAGTATCTTCTTGTTTATCCATAATTCCCTTGATCTCTTTGTTTGTATCCTCTTACTTATCCAATATGGCATGGATTAAAGCATTCTCTTTCTTCAACTCTTCTAGAGTTTGCATGACAAGAGACGAAACTGGTGTATCTTCAGGGGTTGCATGTTATTCAGAATATTCTGCAGCCTCTTCTGTTGGAACCACTTCTTCTGCTGCAATCATGTCTTCTGGAGCAGTAGTCAGAGAGAGACTATCTGAATCTGGTTCAGCTACTTCTGAAGGATGATGCTCTTTCTAGGGAGCATTATCTAGCGAGAGGATATCTTTCTTGCACCATTGGCTCAGAACTTGATCTTGGAAGGATTTCAGCTGATCACTGAAGTTCAGTTGAGCCTTTTCATAACCCAATTCTTTCAGCTTCTGAGTTTCAGAGTTAAGCCATTTTCTGAATCTTTCCCACAGAGAATCAGAAGCAACAGGATTAGAAATCTCTTGGCTTGATTGCTTCAAAGAATTGATCCATTCCTGCATTTCTGTTTCAAAAATCAACAGACTTGTACCAACATCTGATTTGGTTGTAGTTGGTTTAGGTTTGGGAATGGCAATTTTGTTTGAGGTGGAAACTAGTCTTTCCAGCACTAGTGGATCAATGACAAGTCTGAGATTGTCAGCTGGAAGGTTGATGGGTGATGGAGTGGAGGAGTCAGAAATTAGAATTGGTGTGTTAGGGGTGTTTGGTGGTGTGGATTCATATGATGAAGGAATTTTTGGAATATCATGAATGGTGAGAGGTAAGCGAACCGTAAGAGGTTCTGTTATTCCATGGATTGGGATAATGGTATCAAAATCTGAAAGGGAGTCTTCAGATTGGTTTGGGGTAGCGTGCTGAGTTTCTGGTTCAGGAATATCAGAAGATGGGTTTTCAGAAGGTGGAGAGAGGGTGTGTCTATTTTCTGGTTGTGGTGATTTGGGGTTCAGATTTTCTGGTTGAGGAGAGTGTGGTTGTGGATTTTCTGGTTGAGGAGAGTGTGGTTGTGGATTTTCTGGTTGTTGTTGAGTGTTTGGATTTTCTGGTTGTTGTTGGATGTTTGGATTTTCTTAGAGTGGTGAGGAAAAGCCTTGATCAAACATGTCAATATCAGATAGAACTTTAGCAAGTTTTAGTTGATGATGTTCTGGATTTGGATTTCGATTGGGAGAGTGAGGTTCATTCAAAAAGTTTCCTAGAGTTACAGATGGATCAAACTCTATGTCAAAATCTTCAAAAGTTTGGGGTGAAGGATTTTCTGTTAGTTAAGGGGGCATGGCTTTAGATGTTGAAACAATTATTGATTCTATAACAGAAACAAAAGATATATTACCTTTCTTTTTCGCAGCTTTAGGTGTCCTCTGAGAGGATCCTTATCCCGTTGCATTCCTCTTCTTGGATTTCTTTAAGGCAACCTCTGGAGCAGCCTTGTGCAGATCTTGAATGTTGATTTCTGGAGCAGTCCCATCAGCCTTGCAAGCTTCAAGATATCTCACTATAAGTTCTGGGTTGGCGTCTATCTCATAAAATAGTGGAAAATCCTCCAGAGGGATTCTCCTAGAAGTAATGGCCTCATGAGAAGCAATAGTTAGTTCCTTCTTAATATTCTCAATAATCTTCATTTTCTTTAGATTCTTGGCGTTCAAAGGCTTCCCAGCGGTTGCTTCCAGAGTGCTTATTTTCCGAGCCTCTGTCAGATGTTCTATCAGCCTGTTTTCTGTTAGAATATCTGATATCAGTCTTTCTAGGGGAATCTAATCCCTCTTAGTCCTTTTGTCTTCTCTTGTCTCTTTCACACTTGTTCTGAGATGGTTTAAGAGCAAGTGTGGAAGGTTTATCTTTGTCTTCTTTGCAATGAAATAAATCAGAAATTGCTGATCAATATTGATGTAATCAGGAGGGCTTGTAGGCTTCCTGTGATTGATACATCCCAAAATGATTCTGGCTCAGATTCTGTGATGATCCTTCAAATCTCGGATTTTACTGGAGGGATGTACAGAAGTGAAGATTTCCTTTGCAATTGATCTTAGGTCAGAACACCTATCAGCCATATCAATACATCTGACTCCACCATTATATCCAATGAGTTTCCCAATAAGATCTTCTGTTATCACTATTTTCTTTCCCATAATATAAGAAGTAACCTGGTGGTTGGATGAGGTAGCATGTATCTAGAACTCTTTGACGAGAATGGGAAACGTTGGACCCAACAGACGGTCAAAATATTTGTTCTATCCTTGTGCAGTAACGTCTTCATAGAGATTAAACCCATTTTCTTATAAACTCTCAAAATCAATTATCAGTTTAGAGAGAACTTCTAGGTTGTCAACAGGAGTGAGAAGCGTTCTTATGGGTTCTTCATATTGTTCCGTTGATGAAGATTCAGGAGCACTGAGATTCTTGAGACTTGATGATGATGCCATTGTTCACACGGGTTCTTTGAAAAAGATGGAAAGGGTTTTTGAAAACAAAAACTTGAAACAAGAGAGAATATAGAAGAGAGTAAAAGTGAATGAATGAAATAATGAGTGGAGTTTAAATAGGTTTTTGAAAATGTAAGCAGTAAGCAAGAAAATAAGTAATGATTATATGCATTAATGAAACCTGAAATTAGGGGATTTAGAAAGATATTAAACGGTTACCACTGAAAAGTGTCTCAATGCATCCAATCAGAGCCTTGGACCCTTCAAATGTTTAACGCGTGTTCAGCCTCAGGAGGTAGCTGGTGAGAGGATGACAAGTGTTTGATGATGTGAACTGCACACCTCTATCCTTGAAATGAAATGTTCAGATCTTCATAGATAGATTCTGAGGCAACTGTACTTCTAACTTCTGAAGACAGGTTGATCAGATGTTCACAGAAAACAATAAAGTTATGAGGGTTAAAATATGCAAATAAAACATTTTATTTTGGGGCTAACTTCATGCTGAGATGTTTCAGAATGAAATTAAATCTATCTTTAGAAAAGGATTTTGTAAAGACATCATCCCATTCATGGTCTGTGTCAATTAATTTTAAGGTAAGAATTCCTTTCTGAATATAGTCCCTAATAAAATGATGTTTTATTTCTATATGCTTAGCCCTAGAATGCAAAATAGGATTCTTACTAAGACATATAGATGAAGTGTTATCACAGAAGATAGGGATGTTACTCTCAAATATGTTGAAGTCTTCAAGTTGAATTTTCATCCAGAGCATTTGCGTGCTACATCCAACAGCTGCTATGTATTCAGCTTCTGCTATTGATAGTTCTATTGTGGACTGTCTCTTGCTGGTCCATGAGATCAGATTATCTCCAAGAAACTGGCAACTTCCAGAAGTGCTTTTACGCTTTACTCTGTCTCCAGCAAAATAAGCATCACAGTATCTGTTGTACCCCAAAATTTTCCCTCCCATATTTGGCAAAACATTTCAAGTGAGGTCCTCAAATTGCTCAAGGAAGTCCAAGAGTTAACTAGACAAACTCTCTGCTAGGGCAGTCTACCCCAAATTAGGGTTTCAGTTTGCACCAAGATGTTTGAATACAAAGGGTCCAAAATGCTCACTATTGTCCTAATATGTTCTCAAGATCATCCATGTCAAGTTTCAAGCCTTACAGAGGGAATTTGCTCAGTCAATTGCTCAAAGGCCTGAAAATCGACTGTGCTAGGGCAAAAGTCAACTGTGGCCCACATACAGTCAAACTTCAAGATTTTTGGTCAAAATTATAATTTTGAAGCATTATTCATCATTTAATCAAGGGTTGATCATGATTCCTCAAGGATTGCTCACAATTCATCAAAACCCAAAAGTTGCTAAATTAGGGTTTTATAGGAAAAGTCAACTCAACTTTGACCAAGCATAACTTTCTCATACTTTATCAGAAATGACCCATCCAAAGATCATTTTTAATAGGATGTAATTCCCTACAATTCATATACAACTCCAAAGTTCAAAATATGCACTCACCAGAAGATATAAATTTGGACATTATAGGTCATTTTGAAAAGTCAACACAAACACCTTTTTTGTCAAAGCTTCATACATGAACATGGAAGACTCAATTGAGATGAGACCAAAAGGGTTGCTTATAGGACATCTTAAGCTTTCTAAAAATTCCAAGAACACATCTCTAGGGTCAAAATTGAAGGAGTTGTGCATTGGCAAAGTTGACCCTTTTTACAAAATTGCCAAAAGTCAAATGTGGCTAAAATTGCAATTTTTGTCAAACGGGCCCAATTCTTTATGCTTGTATTGAGTTTGTAACATGACCCATGACCCATGATCCTTCTCACTTGGCTTTATCTTATTTTTGTCATTTATTTGGATTTTATTTCAATTAAATCAAATAAAATCAAAATAAAATCATGAAAAATATCAAAACTAATCAAAGCTAGAGATTTTGTGCATGTTTAGGCCTCTTATACAGCTGGAAGAAGAATAAAATCGTGCAAGTTTCAAATGGACACAAAAAGATTGGATTTTCTCAATTTGGAAATATTTGCACAACGGATCAAATCTTGAATCAATGATCATTATTGGAGAAGATTTGAAACCAAATTGCAACCCTAATTCGTTCTAGGGTACATATAGAACAAGTGCAGATCAAAGAGAGAGGATTAGATGCGTGAAAACAAGAGAGCAAGTTTCGGAAAAAAGTGAAAAAGTGACACACTGATCTCTAAGTTGCAGACCAATTCAAAGCGTTCCAGTCATCTCAATCGCTTCCTGGACAATCTAGGATCCTTTTACAATCATTAACAAGCCTCATAACATCCAAAAACACGCTGTAAGCATCTCACGACATTCATACTTTTTTGAAATCGAATATCACGATTCTGACATTTGTAGCATGATTTCTTTGCATATTCTTGATCCTTGAAACATTTGCAAACTAATGGTAATACTTGATTGCATTTTCATTAACTGTAGAGCAAGATGCCATAGTTAGGGTTCTTGGCTCGCTTTTGGGGTTTTTCTTTACAGGTACAATTGGCCATGGACAAGGGTACCATGATGCTCGTGAGGTTGCCACGAGTTGATTGGTACCATTGTTGGGCATTTATCTTGCTTGTAAAAGATTTTGGAGAAACGTAGGTGTTGTACCCCAAAATTTGCCCTCCCATTTCTCAATGATTTCTCATCACAAAACCTTTGAAGCCCAAGATCCAGTTAGGGTTTCATCTGCTCAAGACTTCTCCTTGCACTGATGACCCAGATTAGGGTTTGTGTTTGCACCAAGATGTTTTGACCTAAAGTACCTAAGATGACTTTCATGCTTCATATTGGACTCCCAAGTTTATCCGTACCAAGTTTCAAGCTTTGATTCCAAGTTTTGCTCAGTCAATTGGACAGTTGACCTAGAAATCAGCTGTATTGGGGAAAAAGTCAACTGTAGCCAATTGACAGTCAAACCTCATGAAAATTGACCCACATCAACATTATGAACTCATATGGACCATTTGATCAAGTTTGGATCACAATTCCATAAGAAATTTGATCAGATCACCAAAAGGGCAAAATGGTCATTTTTAGGGTTTTGACTGCACAAAGGCAATTTTTGACTGTTTGACCTAGCCAATGGCAAACCAAGCTCATATATGGACTCAAGGACCCTATGGAATTATATTGACATGCTCAACAAACTCAAAAGATCCCAAGTACACAAGATTGACAGTTGAATTTCCCAATCAATTGATCAATTTTGACTGTATACTGAAAAGTCAAACTTTGACTTTTTGGTCAAAATCAAGAGTCAAGATTCATTTTTCATCAAAACATGCCAAATCATGAAACTTGTTCATCAAGAAATCACAAAATACAAATTAGGGTTAGAAATTAGAATTTTTCATAACTTAGAATTTTTCTAAGTTATAAAAAACCCTAATTTTTTCCCAACTTTGCCCCACTTTTTCACCAAGATCCATTTGGATTCAAACAAAAGTCAAAACATGAAAGTTGTAGCTTGTTGCATAATCTACAACTTTTATTCACAAAGTTTTCCCATTTGAGGCTTGTATCTCAAGTTACAAATTTTTGAATAAGGGCACTAAACCATTCTTAACTTAGTGAAATTTTAACCTATTTTGACAAGGTTTTCTACCCAACTTCAAGGCCATTTTTTAATACACTTCCACTTGGAATTTCAAATTTCATTTCAAATATGGATTGTAGTACACATTCCAAGATTTCCAAAATGTCCAAGAACTTCTCAAACAACCTCATGGTTAGGGAGAATCGAATTTTGCAAAATGGGAAAAAGTCACTTTTGTTCTTGGCCATGTACATGTTCATAACACTATGCATTTCAATCTCAGCTTGCATATCTTGATTACAGGTCCTTAAACCATCCAACACTCATAAATTTAATGCATATTCTTTGTGCCAAAGCCATGTTCTTTGTGTTCAAGCATTGCATAAAGGATTAATCCCAAAATAGATAAAGCATTTCTTCCATTTTTGCAAAAGGTAGCTTTATGTCCAATTACAAATCCAAGAAGTACAGTCCATATCTAATTGGCACAAGTTTATGTGTTAATCACACTGATCAAGGAGGGATTATGCAGCATAGTATGAGGGCCTGTACAGGCTAGAGGCACAAAGGAACCATTGCTTGCTTAAAGTGTAAGAAACACATCATAACTCAAACCAACTCTCATATCAGCTTACAAACCCTTAAGTGAACTTGTAAAACATACTCAAGACATCTCAACCAAGCGATTGCACGACCCTAACACCTCTCATACACTCCCAATCTCAGAATCATCTTCAAACTGCAAAAACAGGGTCAGGCCTGCAGTTTGAGTGCCATCTTCCATTTCCCTCAAGCTCTCTTGCCCAAACCAGTTCACATACATTCCTTAGCACCTATGCAAGCTAACCATGACTTGAAACACGACCTGTAATCCCTCTAACCACTTCCACCATTTTCAGTTTCTTGTTTTGCAGGTGAAGTGCTCTAGCACGATTCAAAAGCTTTCAAGACAAAGTAAACATTGGAATAGCATCCCTGGACCTCAAGGAAGCTTTTCCAATCATCACCTTGCACTGAAAGCTTCCTCATTGCCAGATAGAACTTCAGCTGAACAGGTATCTTGGTGAACTTCTATCTCTCTTATCAAGCATCATTAGCTCTAAGTTTGTGAATAAACAATGTTCTACTCATGCCACTGAACATGTACATGTTTTCACTTTTCATTTCTTTTACTTGAGCTGTGAGAATTTGAGGTTTGAAAATGGCAGAAAATCTAGGTTAGGATTTGGGGGAGAAGAAATTCTCCCTCATCTTAGAGAGTTAGATCAAGTTCTGCATATGGTTGGATTCGTCTCTTGATGCTGAACATTTTTTATGTTATGAGTTTTCATTAATAAGCCAGGAATCAGGAGTTAGAAGATCAAGAACAGGGCGCGCGTTTTTTGAATGACACAGTTCAGAGGTTGAAGAAAGGTGGCATTGGGCTGGGCTTGCTTTGTGTTTTCTTTTTGCACCCTACAATTGGTTTTACACCCCCTGAGCCCATTTGCTTTATTTTTAATGTTTTTTTGACTTTTTCTTTTTTAATTAACTCATTTATTTTTTCTCAGCATATTAAAAATTTAAAAATATTTTTTCTCATCATTTTTTGATTTTATTAGGGATTTATTTGATTTTTTCTCTTAGTTTGTACATAAATAAATAAATATATACTTTTTTTGTTTAAACTATTAAAATAGCACAAATATATTCTATACACTCTTATCTTATTTTTGGTTCCTGAAAATATTTTATAGAAAAATACTTTTTTATTTAAATATTAAATATTATTAATTAATATATATAATACACATTTTGTAAATAATATAAATATATAGGTATATATTAATATACTTAGGATAAAAATACCAAAAAATGTACATATTTTATTTTTTAATATTTAATACTAAAAAATACCTTTTTTTACAAATATACTATATTTTGTTTTATTTTTGTATGTAAATAATAATTATTATATGAATTAATTGATTAATATCCCTTTTTGATTAAAAATTAGGGTTTTGCCCTAAATTTGAAAATACTCCAAAAATAACACCCTTTTATTTCTCTTTTTATTTACATAAATAATATTCTTTTTTTTCATACACATAAAAATTCTCTTTTTATTACATTTTTGCATATTTATTTCATTTCCATTTAATTATACAATTATTTGTCTTGTAAATATTCAAAGAAAAATGATGTAATAGTTAGGTTTAAATTCTTGTCTAAATATACCCCATTTGAAACATTGTACCCCCCTCCCCATATTATTGTGTTGTAATAGTGTAGGAATTTAAATTTCGCACTTTTAATGCTTTCTAAACATACCATGCTAGAATTAGGGTTTGAATGCGAATAAAACGAACAAAATAGTTGGACATAATCTCAAGATAAATAAGCATGAAAATGGACAACACATTCCACACTTGCACCCCTAGGGTATTCCACTTTGTTGCCTTCAAATAATTGGGCCATATTGCATGTTGAATTTCTTTGGGTAAAACAAACAATTAAATGATCATAGTCCTTCAAAATGTTGCCTAAATGAATGATCAAGTCCCTTTTAAAGAAAAAAATTGCCCAAAGACATTCAACACTATTGCAATTATGGTCTAAACGATGTCCTGCGCCCGTCCCTTTCACCTCCTAATACAAGATTGTCCACCAAATACAATGGTGGAACAAAATTGTCAAAATGTTCAAAACATAACAAAAATCTTTGAGAAAACTTTAGGGTAGATAACTCTTAAGTACTTGTCAATTTGCAAAGAAAACACTTGCCTAATTTCAAAACACACTTCACAAACACTTTCAAAACAAACTTTCAAAAACCTTGAAACATCTTTTCAAAAGACAAAACACCTTTTGTAAAACATTCGAGTAAAGAATTGTTACAAGGGTAGCCTATACAAGGCATCTTTTCAAAACATTTTCAAAACCACATACCAAAGCACCATTTCAAACAATTGAAAACCAAGGCAAGTTGATCTAAGCAAGTACCTAAGAGCCCATGGATAACCATGGATAGAAAGGGTGCTAATACCTTCCCTTTCTATAATCTACTCCCCGAACCTAAGAAAAATCTCAAAGGTTTTTGCTGTGCTTTTTAAACCTTTCCTTAGGATAAAATAAAAAGTCGGTGGCGACTCTTGCTCAACCGAAACATTTGCAAAAACAAACGCAAAACCCTAGTCAGTTCTCCCACCGTATCACAGTAGGCTTACACCTACACCCAGATGACTGTAGGTAAAAGTAAGGACTTTTAGCAACGGTTGGAGGAAGAAGAAAGATGGCGTGGCACTCCCTGATTTTCCTATTCAAAAATTCGCGCATTTTGATAATTGTTATTTTGTTTTCCATTATAATAATTGTTTGGTATTCCATATAAAAAAGAACAAGCCAGCCCAGCTGGCAAGCATGCAATGGACAGAAGCCAAAGGGCCTGGGTTCGATCCCCAGGTCCCCATATTATTTCATGATTTCTTTTCTTGCATAATCAGGCACATGTGCATACAAGGAGACCATCATACGCCATCATCCTTCAACCACCAGATCTCCAACATGCCAGATCCAACGCCTATCACATGAGGGCCTATCATGGGCGTGAGTCAAGCCAATGCATGGGATCTGGAAAGTCAACATGGGCCAGGCACATTTGGGCTTGAATTTGCAATTCATACCCCCCCTTCTTGCTAGCACAACCAGGCCCATTTCTTTTTCTTTTATATCTTTCATTTTATTTAATTTCTTTATTCAATTTATTTTCTAATCACAAATTAATCTCTTTTCTTACAAAAAATCATAAAATCAATTTCACTAATTTAGAATTTAGGTTTTATTTTATTAAATTAATTTTATATTAGTTTTAATTTTAGGGTAATTCTAACCTTTTTTGTAAATATTTAAAATGAATTAGAAAAATTAGGGTTGTCATATGATTTAATTTTTATTTTCTTGTCTCAATAACAAAAATACAAAAATAGGTTAAATTAATTATTTTTCTTAATTTAAATATTAGTAATTAGGTTTGTATTTATTCAATTAAAACTTTATTTTCCCCAAAATAATCAAAAAAACCACAAAAGTATGATTTTTCTTTCAATTAGGTTAGACGGGGTCAAAACCCTAATTCTCTCTCGTTTTGATTCATCGCGCACGTTTACTATTTTTTTGCGATATTAATGTAACTGCTCATGGTATGTAATAGTTTAATCAGGATTTTTCTTTTATTTATCGTTTTTGCGGGTTTTTGGCTATGTAATTAATCCCCCTCCCTGAAGCCTTGTAATAGCGTAGTTTTATTTCTCGCATTTTAATTTTCGTAAATATTAACTGTTAGATGTATGATGATAGGATTGCATGACAAGACTGTATGTTAATTTAAAATGGTTAGCAAACCCTAAATGTGCAAAGATAATAACTGAAATCAAATCAATCTCACATGTGCACTCCTAGGGTATACTCTCACTTTGGTTGCCTTCGGTAAACGATCATTAAGTATAAGGTGTTTTAGTGGTCGCCCTCCTGTCTAAACAAAGATTAAAAGTCCCGTTCGGAAATGTTGCCTCGAATATGATCTTAAGACATTAGGGTTATTACTAAGATGTCCTAACATTGCTTTAGTGATCGCACGTCCCTTTCGAATTGACCCTTACAAATTCCAACAATGGTGCTACCTATTTCTCAATAGTGGGATAGCGCTGTTTAAAGGAAACAAGAACAGAAACATTCTTTTTTCGAGTAGGTAGATGCTAGTAGGTACTTGCTCAAAATAAAATTTTCCACACTTACACTCTTTTCAAACAAATTTTTCAAAAACACTTCATAACACTCTTGAGGACTGATACAAGAGTTAAAACGAAGTAAAATAAAAACTTTTCAAAACAAACACACACAAGCAATTTTTAAAATGATGAGCAAGTACCTAAGAGCCCGTGGAAAACCATGGATAGAAAGGGTGCTAATACCTTCCCTTTCTATAATCTACCCCCCGTACTCAGAATATCTCGGAAAATGAATTTTTCTGTGCTTTTTTCCTTTCCAGTTGGATAAAATAAAAGTCGGTGGCGACTCTTGCTTACCGCGACATTTTGCGAACACAAACGCAAAACGCAAACCGGCATTTTCCTAAACAGTCGATTCTGCCACCGTATCACAGTATCCTACTAAGCTATATTCATTGGATTTTCTATAAAACAAACCCAGATTAGTAGTACCTTTCAGATACTTGAAAATTTGCTTAACTGCTGTTAAATGGGATTCTCTAGGATCTGATTGGAATCTAGCACATAAGCAAACACTGAATAGAATGTCAGGCCTTGAAGCCGTCATATAAAGGAGAGAGCCAATCATACCTCTGTAGAGTTTCTGTCCTACCTTTTTACTTACCTCTTCCTTTTCCAGAGTGCACGTGGGGTGCATTGGAGTCTTTGAGGGCTTACATTCTGAGAGATCAAATTTCTTCAGAAGTTCTCTGACATATTTTCTCTGATGAATGTAAGTTCCTTCTGGATTTTGGTTTATCTGAATGCCCAGAAAGAATTTGAGTTCCTCCATTAAGCTCATCTCAAACTCTGCATGCATGCACTTAGCAAACTCTTTTCCCAGAGAGGGTTTAGTAGATCCAAAGATGATATCATCAACATAAATCTGACACACTAAAATGTCATTCTTAAATGTCTTACAAGACAAGGTTGTGTCCACTTTCCCTCTAGTGAATTCCTTTTCTAACAGAAAGTTACTTAGTCTTTCATACCAAGCTCTAGGAGCTTGTTTCAGACCATAGAGTGACTTCTTTAGTTTGAAAACATATTTTGGGTGTTTGGAATTCTCAAACCCCAGGGGGTTGGTGCCCATATACCTCTTCATCTATATAGCCATTTAGGAACTCACTTTAGACATCCATCTGATACAGAGTGATGCCACTGTGTACAGCAAATGAGATTAAGAGTCTGATAGATTCTAACCTGGCGAATGGAGCAAAGGTTTCTGTATAGTCTATCCCCTCTTGCTGACTATAACCTTGTGCCACCAGTCGTGCTTTGTTTCTGATGACTTCTCCTTGCTCGTTCAGTTTGTTTCTGAACACCCACTTTGTTCCAATGACGTTGAATCCTTTTGGTTTGGGAACCAGATCCCATACGTCATTTCTGGTGAACTGATTTAATTCCTCTTGCATTGCCAGAATCCAGTCATTGTCCAGAAGCGCTTCATCAATTGTTGTTGGTTAAATCAGAGAGACCAGTCCCATGAGGGATTCTTCAGAGTTTCTGAATGTTGATCTTGTTCTGATTGGATCATCTTTCTTTCCCAGGATCTTATCTTCTGGGTGAGCTATGGTGCTTCTGGATAACCTTTTCTGAAGTTAATCAACCGAAGGTACTGGATTGCTTGTTGTGATCGGTGGATCTGGAACTGACTGTTTAACGCTGGTTCGCGAAATGTCGCGGAAGCAAGAGTCGCCACCGTCTTTTATTTTCTCCAATTGGAAAGGACAAAAGCACAGAAAAATTCCTTTAAAGAGATTGCTCTCGGTTCGGGAGGTAGGTTATAGAAAGGGAAGGTGTTAGCACCCTTTCTATCCATGGTTATCCATGGGCTCTTAGATACTTTCTCATTTGTGTTTTCAAAAATGTTTGCTTGCTTTTCAATTGTGGGTTTTAAAAAGTTTGTTTTGAAAAATTTCAGATCGACTCGTATGTCAGAGTGTTTGAAAAGTTTGTTTTGAAAGCTTTTGAAAAGTGTCAGTGTGAAAAGATGTTTTGATTTGTTTGAAATTAGAGCAAGTATCCTTGAGAACCTACCTACCCTAAGGAATTCGTCTGTGTAAATGTCCTTTAAAGTAGTGCCATCCCACCATTGAGAGGTAGGTAGCACCACCATTGGAGGTGTTCGGGTCAATTCGAGTTTTAGGGACGTGGTGATCACCAGAGCAATGGGAAGACACCTTAGAAGCTACCCTCATGCCAGGTTCCCGGATCATGAGGACTTACTAAGACGTCCTCTACTTGACGATCACCTTTCGAAAGGCAACAGTGAGGCGTACCCTAGGGGTGGTGTGTGCGAACTGTGTGTCGTTTTCATTGATATTTGTCTTGTCATGTTCATTGTGATCTACGCATTTGTTTTAATTAAGACATTCATTCTTGCATGCATTTTTAACAGTTAATATTTGCGGAAAAATAAATCTACAGCTATTACAAATGGCGCGGGTCCACATCGCCAAAATTAAACCGGACCCGATTTGACTGAAAAATAAATAAAGCGAATAAATAAAAGTGCGAGAAATTTAAATTACAGTGCTTTGGGAGAGATACAAAATTATAATAAATGACATAAAATAAATGCGCAAAATAAAATAATTAAAAACAATGGGCGTTGGACCCTTTTGCAAAAAATTAAAGTTGATGAATTAATTGGAATTAAAGATTAAATGTTTTTTGGTATTTTATGTTTTTTAGATTTAAGGAGAAAAAGAAAAATTAATTAAAATTAAAATGAGATGCTAAACCCTAGTTCTAATGTTTTTTAAGTTTATTGCAAAAATATTGAAATTTGACCTAATTTAAATCTAATTTATTTATGTACATTTAATTATAAAATAAAATAAATAAATAAGTAATATTGTGATAAGAAAAAAAAAAGAAAATTAAAAAGGTATAAAAATTATCAATTAACCTAATTCTATATTTTTTTGGATTTTCATTAAAAGGAATTAAAGTTAAAAACCTAATTAAACTAAATAATTTACATATTAATTTATAAGAAAATAAATATTATTAATTATATTTTTTGGCCTTTTCTGATTTTTTTGTATTTTTTATGTATTGTGAAAAATATTTAATTAAATTAAAGCAATAAAATAAATAACATAATGATTTAATAAAATAAAAATTAGTAAAAAAAATTGAAAGAAATTGCAAACCAGAGTGGGGTGTAGTCCCAATTTAGGAGGTACAGGCCTAGCATTTTGGCCCATTAAGCATTGGAATTTGTTGACTTTTTTGAATCCTGTATGATGCATTGACTAGAGCGTAGCGTGCTTCTTTGAATCCATGCCCTTGATCTGCTTTCACTGGACGCGTGTATGGTGGATTGTGATGGTACATGGTGCGTCTTAGGATCCTGCCTGCATGGGAATTGTGAATGAAAAACAATATTGAAATAGCATGAGACCTGGGGTTCGAACCCAGGTCTTGGATATTGCCAAGAGAGGTGCCTGCCAGCTGAGCTGCTTGGATCAATTGATATATTATGGTAAACAAATAATAAAAAGCAAAACCAACGCGTAGTAATTAAAAACGCGCGCAATTCAAACTGGCGAATCACGCTTCGCCAACACATCATCTTCCCCATTGTTTCTGAAACATGAACTCAAAGGCTACGGTTTTTCATGCGTGGGTTTAGGCACCTTTAGAAGAAATAGCGAATAGCGCTATGTAGCTCATAAATTGTTCGCGAAGGTTGATTCCTGTTCGTCTCAATGTACTGAATTCAATGGTCATGGTTTGAAGCTTTAATTTTTCTTCTTTGCAGAAACCCCAATTTTAAAACCTGCAAACCCTAATATCCAAACATGGCATAATCTCGTATGGTCAAAAAAAAACGCAATTAAAAGTAATGGTTAGCTTGGAAACTTCGTTATGAGCATGAATACATAAATAAAAATGTAAAAAGATGCTTGGATTATGCTATACGATTTCAAAAGTTTTGCTTTACAGTTTGAGTTCTAACTACCACTTCTTTGCGTTTTGGTTGATGTTCTTGATTGGAATTTGATCAGGAGTCCACGAGCAAGCTTTTGGTATAAGAATTAGAGCTTAAAACCACCTGTAACCTTGAAACCAGTTTTGTGTTTTATGGAAAAAAAGTCAAGTTTGCAAAGGAGTTTTCAGCGCAGCTTAGAGTGTAAAGCCATTAGGTTTTGATTCCTGAATATGTATAGAGCATATTAGGTTAAGAAAATTATACAAAATCTTTGAATTCAATGATTTGCAATATTTGATTGTATAAGATCTTTTTTGAATCTTTTTTCATGGTTCTTTTGTTCAATCAGCTCCAATCACACCAAAACTTGCCTAATTAAGATGTGCACGAAATCTTGAGTCTAGAATGTGCATAAAAAGATTTTTTAGGTCAAGCTTTATATTTTTCATGTATTTAAATGAATTAATATTAATATAAATTCAAATAAATAATTAAAAAATGAGAAAATACTTCCCTTTGGGCCTAATGGTCGTGCATAGGCTTGGCATGAAGAAACTTGGAAGAAAAATGGGCCCATTTGCATTTTGGATCATTTGCATCAATGTTGACTTTTCAAAATTCCCAAACATTTCCCAACTTCCACAAGGCATAACTTGCTCAATTTTTACGATTTTCACATGTTCTTGGACATTTTGGAAAGGTCTTTGAGTCCTTTAACCAATGCCTTTGGTCCCATATCATTTTGATTTACCAATCTCAAGTTATGGCCTTTGACTTAAAGTCCCTTTTTGTTGACTTTTGAAAATGACCTATAATGTTGAAATTGATAACTTTTTGTGAGAGCATTTCTTGGACTTGAAATATGAAGATGAATTGTAGGAAATGTCTTTATCTTCAAAATGAGCTTTTGGTGGAATTTTTCTGATAATCCATGTGAAAGTTATGCCCTGGTCAATTTCAGTTGACTTTTTCAGCTGTCCAAATATAGTAACTTTTGCATCTCTGATTATTTCTGAGCCAAATTTTGAGAATCATGATCAAGCATTGATCAAATGATGTTTGTGGCTTCAAAATGATATATTGACCAAAAATTTGAACTTTTGACTGTCAAATGACCATTTTGCCCCTACAGTTGACTGTAGTGCAATTTAGGGTTTTGACTGTGCAATTTTGAGCTGAATGCCTTGAAACTTGACATGAGGATACTTGACCATCTTTGTAGGCATATGAGACTTGATTGGGCCTTTGAAAACTTCCAATTCTTGATCAGAACACAAACCCTAGTTTTGATTGTATGAGAGACTGTTGCACTGCACAACCCTTGGGGAATTTTTGTGACTTGGCTTGACAATTTCTTGATGAATAGGGGAGGGCAAATTTTGGGGTACAACAGTTGCCCCTGTCCAATCTTCTTAGACCTGAGGATGCAGATTGGCTGGCGTGCCTTTCGTAATCCGAGGGTAGAAGATGATTGAACACTAAAGTGCCCAGAAATTTGCGCTCACATAGTGGCAGTGATGGTGGAATGGGCTTATAGATGCCATTTGGAGATTGCTGGATAGGGTGATGGGCTTATAGATGCCATCTGGATGTTGATCGCGTAGGAGATTCCTTAGCGAGAGCCTGCATACCTGCAAAAGAGAAAACGAGTACCTGACACGTTGCAGGAGCTGATTTTAGATGCTTGGTATAGATGTGTCCTGACTGGTTACAGGAGCTTCAAACGCTGATGAATGAACCAGGGATGGTTACTACCTTAGCATGAATGGTAAGAGAACCTTGGGCGACTTTAACTTCAACAACGCTCGTTGAGAAAAATCTTGTGTGTCTTTAACTTCAACAACGCTCGTTGAGAAAAATCTTGGGTGTCTTCTACTGGAATAAGAATCAGGGAGATCTTAGGGTCGATCTGACTGAACCAGAGAGGCCTTTGACTGGGTAAGAATCAGGAAAATCTTAGGGTCGATTTAACTGAACCGGATAAGGTCTTGGAATATCTTCAAATGGATAAGCATCAGGGAGATCTTAGGGTCGATCTGACTGAACCAGAGAAGGCCTTTGACTGGATAAGCATCAGGAAAATCTTAGGGTCGATTTAACTGAACCGGTCTAGGTCTTGGAATATCTTCAACTGGATAAGCATCAGGAAAATCTTAGGGTCAATTTAACTGAACCGGTCTAGGTCTTGAAACATCTTCAACTGGATAAGTATCAGGGAGATCTTAGGGTCGATCTGACTGAACCAGAGAAGGCCTTGGACTGGATAAGAATCAGGAAAATCTTAGGGTCGATTTAACTGAACCGGTCTAGGTCTTGGAATATCTTCAACTGGATAAGTATCAGGGAGATCTTAGGGTCGATCTGACTGAACCAGAGAAGGCCTTGGACTGGATAAGAATCAGGAAAATCTTAGGGTCGATTTAACTGAACCGGTCTAGGTCTTGAAACATCTTCAACTGGATAAGTATCAGGGAGATCTTAGGGTCGATCTGACTGAACCAGAGAAGGCCTTGGACTGGATAAGAATCAGGAAAATCTTAGGGTCGATTTTAACTGAACCGGTCTAGGTCTTGGAATATCTTCAACTGGATAAGTATCAGGGAGATCTTAGGGTCGATCTGACTGAACCAAGAGAAGGCCTTTGACTGGATAAGCATCAGGAAAATCTTAGGGTCGATTTAACTGAACCGGTCTAGGTCTTGAAACGTGATTGAGAATTTCAACTGCATCTTTCCTGAAAGGTAAAAGTCAGTCATATGCAATGCATGATATGGATCAAGCAATGATGTTCTCAACATAAATGAGATTCGTATGATATGATGCAGTGCGTTATGCATGCTATGATGATGTATGTGAAGTTTTATGTATGTTTTCGTCTAGGAAAGTGAATCCTTGACGGGTGCCGGGAAGTTGTATCCTGGGCTGACGTTGAAGAATCGATTTTGCTTCCGCTGGGGATGATAACTGCAAGAATACCGGTAGGAGAAGATAACTCCGTTGAGGAATAAACTTGGCAAATGAAGAGTCTGCGGGGAGAAAGGATACTCTAGCGACTATGCTGGGAAGCGGTACTCTGTGGGGATAGAGATGCTTTGCTGAATGTTGACAGTAGTTTGCTGAGGATACCCTTGTTGTATAGGAAGTAGTTGCTGAACTTCGCTGGGGTAAGAAGATTTTGTCAACGACGCTCTTTCCATGGCTTTTGGCTGAGGATAACCCAGTTATATCCTGTTAAGGAAATAACTCTTTAAATAAAGCCGGACGACGCGTTCGTGCTCTGTGAGGATAAGCTTCCAGAATTTACTGGGGGTAAGCTTATTGCTTGGGGATATGAATTCCAACCTTCCTGGGGAACTGGATTGAAATTTTCTGGGGAAGTTTTGGACTGCGGGAAAGTGATTCCTTTGAATGTGGGTATGCCGCCGAGGAACAATCTTTAGACCAAGACTGCCGGGGATGCTTGTTAAGAATATATGTATTGCTGCTGGGGAATGTTTGAGATCGGCTGGAGGATACTCAATTTCCTTGATATTTGATGGTTTGTTGGGAGAAGAATGTATTGACTTGTTGAACTGCTCTCTGGGGAATTAAGATACACTTGGCCGTGTTCTTTAGCTGAACCTACCTTGGTACCTTAGAGGATAGAACAATTAGACTGCTCAGACAACTCTTTATTGCCCCTGTTTCTAGTGTCACCTCCAACTAATTCCTTTGTTTCGTATGCAAATATTTATGAGTTAGCAAATTATTGTCAATGCATATATCACAAATTGAACCTTGGACGTTCTTCGCAAAACAAAGCAGAAAAAGAAAAGCCTTTGGCACGTTTAACTGAAAATGTTTTTGTATTGATTTTGAATAGCCTGAAAATAGGCGTTTTGTATACAAGAGGCTGACGCCCTAGTAAGAGGTACGTCGCCGAGCAAGAGTTTATACAAGTTTTGTACAAAAGAAAATAAAACAGCTGTGTGAAAGATGAATGATCCACTGGGTTTCAACTCTGCTATTGTCTTTATGACTCCGAGCATCTCATCACTTGATGACCTTGGTTGAAGATGAAGCTGACTGATTGATGCCGTCTGAACTTGATGTAGATACCGGATTCTGGATGCAAAGTGATCCAATGAGACATAGTATTACGCTTTTATCCCTAATTTTTGCCTGGACCGCCCTTTCGGGTTTTCAGTCCACCGGGATACCCATTTTTGCCCAAGCCGCCTTTTCAGGTTTTCGACTTGCCGGGTGTACAGATTTTTTCATTTTCATCCCTTCATTTTGCCCGAACCCTTTTGGTTCGACGGGAAGCCCTAATTTTTGCCTAGGCATGTCAGCCTAGCGGGTATTTTTTCATGCGTAGTATTTTTTAACTATGTCTGCATTGGCGGGGTGAGGAAGGTCGTCACCATCCATGTTGATTAATATCATTGCTCCTCCTGAGAACACATGCTTAACCACAAATGGCCCTTCGTATGTAGGGGTCCATTTGCCCCTGGGATCACTCTGAGGAAGGATGATTCGCTTGATCACCAGATCCCCGACTTGATATTCCTGTGGTCTGACCTTTTTGTTAAATGCCCTGATCATTCGTTTTTGATACGTCTGACCATGACAGATAGCAGCAAGTCTCTTTTCGTCAATGAGGTTGAGTTGATCAAGTCGTGTCTGGATCCAATCATCTTCGTTTAGATTTGCATCCTTCATTATCCGGAGAGAGGGAATTTGCACTTCGATTGGCAAGACTGCCTCCATGCCATAAACCAGAGAGAAAGGAGTTGCCCCGGTTGACGTCCTAGCTGAGGTACGGTACCCATGCAGCGCGAACGGTAACATCTCGTGCCAATCTTTGTAAGTTACTGTCATTTTTTGCACGATCTTCTTGATGTTTTTGTTAGCTGCTTCTACAGCCCCATTCATCTTCGGTCTGTAAGGAGAAGAATTGTGGTGCTGTATCTTGAACTGTTCGCAAAGCTCAGCAATCATCTTATTGTTCAGATTGGTACCGTTGTCCGTAATAATCCGCTCAGGGACGCCGTATCGACAGATCAGGTTGTGCCGAATAAACCGTGCCACAACAGTCTTGGTTACCGTAGCATAGGATGCTGCTTCAACCCACTTCGTAAAATAGTCGATCGCCACTAGGATGAAGCGATGTCCATTGGATGCCGTAGGTTTGATCTCGCCGATCATGTCTATGCCCCACATTGCAAACGGCCAAGGCGCAGTCAGAACATTCAGGGGAACCGGAGGAACATGCACCTTGTCTGCATAAATCTGGCACTTGTGGCATGCCCTGGAGTGTTGGTAACAGTCAGCTTCCATTGTGGACCAGTAATATCCCGCCCGTAGGATTTTCTTAGCCATAGTGTGCCCACTGGAATGCGTACCAAAGGTCCCTTCATGTAGCTCTTCCATGATTCTTTCTGCTTCAGTCTTATCCACACAACGCAGTAAGGTTGAATCATGGTTTCGCTTGTACAAGATGCCGTTGCTTAGGAAGAACTTGGCTGCGAACCTCCTCAGGAATTTCTTATCATTGATAGAGGCACCTTCAGGGTATTCCTGAGCTTCCAGATATCTCTTCACTTCGTGATACCAAGGTTTCTCAGTCACCAATTCAGTTTCGAGATCACAACAGTACGCCGGTTCGTCTAGTTTCCAGATGATGATCCGGGGAGCTTCATTATCCCATTTGACCTTGAACATTGAGGACATTGTAGCTAACGCGTCCGCTAACTGATTCTCTTCTCTTGGAAAATGCTCAAAGGTTATCTCTGTGAAGTGGGGAATCATGGTCAACACACATTCTCTGTAAGGAATCAAGTTTGGATGTTTCGTATCCCACTCTCCTTTAATCTGATTGATCACAAGAGCGGAATCTCCGAAAACACTTAGAAATTTGATCCTTAGGTCAATCGCAGCTTGAAGACCCATGATACACGCCTCATACTCTGCCATGTTGTTGGTACAGTTGAAACACAGCCGGGCAGTGAGTGGAGTATGAGTACCTTGTGGAGATATGATTATGGCGCCGATACCATTTCCCAAAGCATTGGATGCCCCGTCAAAGTGCATAGACCATCGGGATCCTGGCTCAGGTCCTTCATCCGGTCCAGATACTTCACAGTCAGTTACTATCATGATGCTTTCATCCGGAAACTCGAAGTTCATTGATTGGTAGTCATCTACAGCTTGATGAGCTAAGTGGTCTGCCAATACACTCCCCTTGATGGCTTTCTGGGTTGTGTACTGAATGTCATATTCCGTCAAGATCATCTGCCATCTTGCAATTCTCCCAGACAGAGCAGGCTTTTCGAATATGTACTTTATAGGATCCATTTTTGAGATCAACAAGGTAGTGTGAGTCAGCATATACTGTCTCAGCCGGCGAGCAGCCCATACCAAAGCGCAGCAAGTTTTCTCAAGCAGTGAGTATCGGGTCTCACAGTCGGTAAACTTTTTGCTAAGGTAATAAATGGCATGCTCTTTTCGGCCAGACTCGTCATGCTGCCCCAGCACACACCCCATTGAGTTGTCCAGCACTGTCAGGTATAGTATCAGAGGTCTCCCTTCAACCGGTGGCATAAGGATGGGTGGTTCTTGGAGATACTCTTTGATTTTGTCGAAGGCAGCCTGACATTCATCGTTCCAACGTACTACCTGATCTTTCTTCAGCAGCTTGAAGATTGGCTCACAGGTAGCAGTCAGATGAGAGATGAATCGAGCGATGTAATTCAGGCATCCTAAAAAGCCTCTGACTTCCTTCTCTGTCTTAGGAACTGGCATCTCTTGAATAGCCTTGACCTTAGCAGGGTCCACTTGAATACCTTTATCACTGACCACGAAGCCTAGCAACTTCCCAGATCTTACCCCGAAGGTGCACTTGTTCGGGTTCAATCTCAGTTTGTACAGTTTCAATCGGTCAAACAACTTCTGCAGATGATCTAGGTGCTCTTCCTCAGTCTGGGACCTAGCGATCATGTCGTCCACGTATACTTCGATCTCGTGATGGATCATGTCATGAAATAAGGCAACCATGGCACGTTGGTAGGTTGCCCCAGCATTCTTTAATCCAAACGGCATGACCTTGTAACAGAAGGTGCCCCACTGAGTAACAAACGTAGTCTTTTCCATGTCTTCAGGTGCCATCTTGATCTGATTGTAGCCTGAAAAGCCATCCATGAAAGAGAATACCTTATGCTGAGCTGTATTATCAACAAGGACATCAATGTGGGGTAAGGGGAAGTCATCCTTGGGGCTGGCCCTGTTCAGATCCCTATAATCAACACACATTCTGACCTTACCGTCCTTTTTAGGTACCGGCACCACGTTAGCAACCCACTGAGGGTAAGAAGTCACTGCAAGAAACCCGGCATCAAACTGTTTCATGACTTCGGCTTTAATCTTCTCGGACATCTCTGGACGCATCCGACGAACCTTTTGTTTAACTGGAGGGCAGTCTTCCCTAGTCGGCAAATGATGGACGACAATATCTGTATCCAACCCTGGCATGTCTTCGTAGGACCAGGCAAAGATCTCCATATAGTCATGTAACATCTTGGTTAACCGTTGCTTCACGCTGAGCTCTAGGTTGGCACCAATCTTTACCTCTTTCCTGTCTGCTTCAGTACCCAGGTTTATGGTTTCCACTGGCTCTTCATGGGGTTGAATTGCCCTCTCTTCCTGAAGCAACAGTCTAGCAAGCTCGCCAGGCACTTCGCAATCATCTTCACCTTCGTCTTCGGCTAAGTTGATCGGATTTTCGAAGTCATAATTGGCAGTAGCAGAGCTGTTATCAGTGAGATCCAGAGTGGATTGGAACCTGTATGAGTGAGTGTGTGTGTAAATACAGCTGTTTTGAAAATTATGTAAAGGAAAAGAAAGACAGAAAAGGAACGCAATATTTGCAATGCGAAGAACGTCCAAGATTTTCATTCATGATGTATAAAATGACAGTTTGTATGCCCTCACAAATAGAACCACGGTGCCTCGGGTAAGACACCGGGCCATAGAGTTTATCATTGTTTATTACAAAATAACAAAACATAGGAATTCATTACTTAGTAACAAAAGAAACAGGGAGATTGTCTTTTGCGCTCCAATTGTTAAGTCCACCATCAGCAGCCGGGTAGATCCAGCTATCAAACTCAGCTTCATCAACTTCCTCTTCATCACCAATAGCATTAACTCCATGAGCAGGCAGGGGAGCTGTCACCACATTAGGCTTGTCAGATGCCTCAAACTGTACCTCCTTAGCGTCAATGAGGTCCTGCAGCTTGTTCTTTAGTGCCCAACAGTCATCAGTAGAGTGCCCCGGGCTTTCTGAATGGTAAGCACAACGAGCGTTCGGGTTGTACTTGGGGGATGCAGTATTTGGAAACTTCGGCGCCTCCCTGACAGTCACTAAATTGGTTGCGAGCAACTGTGGCAGGATCTGCGACAAGGTCATGTTTAAACGGGAGAATTCTCTCCGGGGTCTCTCCACCTTCTGAGTATTGTTTGGCCGGGGAGCGGCAGCAGGCTTAGCAATCATTACCGCACTGACAGATTGGCGGTGTTCATTTCTTTCTGATCTCCTGGAACCATATACGGAGCTAGACTCCTTCTTGAAGGGTTTCTTTTCTGAACTAGATGAGGCACCCTTCGCAATCTTCCCAGACTTCAACCCAGCTTCAATCCTTTCTCCAGTCAAGATCAAATCAGTGAAACCAGCAGAAGAATTCCCAATGAGGTGGTTGAAAAATGGCCCAGATAGGGTCCCCAAGAACATGTCAACCAACTCCCGATCAGTCAATGGTGGCTGCACCCTGCCAGCCAGGTCTCTCCACTTCTGAGCATACTCCTTAAAACCTTCGCTTGCGCCTAACGCCATACCCTGGAGTTGGGTATGTGTGGGGGTAAGGTCGGCATTATACTGATACTGCTTGTAGAAAGCAGTAGCCAGCTCCTCCCAGTTACGAACTTTGGTCCCATCCAGCTGATAGAACCATTCGAGATGAGTCCCTGAAAGACTCTCCTGGAAGAAGTGGATCCATAGATTCTTGTCCGCAGAGTACGGCTGAATTTTCCGAACATAGGACCTCAAATGCAGCTTGGGACAAGATGCCCCGTCATACTTGGAGAAGGTGGGTGCTTTGAATTTATGCGGGATAATCACACCAGTCGGCAAACCCAGATCTCCGAAATCCAGCCCAGGTGCTTGTTGCACCTCCATAGCCTTCAACCTGTCCTCCAATTGTTTGTACCTGTCATCTGCAGGAGGGTACTGCTCCTCATCAAAATCTGTCTCGTTGTCGGAGACGACCAGACTAGGAACCTTTACTTCTGCCTGAGAAGGACTCCTGCCAACAGAAGAACCAGCCTCTTCATGCTGCAGAGTATTGCCAAGCCTTCGGCCCGAGTTGAATAGAACAGTTCTTCTTTTCTTCTTCTTCTCCTTCTTCAGGAGCATAGTCTTCAGTTCTTCTTGGCCTTTAGCCAGCCCCTTGATTAGTTCTTGGAACTGCGCATTCTGCGCCTGGAGAGCCTTGATTGATGTCTCTGTTGATTCAGATCCGGGATTCATGATGCTGAAATAAACAGCGAAGAACTGTAAGCAACCTGAAAAGGGGAAAAACCTGCTATGCACATGATGTATGAAATGCGTATGAATTATGTTTTCAAAGACAATCGGGAATCAACTTTGTAAACAAAAAGGAGAACACACTGCATTAGATTCAACTTTGCAACTGAAATTATTCAACAAGTTGCCCTTAGGCGTTTACATGAAATGAAACAACTGGAAAGGAAATAAAAACTGCAAAAGCACATTCAGAATTCCTCATTGATCCCATGGTCTCCTCTTCTCAGTACGGAGGTAGGCATTCAGAGCTCTCTCATTCTCCAACTGCTTTGTCAGCTTCTGGATCTTTGATTCCTGCTCGTTGAACTTTTCCCGGTAAGAATCCCGTTCTTCTTGCAGCTGCGACCAAGATCTCTTCAATGTCTCATAATCAGTAGGTATCTGAGGAAGAAGGACAGTTGGACGAACACCATCTTTATCAGGACACTCAAGAATGACGGGTCTGACAGCTTCATACGGCATACCTAACTTCTGAGCACGGATGCGGACCCATTTGTAGTAGGCTTCCATAGGTAGAGAAGTCTTTGGCCCTAGCTCTTGTGGGTCAGCTTTATGAACCTTGTCCCAAGCCTTGATGAACCTACGACGCAGCTCGTCACTATCCACCTGAAACTCGAAACTGATGTGAGGTACTAACATCTCATGGGGGCCTGCTCTTCTTGCTCTTCTAAACTGACGGAGTGCTAGACATGGATTGTAAGAGATCCCTCCTTGAGTACCAATCAGAGGAACATTAGGATACTCCCCGCATCGATCAATAATAGCTATCTCATCCAAACCTCTGCAAGTCCAAATGATGTCTTTATCGGTGAGAGACATTAACCTGTGAGCCCAACCTCTTCCTTCTTGGTTCTTCAGTACGAACTTAGGGAGGTGCGAAATAAACCACCTCACCAACAAAGGGATACAACACCATAGGGTTCCTCGTCTTCGGGTAGTACGGGCATGAAGTTGTTGCAAGATGTCACCCAAGAGAGTGGGCACTGGATTCTGAGACATAAAGATCCTAATGGAATTGACATTGATGAAGTTGTCGGGATTAGGAAACAGGACTAACCCATAGATTAGGAGAGCCAAGATGTCTTCATATGCCCTAAAGTCCAGGTCATTCCAGAAATCGTTAGCTTTGCCAATTAGGAACTTGGCCAAGAAACCCTTAACTCCGCTTCTAGTTACCCAGTTGTATGTTACCTCTTGATGAGTCAAAGGCAGGGCTGCAGCAATGTCCTCAAGCCTGAGGGTCTTTTCCCAACCAGTAAAGGGAGTCTGATCCAAGATAGGGATACCAAGCAGATTAGAGAACTCTTCCAGAGTAGGGACCAGCTGGAAGTCTTGAAAGGTGAAGCACTGGTACTGAGGGTCATAGAACTGAGTCAGAACACTCATCAACTGTTGATCCCGCTTTGCAGTGACTAAACTGAGAAGAGAACCATGCCTCTGAATGAAGGAGGTGGTATTTGGAATTCTGCTAACCAACTCATCAAGCAACTCAGGTGAACGAACAAAGTTGAACCGGATAGTATTCCTTCGCACAGGCATCATAATGTCCTACAAAACAGAGCAAAGATGAAACCCTCTTGTCTTTGAAATGGTCAGTTCTTATGCAGGATGCATGCAATGCTCATGATGCTATGATGTTATGATAAAGCACACCACATACAGATACAAGGGCAAACATGTAAGGCACACAAGTCACACAAGGCAAGCCCCTAAAGTTTAGGCCAGCATGAGGTCTAGGTACTACCCTCTTTCAGTTTGTTGGTTCATACCTGTCCTAATCAAAAGTAACCGGGTTCTTAGAGGATCCCAATATCATTGACTACCCTCAATCGGTCATAACTCCAGCATCGCAATCTTTTCTTGCGGCCAGAACCATCACGAGAGTTTAGCCTCAATGGGCGTAGCATACTGCTACAATTCTAAAGGCCAAGTTGTGTCAATTAAGGTTCTAAGGTTGTTGGTGCTTAATGACTCCTTAGAAGACCCATATTCTCCTCGTTGCGACACAAGGGATATCGGTACAGACTAAGGTGCCACACCAACGTAGCCACTGCTTCACCTGTGTCGGTCTACGCCGGACAGGTCCCTCACAGCTTATGCTACCTAAACAGGGTATCCCCAGATCCGGGTTAGGATCTATGTATCTCCGATGCAACCCACAAATAGTAAAGCAAGCAAAACAATACAAGTGAAAACACAGTTATGACCTAGCCCTAAGGTACACCTCACTTTAAGTTTAATATCCCCAGCAGAGTCGCCAGTTCTGTGATCGGTGGATCTGGAACTGACTGTTTAACGCTGGTTCGCGAAATGTCGCGGAAGCAAGAGTCGCCACCGTCTTTTATTTTCTCCAATTGGAAAGGACAAAAGCACAGAAAAATTCCTTTAAAGAGATTGCTCTCGGTTCGGGAGGTAGGTTATAGAAAGGGAAGGTGTTAGCACCCTTTCTATCCATGGTTATCCATGGGCTCTTAGATACTTGCTCATTTGTGTTTTCAAAAATGTTTGCTTGCTTTTCAATTGTGGGTTTTAAAAAGTTTCTTTTGAAAAATTTCAGATCGACTCGTATGTCAGAGTGTTTGAAAAGTTTGTTTTGAAAGCTTTTGAAAAGTGTCAGTGTGAAAAGATGTTTTGATTTGTTTGAAATTAGAGAAAGTATCCTTGAGAACCTACCTACCCTAAGGAATTCGTCTGTGTAAATGTCCTTTAAAGTAGTGCCATCCCACCATTGAGAGGTAGGTAGCACCACCATTGGAGGTGTTCGGGTCAATTCGAGTTTTAGGGACGTGGTGATCACCAGAGCAATGGGAAGACACCTTAGAAGCTACCCTCATGCCAGGTTCCCGGATCATGAGGACTTACTAAGACGTCCTCTACTTGACGATCACCTTTCGAAAGGCAACAGTGAGGCGTACCCTAGGGGTGGTGTGTGCGAACTGTGTGTCGTTTTCATTGATATTTGTCTTGTCATGTTCATTGTGATCTACGCATTTGTTTTAATTAAGACATTCATTCTTGCATGCATTTTTAACAGTTAATATTTGCGGAAAAATAAATCTACAGCTATTACAAATGGCGCGGGTCCACATCGCCAAAATTAAACCGGACCCGATTTGACTGAAAAATAAATAAAGCGAATAAATAAAAGTGCGAGAAATTTAAATTACAGTGCTTTGGGAGAGATACAAAATTATAATAAATGACATAAAATAAATGCGCAAAATAAAATAATTAAAAACAATGGGCGTTGGACCCTTTTGCAAAAAATTAAAGTTGATGAATTAATTGGAATTAAAGATTAAATGTTTTTTGGTATTTTATGTTTTTTAGATTTAAGGAGAAAAAGAAAAATTAATTAAAATTAAAATGAGATGCTAAACCCTAGTTCTAATGTTTTTTAAGTTTATTGCAAAAATATTGAAATTTGACCTAATTTAAATCTAATTTATTTATGTACATTTAATTATAAAATAAAATAAATAAATAAGTAATATTGTGATAAGAAAAAAAAAAAGAAAATTAAAAAGGTATAAAAATTATCAATTAACCTAATTCTATATTTTTTTGGATTTTCATTAAAAGGAATTAAAGTTAAAAACCTAATTAAACTAAATAATTTACATATTAATTTATAAGAAAATAAATATTATTAATTATATTTTTTGGCCTTTTCTGATTTTTTTGTATTTTTTATGTATTGTGAAAAATATTTAATTAAATTAAAGCAATAAAATAAATAACATAATGATTTAATAAAATAAAAATTAGTAAAAAAAATTGAAAGAAATTGCAAACCAGAGTGGGGTGTAGTCCCAATTTAGGAGGTACAGGCCTAGCATTTTGGCCCATTAAGCATTGGAATTTGTTGACTTTTTTGAATCATGTATGATGCATTGACTAGAGCGTAGCGTGCTTCTTTGAATCCATGCCCTTGATCTGCTTTCACTGGACGCGTGTATGGTGGATTGTGATGGTACATGGTGCGTCTTAGGATCCTGCCTGCATGGGAATTGTGAATGAAAAACAATATTGAAATAGCATGAGACCTGGGGTTCGAACCCAGGTCTTGGATATTGCCAAGAGAGGTGCCTGCCAGCTGAGCTGCTTGGATCAATTGATATATTATGGTAAACAAATAATAAAAAGCAAAACCAACACGTAGTAATTAAAAACGCGCGCAATTCAAACTGGCGAATCACGCTTCGCCAACACATCATCTTCCCCATTGTTTCTGAAACATGAACTCAAAGGCTACGGTTTTTCATGCGTGGGTTTAGGCACCTTTAGAAGAAATAGCGAATAGCGCTATGTAGCTCATAAATTGTTCGCGAAGGTTGATTCCTGTTCGTCTCAATGTACTGAATTCAATGGTCATGGTTTGAAGCTTTAATTTTTCTTCTTTGCAGAAACCCCAATTTTAAAACCTGCAAACCCTAATATCCAAACATGGCATAATCTCGTATGGTCAAAAAAAACGCAATTAAAAGTAATGGTTAGCTTGGAAACTTCGTTATGAGCATGAATACATAAATAAAAATGTAAAAAGATGCTTGGATTATGCTATACGATTTCAAAAGTTTTGCTTTACAGTTTGAGTTCTAACTACCACTTCTTTGCGTTTTGGTTGATGTTCTTGATTGGAATTTGATCAGGAGTCCACGAGCAAGCTTTTGGTATAAGAATTAGAGCTTAAAACCACCTGTAACCTTGAAACCAGTTTTGTGTTTTATGGAAAAAAAGTCAAGTTTGCAAAGGAGTTTTCAGCGCAGCTTAGAGTGTAAAGCCATTAGGTTTTGATTCCTGAATATGTATAGAGCATATTAGGTTAAGAAAATTATACAAAATCTTTGAATTCAATGATTTGCAATATTTGATTGTATAAGATCTTTTTTGAATCTTTTTTCATGGTTCTTTTGTTCAATCAGCTCCAATCACACCAAAACTTGCCTAATTAAGATGTGCACGAAATCTTGAGTCTAGAATGTGCATAAAAAGATTTTTTAGGTCAAGCTTTATATTTTTCATGTATTTAAATGAATTAATATTAATATAAATTCAAATAAATAATTAAAAAATGAGAAAATACTTCCCTTTGGGCCTAATGGTCGTGCATAGGCTTGGCATGAAGAAACTTGGAAGAAAAATGGGCCCATTTGCATTTTGGATCATTTGCATCAATGTTGACTTTTCAAAATTCCCAAAAATTTCCCAACTTCCACAAGGCATAACTTGCTCAATTTTTAAGATTTTCACATGTTCTTGGACATTTTGGAAAGGTCTTTGAGTCCTTTAACCAATGCCTTTGGTCCCATATCATTTTGATTTACCAATCTCAAGTTATGGCCTTTGACTTAAAGTCCCTTTTTGTTGACTTTTGAAAATGACCTATAATGTTGAAATTGATAACTTTTTGTGAGAGCATTTCTTGGACTTGAAATATGAAGATTAATTGTAGGAAATGTCTTTCTCTTCAAAATGAGCTTTGGGTGGAATTTTTCTGATAATCCATGTGAAAGTTATGCCCTGGTCAATTTCAGTTGACTTTTTCAGCTGTCCAAATATAGTAACTTTTGCATCTCTGATTATTTCTGAGCCAAATTTTGAGAATCATGATCAAGCATTGATCAAATGATGTTTGTGGCTTCAAAATGATATATTGACCAAAAATTTGAACTTTTGACTGTCAAATGACCATTTTGCCCCTACAGTTGACTGTAGTGCAATTTAGGGTTTTGACTGTGCAATTTTGAGCTGAATGCCTTGAAACTTGACATGAGGATACTTGACCATCTTTGTAGGCATATGAGAGTTGATTGGGCCTTTGAAAACTTCCAATTCTTGATCAGAACACAAACCCTAGTTTTGATTGTATGAGAGACTGTTGCACTGCACAACCCTTGGGGAATTTTTGTGACTTGGCTTGACAATTTCTTGATGAATAGGGGAGGGCAAATTTTGGGGTACAACACTTGTAACATCTCTTTCTGAGGTTGATGGAGTGTCTCTGTTGAGAACTTCTGACGAGTTGCCTATAGTACCTATGAATTCGACTTCTATATCTGTAAAGAATTCATTATGCTTTGACTTTTGAGGGTCAAGCTTATCATAAAATCTAACACTGATTGACTCTTCAACAATCTGTGTTTTTGTATTGTATACTCTGTACCCTTTTGAGCGTTCAGAGTATCCTAACATGATACACTTTTGTGCTTTAGAGTCAAACTTGTTTAGATAATTTTTAGTATTCAGAATGAAACAAGTGCATCCAAAAGGACGGAAATAAGAAATGTTGGGCTTTCTGTTCTTCCACAATTCATATGGAGTCTTTTCCAGAATAGGTCTTATAGAGATTCTATTCTGAATGTAACACGCTGTGTTAATTGCTTCTACCCAAAAGATCTTTGTAATGTTAGTCTCATTGATCATGGTTCTGGCCATTTCTTGCAGTGTTCTGTTCTTTCGTTCTACAACTCCATTTTGTTAGGGAGTTCTAGGACAAGAGAAGTCATGCAAGATGCCTTTTTCATTAAAAAATGATTCAAAATTTTTATTTTCAAATTCTCCACCATGATCACTTCTGACTTTGACAATTCTAAGATCCTTTTCATTCTGAACTTGGTTACAGAATGCAAAGAACACAAAGTGTGACTCGTCCTAGTGTCTTAAGAACTTTACCCATGTACATCTACTATAGTCATCTACGATCACTAACCCATACTTCTTGCCACTGACAGACGCAGTTTTTACTGGTCCAAATAAGTCTACGTGCAGAAGTTCTAATGGCTTAGAGGTGGAAACAACATTTTTAGATTTAAAAGCAGGTTTTGCAAATTTACCTTTCTGACATGCTTCACACAGAGCATCTGAGCTGAACTTCAAATTAGGAAGTCCTCTGACCAAATTGAGTTTGTTAATCTGAGATATTCTTCTCATACTAACATGCCCCCATCTTCTGTGCCAGACCCATTGCTCGTTGTTAACAGAGAGAAGGCATTTTATATTCTGACTCTTTAGTTCAGAAAGTTTTATCTTATAAATGTTATTTTTACTCTTTCCATTAAACAAGATAGTTCCATCTTTCTGACTAACAGATTTGCATGAATTTTGATTAAAGATTATATCATAATCGTTATCACTTAATTGACTTATGGATAACAGGTTATGCATTAATCCATCAACTAATATCACATTATTTATAGAGGGAAGATTTCCATTACCTACTGTTCCAGAGCCAATGATCTTTCTTCTTTGGTTGCCTCCAAAGCCCACGTAGCCTCTAGGTTTAAGTTCCAGGCTTTGGAACATATGCTTTCTTCCTGTCATGTGTCGAGAGCAGCTAAAGTCCAGGTACCATGACTGGTGTTTTAGCCTTGCTGTTAAAGATATCTGCTACATATATAATTTTGTCCTTAGGTACCCATATCTTTTCGGGTCCTGGTTTGTTAGTTTTATCAAAATTCTGGTTGAAATTTGGTTTGACAGATGTGATCGGTGGATCTGGAACTGACTGTTTAACGCTGGTTCGCGAAATGTCGCGGAAGCAAGAGTCGCCACCGTCTTTTATTTTCTCCAAATGGAAAGGACAAAAGCACAGAAAAATTCCTTAAAGAGATTGCTCTCGGTTCGGGAGGTAGGTTATAGAAAGGGAAGGTGTTAGCACCCTTTCTATCCATGGTTATCCATGGGCTCTTAGATACTTGCTCAATGTGTTTTCAAAATTGTTTGCTTGCTTTTCAATGTGGGTTTAAAAGTTTCTTTTGAAAAATTTCAGTTCGACTCGTACGTCAGAGTGTTTGAAAAGTTTGCTTTGAAAGCTTTTTGAAAAGTATCGGTTTGAAAAGAAGTTTTGATTTGTTTTGAATTAGAGCAAGTATCTACGAATCATCTACCTACCCTAAGGAATTAGGCTGTGTAAGAGTCCTTTAAAGTAGTGCCATCCCACCATTGAGAGGTAGGTAGCACCACCGTTGGAGGTGTTCGGGTCAATTCGAGGTTCGGGACATGGTGATCACCGGAGCAATAGGAAGACACCTTAGAAGCTACCCTCATGCCAGGTTCCCGGATCATGAGGACTTACTAAGACGTCCTCTACTCGACGACCACCTTTCGAAAGGCAACAGTGAGGCGTACCCTAGGGGTGGTGTGTGCGAATCGTGTGTCGTTTTCAGATATTTGTCTTGTCATGTTTGTCGTGTTCTACGCTTGATTTTATTAAGACATTCATTCTTTCATGCTTGGTTAACAGTTATAAAATTGCGGGAAAGGTAAATCTAAAGCTATTACAAAGGCGCGGGTCCACATCGCCAAAATTAAACCGGACCCGATTTAGCGGAAAAGTATATAATGCGAAGTAAATAAAAGTGCGAAAAGTAAAATTACATGGCTTTGGGAGATATACAGAATTATGATAAACGATAAAGTAAATGTGCAAAAGAAAATAATTAAAACAAAACTAGGGCGTTGGACCCTTTTACAAACAATAGTTAAAGTTAATGAATTAATTAAATAAAGAGGAATTAAAATTAAAATTAAGAAGAAAAATGTTTTTAGGTATTTTTATGTTTTTTAGATTTAATAAAAAAAGTTAATTAAAATTAAATTAAGAAGCAAACCCTAATTCTAATATTTTTTATTTATTATGAAAGTATTAAAATATGACCTAAATTAAACCTAAAATTTATTATGTACAATTTTTAATCATAAAAATAAATAATAAATAAATAGTATCGTGAGAAATAAAAATTAAAAAGACATTAAAACTATCAATTAACCTAATTCTACATGTTTTTTGGGTTTTTATTAAAAAGAAATTAATATTAAAACCTAATTAAACTAAACAATTTACATTCTAATTTATTCATGGCAATAATAAAATAAAAATTGTATTTTTTTGTCTTTTCTGTATTTTTAATGTTTTTATATTTTATAGAAAAAATAAGTTAATTAAATTAAGACAATAAAATAAATAAAACAATAAAAATAAAAGTGAGGAGAAAAATATAAAATGCAAACCAGGGTGGGGTGTTGCCCCAGATTGAGAGGTGTAGGCCTGGGAATTATGGCCCATCAAGCCTTGAATCCATTGACTTTTCCAGATTCCATATGATGCATTGACTGTAGTCTAGTGTGCTCCTGGGATCCACGCCTCTGATTTGGTCTTAGTGCACACGTGGGTGGCTTGGATATAGCGTGTATGGTGAATCTTTATGTGAGACCTGTATGAGATTGCCAAAGGAAAAATAATATGAAATTTTGCAAGACCTGGGATTTGAACCCAGGTCTTTGAGGTTATATGTATAGCGTGTTACCACTGAGCCATCACGTTCACATTTAACATATAATATAACATAAATAATATAAAAAGAACACGCTAACGCTTTTGGAAATTCGCGCGAAATTCAAAAGATCCAATCACGTTCAGACACGACTCCTTCTTCTTCGTTTTCCTGAAACATGAAACACATGGGCAACGGTTTTGGGGCGTGGTTTTAGAGGGTTTATGAGAAAATAGCGATTAGAAATATATGAAACATAAATTCATCGCGAGGGTTCAGACATCATCGTCTGGAGGTGCTGAATCCAACCCTGGCCATCTTGAGCTCTGATTTTTCTTGATTAAGAAACCCCTAATTTTGAATCCTGCAAAACCTAATATTCGAACATGGCATCTTGGCCAAAAGCGCACGAAATTTTAATTGAAAGTTATGGTTAGCTTTGAAACTTCATGAGAAACAAGGATTCATAAACAAAAGATGCAAAAGATGTATGATTCGTGGTATATGATTTCAAAAAATTCGCTTTGCAGTTTGAGTTCTAACCAACGATTCTTTGTGCTTTAATTGATATTAATGATTGAGGAGCATTCAGTGATGCTTCAGGATGATGATGAAACAAAAAGTGAAGCTTGAATCGACCTCCAGGCTAGTTTTCAGTATTTGAGTTTTTATGAAAATTTTCAATATGCAAAAGGGTTCTTGGGCGCAGCTTCTAGTCTCCTTGGCTTAGGGTTGTATTGTAGTACTTGTATGGAAGCAATTAGGTTAAAAAGATTCAATAAAATCCATGTCCATAATTGTTTTCAATCTTTGATTTGTTAAGGATCTTTTACAATCTTTTTTCATGGTTCTTGTGTCAATTAGGTTTCAATCAAGCCAAAACCTTCTATATCAGCATGTGCACGAAATCTCAAGTCCAAATCATGCATAAAAAGATTTGTTTAGGTTAAGGTTATATTTTTCATGAATTAAAATGATTTAAATGAATATAAATTAATATAAATTCAAATAAATAATTAAAAAATATGAAAATACTTCCCTTTGGGCCTAGTGATCGTGCATAGGCTTGGCATGAAGAAACTTGGAAGAAAATTGGGCCCATTTGCATTTTTAGGCCTTTTGCATCAATGTTGACTTTCAAAAATTTCCAAAAATTTCCCAACTTCCACAAGGCATAACTTGGTCAATTTTTAAGCTTTTCACATGTTCTTGGACATTTTGGAAAGGTCTTTGAGTCCTTTAACCAATGCCTTTGGTCCCATGTCATTTTGATTTACCAATCTCAAGTTATGGCCTTTGACTTAAAGTCACTTTTTGTTGACTTTTGAAAATGACCTATAATGTTGAAATTGATAACTTTTTGTGAGAGCATTTCTTGGACTTGGAATATGAAGATGAATTGTAGGAAATGTCTTTCTCTTCAAAATGAGCTTTGGATGGAATTTTTCTGACAATCCATGTGAAAGTTATGCCCTGGTCAATTTCAGTTGACTTTTTCAGCTGTCCAAATATAGCAACTTTTGCATCTTTGGTGATTTCTGAGCCAAACTTTGAGAATCATGATCAAGCATTGATCAAATGATGTTTGTGGCTTCAAAATGATATGTTGACCAAAAATTTGAACTTTTGACTGTCAAATGACCATTTTGCCCCTACAGTTGACTGTAGTGCAATTTAGGGTTTTGACTGTGCAATTTTGAGCTGAATGCCTTGAAACTTGATATGAGGATACTTGACCACATTTGTAGGCATATGAGACTTGATTAGGCCTTTGAAAAGTTCATTTGCTTGATCAGAACCCAAACCCTAGTTTTGACTGTCTAGGAGACAGTTGAGCTGCACAACCCTTGGGGCATTTTGTGACCTTGACTTTGACAATTCTTGATGAATATGGGAGGGCAAATTTTGGGGTACAACAGTTGCCCCTGTTCAATCTTCTTAGACCTGAGGATGCAGATTGGCTGACGTGCCTTTCGTAATCCGAGGGTAAAAGATGATTGAACACTAAAGTGCCCAGAAATTTGCGCTCACATAGTAGCAATGTGGTGGGAATGGGCTTATAGATGCCATTTGGATGTTGCTTGGATAGGATGATGGGCTTATAGATGCCATCTGGATGTTGATTGCGTAGGAGATTCCTTAGCGAGAACCTGCATACCTGCAAAAAAAAAAAAAAAAAAAGAGTACCTGACACATTGCAGGAGCTGATTTTAGATGCTTGATATAGATATGTCCTGACTGGTTACAGGAGCTGGGTCTGGAGCTTCAAACGCTGATGAATGAACCAGGTATGGTTACTGCCTTAGCATGAATGGTAAGAGAATCCTGAATGATTTCAGCCTCAACAACGCTCGTTGAGAAAATCTTGGTGAGGATTACCATCTTCGTAGTGTCAGGAAGAGAACCGAAGGACATTATAATCTCAAAGGGAGTCACCTCACTCACCGTTGGAGAGGGAACTATAGGAAATTATAATCTGGAAGGAAATATCACCTCACACGCCGTTGGAGAGGGGACCATAATAGAATATTACCTCACGCTCATGCCGGAGAGGGAAACATCTGAAGAAGGAATTACCACCTCACACGCCGTTGGAGAGGGGAACATAAGAGAATATCACCTCACGCTCATGCCGGAGAGGGGAACATCTGAAGAAGGAATTACCACCTCACACGCCGTTGGAGAGGGGACCATAAGAGAATATCACCTCACGCTCATGCCGGAGAGGGGAACATCTGAAGAAGGAATTACCTCCTCACACGCCGTTGGAGAGGGGACCATAAGAGAATATCACCTCACGCTCATGCCGGAGAGGGGAACATCTGAAGAAGGAATTACCACCTCACACGCCGTTGGAGAGGGGACCATAAGAGAATATCACCTCACGCTCATGCCGGAGAGGGAAACATCTGAAGAAGGAATTACCACCTCACACGCCGTTGGAGAGGGGACCATAAGAGAATATCACCTCACGCTCATGCCGGAGAGGGAAACATCTGAAGAAGGAATTACCACCTCACACGCCGTTGGAGAGGGGACCATAAGAGAATATCACCTCACGCTCATGCCGGAGAGGGGAACATCTGAAGAAGGAATTACCACCTCACACGCCGTTGGAGAGGGGACCATAAGAGAATATCACCTCACGCTCATGCCGGAGAGGGAAACATCTGAAAAAGGAATTACCACCTCACACGCCGTTGGAGAGGGGACCATAAGAGAATATCACCTCACGCTCATGCCGGAGAGGGAAACATCTGAAAAAGGAATTACCACCTCACACGCCGTTGGAGAGGGGACCATAAGAGAATATCACCTCACGCTCATGCCGGAGAGGAGAATATCTGAAGAAGGAATTACCACCTCACACGCCGTTGGAGAGGGGACCATAAGAGAACTTCTACTGAGTCTTTATCAGAAAAATCTGTTTGGAGTCGATTTAACTGGACTAGAGAAATCCTTGAAATATGTTTGAGAATTTCAACTGCATCTTTCCTGAAAGGTAAAGGTCAGTTATATGCAATGCATGATATGGATCAAGCAATGATGTTCTCAACATAAATGAGATTCGTATGATATGATGCAGTGCGTTATGCATGCTATGATGATGTATGTAATGATTCATGTATGTTTTCGTCTAGGAAAATAAATCCTTGACGGGTGCCGGGAAGTCATATCCTGGGTTGATGTTGAGGAAGAGATTTTGCTTCCGCTGTGGATGATTGTTGCAAGAATATCGGTAGGAGAAGATAACTCCGTTGAGGAATCAACTTGGCAAATGAAATAATTCTGCGGGAGAAAAGATACTCTAGTGATCATGCTGGGGAGTGCTACTCTGTGGGGATAGCGATGCTTTGCTGAGTTGATGAAGATAACTCCGCTGGGGATATCCTTGTTGTCGGAAGTGTTGATAGACTTCGCTGGGGGTAGGAAGATATTTTGCCGAGGACGCTCTTTCCGTGGCTTTTGGCTGAGGATAACCCAGTTACATCCTGTTATGGAAATAACTCTTTAAATCCAGCCGGACGACGCGTTCGTGCTCTGCGAGGGATAAGCTTCCAGAATCTACTGGGGATAAGCTTGCTGCTTGGGGAGATATGAATTCCAACTTTGTTGGTGAAGCTGGATTGGACTCTTCTGGGGAGTTTGATATGCTGGGGAAGTGATTCCTTTGAATATTGAGATACTGCCGGGGAACAATCTTTAGACCAAGACTGCCGGAGATGCTTGTTAAGAATGCGTGCTGCTGGGGAGGTATTGAGATCTACAGGAGGATACTCAATTTCCTTGATATTTGATGATTTGCTTGGAGAAGAATGTATTGTTTTGTTGAACCATTCTCTGGGGAATTAAGATACACTTGGCCGTGTTCTTTAGCTGAACCTACTTTGATACCTTGGGGGGCAGAACCATTAGGTTGCTTAGACAACTCTTTATTGCCCCTGTTTCTGAGGTATGAGAGGAAGACCTGTGGGATGCTGATAGTCGTTGATGGGCAAACCTTCTTCTGGTAGACAGGTGACAAGATAACAGGACATAGTCGTACGCTTTTGATCCCTAACTTTTGCCTGGACCGCCCTCTCGGGTTTTCAGTCCACCGGGATACCCATTTTTGCCCAAGCCGCCTTTTCAGGTTTTCGACTTGTCGGGTGTACAATTTTTCATTTCATCCCTTATTTTTGCCCGAACCCTTTTGGTTCGCCGGGAAGCCCTTGTTTTTGCCTAGGTGTGTCAACCTAGCGGGTCTTTGATTTTGCGTAGTATCTTTTCGACTATGTCCGTGCTTTCAGAATGTAGGGAGTTGCCCCTGTCAGAAGTGTTTTGTCATGCCACCAGAGAGGTGTTTGACCAGGCAAGATTTATTGTTGAAATGCCCCAGGTGACTCATGCGGAGATTTGCCCCAGGCTATTTGGCTCTTGAGAGATTCTCCGAATCTTGATTGGACTGCCCCAGATAATGGACAATAATCACGTCTGCCCCTTGATTGGAAGTGCTTTTGTTCACTAGGTATTCATCGTGCGGATTTCCCTGCTGTTCAAACAAAAAGTCATATGCAAACAATAGTTATGTTAAAAATGCAAAGCTTATGTCTGTCTTGAAGATTTTTTAAAATGCGTTCTTTTTTCATAAAACAAATGAATGTTTGTAAAACGTGATGTCAACTCCTTTATAGTAAGCCTTAAGGAGTCAGGATACCTTTCGTAACAGTATGCTTTCGAACTAACCCATGCTTTAGCTAGGACTTTTAAGGGTTATAATGTGGCTTGGTTCACGGTTTAAGAAACAAAGGATAAAGGCTCAAATTTTATTTGTACCCACCCGCTCTTCGTGATGTTCTCCAAACCTAAACTCAGTTGATCGTGCGTTAGATCTTGTTTGAGTCTTTGCTCTGATTTTCCAGTGATGGTTCGGACGTTTGACAATTTATTTTGAATAGGCAGTCATTCCTTTTTTTGTTGAGGGTTTGTGAGACCTCTTGCTTTTTGATTTTTGTTATCCCTTTCTTTTTTGCCTGAACTGTTTCCTTTTTTTGGAATTACAGTCAGCGGGATGCCCCAGTTTCATAAGTCCCCTTTGTAGGTTTAGACTTTTTGGGCTTTTCGTTTATGGATTTTGATGATGACTGCCTGTCTTTATGACTGTTTTGCACCGTCACTGTCTTTGTTCGTTTTGTAAAGATCTCTTCGGTGCCATTCGTTATGCACTTGGATCAACTGAGAGACTACCCTGCCCCAGGTTATGATTAAGGGTTTTGATTTTCGAAAATAAAAACTCCTACTTCTTTGGCTCTGATGGGTTGACGAGGGATTATCATCCTTATAACTCCAGTGTTTAGGGGTTGAAACAATGCCTGTACCTCATCAGCGGGGTTTGTTCAAAAGCATACTGTAATGATCGCGGTATCGTTTTCGTCATCCTCCCTCAAGAGGCTTAGAATTATTGATTGAGAGTTGACATCAGAAAAAATATGAAAATAATTTGCGTATAGTGAATACGAATATATTGATTCAAAAATAGACATAAGCGATGCATTAATGGAATAACAATGTTTTAACATGAATAAATGTTTAAACAAAAGAAAATCACAACTTGAATTCGAATGAACAAAAAGTGCTTTCTATCCTAGCCATGTTTTGGCATGGGAGCAGTGATCACGTTGGGAGTCTTGGGTACTTTAAACTGAATCTCTCCAGCATCGATCATGCCTTGAATCTTGTACTTCAGCGCCCAACAATCCTCAGTATCGTGCCCCGGGCTACCAGAATGGTAAGCGCACCTTGCTTCTGGGTTGTAGCTTGGAGAGGAGGTCTTTGGATTTGCAGGAGGGTTGATCACCGCAATCAGATTCATCCTTAACATGTGTTGCAAGGCTCGTGACCATGGCATGTTGATATTGGTGAATTGTCTCTTAGGCTCGTCCGGCCTGCTCTGATCAACCCCCTGTTTCTGGCGAGGTCGTTGTTGAACCTGTGAAGTAGTAGCAACTCGGAGGGGTCTATTCACTGGACCCGACCTTTGCCCTCTTGGGAGCTGTTCCATGACCTGGTCCCTGATTTGGGCTGGTTGCTTCATGCCTTGAGGAAGCTGACTGACCATGGCTCTCAGCTCTCCTTGCTCCTGAGCTAAACCTTGAATGAGGGCCCTTTGCCCCAGCATCTGAGTTTTCAATGTGTCTACCTCAGCTTGTAGACGTTTCAGCTGTTTGTCCTTGTCATCTTCAGGACTTTTTCTGATCAGATTCCCCATGAGGAGTGCCCTCAACTCTTCCTGCCCCTTGGATAGACCTAAGAAGATTTCCTTGAACTGAGACTCTTGAGCGTGAAGGTCCTGGTTATCTTGTTGTGAGGCCATTGCTGAAATAAACAGCGAGAAAGGTAAGTGACCTGCAAAAGGGATACCTGTAATGCGATGATGTGTATGATATGCATGCAATGTTTTCAAGGACCTCACAGGGTAAACAAGAAAATTGTTAGCATCGGAATTTATAGCTTGATTGAAGGAAACCCATGTTGTTGAGAATTCTTCTTCCAGGGTCAAAGGCTCACCATATCCAGTGGGTCATAGCCCCTGACAACCTTGGCTAGAGGAAAATAAATCCTCTTTGCCCCTTGCTAGATGTTTGATTTATCATAACCTGCATCACAAGCCCTTGAGATCCTTGAAATGGGTTAGGATGTATGCAATGGTATGCAATGGTATGATGTCATGCTATGCATGGGGTGAAGTAGGTAAACCCTGTTATGAGTCCCAATTAAGGACTATAAACAAACCCTGCAAGAAATTCAGTGTACTTTGTTATGAGTCCCAATTAAGGACTATAAACAAAACCTGCAAGAGATCTAGTAAACCCTGTTATGAGTCCCAGTTAAGGACTATAAACAACACCTGCAAGAAATTTGGTAAACCCTGTCATGAGTCCTAGTTAAGGGCTATAAACAAGACCTGCAAGAAACTCAGTACCCTGTTATGAGTCCCAATTAAGGACTATAAACAAGACCTGCAAGAAACAAGTGTTAGGTAACAAGCACGCAGATAGTCAAGTACGAAGGCACACAAGTCACACAAAAGAGCCCTTAGGGTTTAGGCCAGCATGAAGTCCAGGTATTACCCTCTTGAAGTTGGTGGGTTCAACCTGTCCTAATCAAAGTAACCGGGTTCTAAGGTTCCCAATATCACGGGATTGCTTTCATTGTTCATCGTTTCGATTTAGCCACTGAACTGGCGACCGAAATATTCCAGGAAAGCAACCCTCAATTGAGTGTAGTATCGAGTATCAACCAACCTCGGACTGCACCAAAGTCAGTTATCTCACTACCCTAAAGAGGCCAAGATAGTTCAATTAAGGTTCCTAAGGTTTGTTGATGCTTCACGACACCACGCGGAGGCCCCGTACTCTCCTTGACTGAACTCAAGGGTTACCGGTACACACCAAAGTGCCACATCAACGTAGCAGACTGTTTCAACCATGTCGGTATACCCCGCACAGTTCCCTCACAGCCTTGTTGCTACTTTCTAAGAAAGGTATCCCCCAGATCCGGGTTAGGATCTATAGAACTCCCAAGCAACCCACAATAATAAAGCAAGCAAAGAAGACAATTGAAAACATAGTTATGAGCTAGCCCTAAGGTACACCTCACTTTAAAGGTATCCCCAGCAGAGTCGCCAGTTCTGTGATCGGTGGATCTGGAACTGACTGTTTAACGCTGGTTCGCGAAATGTCGCGGAAGCAAGAGTCGCCACCGTCTTTTATTTTCTCCAAATGGAAAGGACAAAAGCACAGAAAAATTCCTTAAAGAGATTGCTCTCGGTTCGGGAGGTAGGTTATAGAAAGGGAAGGTGTTAGCACCCTTTCTATCCATGGTTATCCATGGGCTCTTAGATACTTGCTCAATGTGTTTTCAAAATTGTTTGCTTGCTTTTCAATGTGGGTTTAAAAGTTTCTTTTGAAAAATTTCAGTTCGACTCGTACGTCAGAGTGTTTGAAAAGTTTGCTTTGAAAGCTTTTTGAAAAGTATCGGTTTGAAAAGAAGTTTTGATTTGTTTTGAATTAGAGCAAGTATCTACGAATCATCTACCTACCCTAAGGAATTAGGCTGTGTAAGAGTCCTTTAAAGTAGTGCCATCCCACCATTGAGAGGTAGGTAGCACCACCGTTGGAGGTGTTCGGGTCAATTCGAGGTTCGGGACATGGTGATCACCGGAGCAATAGGAAGACACCTTAGAAGCTACCCTCATGCCAGGTTCCCGGATCATGAGGACTTACTAAGACGTCCTCTACTCGACGACCACCTTTCGAAAGGCAACAGTGAGGCGTACCCTAGGGGTGGTGTGTGCGAATCGTGTGTCGTTTTCAGATATTTGTCTTGTCATGTTTGTCGTGTTCTACGCTTGATTTTATTAAGACATTCATTCTTTCATGCTTGGTTAACAGTTATAAAATTGCGGGAAAGGTAAATCTAAAGCTATTACAAAGGCGCGGGTCCACATCGCCAAAATTAAACCGGACCCGATTTAGCGGAAAAGTATATAATGCGAAGTAAATAAAAGTGCGAAAAGTAAAATTACATGGCTTTGGGAGATATACAGAATTATGATAAACGATAAAGTAAATGTGCAAAAGAAAATAATTAAAACAAAACTAGGGCGTTGGACCCTTTTACAAACAATAGTTAAAGTTAATGAATTAATTAAATAAAGAGGAATTAAAATTAAAATTAAGAAGAAAAATGTTTTTAGGTATTTTTATGTTTTTTAGATTTAATAAAAAAAGTTAATTAAAATTAAATTAAGAAGCAAACCCTAATTCTAATATTTTTTATTTATTATGAAAGTATTAAAATATGACCTAAATTAAACCTAAAATTTATTATGTACAATTTTTAATCATAAAAATAAATAATAAATAAATAGTATCGTGAGAAATAAAAATTAAAAAGACATTAAAACTATCAATTAACCTAATTCTACATGTTTTTTGGGTTTTTATTAAAAAGAAATTAATATTAAAACCTAATTAAACTAAACAATTTACATTCTAATTTATTCATGGCAATAATAAAATAAAAATTGTATTTTTTTGTCTTTTCTGTATTTTTAATGTTTTTATATTTTATAGAAAAAATAAGTTAATTAAATTAAGACAATAAAATAAATAAAACAATAAAAATAAAAGTGAGGAGAAAAATATAAAATGCAAACCAGGGTGGGGTGTTGCCCCAGATTGAGAGGTGTAGGCCTGGGAATTATGGCCCATCAAGCCTTGAATCCATTGACTTTTCCAGATTCCATATGATGCATTGACTGTAGTCTAGTGTGCTCCTGGGATCCACGCCTCTGATTTGGTCTTAGTGCACACGTGGGTGGCTTGGATATAGCGTGTATGGTGAATCGTTATGTGAGACCTGTATGAGATTGCCAAAGGAAAAATAATATGAAATTTTGCAAGACCTGGGATTTGAACCCAGGTCTTTGAGGTTATATGTATAGCGTGTTACCACTGAGCCATCACGTTCACATTTAACATATAATATAACATAAATAATATAAAAAGAACACGCTAACGCTTTTGGAAATTCGCGCGAAATTCAAAAGATCCAATCACGTTCAGACACGACTCCTTCTTCTTCGTTTTCCTGAAACATGAAACACATGGGCAACGGTTTTGGGGCGTGGTTTTAGAGGGTTTATGAGAAAATAGCGATTAGAAATATATGAAACATAAATTCATCGCGAGGGTTCAGACATCATCGTCTGGAGGTGCTGAATCCAACCCTGGCCATCTTGAGCTCTGATTTTTCTTGATTAAGAAACCCCTAATTTTGAATCCTGCAAAACCTAATATTCGAACATGGCATCTTGGCCAAAAGCGCACGAAATTTTAATTGAAAGTTATGGTTAGCTTTGAAACTTCATGAGAAACAAGGATTCATAAACAAAAGATGCAAAAGATGTATGATTCGTGGTATATGATTTCAAAAAATTCGCTTTGCAGTTTGAGTTCTAACCAACGATTCTTTGTGCTTTAATTGATATTAATGATTGAGGAGCATTCAGTGATGCTTCAGGATGATGATGAAACAAAAAGTGAAGCTTGAATCGACCTCCAGGCTAGTTTTCAGTATTTGAGTTTTTATGAAAATTTTCAATATGCAAAAGGGTTCTTGGGCGCAGCTTCTAGTCTCCTTGGCTTAGGGTTGTATTGTAGTACTTGTATGGAAGCAATTAGGTTAAAAAGATTCAATAAAATCCATGTCCATAATTGTTTTCAATCTTTGATTTGTTAAGGATCTTTTACAATCTTTTTTCATGGTTCTTGTGTCAATTAGGTTTCAATCAAGCCAAAACCTTCTATATCAGCATGTGCACGAAATCTCAAGTCCAAATCATGCATAAAAAGATTTGTTTAGGTTAAGGTTATATTTTTCATGAATTAAAATGATTTAAATGAATATAAATTAATATAAATTCAAATAAATAATTAAAAAATATGAAAATACTTCCCTTTGGGCCTAGTGATCGTGCATAGGCTTGGCATGAAGAAACTTGGAAGAAAATTGGGCCCATTTGCATTTTTAGGCCTTTTGCATCAATGTTGACTTTCAAAAATTTCCAAAAATTTCCCAACTTCCACAAGGCATAACTTGGTCAATTTTTAAGCTTTTCACATGTTCTTGGACATTTTGGAAAGGTCTTTGAGTCCTTTAACCAATGCCTTTGGTCCCATGTCATTTTGATTTACCAATCTCAAGTTATGGCCTTTGACTTAAAGTCACTTTTTGTTGACTTTTGAAAATGACCTATAATGTTGAAATTGATAACTTTTTGTGAGAGCATTTCTTGGACTTGGAATATGAAGATGAATTGTAGGAAATGTCTTTCTCTTCAAAATGAGCTTTGGATGGAATTTTTCTGACAATCCATGTGAAAGTTATGCCCTGGTCAATTTCAGTTGACTTTTTCAGCTGTCCAAATATAGCAACTTTTGCATCTTTGGTGATTTCTGAGCCAAACTTTGAGAATCATGATCAAGCATTGATCAAATGATGTTTGTGGCTTCAAAATGATATGTTGACCAAAAATTTGAACTTTTGACTGTCAAATGACCATTTTGCCCCTACAGTTGACTGTAGTGCAATTTAGGGTTTTGACTGTGCAATTTTGAGCTGAATGCCTTGAAACTTGATATGAGGATACTTGACCACATTTGTAGGCATATGAGACTTGATTAGGCCTTTGAAAAGTTCATTTGCTTGATCAGAACCCAAACCCTAGTTTTGACTGTCTAGGAGACAGTTGAGCTGCACAACCCTTGGGGCATTTTGTGACCTTGACTTTGACAATTCTTGATGAATATGGGAGGGCAAATTTTGGGGTACAACAACAGAGTAATCATTGCTAGTGTATTTTAGGTCATGTGTGTGCCCATATATAAAGTGTGATTTAAGTGGTGTGCGTTTTATGATTAAGTCCATGGCCTTTTTTGGTGTAGATACCTTACCTTGATATCCTATCCCTTTTCTTCCATTTCTACTAACTCCATAGATCATTGAAGCCATCTTGCTTCTATCTATGTTTTTAGCCAGAAACTTCTGAAAGTTGTGATCATACTCTTTGATGATCTCATCAGCATTACTGGGAGTCTCTGAGATTATTTCCTTCTGAGAGTTTTGCAAATCGTTTTCTAATTTTAAAACTTTTTCTTTTAACTCAAAATTTTCTAATCTGAGACTCTCAGTCTTTTCAGAGTCAGAGGTAGGATCCCTTTTTAGGTTCTTGAATTTGACTCTGATTTGCTGATACCTTTCCAGAATTTCATTTAGACTTTCTGCAAGTTCAACCTTAATAAAATTGATAGTGAAGTTAGGGAATACCTTTTCAGTGTCTGATTCTGAGTCTGAACCAGAAGCTTCACTGTCTTCTGACACGTTTGCCATGAGAGCTGTTGTACCCCAAAATTTTCCCTCTCACTTATCAAGAATTTTCTCACAAGATCTCTTTGACTCAAGACTGGATTAGGGTTTGACCAGCTCAAGACATCTCATCATGCACTGATGACCAAAATTAGGGTTTGAGTTTGCACAAGTATTTTTGGACTATCAATGCTTCATATGACTTTCAAGGATCATTATGAACCCCTAAGATTACTCATGTCAAGCTTTAAATCACACTTTTGATCAGTCAATTGAATAGTTGACCAAAAAAATCAGTTGTATTGGGGAAAAAGTCAACCATGGTCAATTTATAGCCAAACTTCATAATTTTTTATCCACATCAACATATTAGACTCATATGTATCATTTGATCAAGTTTGGACCACAACTCCTCAAGAAATTTGATCAAATCATCAAAAGGGCAAAATGGTCAAAATTAGGGTTTTGACTAAGAAGGGGCAATTTCTGATTTTTAACCTAGCAAATAATCAATTGGTTTGAAGAATGATTTCAAGAGTTCAATTGCATCATCTTGACCTAATGACATGGTTCAAAACATTACAAATCCATTGGATTGACAAATGAATTTTTCAGTCAACTGATCAAAAGTCAACTGTATATTGAAAAGTCAAACTTTGACTTTTTGGTCAAATTCAAGTGCCAAGGATCATAATTCATCAAAACATGTCAAAATGTGAGACTTGTTCATCAAGAAAGCAAGGGTTTAAGTTTTGGTTTTGAAAAGTTGAAATTTTTAACTTTGAAAATTTTCTAAGTATAGAAAATTTCTTATTTTTTCTCAACTTTAAGCCAAATTTTCACCATGATGAAAGATGATTCAAAGGGAACTTCCAACATGAAAGTTGTAGATCTCCATGAAATATACAACTTTGATGCATACAATTTCTCCTAAAAATGCTTGGATCTCAAGATATAATTTTGTGAATACATGCTCATGAACTAAAATAACTTAGTGAAATTTTGCCCTAGTTAGGCAGATTTTTTACCTAACTTCATGCCAATTTTTCACATAGTTCCAAGGAGAATTTTCAAAATCATTTCAAAGATGAGCTGTAGAGAACATTGCAATATTTCCAAAATGTCTAAGAACTCCTTGAGATCATTCTTGAGCAAGGAGAATCGAAGAGATGAAGTTGGCAATTTCTCACTTTGATTTCAAGCCATTTCATGATGAACAAAAATTCAAATTCAAGCCTAGGCTGCATAATCCTTTCTTTGCAGGCCTCAAACTTGTTTCTCACTCCATAATTAAATGTTTACACAGCTGATAAAGCTTTAATCCAAGCATTAGAGCCTTTGTCTAAGCTACAATTCCATTTATGGCACAAAGTTGCCATTTCCATTTTAATAAAGCACTACTTTTGCAATTGTCAACTCCTTGAGCTTTGCACTTATTCTTTCTGCACACATAATCCCTATAAACCAAAATCAATGTGTCTAAAATATTTACCAACTTAGATCAGGCTTGTACAAACACATAGAGACTTGTCTCCTCACTTTTCTTCAAAAGCAAGTAATAGAGCCAAAAGGATATAACTCAGAAATCTTGAGAAAGCTTGACCCCTAATCCTTTTCATACATATACACAAGTGTATTACAACCTAACACATGAAGGCTAAGACTCATAAACTCTCCCAAATACTTTGCCATTGAAAATCTGCCATAGCTTGACAGTTTTGCACCTTACTCAGCCATCTCAAAATCCACTCGTGCGTTTTGAGTTTTAACCACCTAAACACTTAATATACATCATATATAAGTGTTCCAGGCCCTTGTTCCCTCAATGTAACTCCTCCTCCTCCATCCACCAATTTTAAATATCAAGCTTGCAGGTTGACTTGAGTAGGGATATTTAGGGACTTTTAAGACAAAGTAAGGATTGGAATACACTCAGGGAGGTCCAGGCAAGCTAAACAGATCCGCAGGCCTTCTCAAAAGTTGCTCAAACTCCATTCACGATCTCAACTGAAAGAGGTAAAAACTTAAACTTCTATCCCTTCATACAAGCATCATTTGGTCTTGATTTGTGTAAACAAAATGTAGATATCTTTGCACTAAAGCTAACCATGTTCATAGTTTTCATTTATATTCATTGTGTAGAGAGAATTTTGGATTTGAAATTTATGTAAAAATTAGGTTTCAAATTAGGGTCAGCAAAATTAGTTTTGATCTTTGACTTTTAGTTTACATAAATTATATGGTTGAAATCGTGGGAAGAAACACTATAACTTTCATGTTTGGACTTTCCATTTTTATGGAGAAATGAGAGAGATACAGGTGGTCCGGCCATGACTCAAGGTTGAAGATGAGTGTGATCGGTGGAAATGAGAACTGACTGTTTTAAAGCTGGTTTCGTGAAATGTCGCGGTAAGCAAGAGTCACCACCGTCTTTTATGTTCTCCAACATGGAAAGGACAAAAGCACAGCAAAATTCCTTCTTTGAGAATGTTTCTCGGTTCGGGAGGTAGATTTATAGAAAGGGAAGGTGTTAGCATCCTTTCTATCCGTGGTTATCCACGGGCTCTTAGGTACTTGCTCTTATGTTTTCAAAATTTGTTTGCTTTTCAAGTGTGTGTGGGTTTGAAAAAGTTTTGTTTGAAAAAATTTCTAAGTAACTCTTGTATCTGTCCTCAAGAGTGTATGAAAAATTTGTTTGAAAACCTTTTGAAAGTGTAGGTGAGAAGAGTTGTTTTTGTTTGTTTTGAAAAGAGCAAGTACTTAAGAGAATCTACCTACCCTAAGGAATTAGGCTGTGTAAGAGTCCTTTAGATAGTGCTATCCCACCATTGAGAGGTAGGTAGCACCGTCGTTGGAGGTGTTCGGGTCAATTCGATTATCGGGACAGTGTGGTCACCGAAGCAATAGTAGGACACCTTAGAAGTAACCCTAATGTCCTAGATCCTTTTTATCCGAGGCAACCGTTTCGAGGCGACTGGATCTTTAGACAGAAGGGCGACCTCTAAGACACCCTATACTTGATGACCACGTTCGAGGCAACCAGTGAGGTGTACCCTAGAAGTGGCATGTGCTTTGTGTGTTGTTTTTTCAGTTAAGGTTATCTTGTACATGTTATCTGTGAGCTACGGATTGATTTTTATTTGTCATACATTCTTGCAGGCATATTAACAGTTAGGAGTGCGGAAAATAAATTGCGAAAATGTAAATCTAGCTATTACAAGGCGCGGGTCTATACATCGCCAAAAACAATAACCCGTTTGGAAAATAAAGTGCGAGAAAAGTAAATAAAGCAATAAAGGAGGTCCTAATTAACTATTACATTTCCAGAAGCAGTTACATAAATATAAGGAAATAAAATAAACTGCGCGTGAAAGAATGAATCGGGACGTCCTAAGGGTTTTGACCCTTTTTTTGAGAAAGAATTGAATTTGTCCTTTTTTGTAATTAAATGAAATTAATCCTAATTACTAATTAATTAATTTATTAAAAGAAAAAAATGTTTTTTGTATTTTTATGTTTTAATGAGAATAAAAAAAGAAATTAAAAGTCAAGAAGAAACCTAATTCTAAATTTATTTTATTTACTATGAAAATAATCCCAATTATCTAATTAAACAACTAAATTAATTTATTAGAGTTTATTTACAAAAAAAAAGTGATTTGAAATTAATAAAAATATTTTTTTGGTTTTTTTGAATTTTTATTGTGAAAATGTTAATTAATTGATTAATTAAATAAAACTAAAAATAATTACTAAAGAAAATGAAAGGAAAAGGAAAATAGAAAATGAAATAGAAACCAATGGGGGTGTTGATGGCCCAATGGAGGTTTAGCCTGGAAATTTAGGCCCATTAAGCACAAAGCCCTTCTGACTTTTGGAATTAGGTACGTGCTCATTGACTTGGAGCATGGTGTGGAGCACCCTTTGGCCTTTGGATTAGTCTGTTGAGACACTTGGCGCCTTGATTTGTAAGGTCTATGGTGGAATACATGGAAAGTGCTGCATGGGAATTTGTTAGAAAAAATATGAAACAAGGTTTGGGAGACCTGGGAATCGAACCCAGGTCCCAAGTGTCTATGCACGTTCGTCCACACCACTGAGCCAAGCCAATCTATTTGTTATAATAACAAACAAAGAATATTATATGAAATAAATGAACAGTATCCTGGAAATAAAAAAAAACGCGCGTTTTAGTTTGAATGGACCAATCAAATGCGTCCACGTCCTTCGTCTTCTTCATTTATCTGCAGAAAAACAATCAAGTAGCGGGGGTTTTTAACCCCCACAAACTACAAAATGCAAAAATAGCGATTAACTTTGTGCGTTATATAAAAAGGGCGCGATGGTTGGGATTGGTTCGTCTTGATTTCCTGAGTTCAACCATAGGTCTTATGAAGCCTGATTTTTCCTGTGCTGGAAATCCCCAAATTGCAAGCTTCGAAAACCTAGAATTCGTTAATGGTGGTTTTTGTTTCACTGCATAATAAGTCAATTAAGTAATACCAACAGCTTTATAGGGATGCAAGCAATACAAAACAAGCCATAAATATCATCAAATGCTTATGAATCGTGCATTTTGATTCTAAAAAAAATGGACAAACCGTGGGACTGTGGTTGATGATTCCTTGAGTTTTAGCAAGTGGTTTTGATCCCAAATCACTCCTGAAGCTTCCAGCAATATGTCTGAATCTTTAAATCTCCTTGAAAGGGCCTCTAAGGTGGAATTCAGTTTCAAACTTTCTTTGATTTTTTTTCAATATGGTAATGGCCGTTTGTGCAATGTTCAGGTTGTGAATGAGGTTGGGAAGGCTTTCATATGTACATGTGAAGGAAATTAGGTCACATTATGAGCTTGGGATCCATTGCAATTAAGTTTTTGGATTTTGCTTTAACACCATTAAAGGACTTTCCAAGCTTGGTTCAAAACCATAATTTTGTGCTCAAAATAGCCTAGCACGAATTTGGTAGCTTGCTCATGACACATAAAAGTCATTTAAATTAAAAGATGTTATTTAATTAATTTTTTTGATTTTATTTGAATTTTATGGATTTAAAATGAATTAAATCAAATAAAATCAAATAAAATAGAAAAATTAATGTTTAATCTTGAAATTAATCATGGGACACGAGTATGGCATGACAAGGCTGAATTAAGTGGAAGAAAGTGGGCCCTTTTGTCAAAAATTGAAGTTTCAAGGATAGTTGACTTTTGTCATTTCACAAAAATTTCCCAACTTCTGCAATGCATATCTTGCTCAATTTTGATCATATGAACATGTTCTTGGACATTTTGGAAAGGTCTTGAAGTTCTCTAACCAATGCCTTTGGTACCATTTCATTTTAATTTACCAATATAAAGTTATGGTCTTTGAATTAAAATGCCTTTTTGTTGACTTTTGAAAATGACCTATAATGTTGAAATTGATAACTTTTTGTGAGAGAATTTCTTGGACTTGGAATGTGAAGATGAGTTCTAGGAAATGTCATCCCCTTCAAAATGAGCATTGGATGGGATTTTTCTGATGATCCATGAAAAAGTTATGCCTTGGTCAAGTTACAGTTGACTTTTCAACTGTCCAAAAATAGAAACTTTTGGCATCTTGATGATTTTTGAGCCATTCTTGTGGAATCATGATCAAGACTTGATAAAATGATGATTATGGCTTCCAAATAAGATGTTGACCAAAAATTTTGACTTTTGACTTCCAAATGACCATTTTGCCCCTGTAGTTGATTGTGAAGCAATTAGGGTTTTTGACTGTGCAACTTGACCTTGTGAGCCTTGAAACTTGTCATATGGATGCTTGACAATGTGTGTAGGCATGTGGGACTTGATTGAGCCCTTGAAAACCTCAACTTCCTTGCAAAAACCAAAACCCTAATCTGACTGGCTTAGGAGGGTGTTTGAACTGTACAACCCTTGAGTAGTCTTGAGCAAATTGAGATGATGCTTGTCAAACTTTGAAGAATATGGGAGGGAAAATTTTGGGGTACAACAGTTTCCCCTGTTCAGTCTTCTTAGACCCGAGGATGTATATTGGCTTGTGTGCCTTTCGTGATCCGAAGGTGGAAGATGATTGAACACTAGAGTGCCCAAAAATTTGCACTCACATAGTAGAATATCAGCAATGTGATGGAGGGAATGGGCTTAACGATGCCATTTAGAAAGATGATGGATAGGAGGATGGGCTTATAGATGCCATCTGGAGATGTGACAGAACCTTGTCGGGAATGGGCTTATAGATGCCATTTGGAAATGATGGGGGATAGGAGGATGGGCTTATAGATGCCATCTGGAGATGTGACAGAATCTCGTCGGGAATGGGCTTACAGATGCCATTTGGAGATATGATGGATAGTTGTGGAGATGGGCTTATAGATTCCATCGGGAGGTGTCGATCGCGTAAGAGATTCCTTAGCGAGAACTTGCGTGCTTTGAGAAAGGAAGATGGTTTCCTGGCCTGTTACAGGTGTTGATCTTCAATCTCTTCATGTAGATATGCCCTGGCTAGATATAGGTATCAAATCTACAATCGGTTGCTCACAGATGTGCCCTGGCTAGATACAGGAATCGAATCCGGAACTTCAAAAGGTTGCTTACAGACGTGCCCTGGCTGGATACAGGTATCGAATCTCTAAACTCTTCATGCAGATATGCCCTGGCTGGATACATGTATCGAATCTACAATAAATTACTCACAGATATGCCCTGGCTAGATACAGGAATCGAATCTGGAATTAGTCGTCTACAGATGTGCCCTGGCTGGATACAGGTATCGAATCTCTAAACTCTTCATGCAGACATGCCCTGGCTGGATACAGGTATCGAATCTACTCACAGATATGCCCTGGATGGATACAGGTATCGAATCTGGAATTGGTCGTCTACAGATGTGCCCTGGCTGGATACAGGAATCGAATCTCTAAACTCTTCATGCAGATATGCCCTGGTTGGATACAGGTATCGAATCTACAATCAGTTACTCACAGATATGCCCTGGCTGGATGCAGGTATCGAATCTGGAATTGGTCGTCTACAGATATGCCCTGGCTAGATACAGGTATCGAATCTCTAAACTCTTCATGCAGATATGCCCTAGCTAGGTACAGGTGTCGAATCTACAATCAGTTACTCACAGATATGCCCTGGCTGGATACAGGAATCGAATCTGGAACTGGTCGTTTACAGATATACCCCGGCTGGATACAGGAATCGAATCTCTAAACTCTTCGTGCAGATATGCCCTGGCTAGATACAGGTATCAAATCCACAATTAATTGCTCACAGATATGCCCTGGCTAGATATAGGAATCGAATCTGGAATTGCGACAGTTGATAGTAATCATCTTTGGATTGACCTTTTTCCTGAAAAGGCAAAACATCAGTTGTATGCAATGTCATGATGTATGAAATGCATGATGTCATGATGTTCTTAAAAATAAATGAGATAGTGTGTTATGATGCGTATATGCATGCGTCATGGTGTATGATAATGTAATGTTTATGAATGTATTTTCGTCTAAGAAAATAAATCCTTGACGAATGTCAGGAAATTGTTGAATCCTGGGCTGATGTTTGAAGAGTAGAGTTCTTCATTTCCGCTGGGGATGATGGTTGCAAGAATAAACCGGTAGGAGAAGATGACTCTGTTGGGGAATAAACCTGATGGAGAGATTACTCTGCGGGGAATTACTCTGTGGGAAGAGATACTTCGCTGAGAATTTGATGAGAACTCCGCTGGGGATTCCATTGATAAGTTATGCTGGGGAATTTTGATGAACTCCACTGGGGATAGGAAGAACTTCTCCGAGGACGATCCTTCTGTGGTATTTAGCTGAGGATAACCCAGTTATAAGCTCTGGTGGGGAATAACCTTATGAAATAAAGCCGGGGAGAAGCGTTTGTACTCTGCAGGTGATAAGCTTCCAGAATCTACTGGGGATAAGCTTCCAGAATCTACTGGGGATAAGCTTCCAGAATCTACTGGGGATAAGCTTCCAGAATCTACTAGGGAGATGGTTCAACTCTCCTGGGGAGACTTTTGAGACTGTACTGGGGAGTGGCTCCACTAGGGTGTCCTGTATTCCGCTGGGGAACCATCTTATATTAAGACTGTCGGGGATGCTTGCTTAGGAACAACCGTATACCCCGCTGGGGAATATTGAGATTTTCTGGGGATGCCCAACTTCCTTAAGGATGACAGTGGACTAACTCTGCTTGGGAAGAATGTTGCCGACTTGCTGGGAGATATTGTGCCTTTTTAGGGCTGATGGGAGACCAACTCTGCTCGGGGAGAGTATTGCTGATTGGTCTTACTCTGGGGGGAGTGAAGGTATCCTAGTTACATTCTTCAGCCAAACTTACCTTGGTACCTTGGTGGATGGAGCAACTAGACCGCTTAGACAACTCATTATTGCCCCTGTTTCTGATGTCACCTGTAATTAGTCATTTGTTTCGTATGCAAATATTTATGAGTTAGCAATTAGTGTCAAATGCATATATCAAAAATGAACATTGGACATTCTTTGCAAAATAAAACAGATAAAGGAAAAACAATTGACAATTGGTCTGGAAAAGTGAATTTGTATTGGTTTTTGAATTTGCCTGTAAATAGGCGTTTTGTGTACAAGAGGCTGACGTCCTAGTAAGAGAACACCGCCGAACAACAGAGTCTATACAATTTTGAAAAGGAAAAAAAACAACTATGTGAAAAATCTCACTGGGTTCCAACTCCGCTATTGCCTTTATGTCTTCAAGCGTCTCATCACTTGGCTGCTTGGTTGACGATGAAGCTGATTGATTGGTGCCGTCTGAACCTGATAGTTGATGCCGAATTCTGGATGCAAGGTGATTCCAATGAGACATAGTATTACGCTTTAATCCCTAACTTTTTCCTGGACCGCCCTTTCGGGTTTTTAGTCCACCGGGATACCAATTTTTGCCCAAGCCGCCTTTTTAGGTTTTCGACTTGCCGGGTGTACAGATTTTTTTCATTTCATCCCTTATTTTTGCCCGAACCCTTTTGGTTCGCCGGGAAGCCCTTATTTTTGCCTAGGTGTGTCAACCTAGCGGGTCTTTTATTCATGCGTAGTATCTTTTACTATGTCTGCATTGGCAGGGTGAGGAAGGTCGTCACCATCCATGGTGGTTAGAATCATAGCTCCTCCTGAGAAGATATGTTTAACCACAAATGGCCCTTCGTACATGGGGGTCCATTTGCCCCTGGGATCACTTTGAGGAAGAATGATGCGTTTGATTACCAGGTCTCCAACTTGATACTCTTGTCGTCTGACTTTCTTGTTAAATGCCCCGATCATCCGTTTTTGGTACGTTTAACCATGACAAATAGCAGTGAGTCTCTTTTCGTCAATTAGGTTTAATTGATCAAGTCGAGTCTGGATCCAGTCATCTTCGCTCAAACCTGCATCCTTCATTATCCGGAGAGAGGGTATCTGGACTTCAATAGGCAAGACTGCCTCCATGCCATAGACCAAGGAAAAAGGTGTTGCCCCTGTCGACGTCCGTGCTGAGGTACGGTACCCATGAAGAGCAAACGGTAACATCTCGTGCCAATCTTTATAGGTCATTGTCATCTTCTGTACAATCTTCTTGATATTCTTATTAGCTGCTTCTACAGCCCCGTTCATCTTCGGCCGGTAAGGAGAAGAGTTGTGGTGCTGTATCTTGAATTTCTCGCAGAGCTCAGTGATCACCTTGTTGTTAAGATTGGTACCATTGTCCGTAATGATCCTTTCCGGGACGCCATATCGACAGATCAGGTTATGCCAAATGAACCGTGCCACGATATTCTTGGTTACCGTAACGTAGGAAGCTGCTTCAACCCACTTTGTGAAGTAATCAATCGCTACCAGGATGAAGCGATGCCCGTTGGATGCCGTAGGTCTGATCTCGCCGATCATATCAATTCCCCACATTGCAAAAGACCAAGGTGCTGTCAAGATGTTCAGAGGTACTGGAGGAACGTGCACCTTATCAGCATAGATCTGGCACTTATGACACGTCCGAGAATGTTGGTAACAGTCAGCTTCCATTGTGGACCAGAAATATCCTGCCCGAAGGATTTTCTTTGCCATGGTGTGTCCACTGGAATGTGTTCCGAAGGTACCTTCATGCAGCTCTGCCATGATCCTTTCTGCTTCAGTCTTATCCACACAACGCAGTAAGGTTGAATCATGGTTTGGCTTGTATAGAATGTCGTTGCTGAGGAAGAACTTTGCTGCGAATCTTCTCAGGAACTTTTTGTCATTAACAGATGCACCCTCGGGGTATTCTTGAGCCTCCAAGTACCTCTTCACTTCATGATACCAAGGTTTTTCAGTGACCTCTTCAGCCTCAAGATCACAGCAATGTGCAGGTTCATCCAATTTCCAGATGATGATCCGGTGAGCCTCGTTGTCCCATTTGACTTTGAACATGGAAGACATCGTAGCTAACGCGTCCGCCAACTGATTCTCCTCTCTTGGGAAATGTTCAAAAGTTATCTCCGTGAAATGGGGGATCAACGTCAACACACACTCTTTGTAAGGGATAAGATTTGGGTGTTTTATATCCCACTCGCCTTTGATCTGATTGATCACGAGAGCGGAATCCCCGAAGACCCTTATAAACTTGATCCTTAAGTCAATTGCAGCTTGAAGATCCATGATGCATGCTTCATACTCCGCCATGTTGTTGGTGCAGTTGAAACATAGCCGGGCAGTGAGTGGGGTATGAGTGCCTTTAGGGGAAATGATCACGGTGCCAATACCGTTTCCCAAAGCGTTTGAGGCTCCATCAAAGTGCATAGACCATCGGGATCCTTCCTCAGGTCCTTCATCTGGTTCGGGTACTTCACAATCAGTCACTACCATGATATTCTCGTCTGGAAATTCAAAGTTCATGGACTGGTAGTCATCCACTGCTTGGTGTGCCAAATGGTCTGCCAATACACTCCCCTTGATTTCTTTTTGAGTCGTGTACTGGATGTCATATTCAGTCAAGATCATCTGCCATCTTGCTATTCTTCCGGACAGAGCAGGCTTTTCGAATATGTACTTGATGGGATCCATTTTTGAAATCAACAGAGTAGTGTGAGTCAACATATACTGTCTCAGCCGGCGAGCAGCCCATACCAAAGCACAACAAGTTTTCTCGAGCAGTGAGTATCGGGTCTCACAATCGGTAAACTTTCTGCTAAGGTAATAAATAGCATGCTCTTTTCGGCCAGACTCGTCATGCTGCCCCAGCACACACTCCATCGAGCTGTCAAGTACTGTTAAGTATAAGATTAGAGGTCTCCCTTCAACCGGTGGCATAAGAATGGGTGGTTCTTGGAGATACTCTTTGATTCTATCGAAAGCGGCCTGACATTCATAATTCCAACGTACTACTTGATCTTTCTTCAGTAGCTTGAAGATTGGTTCACATGTAGCAGTTAGATGTGAGATGAATCGGGCAATATAGTTCAATCGTCCTAGAAAGCCTCTGACTTCTTTCTCTGTCTTGGGAACTGGCATCTCTTGTATGGCTTTCACTTTGGCAGGGTCCACTTGAATACCTTTGTCGCTCACGACGAAACCTAGTAGTTTTCCAGATCTCACCCCGAAGGTGCACTTGTTCGGGTTCAACCTCAGCTTGTACAACTTCAGACGGTCAAACAGCTTCTGCAGATGGTCAAGGTGTTCCTCCTCAGTTTGGGACCTTGCAATCATATCGTCAACGTATACTTCAATCTCATGATGGATCATGTCATGAAATAAAGCGACCATGACACATTGGTAGGTTGCCCCAGCATTCTTCAACCCAAAAGGCATGACCTTGTAGCAAAAGGTGCCCCACTGAGTAACAAAAGTGGTCTTCTCCATGTCTTCAGGAGCCATCTTGATTTGATTATAACCTGAGAACCCATCCATGAAGGAGAATACCTTGTGCTGAGCAGTATTGTCAACCAGAATGTCGATGTGAGGCAGAGGGAAATCATCCTTGGGGCTTGCCCTGTTCAAATCCATATAATCAACACACATTCGGACCTTACCGTCTTTCTTTGGCACTGGAACCACGTTGGCAACCCAGTGAGGGTAAGAAGTCACAGCTAGAAACCCGACATCAAATTGTTTCATAACCTCAGCTTTAATTTTCTCGGACATTTCTGGACGCATACGGCGGACCTTCTGTTTTACTGGAGGGCAGTCTTCCTTGGTAGGCAGGTGATGAACCACAATGTCAGTATCCAACCCAGGCATGTCTTCGTAAGACCAGGCAAAGATTTCCATATAATCATGCAACATCTAAATCAACCATTGTTTCACACTGAGCTCTAGATTGGCACCAATGTTGACTTCCTTTCTATCTGTCTCAGTATCCAGATTTACCGTTTCCACTGGCTCTTCATGTGGCTGAATGGCCCTCTCTTCTTGGAGTAGCAGTCTCGCAAGCTCACCAGGCACTTCACAATCATCTTCACCTTCGTCTTCGGCTAAGTTGATCGGATTTTCGAAGTCATAACTGGCAGTAACAGAGTCGTTACCAGTGGGATCCAGAGTGGATTGAAACCTGTATAAGTGAGTGTGTGTAAATATAGCTGTTTTGCAATATATAAAGAAAGAAAGGGAGCACAAGATTTGAAATGCGAAAAAACGTCCAATGCTTTTATTAATGATATATGAAAGTGACACACAAAAGCCCTCACAAATGAAGCCACGGTGCCCCGGGTAAGACACCGGGCCATAAAGTTTAGTAATATTGTTTGTTACAAATTCAAAACAAAGGAGTTCATTACTGAGTGACAAAAGTAATAGGTATGAAATCTTTGGCAGTCCAGTTGCTTGGTCCACCGTTGGTCGTTGGATTGATCCAGCTGTCGAATTCAGATTCCTCCACGTCGTCATCATCCCCAATAGAATTTACTCCATGGTTGGGCATGGGAGATGTTACCACATTAGGCCTCTCGGGCGCCTCGAAATGAACCTCTTTAGCATCAATAAGGTCTTGAACCTTATTCCTCAGAGCCCAACAATCATTTGTGTTATGCCCCGGGCTATCAGAATGATAAGCGCAACGGGCGTTGGGGTTGTACTTCGGAGAGGTTGTGTCTACCACCTTCGGAGCTTCCTTGACAGTTACTAGATTGGTTGGCAGTAGTTGCGGAAATATCTGTGACAGGGTCATGCTGAGCCGAGTGTACTGCCTTTTGGGCCTCTCAACTCTTGGCTGGTTGTATTGCTGAGGAGCAGCAGTAGGCTTTGAAATTACCACCGCGTTGACAGCTTGGCGGCGTTCCGGTTTACTCTGTCTTCTGGGACCATAAACAGCACTAGCTTCCTTCTTGAAGGGCTTCTTTTCAGTACTCGAGGAGGCACCTTTCTATATCTTCCCCGATTTGATACCAACTTCGATCCTCTCACCAGTCAGGATCAGGTCTGTAAACCCAACAGAGGAATTACCAATTAGGTGGTTGAAGAATGGACCAGACAGGGTCCCCAAGAACATGTCCATGAGTTCACGGTCCGTCAATGGTGGCTGCACCCTGCCAGCCAGGTCTCTCCACTTCTGCGCGTACTCCTTAAAACCTTCTCCCGATCCTAGCGACATACCCTGGAGTTGGGTACGCGTAGGAGCGAGGTCAGAATTATACTGATACTGCTTATAAAAAGCAGTAGCCAAGTCCTCCCAGTTATGAATATTGGTTCCATCCAGCTGATAGAACCATTCGAGTTGAGTCCCTGAAAGACTCTCCTGGAAGAAATGGATCCATAAGTTTTTGTCTGCAGTGTAAGGCTGGATCTTCCTTACATAAGAACGGAGGTGCAACTTAGGGCAGGAAGCCCCGTCGTACTTCACAAAGGCAGGTGCCTTGAACTTGTGTGGAATCACCACCCCAAAAGATAAGCCTAGGTCTCCAAAGTCCAACCCGGGCACACGTTGAATCTCCATAGAATTTAACCGGTCCTCTAGCTGTTTGTACCTGTCCTCGGCAGGAGGGTACTGTTCATCATTGAAATCTATCTCGGTGTCAGAGACCACAGGACTAGGAACCTCTCTCTCTTGGTGACTGCCTTCCCCAACAGATGGAGTAGTCAGCTCAACTTCATTCTGAAGTGTATTCCCGAGTTTGCGTCCAGTGTTAAACAACACAGTCCTCTTCTTCTTCTTCTTCTTCTTCTTCTTCAGGAGAAAAGCCTTCAACTCCTGTTGTCCTTAGGCTAAGCTCATGACCAGCTCTTGAAACTGGGCGTTTTGGGCCTGGAGGGCCTTGATAGCTTGCTCGGTAGTAGGTTCAGGATTCATGATGACTGAGTGCTGAAATAAACAGCGAAGAAGATTAAGCAACCTGTAGAAAAAGGGTACCTGTTATGCACATGATGCATGATATGTTGTTTATGCAATGCATTCAAGGGTTCGAAAGTTCAAATTCGTTGTAGACAAAAAGGAAACACACGTTGTATTAGGAAATAATCTGTTCAGTACATCAAGGCCTCATGGGCAAAACATTACAAGATAATTAATCCCAAAAGACACCGCGCATCCTCTTTGGAGCGATGTAGGTGTTGAGGGTCTTTTCCTCATGGAGTAGACGGGTGAGCTCCAAGACCTTCTTCTCACTGGCATGTAGAATGGTTTCAAGAGAATTCCGCTCTTCCTTGAGTTGGATCCAGCTCTTTTGCATTTCTTCCCAAGAAGTTGGCATGTCAGGATGTTGGATGGTGTAGGGCACCTCTCCTTCCAAAACTGGATCTTTGATCACGGGGAGAACATGAGGATATGGCATTACCAGCTTCTGGGAGCGGGCTCGTACCCACTTGAGATAAGGCTCCAGGGGGATGGAGTTCTTGTGCCCCAGTGTCTTACTATCTACCCTGTTGGGCATCCTCCAAGCTCTGATGAATCTCTGGCGAAGTCCTTGTGCATCGTTTTCGAAGTCAAAAACTATGTCAGGAATCAATATGTCATGAGGGCCATCCCTCCGAGCATATCCAAACTGTCTCAAAGCCAGGCATGGGTTGTAAGTAATGCCCCCCCTAATTCCAAGTAAAGGAACATTAGGGAACTCTCCGCAACGATCAATGATAGTGACATTTTCTCTGGACCGAGAACACCAATGTATATCAGCATGTGTAAGAGTCATCAGTCGTTGTGACCATCTCAAACCCCGCTCGTTCTTCAAAACTGATTGTGGAAGGTGCGAAATAAACCACCTTTCCAGGAGAGGAGTGCAGCACATGAGAACACCTCTTTTTCTCATGGTTCAAGTGTAACATGAGTGGAGGATGTCCCCAAGCAACGTAGGTATAGGATTCCTGGATATGAAGATCTTGACAACATTGATATCTATAAGCTGATCTGGATTCGGGAACAACACCAACCCATAAACAAGGAGTGCCACAACTTCTTCAAAAGCTTGTAGGTCAAGGGAATTCCAACATTCTTGGGCCTTCTCAAATAGAAACTTTGCCAAGAATCCTTTGATGCCACTTCTAACTTCCCAATGTCCCTTGATGTCAGATGGTTGTAGGCATAATGCTTTAGCAACCTCTTCAAGTTTTGGTTCCTTTTCCGTACCGTTGTAGGGTAGTTGACTAAGGATAGGAATCTTCAGAAGCTGGGAAAACTCTTCCAAGGTAGGCACCAATTGATAATCTGGGAAAGTAAAACAGTGGTGCAAAGGGTCAAAGAACTGGAAGAGAACTTTTATCATATCTTCTTCAATGTTGGTGTTGACCAAGCTGATGAGTCTACCATGCCTTTCACTGAAGGAAGAGTTCTTGGGAATCCTGGATGTAAGCTCCTTAAGCTGAGGAGGGGTCCTTACAAGGTTGATCTGAATTGTCTTTCTGCTGATAGTTTCCATGTCCTACAAAACAAGAACAAAGATGAAGATTCGAACCCTTGAAGTGGTCAGTAAATGCATATGATGTTGTATGATGCTATGATGTTATGATAAAAACACACCACAGGTATTCACAAAAAGCAAACATGATAAGGCACACAAGTCACACCAGACAGCCCTTAGAGTTCAGGCCAGCATGGGGTCTAGGTACTACCCTCTTGAAGTTGGTGGGTTCAAAACCTGTCCTATCAAAAGTAATCGGGTTCTAAGGATCTCAATATCATTGGGTTGTTTTCTGTGTTCATTGTTTTGATTTAGCCACTGGACTGGCGATCAAAATATTTCAAGAAAACAACCCTCAATGAGTGTAGTATCGAGTATCTACCAACTTCGGACTGCACCAAAGTCGGTCATCTCACTACCCTAAAGAGGCCAAGATGGTCAAGTAAGGTTCCTAAGGTCGGTTGATGCTTCACGACACCACGCGGCGGCCCCGTACTCTCCTTGACTTGACTCAAGGGTTACCGGTACTCACCAAAGTGCCACATCAACGTAGCAAACTGCTTCAACCGTGTCGGTATACCCCGCACAGTTCCCTCACAGTTTGTTGCTACTTTCTAAGAAGGTATCCCCCAGATCCGGGTTAGGATCTATGAAACTCCCAAAACAGGCCCACAATATTAAAGCAAACAGGTCAAGCAATTGAAAACATGATAATGAACTATTCCTAAGGTACACCCCACTTTATTAAACTCCCCAGCAGAGTCGCCAGTTCTGTGATCGGTGGAAATGAGAACTGACTGTTTTAAAGCTGGTTTCGCGAAATGTCGCGGTAAGCAAGAGTCGCCACCTTCTTTTATGTTCTCCAACATGGAAAGGACAAAAGCACAGTAAAATTCCTTCTTTGAGAATGTTTCTCGGTTCGGGAGGTAGATTTATAGAAAGGGAAGGTGTTAGCATCCTTTCTATCCGTGGTTATCCATGGGCTCTTAGGTACTTGCTCTTATGTTTTCAAAATTTGTTTGCTTTTCAAGTGTGTGTGGGTTTGAAAAAGTTTTGTTTGAAAAAATTTCTAAGTAACTCTTGTATCTGTCCTCAAGAGTGTATGAAAAATTTGTTTGAAAACCTTTTGAAAGTGTAGGTGCGAAGAGTTGTTTTTGTTTGTTTTGAAAAGAGCAAGTACTTAAGAGAATCTACCTACCCTAAGGAATTAGGCTGTGTAAGAGTCCTTTAGATAGTGCTATCCCACCATTGAGAGGTAGGTAGCACCGTCGTTGGAGGTGTTCGGGTCAATTCGATTATCGGGACAGTGTGGTCACCGAAGCAATAGTAGGACACCTTAGAAGTAAACCTAATGTCCTAGATCCTTTTTATCCGAGGCAACCGTTTCGAGGCGACTGGATCTTTAGATAGAAGAGCGACCTCTAAGACACCCTATACTTGATGACCACGTTCGAGGCAACCAGTGAGGCATACCCTAGAAGTGGCATGTGCTTTGTGTGTTGTTTTTTCAGTTAAGGTTATCTTGTACATGTTATCTGTGAGCTACAGATTGATTTTTATTTGTCATACATTCTTGCAGGCATATTAACAGTTAGGAGTGCGGAAAATAAATTGCGAAAATGTAAATCTAGCTATTACAAGGCGCGGGTCTATACATCACCAAAAACAATAACCCGTTTGGAAAATAAAGTGCGAGAAAAGTAAATAAAGCAATAAAGGAGGTCCTAATTAACTATTACATTTCCAGAAGCAGTTACATAAATATAAGGAAATAAAAATAAACTGTGCGTGAAAGAATGAATCGGGACGTCCTAAGTGTTTTGACCCTTTTTTTGAGAAAGAATTGAATTTGTCCTTTTTTGTAATTAAATGAAATTAATCCTAATTACTAATTAATTAATTTATTAAAAGAAAAAAATGTTTTTTGTATTTTTATGTTTTAATGAGAATAAAAAAAGAAATTAAAAGTCAAGAAGAAACCTAATTCTAAATTTATTTTATTTACTATGAAAATAATCCCAATTATCTAATTAAACAACTAAATTAATTTATTAGAGTTTATTTACAAAAAAAAAGTGATTTGAAATTAATAAAAATATTTTTTTGGTTTTTTTGAATTTTTATTGTGAAAATGTTAATTAATTGATTAATTAAATAAAACTAAAAATAATTACTAAAGAAAATGAAAGGAAAAGGAAAATAGAAAAAGAAATAGAAACCAATGGGGGTGTTGATGGCCCAATGGAGGTTTAGCCTGGAAATTTAGGCCCATTAAGCACAAAGCCCTTCTGACTTTTGGAATTAGGTACGTGCTCATTGACTTGGAGCATGGTGTGGAGCTGTTGGCTGAAGATTTTGATAATATTATTAGAAGCAAAGTAAATTGGGCGTTTCGATTGAAATGAAACAAAACGTCATGTTTCGAAATAGTAGAAGCAATGCTTCGAATGAGCATATCAAAGCTTGGAGCTTCGAGTGACAGTTATGAGAATATATCCAAAGAAGTCTCGAAATGATAATAAGGCTGTATCTAAGGAATGCGTTCGAAGCGAATAAACGCCAAAACATTTGAAATTCAAATGCAAGCGGGATGTTCGAAATTTGAAATATATGCGCTGGAGCATTCGAAGACACGTGGAAACAAGAGAGAGGCATTGTTCTGCATGTTCTGAACGTGGCAGAATCTTATAGCAAGACCGTTATGGTCGAAGTAGTATAAATAGAAGTCTTAGCATTAGGATTTCGTGTGTCATATCTATTGTATAAAAACACTCAGTAAACATTCAAATTACCACATGGCTAGGGAAACGAATGCAAGAGCAATGTACGTATGATAACACCACATGTTTATGATTTAATGAAAACCCTTTATCATTTCCAGTACTTTCCTTTATCTTTATATCAATACCATTTACAAGTTTTTGCATCTAAAGTCTTTTTATTCGAAATCTTTTCACTGATGCCTTACATTTAAATGCTTTCTTTCCATTTCAAATACTTTACATTTCAGAAACTGTTATACATTTCATGCCTTTATCTTCAAGTTTTTATCCTTCGAACACCTTTTTCACTTAAAGCCATTTTACAGTTTTCTTGCATTAAACGCTTTCTTCATATTTCGAATCTTTTACATTAACTGTGTTTTTTTACGTTTCAAAGTCATTTACTTGTCTTTTATGCAGTTTTTACATGTCTTTACAATTAACCTTTATTCATGCAATTTAGTTTCACGCACATTTATTTGATCGCACTTTTAGATCTTTAAGCGAGAAATCGAAATAAGTTAAACACCTACACAACATTCTGAAATACCAACCATGAATACCAGTTCGATCATGAGAGTTACTCTAATGACCAACACGTCCTAGGATCAATCTAGTCGATCCTGCGAGTTACCAGAGAAATTGAATAACAGTCAGTAAGTTTATTCGATAGTTTGGAGGGCTAGCGGTTGTTTACCAGAAATCACTGTAAACAAATTGGCACACCCGGTGGGACCAATCGTTGGACATTACGGAATTTAGAACAGAAATAAAGATTGTTGAGACATAACCATTATAAAAAGAAACTCTGAGTGATAAGTTTGTTGTTTTATGAACCTAAGAAGTGGTAAAATAACCAACAGCAACCAACCCTTATCCAGAAGAAAACGTTTGAACAAGATGTCTAGTTCTGACAATCAACAAGGGGAACAAAATGCCCCACATACAACAGGCACTAATATGTCCGCTTCGATGGGAACGTCTAATGTGATCCCTTCGAATGCACAGTCTGTTGCATCTTCTACCAGTAATATAGCCACTAATGGAGTAAGTGGCATATCAACTAATAGTTCGATCTTAGGAAATACTGGAACCATTGGTTATCCCGGGGGATTTGTTCCACCATCAGGGACACAAACCCATTTCGCCACTCCACTAACTAGACCACCCGGTTTCGATGGTAATAGAACCAGAAATTCCTCTTATGGAATGCCAACATCTTTTATGGCAGGTTTACACAATTCCACATCGAATTCATCACCACAATTAGGGTCTGGGTCTGGGGCGAATCAGTTTATGACAAATAACCAAGGGTCAGTGGGTTATAGCACAATGCCTATTTTAACCACAGAAAACCAGTTGGCTTTTAGGCAATTGATGGATGACAGTAACCATAATATGATAGGGGTGTTAGCACAAACTATGCAGGAAATATTTGCCCCAATAGTACAAAATGTGACTGTGACAAACAGAGAAAATGCAGATAACATGAGTCGAATAGCAGATTTCTTTGCTCCCCCAGAGAGGCGTAGGCAGAATCAGGCGGGAGTTCGAGCAAACATGCCTGTTATGGAACAAGTTGCTAACGACCCAACTTATAGACCACCTAGAGAAGAAGTTAACTTGGGGGCAAGGGCCCAAAGGCTAGAAGCCCCAATGATCCCAGGCCCACAAAGAGAAATTATAGAACCAGGGTCAAGGGTCGAAAGGCTGGAAGTCCCAGAGTTTCGAGAAGAACAACCAAGGGGGGTTGTCATGGTGGGTCGAAATCAAGATGCTGATGTTGTCGTTCATAGAATTCGAAACGATAACATCTTGGTAGAAAACAATTTAACCACCATGATAGAGAGAGTCATGGCCAAGAATGGCCTCAACACAGGAATTAGAAGGCCAAATTATGCTTCTCCTATATTAGATTGCATAATGGATATTGATTTACCAAGGGGGTATAAAGTCCCTAAATTTACAAAGTTCGCTGGGGATACCAATGAGTCAACAGTCGAACATATAGCCAGATATCTAACCGAAGCGGGAGATATAGCCAATAATGAAGACCTCAGGATCAAATATTTCCCAAGTTCCCTGACTAAAAACACCTTCACATGGTTCACCACTTTGCCTCCTGGGTCCATTGACACTTGGGCTTTTTTGGAGAGATTATTCCATGAGCAGTTTTACATGGGACAGTCAAAAATAAGCTTGAAGGAATTAGCCAGTGTCAAGAGAAAGTTCACTGAACCCATAGATGATTATCTGAATAGATTTAGGCTTTTGAAATCGAGATGTTACACAGTGGTGCCTGAACATGAGTTAGTCGAAATGGCCGCTGGTGGCTTGGATTACTCTATTCGAAAGAAACTAGACACTCAATATTTGAGGGACATGGCTCAGTTAGCCGACAGGGTTCGACAGGTCGAAAGGCTAAAGGCCGAAAAGGCCAGAGTCTTTAAAAATAACAAGAAGGAAAGGATCTCCTATGTTGGAACTGAGGAAGCAGAAGATTATCCTGAATTCGAATTCGAAGAGGTCGAAATCGACCTCGCTGAATTAAAACAGGCACCACCTTACTCCTGCAAATTATTAGTTCCCACGAAAGGGAAAGAGATTGTTGAAAATGAGAAAAGTGACAAATTCCCAAAGAAGGTTTATACCTTCAATGTCACTAAATGTGACGAGATTTTTGATTTACTTGTCAAAGATGGCCAACTCATTGTGCCATCAAATGTCAAAATACCTCCTTTAGATCAAAGAAAGAAGAGAGGATTTTGCAAATATCATAGTTTCCTAGGCCACAAAACCTCATAGTGTTTTCTTTTCAGGGACCTAATTCAGAATGCAATCAAAGATGGCAGACTGAAGTTTGCTGATAAAGCAAAAATGAAAGTGGACGTAGATCCCTTGGACGTCGCAGACACCAACTACTCCGAGCCTGCAAGCATTGGAGAGATTAACATGGTGGAAGCTGACCAAATTGATGCCCCAATAGGAGAGAAAGGTACTGAAAACGAAAGCTGGGTGATAGTCGAAGTCGATAAGGAGGTCACTGAAGATGTCCAGAAGCTACCAGAGACTTCGATTGAAGCAGCACCTTTAGCTGTTGCAAAAGAAATTCAGGCTACTGAAGGACAGGAAAATCAAAACCAAGAATTGACACAGGTCACTGAAGGCCTGAGGCTGGAATTGGAGAAAGTCCAAATCACGAAGCCAACTTCCCCTCAGAAAGAAATATGGGACACTTTAGGGGAACCCAGTGGAAAGTTTGACTATTTGGTCAAATATTCTGCCCCAGAGAGTTCAAAAGTCCACATTGAAGATATAAAGCCCACAGGATGGGGAGATGATGAAGCTAAGGGAGAGGATGTTGAGGTAAACATGGTGGATATGGAGAGGCCTCGCTCTGAGATGGAGGAGGTAGAAAGATACTTAGAAAAAGAGAAGTATAAAATGGAGGATAATCATGCTGGAGACGCTAGTCTCAAGGATTACCTCATGACGTGCCACAAGGGAGATACAGGAATGATACTATGCCCTAGGTGCAGCATCCTCTGCAATCAGAGAATCACTGCGAACTTCGAGAGGGTACAGAGGGCTCGAACTGGCAACAATTGGCGCCAGGATAACCAGCTATTCAGGTGTTATCCTAAGGCTGGAGAGAGTTTGCTGGAATTTGTGTTTCGCTGCTACAAAGGGGCAACCAAGTGTTTGATATTCCCAAGGTGTTCTGTTGTGTATGACCAAAGCATGGCCAGAGCCTTCGAAACGATTCCCTTCGCCCCTTGCTAGAACCATCAAGAAACTGTTCAGATGGGCCCACGTTTCGATAGTAGACACAAACAACGAAGGCTTGATAGTCCTCATCCCAAGGCTGCTCGAAGAGTGACGTTCAAACTCCCTGCTGAAGTGCCAACCGACAGGTGGTTGCAAGTCAGAAATGACAAAGGCAAAGACAGATGGAGAAACACCGAATGAAATGCACGCCATGCTATGACATACAAGAGGCAATTCGACATAGCAAAAAGGGAAGAGGTAAGACTAGAAAACTAAAAAGGAAGGAACCCCATGTCGAGATCCCAGTGGCGAAGGCAACAGAGGATTCGAAAGGCTGAGAGGGAAGCTGTGGCAAATAAAGGGGTAACTTCAACAAAGAACCAAGGTGAATCTAGCACCAACAAACCCACACCAAAAAATCAAACTGAAGACAAACCCCCAGTTAATAGGAGGCTTTTCTCTGAAGTACAACTGGATGAACCAAAGGAATACACTCCAGGCCCAGAAGAAGACGAAGATATGATAACGGATAACTTTGAATCAGAGGGGGAGTCTTCGTTCAACCTAAACTGCAACATGGTATCTGTGCTTCCCTGTGAATTCAAACAGGAAACTGAAATTGATGAATACGAAGAAGAAGATACCATAGACTTGATGAAGCATATGCCTGTGTGCTACTATGTGATGGACAATGGGGCTGTCGAGGAGTAAAATGCGTTCTTCGAATGTCCAGAACCAGCTATGAAGAACCATCTTAAGCCACTATTTATTCGGGAAAAAGTTGGTGCCCATGGCGTGAATAAGGTTCTAGTGGATGGGGGTGCTGCAGTCAATTTGATACCCCACTTCATGCTGAAAAGATTAGAGATACGCGAAGGAGACATCAAGCCCCACAATATGGTCCTATCCAATTATGAAAGGAAAGTGGGCAAAACATTGGGAGTGGTTCAGTTGGATTTGACAATAGGCTCAAGCTGTAGGCCCACCATGTTCATGGTGATCGAAGCCAAGGCCAACTACAATTTATTGCTGGGAAGGGAGTGGATCCATGGCGTAGGGGCAGTTCCTTCGTCAATGCACCAGCGTTTAGTTCTATGGAGAGAAGATGGGATCGTGGAAAACATTGAAGCAGACCAGAGTTACTTCATGTCAACAGTCAATTTAGTTGACAAAAGGGATTATGACAAACATCTGGCAAAGATTGCTCCGTGTGTTCCAAATGATGAGATCAACGAAACCAGAAACGCCCACTACTACATGACCCTTCGCCATGATGGCCTATACTGGGATAGAAGAATAATCAGTGAAGAAGAGGGAGTCGAAAGCACTATACAAAGACGGCCAGCAGGCTGGGACTTCGACAACCTCATCCATGACTGAGTCCACCTTTTTTAAAAGGATTTCGGCCTATATGGCTGAGAACGAATCAAAGGTGGCCTTAGAGGCTGAAATAAATAAATTAGCTGTAAAGATGAACGAAATAAATGGGGATGGCTCGAAATGCCCACCCTTTAAAGAACTTGAGGTGGATCAAAGGTTGGACGCCATCTACGATAAAGAACCCTTAGGCTTCGAAAAGGACCCCATAGACTCAGGTGCCAAAATGTTGGCGCAGGATCCACTCGAAGAAGTCAACTTAGGGGATGAAAACACGAAAAGAATAACCTACATAAGTGCAAAACTTAGCCCAGGCCTCAAGCAGGAAGTGATCGAGGTCCTCAAGAAAAACAAAGACTGCTTCGCATGGGATTATGATGAAATTCCTGGTTTAAAGAGGGAGTCAGTCGAACACAGACTGCCAATCAAAGATGGCAAGAAGCCCATCAAACAAACTCCCAGAAGATTCGCACCAGCGGTTCTCACAAAGATTAAAGCTGAGATCGAAAGGTTGTTGCGTTGCAAATTCATCAGGACCACAAGGTACGTCGAATGGTTAGCAAATATAATGTCTGTCATTAAGAAAAATGGTTCTTTAAGAATTTGCATAGATTTTAGGGATTTAAACATTGCAACCCCTAAGGATGAGTACTCCATGCCTGTGGCAGAAATGCTAGTAGACTCTGCTGCAGGGTTCGAATACTTGAGTATGTTAGATGGATACTCTGGGTATAATCAGATTTTTATTGCTGAAGAAGATGTTGCCAAGACAGCATTCTGTTGCCCAGGAGCCTTAGGCACCTACGAATGGGTGGTGATGCCTTTTGGTTTGAAGAACGCTGGGGCAACTTATCAAAGGGCAATGAATTCGATTTTTCATGATTTCATTGAAACCTTTATGCAGGTGTATATTGATGATATAATCATCAAATCTGTATCTGCAGAAACACATTTGCATCATCTGAGCCAATCATTCGAACGAATGAGAAAACATGGCTTAAAGATGAACCCCCTTAAATGTGCATTTTTTGTGTAGGCTGGAGATTTCCTTGGTTTCGTGGTTCACAAGAAAGGGATTGAGATCAACCAGAACAAAACCAAAGCCATAATGGAGACGAAAGCACCTACGTCAAAAAGGGAGCTGCAATCTCTGCTAGGGAAGATTAACTTCCTCAGAAGGTTCATTTCGAATCTGAGTGGAAGAACCCAAGCTTTCTCTCCGTTGCTTCGTCTAAAGCAAGGCCAAGCCTTCGAATGGAACGAGGCCCATCAGGAGGCATTTGACAGGATAAAAAGATACCTCTCTCAGCCTCCTATCTTGTCTCCACCTTCATGGGGGAAGCCCATGAGATTGTACATATCTGCCTCTGAAGTTAGTATAGGTAGTATGTTAGCACAAGAAGATAGCAATGGTATCGAAAGAGCCATATACTATTTAAGTAGAGTATTGAATGATGCAGAGACCAGGTATAGCAATTTACAAAAGCTATGTCTCTGTTTGTACTTCTCTTGTATGAAACTCAAGTATTATATAAAGCCTGTTGATGTTTATGTTTCATCTCATTTCGATGTCATTAAACACATGCTTTCAAAACCAATAATGCATAGCAGAGTTGGTAAATGGGCTTTAGCCTTAACAGAATATTCTTTGACTTTCATGCCTTTAAAAGCTGTGAAAGGCCAAGTGATTTCTGATTTCATTGTGGACCATTCATTGGTTGAGCAGACTGTCATGAGTTATGTCGAAATGCAACCATGGAAATTGTACTTTGATGGTTCAACCCACAAGAATGGAAGTGGTGTTGGAGTCCTTCTAATTTCTCCTGAAGGAATTCCAACAAAATTCAAGTATAAATTAGATGGTCCTCGTTGCTCGAAAAATGAAGCTGAGTATGAAGCGCTCATTGTTGGACTTGAAGCTTTGTTGGAATTGGGGGCAACTAGAGTCGAAATTAAAGGAGACTCAGAATTAGTGGTCAAGCAAATAACAAAGGAGTATAAATGCATAAAGGAAAACTTGATGATATACTTCATCATAGTCAACAGGCTACTTAGGAAATTTGAATACATGGATATTCAACATATACCAAGAGTAGAGAACCAAGAAGCAAATGACTTAGCACAGTTGGCTTCGGGTTATAAAGTTTCTGCCAGGAACTTTGAGGATTTAGTTGAATTAAGGGGTAGAGTTATGGCTACTAGATTCACACCATCAGATCTAGAAAGTATGAAATTGGGATATGCTGAGAAACAGGGATTCGAAATATTAGCCATAAACACTTTATCAGATGCAGATTGGCGAAGTCCACTGGTGAGTTATTTAGCAAACCCAACTCTGAATGTTGATAGGAAGACAAAATACAGAGCATTATCATATGTCCTCATGGGGAACGAATTGTTCAAAAAGACCCAAGAGGGCGTATTATTGAAGTGCCTAGGAGAAAGTGAGGCATACCTAGCATTGTCAAAAGTCCACAATGGGGCATGTGGGGCACATCAAGCAGGTCATAAAATGAAATGGCTGTTATTTCGATATGGCATGTATTGGCCTAGCATGCTCAAAGATTGTATAGATTTTGCTAAAGGATGTGAGGAATGTCAGAAACATGCAGGGATTCAACATGCCCCTACAAGTGAGTTGCATTCAATCATCAAACCATGGCCATTTAGAGGATGGGCATTGGATTTGATAGGAGAAATAAATCCTGCTTCGTCTAAAGGACAGAAATATATCTTGGTAGGAATAGATTATTTTACCAAGTGGATCGAAGCTATACCATTAATAGTTGCTGATCAAGAGGCTATTATTGAGTTTATACATAAGCACATTATCAATAGGTTCGGATTGCCAGAGAGCATAACCACAGACCAAGGCTCTGTGTTTACTGGTAGAAAGATGCAAGAATTTGCCCAAGAATTGGGGTTTAGATTACTAACATCAACGCCATATTATGCTCAAGCAAATGGTCAAGTCGAAGCAGCCAATAAAGTAATAATAGGGTTAATCAAGAAACATATTGGTAAAAAGCCAAGAAACTGGCACAAAACTTTGGACCAAATACTATGGACCTGTAGAACATCTCCTAAGGAAGCTACTAACACTACACCTTTCCAACTCACATTTGGTCATGATGTAGTGCTGCCAGTAGAAATTCATCTACAATCAGTTCGAATCCAAAGACAAAACGAACTTCCAGCTGCATTATATTGGGAGATGATGATGAATGAATTAGTTGAGTTGGATGAAGTCAGATTACATGCATTGGAAATCTTGATGAGACAAAAAGAAAGAGTGGCCAGGACATATAACAAAAGGGTGAAGAGAAAAGCATTCATTATTAATGACTTAGTCTGGAAAGTCATATTGCCCATGGACAAGAAAGATAAAACATTAGGTAAATGGTCACCTCATTGGGAAGGGCCTTTTCGAATACTAAAGGTATTCTCAAACAATGCATATGAAATCGAAGAACTGACGGATGATAAACGTATCCTAAAGGTTAATGGGAAATATTTAAAAAAATATAAGCCACGCCTGCAGGAGATTTGAATAGTAACAACGTAACCAAAATATTATAAAAATGCCAAAATGGCAATATGGGATGCCAAAATGGCGTTGTTCGAATATTACATATAAAAAACCAAATTGTAATCAAATGAACACTGAAATTTAGAAATAAGAATTATTCTTCAATCTGTTGAAAGTACTTCGAAAAGATTCAAGTCTCTGTTGAGCAAAACGCTTGGCTCCCTCCAAGGTTGCCACTTCTCCCTTGAGTTGTTCTGCAGTTTCCATTTCTGCAAGCCCCTGGTTGAGAAGCTCTTCGAATTGGTTACCAGCAGTATTGGTTTCGTAGGCTATTTGTTGTAATTTAGCCTCTTTAACCTTCTGTTAAAGTTCCTGAATTTGCCTTTCCCAGAGAAGGATGGACTCAACTCGAGCCTCATAATCAGTTTTTGCTTGCTTTAGATGCATAGCTTGATCCTCAGCTTCTTGAAAGAGTTTCAAAGCTTGTTCATAAGCAGCATCCATTGCAGTGCGTTTTTCTTGAACCTTTCTGGCAGCAGATTCATCTTGGAGAAGGTACCCAGTCATGTTGTCCAGCAAAGATTGAAGATCGAACAAGATAGTACTAACTGGCAAGGAGCAGGTAGCAAGGTTGACTTTTGTAAGCAACTCCTTCATAGTGTAGCAAGCAGTGCTATCCTGTTTGAGCACTTCGAATATGTCCACATTGAGAATTGTTCTCCTGATCCTGTTAACAAGTACAATTCTTTCATCTGTGGGCAGAGGATGGCTAGTCGAACTTGTGCCAGCCCTAGCAAGTGGAATGTCCCTTTGAGCCAGCTTCGCCTTCATGTACCCAATAGGGTCATTTCGTCTCAGGAGTGCAAGCTCCTCGTCAGTCATTCGAGACAAAGACGGTTGAGGGAGTTCCACACGCAGGGGAGTCACGTCCATTTCGACTTCCATGGGTTTGTTGGTTGTGTCACCATCCCCTTCATTCGTTTCATGCTCATTATCTTCTTCATCGTCATCCAAATCCACCACTTTGATGTCTTCTTTTTCGCTGCTATTTGCATTGGACTCTGTCCAAGCAGTCGAACCATCGTTGGCATCCGCCTCCTCAGACTCTTCTTCTGCAGATTCTTCGTTTCTTTGACCAGAATCAGCTTTCTCTCCTTCAGCGTGAGCGTCCTTTGGGTCCTCTTGAAGGGTTTCGAGAGGGGACTTTTGGAGATAAGTTCTTTGTGAAGCCTTTGCAGATTCATGAAGCGTTGCTTCATTTGTTTCTTTTAGAGGAGGAGAAGTACTTTGATCATCTTGCCGCTCAGAAGCTCCAGCCAGAACCGCCATATTGGAGGAACCTTTGTTCTGTACAAGGTTGTTGGAGTCTCCTTGAGGATAGGAGTTGATCGGAGCAGCAGCTTTTGATGGTGAGGTCGAAGTGGTAAAAGCTGGATTTAAAATATCCTGCAAGGAGCAAAAGAATATTAAAAGCATGCACCAAGGTAATGAATAATTATTTTGTCAAAGGTTTAAAGTTCAAATTACCTATGGACTCTCGGAAGAGAGGTTGCTAGCTATGCGTTCCAACATTACGTTGGAGGTCGAAGATGGAATTTTGGATTTAGGTGAGGGAGCAGCATCCCTGGAATCGAGTCCAGAGACACTGGTTGGTACAACGCTCTTTGAAATATCCTTCTTCTGCTTCTTCTTCGAAGCAGCTGGTAAGTTTCCTCCAGCCTTGGGGTCTTCCCCAGTGGTGTTTGATTTTCGCTTCTTTGGAGTGGTAGGCGGAAGTTTGTTGGTATGAAAATATTTGAACAAAGAGTTAGATGCAAATCATGAAAAATTAGTGAATTCGAAACATCAAGGCTAAGTGATTACCTGTGGAGTTGGAACACTGGTTATTATTGGTATTGTTGTTGTTGTTGTTGCAGCAATGGTTGTTGTTTCAGATGGAGTTACATTGTCAGTGGTTTCGATAGAGGCTTGAGAGGCGCTCCCTTCTTTCGACTTTGAAGCAGCAGTCTTTATCCTGATGGCTGAAAATCGAAACAATTAAGGCAAAAGTTAAAGATATGGAAAATGAAAATCGTTTGGGATTTTCCCAAGCATTCGCACCTGTGCCTTGATCAGATTTAATCGACATGGCAGAAAGGTCATAGCGAAGATGTCCTGGGAAATCGTGGAGCCAGTGTCGAGCCCATGTCACAGTCTCAGATGGCTTTGGTTTCTTTTGAAGATGTTTGAACATTTCTTTGCAAGTGAACCACCAAGGGTATGGAGGAAACCAAGCCAGAGCTAGTTCTGAGGTAGGTAATCTAGGAAATTTAGGTGGATGCATTTCAAATGCCAACCTATACCTATCCTCAGGTGACAACCCTGAAGGAAGTTTTAACTTAGAAACTTTTTGTTTGAATTTTTCCTTCAAGGTCTCAGCCGCTTGATGCACAGTGGATTCCAAGTGTGTGGGATCATAAGTAGTTTCGAAATAATTTTGAAAAGCTTTAATCTCTTTGGCATGAGTGAACATACCTTTCTTGGATGGTACCTTCACATCGAAGGCATCAGTTAGTTTCTGCTGAATAGTAAGAGTATCAAACATATAAGTCTGATAAAACTTTGTCCACCATTCCAGAAACCCCTTTGCTATAAGGTGGGTAGGTTCGAAAGTTATTAGCTCAAACTGGGCAAAGCCTTGGTATTGTTCTTGCTGTAGTTTGGCTTCCCGTGCCTTGAAGGTTCGCCCAGAGGTAATGGCACTTTCAGTTTGAAATAAGGGTTCAGGAATTAGTTGGCACAAGCCAAACTGTCTCGAAACAAAGTTGGGCTGATAAGCGAAAAGGAAAATCTGATTCTTGGCAGGAGTTATTCTTGAAGAGATTAGTCTGGGTAGCAAAAAGGCTCTCCATACATCTTGAATCTCTTTGCTCTTGACAGCTTCTGAGAGAGCCATGGTGAACCATGAAGGTCCATGAGCCCTTGAAGCAAAAGGCGCCATGGTCTCTTCGAACTTGTGCCTCTTGGAGAATATCATGATATATTTTGAGAATAGGACTTTGAAGTCATCCTTATCATCATTTGGGGTTAGTCTTCGCAGCCTAGTGCCTTCGATTATTCTATCCGTTATTTCAGGGTCTTGTTCAGCAATGGTGTTGGCGGTTGACAATGAAGGTTCGAACATGGCATTTAGCCACAACTGAAGCAACCAGAAAGGGCCAGCTAGCAGGATATTCTTGGAGGTGTGAGATTTTAGACTCGAAACAGCAGACCTTAAGTTTTCATAAAGATCAACTAGTAGCAATTCGCTCAAGCACACTCTTCGATTCTCATGCAAATCTCTAGCTAGAGGAATAAACCTACTGGCTACCTGTAGGGATCTGCTGCAAAAGACATACCTTAACATCCATAAGGTAAGGAAAGCAATGTGTTCTACATCAGACACACTGTCTCCTTCAGCATGGTAGTGGCTGATAAACTTTGAAAAGCTTGCTAGTTTGACTTCGAAGTCGATAATACTCGAATGTTCTTCGTTGTCTGGGATATATGTTTCTCCTATTTGTGATAGCCCAGTAATGGCCGCTATGTCAAAAAAGGTAGGGGTAATCATTCCACCAGGGAGATGGAAAGTATTATAAGTACTGTCCCAGAAATATAGGGACGCGAATAACAATGGGTGGCTGTAAGTAAAACCTGGCTTCGACAGCTTAATCAAGTTGTAGATACCTAATTCTTCCCATTGCTGGGATTTCTTAGCTTCTACCTTATTGAACCAGTTATGATAAGCAGTGTCAGAGGTGGGGCAAGATCGAAACGGTTTGAAGTTACTCTTTACACAGTCTAATACAAAAGGGTCCTTAGGAGGAACAATTGGATTTTCCACGGTGTTTGAACCAGAAGATTCTATTGCCTTAGGGGCGTCCATTTTATTAAACAGGGGTTTGAAATTATAGCAAACTGGGAAAATTTTCTGGTGTCTTTTAAAATTTCAAAAACTGTAAGAGGGCCCATTAAAGCTAACCTCTTGCCAGCAGCGGTGGTAGGAATAAGTACCTGGGATGCATAAAGCATTTCTTTCTCTTTTGAGATCATCTGGGGAACAAGAACAGATTGACCTTGGTAAGTGACAACCTTGCTTTCCATTGTAGTTCCTGCGGTCTTTCCTTTCTTTTTGGAAACCTTTTTTAGTTGGGATGAAGTAGAAGAAGACATTGTTGGAAGAATGTTGAAAGCATAGGGTTTCGGTGAGAAAAGAAGGAGAAAAGATTCAGAATGTGGGAAGAAAAGAAAAAAGACTAAGTTGATGGGTTTTTATAATGTGGAAGTTTAAGCATCCACTGAGTAAGGTTGTGATACGTGGTAATCATGGGTTGGTTTGATGAAGAGGTGGCTTAAAGTTAACAGTGGTAATAGGCGTGATTAAAGATAATCATTATTTTGTAACTGCACCATACTGTGAAATGGTTCAAGGCGGTTAAGGAATCAAAAAAGTGTTATGATTGACGTGACTGGAGTCAAATGCAATAAATGTTACGATGATTCGAAGGTCGCATCAAAATCTTGTGTATATGTTTAAAATAAGTATTTCTCAAAGGAATCGAAATACATATTTTAAAGGGGCATTTTGTTGGCTGAAGATTTTGATAATATTATTAGAAGCAAAGTAAATTGGACGTTTCAATTGAAATGAAACAAAACGTCATGTTTCGAAATAGTAGAAGCAAAGCTTCGAATGAGCATATCAAAGCTTGGAGCTTCGAGTGACAGTTATGAGAATATATCCAAAGAAGTCTCGAAATGATAACAAGGCTGTATCTAAGGAATGCGTTCGAAGCGAAGAAACGCCAAAACATTTAAAATTCAAATGCAAGCGGGATGTTCGAAATTTGAAATATATGCGCTGGAGCATTCGAAGACACGTGGAAACAAGAGAGAGGCATTATTCTGCATGTTCTGAACGTGGCAGAATCTTATAGCAAGACCGTTATGGTCGAAGTAGTATAAATAGAAGTCTTAGCATTAGGATTTCGTGTGTCATATCTATTGTATAAAAACACTCAGTAAACATTCAAATTACCACATGGCTAGGGAAACGAATGCAAGAGCAATGTACGTATGATAACACCACATGTTTATGATTTAATGAAAACCCTTTATCATTTCCAGTACTTTCCTTTATCTTTATATCAATACCATTTACAAGTTTTTGCATCTAAAGTCTTTTTATACGAAATCTTTTCACTGATGCCTTACATTTAAATGCTTTCTTTCCATTTCAAATACTTTACATTTCAGAAACTGTTATACATTTCATGCCTTTATCTTCAAGTTTTTATCCTTCGAACACCTTTTTCACTTAAAGCCATTTTACAGTTTTCTTGCATTAAACGCTTTCTTCATATTTCGAATCTTTTACATTAACTGTGTTTTTTTACGTTTCGAAGTCATTTACTTGTCTTTTATGCAGTTTTTACATGTCTTTACAATTAACCTTTATTCATGCAATTTAGTTTCACGCACATTTATTTGATCGCACTTTTAGATCTTTAAGCAAGAAATCGAAATAAGTTAAACACCTACACAACATTCTGAAATACCAACCATGAATACCAGTTCGATCATGAGAGTTACCCTAAGGACCAACACGTCCTAGGATCAATCTAGTCGATCCTGCGAGTTACCATAGAAATTGAATAACAGTCAGTAAGTTTATTCGATAGTTTGGAGGACTAGCGGTTGTTTACCAGAAATCACTGTAAACAGGAGCACCCTTTGGCCTTTGGATTAGTCTGTTGAGACACTTGGCGCCTTGATTTGTAAGGTCTATGGTGGAATACATGGAAAGCGCTGCATGGGAATTTGTTAGAAAAAATATGAAACAAGGTTTGGGGGACCTGGGAATCGAACCCAGGTTCCAAGGGTCTATGCACGTTCATCCACACCACTGAGCCAAACCAATCTATTTGTTATAATAACAAACAAAGAATATTATATGAAATAAATGAACAGTATCCTGGAAATAAAAAAAATGCGCGTTTTAGTTTGAATGGACCAATCAAATGCGTCCACGTCCTTCGTCTTCTTCATTTATCTGCAGAAAAATAATCAAGTAGCAGGGGTTTTTAACCCCCACAAACTGCAAAATGCAAAAATAGCGATTAGCTTTGTGCGTTATATAAAAAGGGCGCGATGGTTGGGATTGGTTCGTCTTGATTTCCTGAGTTCAACCATAGGTCTTATGAAGCCTGATTTTTCCTGTGCTGGAAATCCCCAAATTGCAAGCTTCGAAAACCTAGAATTCGTTAATGGTGGTTTTCGTTTCACTGCATAATAAGTCAATTAAGTAATACCAACAGCTTTATAGGGATGCAAGCAATACAAAACAAGCCATAAATCTCATCAAATGCTTATGAATCGTGCATTTTGATTCTAAAAAAAATGGACAAACCGTGGGACTGTGGTGGACGATTCCTTGAGTTCTAGCAAGTGGTTTTGATCCCAAATCACTCCTGAAGCTTCCAGCAATATGTCTGAATCTTTAAATCTCCTTGAAAGGGCCTCTAAGGTGGAATTCAGTTTCAAACTTTCTTTGATTTTTTTTCAATATGGTAATGGCCGTTTGTGCAATGTTCAGGTCGTGAATGAGGTTGGGAAGGCTTGCATATGTACATGTGAATGAAATTAGGTCACATTATGAGCTTGGGATCCATTGCAATTAAGTTTTTGGATTTTGCTTTAACACCATTAAAGGACTTTCCAAGCTTGGTTCAAAACCACGATTTTGTGCTCAAAATAGCCTAGCACGAATTTGGTAGCTTGCTCATGACACATGAAAGTCATTCAAATCAAAAGATGTTATTTAATTAATTTTTTTGATTTTATTTGAATTTTATGGATTTAAAATGAATTAAATCAAATAAAATAGAAAAATTAATGTTTAATCTTGAAATTAATCATGGGACACGTGTATGGCATGACAAGGCTGAATCAAGTGGAAGAAAGTGGGCCCTTTTGTCAAAAATTGAAGTTTCAAGGATAGTTGACTTTTGCCATTTCACAAAAATTTCCCAACTTCTCCAATGCATATCTTGCTCAATTTTGATCATATGAACATGTTCTTGGACATTTTGGAAAGGTCTTGAAGTCCTCTAACCAATGCCTTTGGTCCCATGTCATTTTGATTTACCAATATCATGTTATGGTCTTTGACTTAAAATGCCTTTTTGTTGACTTTTGAAAATGACCTATAATGTTGAAATTGATAACTTTTTGTGAGAGCATTTCTTGGACTTGGAATGTGAAGATGAGTTATAGGAAATGTCATCCCCTTCAAAATGAGCATTGGATGGGATTTTTCTGATGATCCATGAAAAAGTTATTCCTTGGTCAAGTTACAGTTGACTTTTCAACTGTCCAAAAATAGAAACTTTTGGCATCTTGATGATTTTTGAGCCATTCTTGTGGAATCATGATCAAGACTTGATCAAATGATGATTGTGGCTTCCAAATAAGATGTTGACCAAAATTTTTGACTTTTGACTGCCAAATGACCATTTTGCCCCTGCAGTTGATTGTGAAGCAATTAGGGTTTTTGACTGTGCAACTTGACCTTGTGAGCCTTGAAACTTGGCATATGGATGCTTGACAATGTGTATAGGCATGTGGGACTTGATTGAACCCTTGAAAACCTCATCTTCCTTGCAAGAACCAAAACCCTAATCTGACTGGCTTAGGAGGGTGTTTGAACTGTGCAACCCTTGAGTAGTCTTGAGCAAATTGAGATGATGCTTGTCAAACTTTGAAGAATATGGGAGGGCAAATTTTGGGGTACAACATTGAGGTTGCCTTCAGGAGGCATTTTCTAATATATATTTGTGCTTTTGTTTATATCAACAGATGTACAGCCACCCCAGTGGTAAGGCAGCGCGCAAAAATGCTAGAGGTCATGGGTTCGAGCCTCAGCGCGCTGCCTTTTGCAATTTTCTCATATTTTCTCATTTTTTTGTCCCTTTGCAGCGTGGGCTTCTTAACTTTGGGCCTTGTCTTTTTTTCTAACCTCCTGCCTCCTGATTGCTTGCAGCACCCCTGACCCATATAAATTAGTTATTTATTTTTGTTTTCATTTTATTTTCTTAAAAATATTTTCTTAATATTAAAAAATCATAAAAACATAAAAATGTTAGATTTATGTTTTAGTTTATTTTATTTTATTTTTCTCAATAAAAAATATTTTTATTTAGTTATATATTATCTTTTTTTATAATAAACTTGTAAATTAAATTAACTAGGTTAAATATTTTTTTTTCTTCACACCCATTAAATATTTTATTTTAACATAAAAAAAACCAATAATACCTCATAAACATATATTATTTTCAAGATAAAAAATGCAAAAATACTTACTTTTTCTTAAGGAAATTTATTTTCTTTTTAATCAAATAGAATTAGGGTTTATTCAAAATATTTTCTAAAAAAATAATTTCTTTTCTTAATTGATTTAAGTTAATTTTGATTAATTTATTAGGTTTTGGTTAAAACTTTTTTTCATATAAAAAACCAAACAAAATCTTCTTTGTATTTATACATCTTTGCATATTTTATTTATCTTGCATTTTATTTATTTCAATATTTGTACAAATTCAATTTGGTTGTAACAGCTTAATTAGGTTTATATTATTGCAATCCCCATTCATAAATTGTATACCCCCTTCCCACAAGTGTTGTAATAGCGTAGTAACTTTAAATTTTGCAATTTATCGATTTTATATAGCACGCTAGTAATTAGGGTTTGTATGGCAAGATAAAACCAATCAAATAGAAAACCCTAATTCAAGACAAAAACAAGCATGAAAATGACACACTTGCACACAAAACACCTCTAGGGTTTCTCCACTTGGTTGACTTATACAAAAATGGCCATATTACGCATGTAAGGTATCTTAGCAAAAACAAACAAATACAAGATCATAGTCCCTCGATGACGTTATTCGAAGTTGCCTTACAAAATGATCTTAGTCCCTAAAAAATGATAAGATACCTTACAACATTGCTAATCATGGCTATACGATGACCCACGCCCGTCCCGTTAACATCCAAAGATAGGGTTGTTTACCAAATCAATGGTAAGACAACAATATCAAAGGAAAAGAAAATGAACAAGAAAGACATTTGAGTAGGTAGGTTTCTCCTAGTTGCTTGCTCCATTTCAAAACAAATATTCTTGCTATTTTCAAAACAAACACACACACTTCCAAACATCTTACAAACCTTGAAAACATTTTCAAAAGATCAACATCTTTGTATACATTCTTACGAACGAGAATCATTACAAAGATTGCCTAAACAATGGCCTCTTTACAAAATCCTTTCAAAAAACTACAAAAAACACAATTTCAAACAAAAGCAAGTGATCTAGCAAGTAACTAAGAGCCCATGGAAAACCATGGATGAAAAGGATGCTAATACCTTCCCTTTTCATAATCTACTCCCCGAAATCAAGAAACAATCTCAAAGGTCTTTCCTGTGCTTTTTTCACCTTTCCTTTTGGATAAAAGAAAAGTCGGCGGCGACTCTTGCTAACCGCAACATTTGCGATAAAATGCAAAACCTTCAAGTCAGTACTCCCACCGTATCACAGAACTGGCGACTTTGCTGGGGATAATTTTAGAAGTGGGGTTACCTTAGGGCTAGATCATATTTACTTGCTTACATTGTTTGAATTGTATGCTTTACATTATGGTTCTTTGTTTGGGTTTGAATTCTCTACCCGGATTTGGGATACATTATAGGTAAGTAGTAATACGTTATGGAAACTGTGTGGGGTATACCGACATGGTCTAAGAAATAGCTACGTTAATGAGACATATTTGTGGGTACCTGTAGCCTTTGAGTTAATCAAAGAGAATACGGGGCCGCTGAGTGATGTCATGAAGCACTAATGAACTTCTAGAACCTTTACTTGACCAACTTGGCCATTTAGGATGTAGTGAGATGACCAGATTTAGTGCAGTCCGAAGTTGGTAGATACTCGATACTACACTCATTGAGGTTTGGTTTCTTGGGATATTTCGATCGCCATTAAAGAGGCTTGAGCTGAAACAATGATCAAGGAAACAATCCAGTGATATTGAGCTTCTTACAACCCAGTTACTATTACTAGGACAAGTTTAAGCCAACTAAACTTCAAGAGGGTACTTACCTATAAAACTCCATGCAAGCCTAAACTAAGGACTTGTTTGCTTTGTTTGTATATGCATACTTGTACATAACATCATGGACATCATGAACATCATATACATTCGCTAACCATTTCAAGGATTTTGGGATTCATCTTTGTTCTTGTTTTGTAGGATATGGATTCACTTCGCAGGAAAACTATTCAAGTCAACCTTGTGAGAATCCCTTCACAACTTAAGGAGTTGGCTTCAAGGATTCCTGAAAAATCTCCATTCACCGAGAGACATGGTCGTCTACTCAACTTGTTCACCTCCAACACAGATGAGGATATGATGAAGGTGCTCTTTCAGTTCTTTGATCCTTTGCACCATTGCTTCACATTCCCCGACTATCAGCTTGTGCCTACTTTGGAAGAATTCTCCCAACTCTTGAGGATTCCCATTCTCAATCAGCTACCTTTCAATGGTACAGAAAGAGATCCAAAGCCAGAAGAGATTACCCAAGCTCTACACTTGCGCTCATCTGATGTCACAACCCATTGGGAAACAAGGAGTGGTGTCAAAGGTTTCTCAGCAAAGTTCCTGTTTGAGAAAGCCCAAAACTGTTGGAATTCCTTAGACTTGTAAGCCTTTGAGGAAATTGTAGCTCTCCTCATCTATGGGATGGTTTTGTTTCCAAACCCTGACCAACTCCTAGATGTGAACGCCGTCAAAATATTCATATCACGCAACTCAGTGCCTACATTGCTAGGGGATATCCTACACTCTTTTCACACTCGCACAATGAGGAAAAGAGGTGTCCTTATGTGTTGCACTCCTCTTTTGGAAAGATGGTTTATTTCTCATCTTCCCTAATCAGTCATAAAGAATGAGCAAGGTTCAAGGTGGTCACAAAGGTTGATGACACTCAAGTATTCAGACGTTCATTGGTGCTCCCGATCCAAAGAGAATGTTATCATTGTTGACCGTTGTGGAGAATTCCCTAATGTCCCTTTACTTGGAATTAGGGGAGGCATCACCTACAACCCTTGCTTAGCCTGAAGACAGTTTGCTTACGCCCGAAGGGATGGCCCGCACGAAATGCTGATTCAAGGTTTGGTATTCGACTACGACAACGACGATCAAGGTCTTTGCCAGATATTTATCCGAGCTTGGAGGATGCTAAACAAGGTGGATAGAAAGACTTTGGGGCACAAGAATTCCATCCCTCTTAAACCTTACATCAAATGGGTACAAACGCGTGCTCAAAATCTTATGATGCCATACCCCCTCCATTCTCCCGGTAATTATTGAGCCTGTCAAGGAGGGAGATGTTCCATACACTATCCTACATCCTGACATGCCCACATCTCTTGAAGACCTACAAAGGGATTGGATACAACTAAAAGTAGAGCGAGATACTTTCGAAGCCCAATTCTACACAAGCGAGAAGAAGGTTTTGGAACTCACTAGGCTACTTCATGAGGAGTGGACTCTGAATGCCTACATTGCACCAAAGAGGATGCGTACTACTTTTTTATCTTAGAGTTTTTGGATTATTTTGTCCAAGGGGAATTTATGTACTCAAAATTTATCTTATTAATATAACGTGTGTTTCCTTTTTGGTCTAAAACAAATTTGAATCTTTGAAATCCTTGAAAACATTGCATATGTGTGATACGGTGGGAGAACTGACTTGGGTGTTTTGCGTTTGTGTTCGCAAAATGTCGCGGTTAGCAAGAGTCACCACCGACTTTTATTTTGTCCAAAAGGAAAGGTAAAAAAACACAGGAAAGACCTTTGAGATGTTTTCTTGAGTTCGGGGGGTAGATTTTGAAAAGGGAAGGTGCTAGCACCCTTTTCATCCATGGTTTTCCATGGGCTCTTAGTTACTTGCTTAGATAACTTGCTTTGTTTTGTTTGAAATGGTGTTTGGTGTGATTTTGAAAGTATTTTGTAAAATAGGCCTTTGTTTAGGCAATCTTTGTAATGATTCTCGTTCGTACGAATGTATACAAAGATGTTTGTCTTTTGAAAATGTTTTCAATGTTTTGTAAGATGTTTTGAAATGTTTTGAAATGTGTGAGTGTTTGTTTTTAAAAATAGCAAGGATTGTTTTGAAATGGAGCAAGTAACTTAGAAGCTATCTACCTACTCAAATGTATTTCTTATGCATTTTCATTCCTTTGATGTTGTTGACTTACCATTGATTTGGTAAGCAACCCTATCTTTGGATGTTAACGGGACGGGCGTGGGTCATCGTATAACCATGATAGCAATGTTGCCAAGTATCTTAGCATTTTTTAGGTACCAAGATCATTTTGTTTTAGGCAACCTTTGTATAGCGTCATCGAGGGACTATGATCTTATTTTTATTTTGTTTTGCCAAGATATTTCGCATGCGTAACATGGCCATTTTATTTTAGGCAACCAAGTGGGTGAAACCTTAAGGGTGCTTGTGTGCAAGGTGTGTCATTTTTCATGCTTTTGATTTGTCTTGTATTTAGGGTTTTTTATTTGTTTTGTTCTTGTCATGCAAACCCTAATTACTAAACATAGTATATAAAGCGATAAATTGCGTAAAATAAACTAAGCTATTACAAGAATTATTATGGGAGGGGGATACAAGTTTTGAATAGGGATTTTGCACAAATATAAACCTAAAAATATTATTACAACCCAATCGAATATTGCGCGAATTAAATAAATAATACAAGTATTTAAAATGCAATGCAATGTATTTATGTAAAAAATGTTTTGGTATTTGTTTTTTATATGAGAAAATAATTTAATTTAAACCCTAAAAAATAAGGAAAAAATAGTATTATTTTTGGAGGGGTGAAACCCTAGTTTTTAATTAAAAGAAAATAATGTTTCCTATTATTATTTTGCACATTTTTTGTATAAGAAAATAATAAATAATATTATATGTAAATATTAAAAATTAAATATGTATAAAAATAAGTATTTATGAGTATAAATAGTATAATAAAAATATTAAGTATTTTTAAATATATTTACAAGTTATTTAAGAAAATAAAATCTATTTATCAAAATAAATTAATTTTTATGTAAAAAATATTAATAAAAAAATAAAAAAAATATCAAAAAATAAAGAAATTATTTTTAGGATTTTTATTATTCAGAAAAAATAAATAAAAGCTATAAATATGAAAATATGGAAAAAATATGAAAAATATAACAAATAAGCCAGGGGGTGCAAATAGTATGTCAGGGGGGTGCAAATAGCAAAACCAAAAAAGGCCAGGCGCCAAAAAGCCCAGAACACCATCGTCCCTGTCGTTGGTCATCCCTGCGTGCGCGCTTCATGTTCAAACCTGTAACTCTCATATGCTTGCACAAAAACAAAAACTCATAACATGAAACATGTGGCATTTGAGCTCACGATTCTAACCATATAAATTATGTGACCTAACTCTTAAAGATCAAAGAGAATTTTGGCAGCCCTAATTCGTGACCTAACTTTTTCAGAGTTTTCAATCTTCAAATTCTCACAGCATAGTTAATATAAATGAAAAGTATGCATATGTACAGCTTCGTTATGATATGAACTACATTTTTTCTTCACAAAACGTGGCTTGAGGATGCCTATTCAGAGAGATAGAGTTCAAGAAAATACCTCCTTCAGCTGGATTCGAGTAGAGCAATGTAGGGACTTTAATGGAGGCCTGACGATTGTTTGAGCTTCCTTGAACTTCCCTGAAGTTATTCCAATGCTTATCTTGCTTTGAGGATGGCTGGAATTCTCTGAACAAGTCAAGCTGCAAGCTTCCAAAGTGAAAATGGTGGATACTAAAACAGGGGTTACAGAACCGGGGTGATGGCTTGGATTGCTTTGGTATGATGTGTATGAGATGTTTCAAAAGTTTAAACATAAAACGCACGAGCCAAATGAGAGTTGGCTGTGCTTTTGAAAATTCTGAGTGTTTGGACAGAATTTTGGTGTTTATGAGTTTTTGAGAGTTTCAAGTGTCAAGCAATCATGCTAAGCCTTGCAATAAGTTTGTATATTTGTATAGAAAGGATCCAAAGTCAGCCCTTACTAGCTGTACAAGCTTTTGACCTTTTGGCAACTTTTCTTGCATTTGAAGTAAAGTGAAGTGACCATAATTACATGCTTGTCCTTGCTTGCTTGAGAGCTGAAATGCACTTGTACAATTTGCTTGAGACTTGTGTACATTGCTTGCACCAAGGGAACAAGTTCAATGCTCAAGATTGACAAATTTGCAAAAGCTTCTCTTTATGAAGATGGCAATGTGAACTTTATGCCTAAAATGGAATTATCTCTTGTACAAAGCTTTAAAAGCAAAGATAATGCCTTTGTCAACTGAGTTTGCATTTAATTATGAAGTGTAAAGTTAGATTAGGACCTGTAAATCAAGATACAACCATCATAGATCTGATTTGCAACTTGATATTATGTGAAAATGGCTTGAACAAAAAGTGAGAAAATGCCAACTTCCTCTCTTCGATTCTCCCTAACCAAAAATGATCTTGGAGAGTTCTTGGACATTTTGGAAAGCTTGCAATGTGCTCTATAATCCATCTTTGAAATGAATTTTGATATACCTCTTGGAACTAGGTGAAAAGTTTCCATGAAGTTGGGTCAAAAACCTGCCTAAATTAGGGCAAAATTTCACTAAGTTATTTAGTTCATGAGCATGTATTCACAAATTTATATCTTGAGATCCAAGCATATTTAGGGAAAACTTTATGAATCAAAGTTGTATATTTCATGGAGGACTACAACTTTCATGTTGGGAACTTTTCTTGAATCAAAATTCATCATGGTGAAAAAGTGGTGAAAAGTTGGGAAAAAGTAAGAAAATTTTCATACTTCGAAAAATTCTAAGTTATGAAAATTTTCAAATTCAAAACCCTAATTTTCAAATTTGATTTTCTTGGTGAACAAGTTTCATATTTTGACATATCTTGATGAATTATGACCCTTGGTACTTGATTTTTACCAAAAAGTCAAAGTTTGACTTTTCAGTATACAGTTGACTTTTGATCAGTTGACTGCAAATTTCATTTGTCAATCCTATGAACTTGAGATATTTTGAACCACGTAATTAGGTCAAGATGATGCCATTTAATCCTTGAAATCATGCTTGAACCCAATTGGTCATTGGCTAGGTTAAAAATCAGAAATTGCCCTTTCTCAGTCAAAAACCCTAATTTTGACCATTTTGCCCTTTTGATGATTTGATCAAATTTCTTGAAGAATTTTGATCCAAACTTGATCAATTGGTACATATGAGTCTAGAATGTTGATGTGGATCAAAAATTATGAAGTTTGACTGTGAATTGGCCATGGTTGACCTTTTCCCCAATACAACTGATTTTTAGGTCAATTGTCCAATTGATTGATAAAAAATATGGTTCAAGGCTTGAAACTTAACATGAGCAATCTTAGGGGTCCAAGATGGTGTATGAAAGTCCCATGGGCAACTGTTGTACCCCAAAATTTGCCCTCCCATATTCTTCAAGATTTGGCAAAGATCAAGCTTCAAAATCCCTCAAGGGTTGCACAGTCCAATTGCCTCCTAACACAGTCAAAATTAGGGTTTTGGTTCTGGAAAAGAAATTGAGGTTTGCAAGGGTCCAATAAAGTCTCATATGCCTATAAACATTGTCAAGCATTCATATGTCAAGTTTCAAGGCTCACAAGGTCAAGTTGCACAGTCAAAAACCCTAATTGCTCCACAGTCAACTGCAGGGGCAAAATGGTCATTTGACAGTCAAAAGTCAAAAATTTTGGTCAAAATCTCATTTTGAAGCCACAATCATCATTTTATCAATTCTTGATCATGATTCCACAGGCATGGCTCAAAAAATCTTAAGATGCAAAAGTTGCTATTTTTGGACAGCTGAAAAGTCAACTGCAAATTGACCAAGGCATAACTTCTTCATGGTTCATCAGAAAAATCCCATCCAAAGCTCATTTTGAAGAGGACGACATTTCCTACAACTCATCTTCACACTCCAAGTCCAAGAAATGCTCTCACAAAAAGTTATCAATTTCAACATTATAGGTCATTTTCAAAAGTCAACAAAAAGACACTTTAAGTCAAAGACCATAACTTGAGATTGGTAAATCAAAATGACATGGGACCAAAGGAATTGGTTAGAGGACTTCAAGACCTTTCCAAAATGTCAAAGAACATGTTCATAGCTTCAAAATTGAGCAAGATATGCATTGGAGAAGTTGGGAAATTTTTGGGAATTTTCAAAAGTCAACTTTGCCTAAAACACTTCAAATTTGCTAATGGGCCTCAAATTCTTTCTTGAATCATTACCCAAAGCCTATGCACGACCCATTGAGCTCAAAATAATTTATTTTCTTATTTTTGATTAATTAATTCAATTTATATTTATATTAATTCATTTAATTAGATTTAATTATGGGAAAATTCAAAGATATGCTTTTTCAAATCTTTTTGTGCAGCAAATATACTCCAAATATGCTAAAGATTTCGTGCATCATCCAAGGGGACAAGATCTTCCACAATTGGCAAAGTTTCATTGAAAAAAAGATTGAAATTTCATGATTGAAAATCAAATATTCAAATCATAAATTCATGGATCCATGGGCTTGTTTTTTACCTAATTTGCTTCACATACTTATGCAAGAGTGAACCCTATTCAAGAAGACACGAAAAAGCTGCTGAAAGCTCATAACCAATTTGCAATATTTCAACAAAAACTTGGAAACTGACTTCATAGTTGGAGGATAATTCAAAGCCAAAAAAGGATTCCAACACATTGCTGGACCTTCCAGGAGTCTTTTGCAATCAAGAATCAGTCCAAACGCGCAAAGAATCATAGAACATAAGCCATGCGGTTTGCCACATTTTCTTGAATTCGATATCATGATTCATGCGCATTTGATACATATTATTGGTTGTTTTGTATTCACAGGAACCTTCTGAAGCTAATGATATGATTCAATTGCATTATAAGGCTCTGTATCGTGATTTGCCATTAACATGTTTTAGGGTTTTAGAGCTCAAAAATTGGGGCTTTGCATATGCTGTAAAATTGGACTATCAAACCAGTATAGACAAATTCCTTGCAACGAGACGAAGCGATTGAAACCCTTGCGATCAATTTATATAAGTTGTAGGCGTAATCGCTATTTTTCACTATTTCAATTTGTGGGGGTTTAAAACCCCGCTACTTATTTCATGTTTGCAGGAAGAACAAGGAAGAAGATGGACGTGGCGTTACGCTACTGGAAGATTCAAATATTAGCGCGTTTTTTCTTTGTTTCAGCATAATTATCTTTTTTCATATATTATATTTTTTGTCTATCCATATAACAAACGCGTTGCCTGGCTCAGTTGATTGATGAGGTGTATTGCAAGCGTTGGGACCTGGGTTCGATTCCTAGGTCCCCCCATATAATTCTTGATTTTTGTCCTAACGTATTCACATGCAGCACTCATTCAATATCCCTACCATGAGCCTCACGCACAGCTTGCCAGATGGCCATGATGCCCAATCCAATGGCCAGAAGATGGAATCCAGGGTGTACCCCAGTCAAGCCTCATACGCATGATTAGAAAAGTCAAACAAGGCCTTGTCTCTTGGGCCAGAATTGCTTCAAACAAACCTCCATTTAGGCCTGAAACCCCCCTTGGTTTGCATATTTTTTAAATTCTATTTTCTTTTCTTTTCTAATTCTTTTTAATTGTTTTAATTGTTCTTTCACCATAAAATAATTTTCATAATAAAAAATCAGAAACCAAAAAATGTTTTATATTTAATTATTATTAATTTCACCACTAACCTATTTTTTTTTGTAAATAAATAATTAACAATTAACTTAGTTAATTTAGGTTTTAAACTTTAATCTTTTTCTTAATAAATAAAAAATATCTAGAATTAGGTTTTTTTGACATTTTCATCTTTTTATTAATTAAATTATTTTCCTCATTATTTATTATTATTATTAATTATTATTTTTATAAACAAACATGTAAATTAATTAATTAGTGTAAATTAGGTTAACTTTAATATTTTCTTTAATAACTAAAAATAATCTAGAATTAGGGTTTCCTTGTAAATTCTTTTCTTTATTTCAAAAAACATAAAAAACACTTTTCTTTAATTAAATAATTAAATAGACTTTAATTTCATTTAATTTCAAGCAAAGGGTCAAAACCCTCGGACGTTCAATATTAATTCTTTTCGCGCATTTATTTTCTTTTGGTGATTATTATGTAACTGCTTTCCGGATGTAATAGTAATTAGGTCTTTTTTACTTTCCGCACTTTTATCAAACGGGTCTTTGTATTTTGGCGATGTATAGACCCGCGCCTTGTAATAGCGTAGATTCACTTTCCGCAATTTATTTCCCGCAAATTATTTAACTGCTAAAAATGCCTGCAAGACTTGTATGAAAATAAAATCAATCCGTAGCTCACAAATAACATGTACAAGATAACCTTAACTGAAACAACACACATGCACATGCCACTCTTAGGGTACGCCTCACTCGATTGCCTCGAACGTGGTCGTCAAGTATATGGTGTTTTAGAGGTCGCCCTCCTGTCTAAAGATCCAGTTGCCTCGAAACGGTTGCCTCAGATAAAAAGGATCTAGGACATTATGGTTACTTCTAAGGTGTCCTACCATTGCTTTGGTGACCACACTGTCCCTATAATCGAATTGACCCGAACACCTCCAACGGTGGTGCTACCTACCTCTCATTGGTGGGATGGCACTATCTAAAGGACTCTTACACAGCCTAATTCCTTAGGGTAGGTAGATGACTCATGGGTACTTGCTCTCTCAAAACAAACAAAAACATCTTTTCACACTGACACTTTCAAAAAGTTTTCAAACAAATTTTTCATACACTCTTGAGGACTGATACAAGAGTTACTTAGAAATTTTTCAAACGAAACTTTTTCAAAACCCACACACATTTGAAAAGCAAACAATTTTGAAAACATAAGAGCAAGTACCTAAGAGCCCGTGGATAACCACGGATAGAAAGGATGCTAACACCTTCCCTTTCTATAAATCTACCTCCCGAACCGAGAAACATTCTCGAAAAAAGGAATTTTGCTGTGCTTTTGTCCTTTCCATGTTGGAGAACATAAAATACAGTGGCGACTCTTGCTTACCGCGACATTTCGCGAACCAGCTTTAAAACAGTCAGTTCTATTTCCACCGATCACAGAACTGGCGACTCTGCTGGGGGATACTATAAAGTGAGGTGTACCTTAGTGTTATACCCCAAAATTTGCCCTCCCATATTCTTCAAGAAATTGTCAAGCCAGGTCACAAAATTCCCCAAGGGTTGTGCAGGTCAACTGTCTCCTATACAGTCAAAACTAGGGTTTGAGTTCTGGTCAGGCAAATGAACTTTTCAAAGGCCCAATCAAGTCTCATATGCTTACAAACATGGTCAAGCATCCTCATATCAAGTTTCAAGGCATTCAGCTCAAGATTGCACAGTCAAAACCCTAAATTGCACTACAGTCAACTGTAGGGGCAAAATGGTCATTTGACAGTCAAAAGTTCAAATTTTTGGTCAACATATCATTTTGAAGCCACAAACATCATTGGATCAATGCTTGATCATGATTCTCAAAGTTTGGCTCAGAAATCATCAAAGATGCAAAAGTTGCTATATTTGGACAGCTGAAAAAGTCAACTGAAATTGACCAGGGCATAACTTTCACATGGATTATCAGAAAAATTCCATCCAAAGCTCATTTTGAAGAGAAAGACATTTCCTACAACTCATCTTCATACTTCAAGTCCAAGAAATGCTCTCACAAGAAGTTATCAATTTCAACATTACAGGTCATTTTCAAAAGTCAACAAAAAGGGACTTTAAGTCAAAGACCATAACTTGAGATTGGTAAATCAAAATGACATGGGACCAAAGGAATTGTTTAAAGGACTCAAAGACCTTTCCAAAATGTCCAAGAACATGTGAAAAGCTTAAAAATTGAGCAAGTTATGCCTTGTAGAAGTTGGGAAAATTTTGTGAAATGGCAAAAGTCAACTATCTTTGAAAATCCAATTTTTGACAAAAGGGCCCCATTTCTTCCACTTGGTTCATCCTTGTCATGCCACACACGTGTCCCATGGTTAATTTCAAGACCAAATATTGATTTTTTTATTTTATTTAATTTTTGATGATTTAATTCATTTTAATTCTTTGAAAATTCAAATAAAATTTAAAAACCAATGGAATAGTGTCATGTGAACTTGGACAATTTCTATGTATAATGAACCTACTCAAGAAATCAGGCTAGGGTTCATTTGCACACTAGGTCTAGGTTTTGGCTAAAAAAGAGGAAACTTGGTTAATGGAAGAAACCCTAAGACTTGTTCTTTCCTAAGCTTGAATCTAGGTCAAATAGTTAACCAATTCCATTCCATGATCATCACTGAGTCAAACCCTAGGCCTAACACATCATAAGATGCGCCCAAACAAGCTTTGGCAATTTGAAAAATTTTGCATAAAAACACAATTCTGAAATCACTACTGGAGGGTTTTCAAGCCTTAATTCTTTTCCCATTAGCATCTTGGACAATCACTGAACGCATCCCAACTCAAAACACCTTTCAAAAACCCAGGAATTGGTAGGGAGACCTCAAGCCGTGTCACATAATTTTTGAGATTGCATATCACAATTCACGCGTCCTCTTGCATTTTCATTGATGAATTCTTATTCCTTACAAAGTTTCTAAGCTGTTCATTGTATTTAATTGCATTTTCATAAGCCATACACGAATCCACCATGTTTGGTTTTTAGGGTTTCCAGCTTTTTGATTTGGGGCTTTTACAACGAAGCAAAATTAGGATTCCAAACTGTGACCATTGGATTAAGCAGGTTGAGACGAAGAATAAACACTACTCGCGCCCAATTTATTGGTCTTATAATGCTAATCGCTATTTTCCTAAAGGTGACTTTAACCCACGCGTGAAAACTGTGGCCATAGTGTTTTATGTTTCAGGGCACACGAGGAAGAAGAAGGCGTGGCGAAGCGTGATTCGTTCGTTTGAATTTCGCGCGCCCTCCACTAACTTTTCTATTTTTTCTTTTTATTATTTATGTGCCATAATATATTAAATGAAACATAAGTGGTTCAGTGGCAGAGGGAAACGCTTGCAATGCTTATGACCTGGGTTCGAATCCCAGGCCTTGTAAAATTCCATATTATTTTTCAAAACAAGATTCTGTGCTTTGCTAATGTCCAGGTGCACCATAGGCCATCATGATCCAAACGCATACGTGTCCCAGATGATCATCCAAGGGCTCAGAATCAAGGAATACCATGAGGACAAGTCAACAGGCGTGCACGTGGCTTAGAAAGTCAACCAATTCAATGCAAATGGGCCTGATTTGCTAGGCCTGCACCTCACCATTTTGGGGTCTACCCCCCTGGTTTGCCTTATTATTTTCATTTTTTATTCTTTCTTCAATTTTTCCTTTTATTTCTTTTTGCTATTTATTTAATTAATTTATTTTTCTACAAAACATAAAAAACATTCAAAAAAAATCAGAAAAGTCAAAAATTTTAATAAGTATTTTATTTTAAATATTGTTTTTTTGTATAAATAATAACATGTAAAATGTTTAGTTTAATTAAGTTTTCAACTTTAATTCCTTTTAATAAAAATCAAAACAAAAACATAGAATTAGGTTAATGACTTTTTCCTTTTAACTTTCCTTGTTTTTTGCCATAGTATTAGTGTTTTTCATAGTTAAACTAGGGTTGCATTTTAGGTTAGATTTTAATTCTTTTAATAACTAAAATCCAAAAAAATAGAGTTTAGGTTTAATAACTTTTTATTTTCTTTTTTTTAATTTTCCTTTTTTCAGAATAATAATATTATTTATTTATTTTCATAAATTAAAAAATGTACATAAATTAATTTAGAATTAAATTAGGTTAAAAGTCAATATTTTCATAATAAACTTAAAAAACAATAGAATTAGTTCTAATATTTAATTTAATTTCAATTAATTCCTTTTTCTCATTAAATTTAAAAAACACAAAAATATCATTCTCATTTAATTTTAATTTTAAATTCCTTGTTAATTGTAATTGTTTGCAAAAGGGTCCAACGCCCTAGTTTTGTCTTAATTTCTTTGTTTCGCGCATTTATTTTATAATCGTTTAAATAATAATGTATTTGTACCAAAGCCATGTAATAGCTATTAGACATTTCTTTTCTGCAATTTATTTTAAAACGGGTCTGGATTAATTTGGCGTTGTAGACCCTCGCCCTTTGTAATAGCGTAGGACTTTTATCTTTTCCGCACTTTAAATTCCCGCACTTTTAACTGTTAAACAATAACATGAAAGAATGAATGCCCAAAAATAAAATCGAATCGTTAGATCACCAATGCATGACAAGACAAACAATAAACTGAAAATGACACACAATTCGCACACACCACCCCTAGGGTACGCCTCACTGTTGCCTTTCGAAAGGTGGTCGTCGAGTATAGGACGTTTTAGTAAGTCCTTATGTCCATGACACGATCCAGTTGCCTCGAAACGGTTGCCCCGGAAAAATAAAGGATCAATGGCATAAGGGTAGCTTCTAAGGTGTCCTACTGTTGCTCCGGTGACCACCACGTCCCTAAAACTCGAATTGACCCGAACACCCCCCAACGGTGGTGCTACCTACCTCTCAATGGTGGGATGGCACTACTTTTAAGGACATTTACACAGACGAATTCCTTAGGGTAGGTAGGTTCTCAAGGATACTTGCTCTAATTTCAAACAAATTAAAACATCTTTTCACCAACACATTTTCAAAAGCTTTCAAAAGCAAATTTTTCAAACACTCTGACGTACGAGTCGAACTGAAATTTTTTCAAAGAAACTTTTAAAACCCACAATTGAAAAGCAAACAAATAATTTTGAAAACACATTGAGCAAGTACCTAAGAGCCCATGGATAACCATGGATAGAAAGGGTGCTAACACCTTCCCTTTCTATAACCTACCTCCCGAACCGAGAGCAATCTCTTATAAGGAATTTTTCTGTGCTTTTGTCCTTTCCATTTGGAGAAAATAAAAGACGGTGGCGACTCTTGCTTCCGCGAAATTTCGCGAACCAGCGTTAAACAGTCAGTTCCAGATCCACCGATCACAGAACTGGCGACTCTGCTGGGGACGCTTTTAAAGTGAGGTGTACCTTAGGACTAAGATCACTGTGTTTTCAATTGCTTTCCTTGTTTGCTTTATTATTGTGGGACTGTCTTGGGAGTTCTATAGATCCTAACCCGGATCTGGGGGATACCCTTTTAGAAAGTAGCAACAAGGCTGTGAGGGAACTGTGCGGGGTATACCGACATGGTTGAAACAGTCTGCTACGTTGATGTGGCACTTTGGTGTGTACCGGTAACCCTTGAGTCAGTCAAGGAGAGTACGGGGCCTCCATGTGGTGTCATGAAGCATCAACAGACCTTAGGAACCTTAATTGAACCATCTTGGCCTCTTTAGGGTAGTGAGATAACTGACTTTGGTGCAGTCCGAGGTTGGTTGATACTCGATACTACACTCAATTGAGGGTTGCTTTCCTGGAATATTTCGGTCGCCAGTTCAGTGGCTAAATCGAAACGATGAACAATGAAAGCAGTCCCGTGATATTGGGAACCTTAGAACCCGGTTACTTTGATAGGACAGGTTGAACCCACCCACTTCAAGAGGGTAGTACCCCAAACTTCATGCTGGCCTAAACTCTAAGGGCTCTATTGTGTGACTTGTGTGCCTTCCTACTTGAACTACTTGCATGCTTATTACCTGACCTTTGTCTCTTGCAGGTTGTGTTTGTAGTCCTTAATTAGGACTCATAACAGGGTATCCTAAGTTTCTTGCAGGTTTTTGCAGTCCTTAATTGGGACTCATAACAGGGTTACTCACATTACCCCATGCATATCATGACATCATACCATTGCATACATCCTAACCCATTTCAAGGATCTCAAGGGCTTGTGATACAGGTCATATATCTAGCAAGGGGCAAAGAGGATTTATTTTCCTCTAGCCAAAGTTGTCAGGGGCTATGACCCACTTGATATGGTGAGCTCTGACTCCTGAAGAAGGTTCCCTAACCAAGGTTGTTTGGAAATCAAAACCAGACATGATGACTAAAGTCAGGGGCTATGACCCACTTGATATGGTGAGCCTTTGACTCTTGAAGAAGAGTTCTCAATAACATGGGTGTCCTTCAATCAAGCTCTAAATTCCAATGCTAACAAATTTTCTTGTTTACCCCGCGAGATCCTTGAAAACATTGCATGCATATCATACTCATCATTACATAACAGGTATTCTTGTTGCAGGTCACTCACCTTTCCCGCTGTTTATTTCAGCAATGGCTTCCCAACAAGATAACCAGGACCTTCTTGCTCAAGGGGCTCGACTCGGGGACATCCTCCTGAATTTATCCAAGGGGCAGGAGGAGCTAAGGACACTTCTCATGGAGACTTTTGCTAGGAATAGTGCTGAGGATGAAAGGCTGAAACACCTACAAGCTGAGATGGATGCTATGAAAGCCCAAATGCTGGAGCAGAGGAACGCCATTCAGGGTTTAACTCAAAGACAAGATGAGCTCGGGGTTCTCGTCAACAAACTGCTTCAGGGTAACCAACTGGGGCAAACATCTAAGGGTAAAAAGCCAATCATCGTTCAACCACCTTTGAGACAAGGAGGCAAGGAGAAAGCTCCTCATATGGCTCCAGTATCACCAATTCAGCAGCAACTTCACCAACTTCAGACAGACAAGCCCAGGAGGCAGTTCACCCCGCTCAATATGTCGCCGTTTCAAGCTTTACAACGCCTGTTGAGATTGAACCTGATCACATTAAGGGATCATCCCCAGAACCCCAACACAGCACATCCTGCTTATGATCCCAATAAAAGGTGTGCCTACCACTCTGCCTGTCCAGGACATAATGCAAACGAGTGTTGGGCTTTGAAAAATAAGATCCAGGACCTGATTGATGAAGGAGCACTGGAATTCACACAAGATGGTCAGGCTGAATTTTTCTACCATCCCTCCAAGGCTCACCATTTGAAGTGACAAGCCCTGAGACTAGAAATTTTTGTTCATTCGAATTTTCAAATTGTAATTTTCTTTTGATGGTTCAAACATTTACTCATTGTTAAAACATTGTTATTTCATTAATGCATCGCTTATGTCTATTTTGAATCAATTCGTATTCACTATACGCAAATTATTTTCATATTTGTCCTGATGTCAACTCTCTCAATCAATAGTTCTAAGCCTCTTGAGGGAGGATGACGAAAACGATACCGCAATCTTTACAGTATGCTTTTGAACAGACCCCGCTGATGAGGTACAGGCATTGTTTCAATCCCTAAACACTGGAGTTATAAGGATGATAATCCCTCGTCAACCCCTCTGAGCCAAAGAAGTAGGAATTTTTTTCGAAATTTAAAACCCTTTATCATAACCTGGGGCAGGGTAGTTCTCTCAGTTGATCCAAGTGCATGACGAATAGCACTGAAGAGATATTTACAAAACGAACAAAGACAGTGATGGTTCAGAACAATCAAAAGGACAGGCAGTCATCATCAAAATTCATAAACGGAAAAGCCCAAAAAGTCTAAACCTACGAAGAAGACTTACAAAACTGGGGCATCCCGCTGACTGTAATTCCAAAAAAGGAAACAGTTCAGGCAAAAAAATAGGGATAACAAAATCAAAAAGAAAGAGGTCCCACAAACCCTCGACAAAAAATGATGGCTACCTATTCAAAATAAATTGTCAACATTCGAACCATCGCTGGTATATCAAAGCAAAGACTCAAACAAGGTCTAACGTAGGATCAACTGAGTTTAGGTTTGGAGAACATCACGAAGAGCGGGTGGGTACAAATAATTTGAGCCTTTATCCTTTGTTTCTTAAAACCATGAACCAGGCCACGTTATAACCCTTAAAAGTCCTAGCTGAAGTATGGGTTAGTTCGAAAGCATACTGTTACGAAAGGTATCCTGACTCCTTAAGGCCTACGGTAAATACGGAGTTGACATCACGTTTTACAAACATTCACTTGTTTTATGAAAAGAACGCATTTTCAAAATATTCAAGACAGACATAAGCGTTGTATTTTTGATATAACTTTGTTTGCATATGACTTTTTGTTTGAACAGCATAGAAATTCGCATGACGAAAGTCTAATGAACAAGAGTATCTCCGATCAAGGGGCACGGCATGATCATGGTCTACCATCTGGGGCAGTTAAGTCAAGATCCAGAGAATCTCTCAAAAGGCCAAAAAGCCTGGGGCAAACCTCTGCCTGAGTCACTTGGGGCAATCCAGCAACGAATCTCGCACGATCAGACACCTTCTGACATATGGCGACACCACCAGCCTGGGGCAAATCTCCGTCTACGTCACTTGGGGCATTGAACGATCAAACGAAGATCTTCTGGTGGTATGACAAAACAATTCTAACAGAGGCAATTCCCTACATCCTGAGGACACGGACATAGTCAAAAAAAAAAAAAATACTGCGCATAATCAAAGACCCGCTAGGTTGACATACCTAGGCAAAAATAAGGGCTTCCCGGCGAACTAAAAGGGTTCGGGCAAAATGAAGGGATAAAACGAAAAAATGTACACCCGGCAAGTCGAAAACCTGAAAAGGCGGCTTGGGCAAAAATGGGTATCCCGGTGGACTGAAAACCCGAAAGGGCGGTCCAGGCAAAAGTTAGGGATCGAAGCGTACGACTATGTTCCGGTATCTCATCATTTGTCTACCCGAAGATTTGTCGATCACCCGCACAGGTATCCTCATCCCTCACCTCCGAAGCAGGGGCAATAAAGAGTTATCCAGGTAACCTAACCCCGGTTCCTCCTGAAGTCTTACATGTACTTATCTCAAGATGACCTTACCCCGGTTCATCAAGAAGTTTTTACACAAACTTATCCGAGTAACCTAACCCCGGTTCCTCTAGAAATCTTACATGGATTTATCACAAATAACCTTACCCCGGTTCATCAAGAAGTTTTTACACAAACTTATCCAAGTAACCTTACCCCGGTTCCTCCAGAAGTTTTTACACAAACTTATCCAAGTAACCTAACCCCGGTTCATCAGGAAGTTTTACACGAACTCCTCATCAAAGTAACCCTACACCGGTTCCTTCTCTTCAAGATGCAGTTTTACATGGACTCGTCACCCAGAAACCCTACACAGGTTCTCCCTTTCCAAGAACGAAGTTTTACACGAGCTCATCATCAAAGTAACCCTACCCAGGTTCCTTCTCCATTTCAGATACAGTTTTACACAAACTCATCAGCATGCAACCCTACATAGGTTCCCCCTTTCAACTTATAAAATCACATTCCAAAACTCCCCAGAAGAGTCCAATCCAGTTTCCCCAGGAAAAATGGAATTCATCTCCCCAAGCAGTAAGCTTCTCCCCAGTATATTCTGGAAGCTCATCCCCTAGCAGAGCACGAACGCGTCGTCCGGCTTTATTTAAAGAGTTATTTCCTTAACAGGATATAACTGGGTTATCCTCAGCCAAAAGCCAAGGAAAGGTCGTCGACAATGTAGTTCTTTCCTATCCCCAGTGAAGTCCATCAATACTTCCAATACAACAACGGTATCCCCAACAGAGTTACTATCAACATTCAGCAAGGCATCACTCTTCCCACAGAGTATTGCTTTCCAGCATGATCGTTAGAGTATCTTTTCTCCCCGCAGAATCTTCCATTCGCCAAGTTTATTCCGCAACGGAGTCATCTTCTCCTACCGGTATCCTTGCCACTATCATCCCCAGCGGAAGGGAAATCTATTCTTCAAACATTAGCCCGGGATAGGACTTCCTGGCACCCGTCAAAGAGTTTACGTTCCTAGACGAAAACATACATAAAACATCACGTACATCATTATAGCATGCATAACGCACTGCATCATACAAATCTCATCTATGTTGAGAACATCATTGCTTGATCCATATCATGCATTGCATATGACTGACTTTTACCTTTCAGGGAAGATCCAGTTAAGTTCTCAAGCTACATTTCAAGACCTAGACTGGTTCAGTCAAAGGCCTTCTCTGGTTCAGTTAAATCATCCCAAGATTTTCCTGATGCTTATCCCTTTGAAGACATTTCAAGACCTAGACTGGTTCAGTCAAAGGCCTTCTCTGGTTCAGTTAAATCGTCCCAAGATTTTCCTGATGCTTATCCCTTTGAAGACATTTCAAGACCTAGACTGGTTCAGTCAAAGGCCTTCTCTGGTTCAGTTAAATCGTCCCAAGATTTTCCTGATGCTTATCCCTTTGAAGACATTTCAAGACCTAGACTAGTTCAGTCAAAGGCCTTCTCTGGTTCAGTTAAATCATCCCAAGATTTTCCTGATGCTTATCCCTTTGAAGACATTTCAAGACCTAGACTGGTTCAGTCAAAGGCCTTCTCTGGTTCAGTTAAATCGTCCCAAGATTTTCCTGATGCTTATCCCTTTGAAGACATTTCAAGACCTAGACTGGTTCAGTCAAAGGCCTTCTCTGGTTCAGTTAAATCATCCCAAGATTTTCCTGATGCTTATCCCTTTGAAGACATTTCAAGACCTAGACTGGTTCAGTCAAAGGCCTTCTCTGGTTCAGTTAAATCGTCCCAAGATTTTCCTGATGCTTATCCCTTTGAAGACATTTCAAGACCTAGACTGGTTCAGTCAAAGGCCTTCTCTGGTTCAGTTAAATCGTCCCAAGATTTTCCTGATGCTTATCCCTTTGAAGACATTTCAAGACCTAGACTGGTTCAGTCAAAGGCCTTCTCTGGTTCAGTTAAATCGTCCCAAGATTTTCCTGATGCTTATCCCTTTGAAGACATTTCAAGACCTAGACTGGTTCAGTCAAAGGCCTTCTCTGGTTCAGTTAAATCATCCCAAGATTTTCCTGATGCTTATCCCTTTGAAGACATTTCAAGACCTAGACTGGTTCAGTCAAAGGCCTTCTCTGGTTCAGTTAAATCGTCCCAAGATTTTCCTGATGCTTATCCCTTTGAAGACATTTCAAGACCTAGACTGGTTCAGTCAAAGGCCTTCTCTGGTTCAGTTAAATCATCCCAAGATTTTCCTGATGCTTATCCCTTTGAAGAGATTTCAAGACCTAGACTGGTTCAGTCAAAGGCCTTCTTTGGTTCAGTTAAATCGTCCCAAGATTTTCCTGATGCTTATCCCTTTGAAGACATTTCAAGACCTAGACTGGTTCAGTCAAAGGCCTTCTCTGGTTCAGTTAAATCGTCCCAAGATTTTCCTGATGCTTATCCCTTTGAAGACATTTCAAGACCTAGACTGGTTCAGTCAAAGGCCTTCTCTGGTTCAGTTAAATCGTCCCAAGATTTTCCTGATGCTTATCCCTTTGAAGACATTTCAAGACCTAGACCGGTTCAGTTAAATCGTCCCAAGATTTTCCTGATTGCTTATCCAGTCAAAGGCCTTCTCTGGTTCTTATCCCAGTAGAAGACACCCAAGATTTTTCTCAACGAGCGTTGTTGAAGTGAAAGTCACCCAAGGCTCTCTTACCATTCATGCTAAGGAAGTAATCATCCCTGATTCTTTCATCGCCGTTTGAAGTTCCAGACTCAGCTCCTGTAACCAGTCAGGACACATCTATACCAGGCATCTAAAAATCAGCTCCTGCAACGTGTCAGGTACTCATTTTCTCTTTTGTAGGTATGCAGGTTCTCGCTAAGGAATCTCCTACGCGATCAACATCCAGATGGCATCTATAAGCCCATCATCCAATCCAGCAATCTCCAAATGGCATCTATAAGCCCATTCCACCATCATTGCTAACATGTGAGCGCAAATTTCCGGGCACTCTAGTGTCCAATCATCTTTTACCTTCGGATTACGAAAGGCACGTCAGCCAATCTACATCCTCAGGTCTAAGAAGATTGAACAGGGGCAACTGTTATACCCCAAAATTTGCCCTCCCATATTCTTCAAGAAATTGTCAAGCCAGGTCACAAAATTCCCCAAGGGTTGTGCAGGTCAACTGTCTCCTATACAGTCAAAACTAGGGTTTGAGTTCTGGTCAGGCAAATGAACTTTTCAAAGGCCCAATCAAGTCTCATATGCTTACAAACATGGTCAAGCATCCTCATATCAAGTTTCAAGGCATTCAGCTCAAGATTGCACAGTCAAAACCCTAAATTGCACTACAGTCAACTGTAGGGGCAAAATGGTCATTTGACAGTCAAAAGTTCAAATTTTTGGTCAACATATCATTTTGAAGCCACAAACATCATTGGATCAATGCTTGATCATGATTCTCAAAGTTTGGCTCAGAAATCATCAAAGATGCAAAAGTTGCTATATTTGGACAGCTGAAAAAGTCAACTGAAATTGACCAGGGCATAACTTTCACATGGATTATCAGAAAAATTCCATCCAAAGCTCATTTTGAAGAGAAAGACATTTCCTACAACTCATCTTCATACTTCAAGTCCAAGAAATGCTCTCACAAAAAGTTATCAATTTCAACATTACAGGTCATTTTCAAAAGTCAACAAAAAGGGACTTTAAGTCAAAGACCATAACTTGAGATTGGTAAATCAAAATGACATGGGACCAAAGGCATTGGTTAAAGGACTCAAAGACCTTTCCAAAATGTCCAAGAACATGTGAAAAGCTTAAAAATTGAGCAAGTTATGCCTTGTAGAAGTTGGGAAAATTTTGTGAAATGGCAAAAGTCAACTATCTTTGAAAATCCAATTTTTGACAAAAGGGCCCCATTTTTTCCACTTGGTTCATCCTTGTCATGCCACACACGTGTCCCATGGTTAATTTCAAGACCAAATATTGATTTTTTTATTTTATTTAATTTTTGATGATTTAATTCATTTTAATTCTTTGAAAATTCAAATAAAATTTAAAAACCAATGGAATAGTGTCATGTGAACTTGGACAATTTCTATGTATAATGAACCTACTCAAGAAATCAGGCTAGGGTTCATTTGCACACTAGGTCTAGGTTTTGGCTAAAAAAGAGGAAACTTGGTTAATGGAAGAAACCCTAAGACTTGTTCTTTCCTAAGCTTGAATCTAGGTCAAATAGTTAACCAATTCCATTCCATGATCATCACTGAGTCAAACCCTAGGCCTAACACATCATAAGATGCGCCCAAACAAGCTTTGGCAATTTGAAAAATTTTGCATAAAAACACAATTCTGAAATCACTACTGGAGGGTTTTCAAGCCTTAATTCTTTTCCCATTAGCATCTTGGACAATCACTGAACGCATCCCAACTCAAAACACCTTTCAAAAACCCAGGAATTGGTAGGGAGACCTCAAGCCGTGTCACATAATTTTTGAGATTGCATATCACAATTCACGCGTCCTCTTGCATTTTCATTGATGAATTCTTATTCCTTACAAAGTTTCTAAGCTGTTCATTGTATTTAATTGCATTTTCATAAGCCATACACGAATCCACCATGTTTGGTTTTTAGGGTTTCCAGCTTTTTGATTTGGGGCTTTTACAACGAAGCAAAATTAGGATTCCAAACTGTGACCATTGGATTAAGCAGGTTGAGACGAAGAATAAACACTACTCGCGCCCAATTTATTGGTCTTATAATGCTAATCGCTATTTTCCTAAAGGTGACTTTAACCCACGCGTGAAAACTGTGGCCATAGTGTTTTATGTTTCAGGGCACACGAGGAAGAAGAAGGCGTGGCGAAGCGTGATTCGTTCGTTTGAATTTCGCGCGCCCTCCACTAACTTTTCTATTTTTTCTTTTTATTATTTATGTGCCATAATATATTAAATGAAACATAAGTGGTTCAGTGGCAGAGGGAAACGCTTGCAATGCTTATGACCTGGGTTCGAATCCCAGGCCTTGTAAAATTCCATATTATTTTTCAAAACAAGATTCTGTGCTTTGCTAATGTCCAGGTGCACCATAGGCCATCATGATCCAAACGCATACGTGTCCCAGATGATCATCCAAGGGCTCAGAATCAAGGAATACCATGAGGACAAGTCAACAGGCGTGCACGTGGCTTAGAAAGTCAACCAATTCAATGCAAATGGGCCTGATTTGCTAGGCCTGCACCTCACCATTTTGGGGTCTACCCCCCTGGTTTGCCTTATTATTTTCATTTTTTATTCTTTCTTCAATTTTTCCTTTTATTTCTTTTTGCTATTTATTTAATTAATTTATTTTTCTACAAAACATAAAAAACATTCAAAAAAAATCAGAAAAGTCAAAAATTTTAATAAGTATTTTATTTTAAATATTGTTTTTTTGTATAAATAATAACATGTAAAATGTTTAGTTTAATTAAGTTTTCAACTTTAATTCCTTTTAATAAAAATCAAAACAAAAACATAGAATTAGGTTAATGACTTTTTCCTTTTAACTTTCCTTGTTTTTTGCCATAGTATTAGTGTTTTTCATAGTTAAACTAGGGTTGCATTTTAGGTTAGATTTTAATTCTTTTAATAACTAAAATCCAAAAAAATAGAGTTTAGGTTTAATAACTTTTTATTTTCTTTTTTTTTAATTTTCCTTTTTTCAGAATAATAATATTATTTATTTATTTTCATAAATTAAAAAATGTACATAAATTAATTTAGAATTAAATTAGGTTAAAAGTCAATATTTTCATAATAAACTTAAAAAACAATAGAATTAGTTCTAATATTTAATTTAATTTCAATTAATTCCTTTTTCTCATTAAATTTAAAAAACACAAAAATATCATTCTCATTTAATTTTAATTTTAAATTCCTTGTTAATTGTAATTGTTTGCAAAAGGGTCCAACGCCCTAGTTTTGTCTTAATTTCTTTGTTTCGCGCATTTATTTTATAATCGTTTAAATAATAATGTATTTGTACCAAAGCCATGTAATAGCTATTAGACATTTCTTTTCTGCAATTTATTTTAAAACGGGTCTGGATTAATTTGGCGTTGTAGACCCTCGCCCTTTGTAATAGCGTAGGACTTTTATCTTTTCCGCACTTTAAATTCCCGCACTTTTAACTGTTAAACAATAACATGAAAGAATGAATGCCCAAAAATAAAATCGAATCGTTAGATCACCAATGCATGACAAGACAAACAATAAACTGAAAATGACACACAATTCGCACACACCACCCCTAGGGTACGCCTCACTGTTGCCTTTCGAAAGGTGGTCGTCGAGTATAGGACGTTTTAGTAAGTCCTTATGTCCATGACACGATCCAGTTGCCTCGAAACGGTTGCCCCGGAAAAATAAAGGATCAATGGCATAAGGGTAGCTTCTAAGGTGTCCTACTGTTGCTCCGGTGACCACCACGTCCCTAAAACTCGAATTGACCCGAACACCCCCCAACGGTGGTGCTACCTACCTCTCAATGGTGGGATGGCACTACTTTTAAGGACATTTACACAGACGAATTCCTTAGGGTAGGTAGGTTCTCAAGGATACTTGCTCTAATTTCAAACAAATCAAAACATCTTTTCACCAACACATTTTCAAAAGCTTTCAAAAGCAAATTTTTCAAACACTCTGACGTACGAGTCGAACTGAAATTTTTTCAAAGAAACTTTTAAAACCCACAATTGAAAAGCAAACAAATAATTTTGAAAACACATTGAGCAAGTACCTAAGAGCCCATGGATAACCATGGATAGAAAGGGTGCTAACACCTTCCCTTTCTATAACCTACCTCCCGAACCGAGAGCAATCTCTTATAAGGAATTTTTCTGTGCTTTTGTCCTTTCCATTTGGAGAAAATAAAAGACGGTGGCGACTCTTGCTTCCGCGACATTTCGCGAACCAGCATTAAACAGTCAGTTCCAGATCCACCGATCACACTTAGGATAACTCATACTTGTGTTTTCAATTGTTGTGTTTTGTTTGCTTTATTATTATGGACATTGTCTTGGAGTTTCATAGATCCTAACCCGGATCTGGGGATACCCTGTTAGGTAGCATAAGATGTGAGGGACCTGTCCGGCGTAGACCGACATGGGTGAAACAGTGGCTACGTTGGTGTGGCACCTTGGTCTGTACCGATATCCCTTGTGTCGCAACAAGGAGAATATGGTCATTCTGAGGAGTCATTAAGCACCAACCGACCTTAGAACCTTAAATGACCCAACTTGGCCAATAGAACAGTAGCAGTATGCTACACCCATTGAGGCTAAACTCTCGTGATGGTTCTGGCCGCAAGAAAAGATTGCGATGCTGGAGTTATGACCGATTGAGGGTAGTCAGTGATATTGGGATCCTCTAGAACCCGGTTACTTCTGGTAGGACAGGTCTTAACCAACAAACTGAAAGAGGGTAATACCTAGACCCCATGCTGGCCTAAACCCTAAGGGCTGTCTTGTATGACTTGTGTGCCTTATCATGTTTGCCTTTGTGAATATTTGTGGTGTGCTTTATCATAACATCATGCCATCATAAACATTGCATGCATCCTGCATAAGGACTGACCATTTCAAAGACAAGAGGGTTTCACCTTTGCTCTGTTTTGTAGGACATCATGATGCCTATGCGAAGGAACACTATCCGGTTCAATTTTGTTCACCCACCTGAGTTGCTTGAAGAATTGGTTAGTAGAATTCCAAACACCACTTCCTTCATCCAGAGGCACGGTTCTCTTCTCGGTTTAGTCACGGCAAAGTGGGACCAACAACTGATGAGTGTCCTGACCCAGTTTTATGATCCCTTGTATAATTGTTTCACCTTTCAAGACTTCCAGCTGGTCCCTACCCTGGAAGAGTTCTCTGATTTGCTTGGCATCCCTATCTTGGATCAGACTCCCTTCACTGGTTGGGAAAAGACTCTTAGGCTTAAGGAGATTGTTGCAGCCCTTCCTTTGACCACCAAAGAGGTAATGGACAACTGGGTGACTAGAAGCAGGGTTAAGGGTTTCTTGGCCAAGTTCCTGATCGGTAAAGCTAACAGTTTCTGGAATGACCTAGACTTCAGAGCGTATGAAGACATTCTGGCTCTCTTAATCTATGGTCTAGTTCTGTTTCCAAATCCGGATAACTTCATTAACATCACTTCCATAAGGATCTTCATGTCTCGGAACCCTGTGCCCACTCTCTTGGGTGATATCCTACAACAACTCTATGCTCGTACTGCCCGAAGACGAGGAACTCTGTGGTGTTGTATTCCTTTGTTAGTGAGGTGGTTTATTTCGCACCTCCCTAAGTTCGTGCTGAAGAACAAAGAAGGAAGAGGTTGGGCTCATAGGTTAATGTCTCTCACTGATAATGACATCATTTGGACTTTCAGGGGTTTGGATGAGGTAGATGTTATTGATCGTTGCGGAGAATATCCTAATGTTCCTCTGATTGGTACCCAAGGAGGAATCTCTTATAATCCATGTCTAGCTCTCCGTCAGTTTGGAAGAGCCAGAAGAGCAGGGCCTCATGAGATGTTGGTGCCTCACATCAGTTTTGAGTTTCAGGTAGATAGTGACGAGCTGCGTCGTAGGTTCATCAAGGCTTGGGACAGAATTCACAAAGCTGACCCACATGAGTTGGGACCGAAGACTTCTCTACCTATGGAACCGTACTACATATGGGTCCGCATCCGTGCTCAGAATTTAGGTACGCCATATGAAGCTGTCAGACCCATCATTCTTGAATATCCTGATAGAGATGGGGCTCCTCCAACTATTCTCCCTCCTCAGATACCTACTGATGTTGATACACTAAAGAGGTCTTGGTTGAAACTACGAGAAGAACGGGATTCTTATCGGGAAATGTTCAACGAGCAGGAATTGAAGATCCAGAAGCTGACAAAGCAGTTGGAGAATGAGCGGGCCTTGAATGACTACATCCGTACTGAGAAGAGGAGACCCTGGGATCAATGATGAACTTTGGATGTTCTTTTACAGTTTTTATTTCCCTTTCCAGTATTTCCATTTTATGTAACGCCTAAGGGCAATCTGTTGAACAATCTAAATTTCAAAATTGAATCTAATAAAGTGTGTTCCTTTTTGTTTACAAAGTTGAATCCCGATTGTCTTTGAAAACATAAATCATACGCATTCCATTCATCATGTGCATCACAGGTACTCTTCTTTTCAGGTTGTTTAATGTTCTTCGCTGTTTATTTCAGCATCATGAACCCTGAATCATCTACTGAGCAATCCATCAAGGCCCTCCAGGCTCAAAACGCCCAGTTCCAAGAGCTGATCATGAGTTTGGCCCAAGGTCAAGAGGAATTGAAGGCTCTGCTGGTCAAGAAGAAGAAGAAGAGAACTGTACTGTTCAACACTGGCCGGAGGTTTGGTAACACACTGCAGAATGAGGTTGATCAAGCTGGTTCTTCTGTGGGAAAAGGCAGTCCCCAAGGGGGAAGGGTTCCTAGTCCGGTGGTCTCTGACAACGAGACTGATTTCAATGAAGAGCAGTACCCTCCAGCTGAAGACAAGTACAAGCAGTTAGAGGATCGCCTGAATGCCATGGAAATTCAACAAGTGCCTAGTTTGTATTTTGGAGACCTGGGTCTATCTTCTGGTGTGGTGATCCCACACAAGTTCAAAGCACCATCTTTCGCAAAGTATGACGGGGCGTCCTGCCCTAAGCTACATCTCAGATATTATGTGCGGAAGATCCATCCATACACTGTGGACAAGAACTTATGGATCCATTTCTTCCAGGAGAGTCTTTCAGGGACTCATCTCGAATGGTTCTATCAGCTAGATGGAACCAAGGTTCGTAACTGGGAGGAATTGGCTACTGCTTTTTATAAGCAGTATCAGTATAATGCCGACCTCGCTCTTACACGTACCCAACTCCAGGGTATGTCGCTAGGATCGGGAGAAGGTTTTAAAGAGTATGCGCAAAAGTGGAGGGACCTGGCTGGCAGGGTGCAGCCACAGTTAACCGACCGTGAACTTGTGGACATGTTCTAGGGGACCCTATCCGGGCCATTCTTCAACCATCTCATTGGCAATTCGTCTGCAGGGTTTACAGACCTCATTCTGACTGGGGAAAGGATAGAAGCTGGGATGAAATCAGGGAAGATACAGAAAGGTGCGTCCTCAAGTTCTGAGAAAAATCCTTTCAAGAAGGAAGCCAGTGCTGTGTATGGGCCTAGAAGGAAAAATAAACCAGAACGCCGCCAAGCTGTCAACGCGGTGGTAATTCCAAAGCCTACTGCCGCTCCTCGGCAACCTAACCAACCAAGGGGTGAGAGACCCAGAAGAGAATATACTCGGCTTAGTATGACCTTGTCGCAGATCTTGCCGCAACTGTTATCGACCAACTTGGTAACCGTCAGAGAAGCTCCGAAGGTGGTGAACACAACCTCTCCGAAGTACAATCCCAATGCCCGCTGTGCTTATCACTCTGATAGCCCAGGGCATTCTACTGATGATTGCTGGGCCCTAAGAAATAAGGTTCAGGACCTTATCGATGCCAAGGAAATACAATTTGAGGCGCCCGAAAGGCCTAACATTGTGACTGCTCCTATGCCCCAGCATGGAGTAAATGCTATTAAGGAAGACCTGTATGCAGTTTCTGTGGATGATGTTGCTACCCCTTTATTGACTGTCAAGAGGAACCTGTTGCTAGCCGGTTTATTTCTGGGTTGTAGCAAGGGTTGCCTTCTGTGTGCCGTTTCCCCTGCTGGTTGTCCGTTGCTGAAGTCAGGCATCCAAAGCCTGATGGATAGCAAAGAGATCTTATTCAAGAAGACAGTTGTTCCTATTGTTCCTACTGAAGAAGTATCTGTTGTCACCATCTTCAACAATCCTACCAAGGCTCCCCCGAGGAAACCCGTCAAAATCATGTCTGTTGCACCTATTATCATTACTGTTCCGGGGCCCCTCCCCTATAAATCTGACAAGGTTGTCCCATGGCACTATGGGGCAGATGTGTATGTACTTGGAGTAAAGCAGGAGTTCAACACTAGTACCGGTATCAGTAACATCACCGGTCCCGCTAGAGTTACTCGCAGTGGCAGGCTCTTCTCGCCTGACATTGCGCCACCAGTCATCCGAAGACCTCTTATTATCACGCCTACAAGTGCGCCTGTTTCCCCTTCTAATCAAGTTTCTACCCCTGCTGCCGAGTCATCTGACACACGGGGCAAAGGGATTGCTGATGTGCCTTCCCTGATGGAGGCACCGAAGACTGTTAATGTTGAAGCGTCATGGCAAGAGATGGAGGAAATCCTTAAGATCATTAAGAAGAGCGATTTCAACATCGTTGAGCAGCTGGGGCATACCCCCTCCAAGATCTCTATGCTATCATTGTTGTTGTGCTCAGAGGCCCACGCCAAGGCCCTGATTTCATTTCTGAAGACGGCCCATGTGCCACAAGAGACGTCTGCGGACCAATTTACTGACTGTGTGGCCAATTTGACCGCTGACAATGGTTTGGGTTTCTCGGATGCTGATCTAACCGTTAAGGGAAAGAACCACAATGATGCCCTGCATGTCTCCATAGAATGCAGGGGCACTACTCTCGCACACGTGTTGGTGGACACCGGTTCTTCACTGAATGTATTGCCCAAGAAGGCCTTGGACAGGTTGGATTGTGAGGGTCTGGAGTTGAAGCCTAGTAACATCGTTGTCCGAGCTTTTGACGGGTCGAAGAGGATGGTACATGGTGAAGTGGACATTTCGATTTGTGTTGGTTCCCAAGTCTTTGATTCAATATTCTATGTGATGGACATTCGTCCATCTTATTCCTGTTTGCTGGGTCGACCTTGGATTCACAAGGCTGGGGCTGTGACCTCCACTCTACACCAGAAGCTCAAATACCCTGTCAGAGGAAAGATTTTTACAGTGCAGGGGGAGGAAGAATACATGGTTAGTCATCTGAACTCGTTCCGGTATATAGAGATGGACGGGGAGTTTATTGAAACCCCCTTTCAACATTTTGAAGAGGTGCCTCCAACATTGGCGTCAGCAGAGACAGTAAGTGAAGAAGACTCTCCTTTGAAGATGGCTTCCTTGAAGGACGCCCGGGCTGTAATTGAAAAAGGTGAATGTGCAGACTGGGGCAGGCTCCCTGATTGTACTCCTAAGACTGACAAGTTTGGGCTGGGTTTTACTGCAGAGGCTCAAAGGGCTGTACGCAAAGCAAGGATCGGAAGACCTCCCGTGTTTATCACCAACCCGGGAGTGAATGCTATTGAAAGTGATGCGGAGGAATCTGAGTTCAACAGCTGGATCTACCCAACAGCCGACAGTGGACCAAGCAACTGGACTGCAAAAGACTGCATACCTGTTACTTTTGTTACTCAGTAATGAACTCCTTTGTTTTTAAATTTGTAACGAACAATAATTTGAAACTTTATGGCCCGGTGTCTTACCCGGGGCACCGTGGCTTCATTTGTGAGGGCTTATTACTTGTCATTTCCATATATCATGAATAAAAACATTGGACGTTTTTCGCATTTCGAATCTTGTGCTCCCTTTCTTTCTTTATATATTGCAAAACAGCTATATTTACACACACTCACCTATACAGGTTTCAATCCACTCTGGATCTCACTGGTAACGACTCTGCTACTGCCAGTTATGACTTCGAAAATCCGATCAACTTAGCCGAAGACGAAGGTGAAGATAATTGTGAAGTGCCTGGTGAGCTTGCAAGACTGTTACTCCAGGAAGAGAGGGCCATTCAGCCACATGAAGAGCCAGTGGAAACGGTAAATCTGGGTACTGAGACAGATAAAAAGGAAGTTAAGATTGGTGCTAATCTAGAGCTCAGTGTGAAACAACGGTTGATTCAGATGTTGCATGATTATGTGGAGATCTTTGCTTGGTCCTACGAAGACATGCCTGGGTTGGATACCGACATTGTGGTCCATCACTTGCCTACCAAGGAAGACTGCCCTCCGGTTAAACAAAAGGTATGCCGTATGCGTCCAGAGATGTCCGAGAAGATCAAAGATGAGGTTATGAAATAGTTTAATGCCGGGTTTCTAGCAGTGACTTCTTACCCTCAGTGGGTTGCCAACGTGGTTCCGGTGCCAAAGAAAGATGGTAAGGTCATAATGTGTGTTGACTACAGGGATCTGAATAGGGCCAGCCCTAAATATGATTTCCCTTTGCCTCATATCGACGTTCTGGTTGACAATACTGCTCAGCACAAGGTGTTCTCCTTCATGGACGGTTTCTCCGGATATAACCAAATCAAAATGGCTCCTGAAGACATGGAAAATACTACCTTGGTCACTCAGTGGGGCACCTTCTGCTACAAGGTCATGCCTTTTGGATTGAAAAATGCTGGGGCAACCTACCAACGTGCCATGGTTGCTTTATTTCATGACATGATCCACCATGAGATTGAAGTATATGTCGACGATATGATTTCCAGGTCTCAAACTGAGGAGGAACACCTTGACCATCTACAGAAGCTGTTTGACCGTCTGAAATTGTACAAGCTGAGGTTGAACCCGAACAAGTGCACATTTGGGGTAAGATCTGGAAAGTTGCTAGGCTTCGTCGTGAGCGACAAAGGTATTCAAGTGGACCCTGCCAAGGTTAAAGCCATACAAGAGATGCCAGTTCCCAAGACAGAGAAAGAAGTCAGAGGCTTTCTAGGACGTCTAAATTACATTGCCCGATTCATCTTGCACCTAACTGCTACCTGTGAACCAATCTTCAAGCTGTTGAAGAAAGATCAAGTAGTACGTTGGAATGATGAATGTCAGGCCGCTTTTGACAGAATCAAAGAGTATCTCCAAGAACCACCCATTCTTATGCCACCGGTTGAAGGAAGACCTCTAATACTATACTTGACGGTACTTGACAGCTCAATGGGGTGTATGCTGGGGCAGCATGACGAGTCTGGCCGAAAAGAGCACGCCATTTATTACCTTAGCAAAAAGTTTACCGACTGTGAGACTCGATACTCACTGCTCGAGAAAACTTGCTGTGCTTTGGTATGGGTTGCTCGCCGGCTGAGACAGTATATGCTGACTCACACTACTCTGTTGATTTCAAAAATGGATCCAATAAAGTACATATTCGAAAAGCCTGCTCTATCCGGAAGAATAGCAAGATGGCAGATGATCTTGACAGAATACGACATCCAGTACACGACTCAGAAAGCTATCAAGGGAAGTGTAGTGGCAGACCACTTGGCACACCAGGCAGTGGACGACTACCAGTCAATGAACTTTGAATTCCCAGACGAGAACATCATGGTAGTGACTGATTGTGAAGTACCTGGACTGGATGAAGGACCTGAGGAAGGATCCCGATGGTCTATGCACTTTGACGAAGCCTCTAACGCTTTGGGTAATGGTATCGGCGCTGTGATCATATCCCCAAAAGGCACTCATACTCCACTCACTGCCCGGCTATGTTTCAACTGCACTAACAACATGGCGGAGTATGAGGCGTGCATCATGGGTCTTGAAGCTGCGATTGACTTAAGGATCAAGTTTCTGAGTGTCTTCGGAGATTCCGCTCTCGTGATCAATCAGATCAAAGGCGAGTGGGATGCGAAACACCCAAATATTATTCCTTATAAAGAATGTGTGTTGACATTGATCCCCCATTTCACAGAGATAACTTTTGAACACTTCCCAAGAGAGGAGAATCAGTTGGCGGACGCGTTGGCTAAGATGTCTTCCATGTTCAAAGTCAAATGGGACAACGAGGCTCCCCGGATCATTATCTGGAAATTGGACGAACCTGCATATTGTTGTGATCTTGAGGCTGAGATAGTAACTGAAAAACCTTGGTATCATGAAGTGAAGAGGTATCTGGAAGCTCAGGAATACCCTGAAGGTGCATCCATCAACGACAAAAAGTTTCTGAGAAGGTTCGCTGCAAAGTTCTTCCTCAGCAACGACATTCTCTACAAGCGGAACCATGATTCAACTTTACTGCGTTGTGTGGATAAGACTGAAGCAGAAAAGATCATGGCAGAACTGCATGAAGGTACCTTCGGATCATATTCCAGTGGGTATACCATGGCAAAGAAAATCCTTCGGGCAGGATATTTCTGGTCCACAGTGGAAGCCGACTGTTACCAACATTCTCGGACATGTCATAAGTGCCAGATTTATGCAGATAAGGTGCACGTTCCTCCAGTTCCTCTGAATATCCTGGCTGCACCTTGGCCTTTTTCAATGTGGGGCATTGATATGATCGGCGAGATTAAACCTACGGCATCCAATGGGCATCGCTTCATCCTGGTGGCGATCGATTACTTTACAAAGTGGGTTGAAGCAGCTTCCTACGCTACGGTAACCAAGAACGTTGTGGCACCGTTCATTCGACACAACCTTATCTGTCGATACGACGTCCCGGAAAGGATCATTACGGACAATGGTACCAATCTTAATAACAAGATGATCACTGAGCTCTGTGAGCAATTCAAGATACAGCACCACAACTCTTCCCCCTACCGGCCGAAGATGAATGGGGCTGTAGAAGCAGCTAATAAGAATATCAAAAAGATTGTGCAGAAGATGACAGTGACCTATAAGGATTGGCACGAGATGTTACCGTTTGCTCTTCATAGGTACCGTACCTCAGCAAGAACGTCAACCTGGGCAACTCCTTTTTCCTTGGTCTATGGCATGGAGGCAGTCTTGTCGATTGAAGTCCAGATACCCTCTCTCCGGATAATGAAGGATGCAGATCTGAGCGAAGATGACTGGATCCAGACTCGACTTGATCAATTAAACCTAATTGACGAAAAGAGACTCACTACTATCTGTCATGGTCAAACGTATCAAAAACGGATGATCAGGGCATTTAACAATAAAGTCAGACCACAAGAGTATCAAGTTGGGGACCTGGTAATCAAACGCATCATTCTCCCTCAAAGTGATCCCAGGGGAAAATGGACCCCTACGTACGAAGGGCCATTTGTGGTTAAACATGTGTTCTCAGGAGGAGCCATGATCCTAACCACCATGGATGGTGACGACCTTCCTCACCCCGCCAATGCAGACATAGTAAAAAGATACTACACATGATTAAAGACCCGCTAGGTTAACATACCTAGGCAAAAATAAGGGCTTCCCGGCGAACCAAAAGGGTTCGGGAAAAAATAAGGGATGAAATGAGAAAAATCTGTACACTCGGCAAGTCGAAAACCTGAAAAGGCGGCATGGGCAAAAATGGGTATCCCGGTGGACTGAAAACCCGAAAGGGCGGTCCAGGCAAAAGTTAGGGATTAAAGCGTAATACTATGTCTCATTGGATCACCTTGCATCCAGAATCCGGTATCAACAATCAGGTTCAGACAGCATCGATCAATCAGCTTCATCTTCAACTGAGCAGCCAAGTGATGAGACGCTTGAAGATATAAAGGCGATAGCAGAGTTGGAACCCAGTGGGATTATTCCTTTCACACAGCTGTTTTGTTTTCTTTGTACAAACTGTATAAACTCTGTTGTTCGGCGGCGTTCTCTTACTAGGACGTCAGCCTCTTGTACATAAACGCCTATTTACAGGCAAATTCAAAAAATCAATACAAATTCACTTTTCAGACCAATTGCCAATTGTTTTTCCTTTTTCTGTTTTGTTTTACGAAGAACGTCCAATGTTCGATTGTGATATATGCATTTGACACTAATTGCTAACTCATAAATATTTGCATACGAAACAAAGGGTTAATTACATGTAACATCAGAAACAGGGGCAATAATGAGTTGTCTAAGCAATCTAGTTGCTCTGTCCACCAAGGTACCAAGGTAAGTTCGGCTGAAGAATAACCACGATACCTTCACTCCCCGCCGAGTAAGACAAGATTCAACAATTATCTCCCGAGCAGTTGGTCTCCCATCAACCCTAACAGAGGAACAATACCTCCAGCAAGTCAACCACACTCTCCCCAAGTAGAGTTAGCCTACTGTCAGCCTTAAGGAATATGGGTATCCCCGAAGATCTCAACATTCCTCAACGGAGTATACAAACATTCCTAACAAGCATCCCCGACAATTTTGATCTATGATTGTTCCCCGGCGGAATACCGAACATCAAGTGGAGCCACTTCCCCAGTGCAATTTCAAAAGTCTCCCCAGGAGAGTTGAACCATCTCCCCAGTAGGAAGCTTACCCCTAGTAGATTCTGGAAGCTTACCCCTGCAGAGTACGAAAGCTTCTCCCCGGCTTTATTCAAATTTTATTTCCCCACCAGGATATAACTGGGTTATCCTCAGCTGAAAACCACGGAAAGATCGTCCTCGGCGAAGTCTTCCTATCCCTAGCGGAGTTCATCTTCCAACAGAACTTATCAATGGTATCCCCAGCGAAGTTATCATCAATCTCAGCGAAGCACCTCTCTCCCCACAGAGTTCACTCCCCGCAGAGTAATCTATTCGCCAAGTTTATTCCCCAACGGAGTCAGCGTCTCCTACAGGTTATTCTTGCAACCGTCATCCCCAGCGGAAATGAAGAACTCTCCTCTTCAAACATCAGCCCAGGATTTGACTTCCCGGTATTCGTCAAGGATTTATTTTCCTAGACAAAAACATACATTCATAAACGTCGCATCTTCATACATTATAGCATGCACATACGCATCATGAACATACAATCTCATTTATTCTGAGAACATCTCGCATGTCATACATCATGACATTGCACACAACTAACGTTTTGTCTTTTCAGGACCAAGATCAATACAAAGATAATTACTATAAACTGTCGTGATTCCAGATCCGATTCCTGTATCTTGCCAGGGTGTATCTGTTGACGACTAATTCCAGACTCAATTCCTGTATCCTGTCAGGGCACGTCTGAAGAGTTCGAAGATCCGATTCCTATATCTTGCCAGGGTGTATCTGTTGACGACTAATTCCAGACTCGATCCCTGTATCTTGCCAGGGCACGTCTGAAGAGTTTGAAGATCCGATTCCTGTATCTTGCCAGGGTGTATCTGTTGACGACTATATTCCAGACTCGATTCCAGTATCCTGCCAGGGCATGTCTGAAGAGTTCAAAGATCCGATTCCTGTATCTTGCCAGGGTGTATTTGTTGACGACTATATTCCAGACTCGATTCCTGTATCTTGCCAGGGCACGTCTGAAGAGTTTGAAGATCCGATTCCTGTATCTTGCCAGGGTGTATCTGTTGATGACTAATTCCAGACTCGATTCCTGTATCCTTCCAGGGCACGTCTGAAGAGTTCGAAGATCCGATTCTTGTATCTTGCCAGGGTGTATCTGTTGATGACTAATTCCAGACTCGATTCCTGTATCCTGCCAGGGCACGTCTGAAGAGTTTGAAGATCCGATTCCTGTATCTTGCCAGGGTGTATCTGTTGACGACTAATTCCAGACTCGATTCTTGTATCCTGCCAGGGCACGTCTGAAGAGTTTGAAGATCCGATTCCTGTATCTTGCCAGGGTGTATCTGTTGACGACTAATTCCAGACTCGATTCCTGTATCCTGCCAGGGCACGTCTGAAGAGTTTGAAGATCCGATTCTTGTATCTTGCCAGGGTGTATCTGTTGATGACTATTCTCCGGACTCGATTCCTGTATCTTGCCAGGGCACGTCTGAAGAGTTTGAAGATTCGATTCCTGTATCCAGCCAGGGCACATCTACATGAAGAGTTTGAAGATCAACCCCTGTAACAGGCCAGGTATTTATTTTTCTTTCTCAAGTATGCAAGTTCTCGCTAAGGAATCTCTTACGCGATCGACAACCTCCCGATGGCATCTATAAGCCCATCTACACAACTACCATTACAGTCTCCAAATGGCATCTATAAGCCCATTCCTGACAAGGTTCTGTCACATTTCCAGATGGCATCTATAATTCCATCCTCCTATCCATCATCTTTCCAAATGGCATCTGTAATCCCATTCCCGCCATCACACTGCTAACATGTGAGCGCAAATTTCTAGGCACTTTAGTGTTCAATCATCTTCCACCTTCGGATCACGAAAGGCACGCCAGCCAATCTACATCCTCAGGTCTAAGAAGATTGAACAGGGGCAACTGTTGTACCCCAAAATTTGCCCTCCCATATTCTTCAAGATTTGGCAAAGATCAAGCTTCAAAATCCCTCAAGGGTTGCACAGTCCAATTGCCTCCTAACACAGTCAAAATTAGGGTTTTGGTTCTGGCAAAGAAATTGAGGTTTGCAAGGGTCCAATCAAGTCTCATATGCCTATAAACATTGTCAAGCATTCATATGTCAAGTTTCAAGGCTCACAAGGTCAAGTTGCACAGTCAAAAACCCTAATTGCTCCACAGTCAACTGCAGGGGCAAAATGGTCATTTGAGAGTCAAAAGTCAAAATTTTTGGTCAACATCTCATTTTGAAGCCACAATCATAATTTGATAAATTTTTGATCATGATTCCACAAGCATGGCTCAAAAAATCTCAAGATGCAAAAGTTGCTATTTTTGGACAGGTGAAAAGTCAACTACAAATTGACCAAGGCATAACTTCTTCATGGTTCATCAAAAAAATCCCATCCAAAGCTCATTTTGAAGAGGATGACATTTCCTACAACTCATCTTCACACTCCAAGTCCAAGAAATGCTCTCACAAAAAGTTATCAATTTCAACATTATAGGTCATTTTCAAAAGTCAACAAAAAGGCACTTTAAGTCAAAGACCATAACTTGAGATTGGTAAATCAAAATGACATGGGACCAAAAGCATTGGTTAGAGGACTTCAAGACCTTTCCAAAATGTCCAAGAACATGTTCATAGCTTCAAAATTGAGCAATATATGCATTGGAGAAGTTGGGAAATTTTTGGGAATTTTCAAAAGTCAACTTTGCCTAAAACACTTCAAATTTGCTAATGGGCCTCAAATTCTTTCTTGAATCATTACCCAAAGCCTATGCACGACCCATTGAGCTCAAAATAATTTATTTTCTTATTTTTGATTAATTAATTGAATTTATATTTATATTAATTCATTTAATTAGATTTAATTATGGGAAAATTCAAAGATATGCTTTTTCAAATCTTTTTGTGCAGCAAATATACTCCAAATATGCTAAAGATTTCGTGCATCATCCAAGGGGACAAGATCTTCCACAATTGGCAAAGTTTCATTGAAAAAAAGATTGAAATTTCATGATTGAAAATCAAATATTCAAATCATAAATTCATGGATCCATGGGCTTGTTTTTTACCTAATTTGCTTCACATACTTATGCAAGAGTGAACCCTATTCAAGAAGACACGAAAAAGCTACTGAAAGCTCATAACCAATTTGCAATTTTTCAACAAAAACTTGGAAACTGACTTCATAGTTAGAGGATAATTCAAAGCCAAAAAAGGATTCCAACACATTGCTGGACCTTCCAGGAGTCTTTTGCAATCAAGAATCAGTCCAAACGCGCAAAGAATCATAGAACATAAGCCATACGGTTTGCCATATTTTCTTGAATTCCATATCATGATTCATGCGCATTTGATACATATTATTGGTTGTTTTGTATTCACAGGAACCTTCTGAAGCTAATGATATGATTCAATTGCATTATAAGGCTCTGTATCGTGATTTGCCATTAACATGTTTTAGGGTTTCAGAGCTCAAAAATTGGGGCTTTGCATATGCTGTAAAATTGGACTATCAAACCAGTATAGACAAATTCCTTGCAACGAGACAAAGCGATTGAAACCCTCGCGCTCAATTTATATAAGCTGTAGGCGTAATCGCTATTTTTCACTATTTCAATTTGTGGGGGTTTAAAACCCCCGCTACTTATTTCATGTTTGCAGGAAGAACAAGGAAGAAGATGGACGTGGCGTTACGCTACTGGAAGATTCAAATATTAGCGCGTTTTTTCTTTGTTTCAGCATAATTATCTTTTTTCATATATTATATTTTTTGTCTATCCATATAACAAACGCGTTGCCTGGCTCAGTTGGTTGATGAGGTGTATTGCAAGCTTTGGGACCTGGGTTCGATTCCCAGGTCCCCCCATATAATTCTTGATTTTTGTCCTAACGTATTCACATGCAGCACTCATTCAATATCCCTACCATGAGCCTCACGCACAGCTTGCCAGATGGCCATGATGCCCAATCCAATGGTCAGAAGATGGAATCCAGGGTGTACCCCAGTCAAGCCTCATACGCGTGATCAGAAAAGTCAAACAAGGCCTTGTCTCTTGGGCCAAAATTGCTTCAAACAAACCTCCATTTGGGCCTGAAACCCCCCTTGGTTTGCATATTTTTTTAATTCTATTTTCTTTTCTTTTCTAATTCTTTTTAATTGTTTTAATTGTTCTTTCACCATAAAATAATTTTCATAATAAAAAATCAGAAACCAAAAAATGTTTTATATTTAATTATTATTAATTTCACCACTAACCTATTTTTTTTTTTGTAAATAAATAATTAACAATTAACTTAGTTAATTTAGGTTTTAAACTTTAATCTTTTTCTTAATAAATAAAAAATATCTAGAATTAGGTTTTTTTGACATTTTCATCTTTTTCTTAATTAAATTATTTTCCTCATTATTTATTATTATTTTTATAAACAAACATGTAAATTAATTAATTAGTGTAAATTAGGTTAACTTTAATATTTTCTTTAATAACTAAAAATAATCTAGAATTAGGGTTTCCTTGTAAATTCTTTTCTTTATTTCAAAAAACATAAAAAACACTTTTCTTTAATTAAATAATTAAATAGACTTTAATTTCATTTAATTTCAAGCAAAGGGTCAAAACTCTCAGACATTCAATATTAATTCTTTTCGCGCATTTATTTTCTTTTGGTGATTATTATGTAACTGCTTTCCGGATGTAATAGTAATTAGGTCTTTTTTACTTTCCGCACTTTTATCAAACGGGTCTTTGTATTTTGGCGATGTATAGACCCGCGCCTTGTAATAGCGTAGATTCACTTTCCGCAATTTATTTCCCGCAAATTATTTAACTGCTAAAAATGCCTGCAAGACTTGTATGAAAATAAAATCAATTTGTAGCTCACAAATAACATGTACAAGATAACCTTAACTGAAACAACACACATGCACATGCCACTCTTAGGGTACACCTCACTCGATTGCCTCGAACGTGGTCGTCAAGTATAGGGTGTTTTAGAGGTCGCCCTCCTGTCTAAAGATCCAGTTGCCTCGAAACGGTTGCCTCGGATAAAAGGATCTAGGACATTAGGGTTACTTCTAAGGTGTCCTACCATTGCTTTGGTGACCACACTGTCCCTATAATCGAATTGACCCGAACACCTCCAACGGTGGTGCTACCTACCTCTCAATGCTGGGATGGCACTATCTAAAGGACTCTTACACAACCTAATTCCTTAGGGTAGGTAGATGACTCATGGGTACTTGCTCTCTCAAAACAAACAAAAACATCTTTTCACACTGACACTTTCAAAAAGTTTTCAAACAAATTTTTCATACACTCTTGAGGACTGATACAAGAGTTACTTAGAAATTTTTCAAACGAAACTTTTTCAAAACCCACACACATTTGAAAAGCAAACAATTTTGAAAACATAAGAGCAAGTACCTAAGAGCCCGTGGATAACCACGGATAGAAAGGGTGCTAACACCTTCCCTTTCTATAAATCTACCTCCCGAACCGAGAAACATTCTCGAAAAAAGGAATTTTGCTGTGCTTTTGTCCTTTCCATGTTGGAGAACATAAAAGACGGTGGCGACTCTTGCTTACCGCGACATTTTGCGAACCAGCTTTAAAACAGTCAGTTTTATTTCCACCGATCACAATAGGTAAGAGTCCATTTGCCCCTGGGATCACTTTTTGGCAAGATGATGCACTTGATCACTAGATCTCCAACTTGATATACCGGGCGTATGTCTTTCTTGTTGATAGCCTTGATCATCCATTTTTGATACGTCTGACCATGACAAACAACAGTAAGTCTCTTTTCATCAATTAAGTTCAACTGGTCAAGTCGGGTCTGGATCCAATCGTCTTCACTCAAACCCGCATCCTTCATGATCCTTAAAGAGGGGATCTAAACCTCAATAGGCAAGACAACCTCCATGCCATAAACCAAAGAATAGGGTGTTTCTCCAGTTGATGTGCGAGCCGTGGTACGGTACCCGTGGAGAGCAAACGGTAGCATCTCATGTCAGTCCTTGTAGGTGACTGTCATTTTCTGTATGATCTTTTTAATGTTTTTGTTAGCATCTTCGACGACACCATTCATCTTGTGAAATCAAGCTTTCCAAATATTTTGATGAAGACAAGCTAGCATGCAAAAATGAATGGATCAAGATAGAAGATTTATCTCAAGCAAAGATTCATTGATCAAGATCAACTTTTCAAGACTTATGACTTAAGGTATATGAAATTTTTGATCTTATGCTCTTAGTGCTCAAAACTATTTTTTATCATGCATTTACTTTATTAAAATAATATTTTGAGTATACACTATGTATGATTAGAGAAGGATATTTTAAATTGTTTAAAATCTTTGAAAATAATGATTTTTCAATTTTTGTACACAAGCAATCGATTGTCATACAACGACAATCGGTTGCATCAAAAAAAAATTTGATTCTGTTTGACATACAATCGGTTTTCGTCTAGCAGCAATCGATTGTCATGTGTTTTATTTTCAAATTTTTTGAACGTTGGCTTTAGAGCAACCGATTTCTCCTCAATGACAATCGGTTGTCATAGTTATATTTTACAAATTTTTTAAACATTGTTGTGCTGCAATCGATTGTTGCTTTGGTGCAATCGATTGTTGTGCCTTAAATTTTGAAAAATTTTATTTTTCCAGCAACCTTTTGTAACACCTTTTCATGGAAATCTTTGTATCTTTTCATACACATTGTTTTAGTAAAAATGGTTTAAACATTGATATGTTTCATTGAAGAGGTATTACTACACTATAAATTATTTTCATTTAGAATTTTGAAAAACAAAAAATTAATCAAAAACAAAAAAACCACAGCAATCACTAACAACTTTCTATTCTTTTGATCATACTCTTTATACTCAAGATTATTTGTTCATCATTTTCATATACATACTGAAAATTGTTCTTGAGCACTTAGAAGAGTATTCCATATTAAATTTCATATTGATAAGAAAAGATCAATCAAGTGATTGACATTGCTCTTTCATTATTCAAACTCTTATACAAATCAAACAAACTATTGTACTTGTTTTCAGGATTGTTGGAAACAAGAAAGACACTTAGGGAGGATTGTTCTCTTTGTGGTCTTAGTGAAAATCCAAGAGGATTGTTCTTGGTCCAAGAGGATTGTTCTTGGTTGTTTGGTAGTCTTTGTACAAATTACCAACAATAAGGAAATCTCTTTCATGTTGAAAGGGGACTGGAGTACTCTCAGACTGTGAGGGGAACCAAGATACATCATTGTGTTCTTTACTTTCCGCATTTACTGCTTTCATCACTTATCAGAAAAAGAAAGAAAATAAACTTGTGCAAAAATATTCATACAATTCAGAAAAAGTTTTAAAGAACCTAATTCACCCCCCCTCTCTTAGGCGTATCTGAACTTACAATTGGCATCAGAGTAGGTTATAGGTAACATGTTCCTACTAGTTCCAGAATGGCTTCCGCAAACAACAATTCTGTGTTCAGAGACGGTGACAGTAGCAACAAGCCTCATTTACTTTGTGGTGAATATTTTGATTTCTAGAAGATCCGCATGAAGGCTCATTTAGAAGCACAAGGAGAAGAAATATGGGATGCTGTCCAAAATGGCCCTTTTGTTTCGGTAACTGTAGTAAACGGAGTTGGTTCATCAAACCCTAAAACTACATGGGATGATGATGATAAGAAAAAGGTCTTGTATGACAAAAAGGAAATAAACCTCCTTCAAAGCGCACTTAGTATGGATGAATTCTTCCGTGTCTCAGCATGTACAACGGTAAAAAAAAATTTGGATAGACTGGTTGAAACACATGAAGGAACAACTGAAGTAAAGAGATCGAGACTCAATACGTTAAGTCAAGAATATGAATTGTTCCGCATACAACCCGGAGAATCCATTCTTGATTTACAAAATATATTTGTGCATCTAACAAATCATCTAAGAGCACTTGGCAAAACATTGACTAATGATGAATTGAACCTAAAAGTGCTCAGATCCTTGACTAGAGAATGGAAACCAAAGGTAACGTAAATCTCAGAAAAGAAGAGTCTCGCTACTATGACACCCGCAACCTTGTTCGGAAAACTTCAAGAATACGAGACAGAACTTGGTAGATTGGAAAAGCGTGAAAATCAAGAAAATAAGTCTAAGAAAATTGCCTTGAAGATTGATTCCAAGGAAGACGAAAAGAAAGATAATCCTGATGAAGATGAAAACTTCATGCTTCTCGTTAGAAGACTTGGAAAATTCTTTGGTAAAAATGACAAATCCTTCTCGCACTCAAAGAAGAAGAAACACTTCAAGAAGAAGGAAGGATCCTCATCAACACAAGAAGTTTCTTGTTATGAATATGGTAAACAAGGTCACATCAAACCGGACTGTCCAAAACTTTCAAAGAAAAGTGGATACAAAGGCAAGAAGGATTCAAAAGATAAGAAAGCATATGTTGCATGGGAAGATGTTGAACTAAGTTCGTCATCCGACTCTGATAGCAATGAAAGTGCCAATCTTGCATTAATGGCCTCACACCACTCCGAAAGCGAAGATGATGAGGTTAGTAACGTATTCTCTCTTTTTGATAGTGTTGTACCCCAAAATTTTCCCTCCCATATTCTTCAAAGTTTGCCAAGAATCATCTTCAATTGGTTCAAGATTGCTCAAAGATTGCACAGTCCAAAGGCCTCCTAAGCCAGTCAAAATTAGGGTTTTGGTTCTCTCAAATAATTTGAGGTTTTCAAGGGCTCAGTCAAGTCCCATAGGCCTATACACATTGCCAAGCATCTACATGTCAAGTCTCAAGACTCACAGGGTCCAATTGCACAGTCAAAAGCCCAAGTTGCTCCACAATCAACTGCAGGGGCAAAATGGTCATTTGGCAGTCAAAAGTCAAACTTTTTGGTCAACATCTTATTTTGAAGCCACAATCATCATTTGATCAAGTATTGATCATGATTCCACAAGCATGGCTCAAAAATCATCAAGATGCAAAAGTTTCTATTTTTGGACAGTCGAAAAGTCAACTGTAACTTGACCAAGGCATAACTTTTTCATGGTTCATCAGAAAAATCCCATCCAATTCTCATTTTGAAGGGGATGACATTTCCTACAACTCATCTTCACATTCCAAGTCCAAGAAATGCTCTCACAAAAAGTTATCAATTTCTACATTATAGGTCAATTTCAAAAGTCAACAAAAAGGCACTTTAAGTCAAAGACCATAACTTGAGATTGGTAAATCAAAATGACATGGGACAAAAGGCATTGGTTATAGGACTTCAAGACCTTTCCAAAATGTCTAAGAACATGTTCATATGATCAAAATTGAGCAAGATATGCATTGGAGAAGTTGGGAAATTTTTGGGAATTTGCAAAAGTCAACTTTGTCCAAAACACTTCATTTTTGCTAATGGGCCTCAAATTCTTTCTTGAAACTTTTTCCAAGGCCTATGCACGACCCAATGAGCTTAAATTGATTTATTTTCTTATTTTTAATTAATTAATTGAATTTTTTATTAATATTAATTCATTTAATTGATTTTAAATGTAGGAAATTCAAAGATATGGTTTTCAAATCTTTTTGTGGTACAAATAAACTCAACACATGCTGAAGATTTCGTGTACACATCAAGGAGACAAAATCATCCAATTTTGGCAAGTTTTATCAATCAAAAAGGTTGAAAAAGATTTGATTGAAATCAAATATTGAAATCATAAAGCCATGGATTTTTGGACAAAATTTTACCCTAATTCCATTCCAATACATATACTGAAGCTAAACCTAATTGCATACACGGGCAAGTTGCTGTCAAAAGCCATAAGCAAATTCCAAAAATTCAAGAAAAATTTGAAAACTGAATTCCACCTTCCAGCACGATTCAAAGCTCTCTCTTGATTCAAACCTATTGCAGGGATTCCCAGAAGCCTTTTGCAATCAAAATCACGTGCCAACACTCAAAGAAACGTCCAGAACGAACTCATGGTTTTGCTTAATTTTTCTAGAATCGAAACTCAAGTTTTATGCATCATTAACATGTTATGATCATTGCTTTGCATTGCTAACACCATTCTGAAGCTAATGGTACAGATTAATTTGATTATGGTGCCCTGAAACGAAAACTGCCATTAAAGAAATCTAGGGTTTTGAAGCTTTGATTTTAGGGCTTTACAGCATAAGCAAAATCAGGACTAATGACGCATATGGTTGAATTCGTCAAGGCCAGACGAACTCAACCCAACCATCGCGCCCAATTTATATAGCCTGTAGGGCTATTCGTTATTTTTCCTCGTTCTATTTTGTGGGGGTTAAAAACCCCCGTTATCTGATCTTTGTTTTACAGGTTTAACGAAGGAGACGAGTACGTGTAGGCATGGGACTGGACAATTCAAAAAAGTGGCGCGCGCGTTTAGTTCTACATCATATGCTTTGATGTTTTATATATTATAATTAATGGCTATTGTAATATCAGATGCGCATAAGTGGCTGGGTGGAAGGTGATGTGGTTGGTAAGCATTGGGACCTGGGTTCGATCCCCAGGTCCCCCAAAATACTTGTTCTATTTTTTCTAACAAATTCCCATGCAGCGCTTTCTAATGGTTCCACCATACACCTCAACCATCCAAGCGCCAGGTGTTCATAATCAGCAATCCAAGGGCTATGAAGTGTTGACCATCATGTTCCCCAGTCAAAGCCAGCGTAGACTATCCCAAAAGTCAAAGCAGGCTTGATTCTTAATGGGCCAAATTGCTTCTTCAAACCTCCATTGGGTCTATCAACCCCCCGGTTTTCTTTCTATTTCTTTTTGCTTTCTTTTTATTTCCTTTTTATAATTATTAATTATTATTATTTAACTAACAAATAGCTATTTTAATAATTAATTCAGAAAACAAATATTTATAATATTTATTATTATGTATTAATTTCATTATTAATTTATTTTGTAAATAAAATACTAACAAATTAATTAGTTTAATTAGTTAATTTTAATCTTTTTTCACAATAAATAAAATAGGTTAGAATTAGGGTTTTCTCTTGACTTTTTATTTCTTTTCTTTTTATTTTTCATTAAAATATTAAAAAACACAAAAACACTTTTTTTTTTCTTTAATTAATTAATTAATTAGTAAATTAGGTTTAATATTTTCATTAAATTGCAAAAAAAGGACAAAACTTAAATTCTTTTCTCGAAAAAGGGTCAAAACCCTAAGGACGTCCTGATTAAATTTCTATTCGCGCATTATTATCTATTTTTGATCATATTGATGTATCTGTTTCCAAGGATGTAATAGTTAATTAGGATTTTGCCGTTTTCTTTTATTTTCCGCATTTATTTCCAAACGGGTTTTTGTTTTTGGCGATGTATAGACCCGTGCCTTGTAATAGCGTAGCTTTACCTTTCCGCACTTTATTTTCTGCACTCTTAACTGTTAATATGTATGAAAGACTTGTATGACAAATAAAATCAATCTGTAGCTCACAAATGCATGATCAAAGATAAACATAAACTGAAACAACACACATGCACATGCCACTCCTAGGGTACGCCTCACTTGTTGCCTCGACGTGGTCGTCAAGTATAGGGTGTTTTAGAGGTCGCCCTCCTGTCTAAAGATCCAGTTGCCTCGAAACGGTTGCCTCGGATAAAAAGGATCTAGGACATTAGGGTTACCGCTAAGGTGTCCTACTATTGCTTTGGTGACCACATTGTCCCTACAATCGAATTGACCCGAATACCTCCAACGATGGTGCTTCCTACTTCTCAATAGTGGGGTAGCACTATCTAAAGGACTCTTACACAGCCTAATTCCTTAGAGTAGGTAGATTCTCCTGGGTACTTGCTCTCTCAAACCAACGAAACAACTTTTCACACTGACACTTTCAAAAAGTTTTCAAACAAATATTTCATACATTCTTGAGGACAAATACAAGAGTTACTTAGAAATTTTTCAAACGAAACTTTTTTCAAAACCCACACACACTTGAAAAGCAAACAATTTTTTAAAACATAGAGTGAGCAAGTACCTAAGAGCCCGTGGATAACCACGGATAGAAAGGGTGCTAACACCTTCCCTTTCTATAAATCTACCTCCCGAACCGAGAAACATTCTCAAAGAAGGAATTTTGCTGTGCTTTTGTCCTTTCCATATTGGAGAACATAAAAGACGGTGGCGACTCTTGCTTACCGCGACATTTCTCGAACCAGCATGCTAAAAACAGTCAGTTCTATTTCCACCGATCACAGATAGTGATGCACAAGGTGCTATAAATGAACTGTTAAATGAATGCAAAATTCTGTGCAAAACTATCTCATCACAAAAGAAACAAATTTCATTGTTGGAAGAAAAATGTGGATCTATTGAAAAAGATCTCAAAGATGAAAAGCAAAAAGTTAGTGATGAAAAACAGAATTTTGTATGCACAAAGTGTGAATCTCTCTCTTTCCAAATTGTCCAATTGAAAAGGGTTATTGAAAGGTATGAAAAAGGACAAATTGGATTGGAAGGTGCTCTTAGCCAATAAAAATACTCAAATGACAAAAGTGGTCTTGGATACTCAAAATTTTCAAAACCAAGTACCAACAAGACCATCTTTGTCAAGGATAGCGATCAACCAACCAAAGAGAAAGAAATCACTCCCAAAATAGTTCATCACTATCCTAAAAAGAAAATAACCTCTAAGAAGAAATCTTATCCTTCTAGATATAGAAGTAAATTTGAACCTACTTGTTTTTATTGTGGTATTCGAGGACACACACCTAATACTTGTTATGTTAGAAACTTTGGCATGGCAAATGGGCATTATGCGTGGGTAAAGAAAGGAACTAATTATGAAGGACCCAAAGCAACTTGGGTACCTAACAAAACCTAATCTTGTTTTGTAGGTAAGCTTGACGACCACTTCAAATCTATGGTATCTCGATAGTGGTTGTTCCAAGCATATGACGGGAGATATCAACAAATTTTCACATCTAACGCTTAAGGCCAAGGGTTATGTGACGTATGGAGATAACATCAAAGGATGCAATCGATTGTCATCAAACGATAATCGATTGCATAGTCCAAATTTTTTATTTTTTTTCAGTTACACTCTCTTTTATTCCATTGTCATTACTATTATTTATTTTGTACAAGATTCTTATTCTCTTTTTTAATGTTTTAAGTGTTTGGTCAACAACTTTTAAATGCATAGTCCTTTCCTATGACAAAATTTTTGGATACTTACACACTCAAGAATCTTTATGCTACAAGTCTTTATTATTTTTGACTAAACCATTGAATGTCTTACCTAACCATTGAATGCATATCTCTCTATAAAAGCTCAACCAAAACCTAAACTTCATATATCCTATTTTATCTCAAGAAACCCTACAAACACCAAATACCCTTTCCCCTTCCAATTCTCTCATCTCTCACCATGTCAACATCAAAGAAAGGCAAGGGAAAAGCTTCTTCCTCATCTCAAGGTGATGATATCTCAAGACTCATTCCATCAAGAAGCCAAAGGGAAAGATTTGTGTCTCACTTTCAGAGGATGACGGTTCTTCTACCAAGGTTCGGTAATCTTGACAACTTTTATTCCGAATGCTTTAGTTTTCCAGCATTATTTAGATCTCAAGGGATATACAAGTTGATTGGTGTTAATGGACCCATTTACCCCACTTTGGTTAGAATTTTCTATAGTAATCTAACCATTAGTAGAGGATGTATGATTTCAAATGTCAAAGGGGTTCCTATAGAACTCACAGTGCAGAATTTTGGTGAAGCTTTGGGTATTCCAAATGATGGTGCTTGCATTAAACTTCTCTCAAATGCAAATCTGCCTGGCTACAACAAAAGAGACTTCTACTATGGAATTGCAAGAATTCCCGAGCGTGATTTTATTCAGAAAAGGCAAAGACTTATTGGTGGAACTCCGGAGAGGAACTCTTGGTCTGCAGGAATTCTCACTATTGATGATCGTTTGATCCACTACTTTTTTGCGTATGTGGTTATGCCAAAGTTCTCAAATATTTCCAATGTCAATGATTGTGAGATGCAGATTCTGTATGCGATGAAGAATGGGATTCAAATCAACTGGTCTTATGTGATTCTACATCATATGGCACTACATAATGAAAATGCTTTTGCCTTGCCCTATGGCTCCTGGCTTACCCTTGTGTTTGAGAAGTTCAATGTTCCCTTGTCTGGTGAACACATGGTGCCTATGACTAACCCCAAACATGAAATCACTCCGAAGAAAGTATGTAATACCAAAACCGGCGTAAAATTTGATCCGATTAATAGAACCATCTCATACATTCATACTCCTCCACAAAACCAACCTCAACAATAACAACCACTTCAAAACCAACCTCCACAACCAATGGAAAACTCCTACAATTGGTATCAACATGAACAACAACATGAACAATCAAGTTTTTGTCTATCTTCAATACATGAACAACAACATGAACAATCAATTTTCTCATCTCTATGCCCATACCAATGTCCCTCCTTATGAAGCTCAACCTTATCATTACCCTTTCATTCAACCTCAAACCAATGAAGGCAATGATGGTGAAGATCAAGATGATGAAGACGTTGTTGAAGGCATGGATGATTAGTCTTTAATTTCTTATATATCTTAGTACTTTATGTTCTTATGTTTTATGGCGTTTTTCAAGTTTCGTTTAAGACACTTCGTGTATTGTGATCCTTTTCATTTTGTGCACTTTGTTTCTGTTATATCTATGTATGCAAACTTTATTTATGCTATGTTGTTTCTATGTGCAAAATTTTTTTTATTTTCTTTCCCATTCCTTTTTGCTAATGACAAAGGGGGAGAAGACTTTGTAGTTTCTTTTGTGTTTCTCTAACACAAATTGCAGCAAACAAGCAATCTTCAAAACTCTCATGCAATAGGTCAAGGGGGAGTCTTTGACTTAGGGGGAGTTTTTAAACAACTTGATTAGAGAAAACCAAGATGCACTCCAAACTTCAAGAAATGGTTGTCATCATCAAAAAGGGGGAGACTGTGAAATCAAGCTTTCTAAATGTTTTGATGAAGACAAGCTAGCATGCAAAAATGAATGGATCAAGATAGAAGATTTATCTCAAGCAAAGATTCATTGATCAAGATCAACTTTTCAAGACTTATGACTTAAGGTATATGAAATTTTTGATCTTATGCTCTTAGTGCTCAAAACTATTTTTTATCATGCATTTACTTTATTAAAATAATATTTTGAGTATACACTATGTATGATTAAAGAAGGATATTTTAAATTGTTTAAAATCTTTGAAAATAATGATTTTTCAATTTTTGTACACAAGCAATCGATTGTCATACAACGACAATCGGTTGCATCCAAAAAACTTTTGATTCTGTTTGACATACAATTGGTTGTCGTCTAGCAGCAATCGATTGTCATGTGTTTTATTTTCAAATTTTTTGAACGTTGGCTTTAGAGCAACCGATTGCTCCTCAATGACAATCGGTTGTCATAGTTATATTTACAAATTTTTTAAACGTTGCTGTACTGCAATCGATTGTTGCTTTTGTGCAATCGATTCTTGTGCCTTAAATTTTGAAAAAAATTATTTTTCCAGCAACCTTTTGTAACACCTTTTCATGGCAATCTTTGTATCTTTTCATATACATTGTTTTAGTAAAAATGGTTTAAACATTGCTATGTTTCATTGAAGAGGTATTACTACACTATAAATTATTTTCATTTATAATTTTAAAAAACAAAAAATTAATCAAAAAAAAAACCACAACAATCACTAACAACTTTCTATTCTTTTGATCATACTCTTTATACTTAATATTATTTGTTCATCATTTTCATATGCATACTGAAAATTGTTCTTGAGCACTTAGAAGAGTATTCCATCTTAAATTTCATATTGATAAGAAAAGATCAATCAAGTGATTGACATTGCTCTTTCATTATTCAAACTCTTATACAAATCAAACAAACTATTGTACTTGTTTTTAGGGTTGTTGGAAACAAGAAAGACACTTAGGGAGGATTGTTCTCTTTGTGGTCTTAGTGAAAATCCAAGAGGATTGTTCTTGGTCCAAGAGGATTGTTCTTGGTTATTTGATAGTCTTTGTACAAATTACCAACAATAAGGAAATCTCTTTCATGTTGAAAGGGGACTGGAGTACTCTCGGACTGTGAGGGGAACCAGGATACATCATTGTGTTCTTTACTTTCCGCATTTACTGCTTTCATCACTTATTAGAAAAAGAAAGAAAAGAAACTCGTGCAAAAATATTCATACAATTCAGAAAAAGTTTTAAAGAACGTAATTCACCCCCTCCCCCTCTTAGGCGCATCTGAACTTACACATCTTTGGTCGATCAGGGGATGAATTGTGATATTGAATCTTGAACTGCTTGCACAAGGCGGTGATCATAGTATTGTTAAGGATTGTACCGTTATCAGTGATGATCCTTTCTGGGATACCGTACCGGAAAATGAGATTCTGCTTGATGAAGCGGGCAACAACATTCTTAGTAACGGATGCGAAGGAAGCTGCTTCGACCCACTTTGTGAAATAATCAATGGCCACTAGAATGAAGCGGTGTCCATTGGAGGATGTAGGCTTGATCTCCCCAATCATATCGATTCCCCACATAGCAAAGGGCCAAGGAGATGTTAAGACATTTAGAGGAACTAGAGGTACGTGCACCTTGTCTGCATAGATTTGACACTTATGGCAGGTCCGGGAGTATTGATAGCAGTCTACTTCCATGGTAGACCAATAATAGCCTGCCCGTAGGATTTTCTTCGCCATCGTATGCCCACTAGAGTCAGTGTCAAAGGTACCCTCATGTAATTCATCCATGATCTTTTCAGCTTCAATCTTGTCCACACAACGGAGCAGGATAGAATCATGATTGCGTTTGTACAGGATGCCATTACTTAGGAAGAACTTAGCAGAGAATCTCCTCATGAACTTTTTATCATTGACTGAAGCTCCTTCTGGATATTCTCGAGCCTCGAGATACCTTTTAACTTCGTGAAACCAAGGCTGGTCCACTACTTCTTCAGTATTAATCTCGTGACAATGTGCTAGTTCATCCATTTTTTCAATGGTGATCTGAGGAGCATCGTTATCCCAATTAAGTTTAAACATAGATGACATTATAGCTAAAGCATATGCTATCTGATTTTCTTCTCGCGGGAAATGCTCGAAGGTAATCTGCTCGAAATGTGGTAACAATGTCAAAACATGTTCTTTGTAAGGGATAAGATTAGGATGCTTAGTGTCCCATTCTTCTTTAATTTGGCTGATGAACAAAGCTGAATCTCCAAACACAACCAAAGATATGATTCCCAGGTCTATGGCAACCTTGAGAACAAAGATGCATGCTTCATATTCCGCCGTGTTGTTCGTGCATTTGAAGCAAAGTCTGGAAGTAAAAGGAGTATGGCATCCTTCCGGAGATATGAGCACCGCGCCGATACCGTTACCAAGTGAATTAGATGCCCCATCAAAGAACATGGTCCACCGGGATCCTTGTTCAAGTCCGTCATATGGTCTGATTCCTTCACAGTTGTCTATTGTCATGATGTCTTCATCCAGGAATTCAAACTTCATGGATTGATAATCTTCTACAGCTTGATGAGCAAGATGATCAGCTAGCACACTGCCCTTTATAGATTTTTGGGTCATGTATTGTATGTCATATTCTGTTAGGATCATTTTCCATCTAGCTATCCTTCCAGACAAAGCAAGCTTCTCAAAGATGTACTTTATCAGATCAATCTTAGATATGAGCAAAGTGGTATGAGTCAACATATATTGTCTTAGCCGGCGAGCAGCCCATACCAGAGCGCAATAAGTTTTCTCGAGCAGCGAATATCTGGTTTCACAGTCGGTAAACTTTTTGCTAAGGTAATAAATGGCGTGCTATTTTCGGCCAGACTCGTCATGCTGCCCCAATACGCACCCCATTGAGTTCTCTAAAACGGTCAGATACATGATTAGTGGTCTCCCCTCGACTGGTGGCATCAAGACATGAGGTTCTTGTAAATACTCTTTGATTTTGTCAAGAGCAATCTGGCATTCATCATTCTATCTGACTACTTGATCTTTCTTCAACAGTTTGAAGATTGGTTCACAGGTAGATGTTAGGTGAGAAATGAATCTAGCAATATAGTTCAGGCGTCCCAAGAACCCTCTGACTTCCTTCTCAGTACGAGGAGCAGGCATTTCTTGTATTGCTTTGACTTTGGCAGGATCAACCTTGATTCCTTTGTTGCTGACAATGAAACCCAAGAGTTTACTGCACCGGACTCCGAATGTGCACTTGTTCGGGTTTAGCCTTAACTTGTACTCCTTCAATCTGACAAACAGCTTTTGCAAATGATTAAGGTGTTCTTCTTCAGTTTATGATCGGGCTATCATGTCATCTACGTAGACCTCTATCTCATGATGTATCATATCATGAAACAAGGCTACCATGGCACGTTGATAGGTTGCCCGGAATTCTTCAGTCCGAATGGCATCACTTTGTAGTAGAACGTACCCCAATGTGTGACAAACGTAGTTTTCTCCATGTCTTCAGGTGCCATTTTGATCTGGTTATATCCTGATAATCCGTCCATGAAAGAAAATACTTTGTGCTGAGATGTATTATCAACCAGAATGTCGATGTGTGGTAGTGGAAAATCATCTTTAGGGCTGGCCCTGTTTAAATCTCTATAATCCACGCACATCCGTACTTTACCGTCCTTTTTAGGCATGGGAACAATGTTAGCAACCCATTGAGGATAGGAAGTAACAACCAGAAATCCAGCATTGAACTGTTTCATAACTTTTGCTTTGATCTTTTCTGACATGTCAGGTCTCATGCAGCGGACTTTTTGTTTCACTGGTGGACAGTCTTTTCTTGTGGGTAGACGGTGTACCACGATGTCTGTATCAAGTCCCGGCATGTCTTCGTATGACCAGGCAAAGATCTCAACATTATCATGCAATAGCTGAATTAGACGCTCCTTGACACTCGGCTCTAGGTTGGCACCCACTTTGATTTCCTTTTTGTCCTCCTCGGTACCCAAGTTGATTGTATCCAATAGTTCCTCATGAGGTTGGATAGCTCTTTCCTCTTGTTGTAGCAGTCTGGCCAATTCCCCTGGCACTTCACAATCTTTCTCACCTTCGTATTCGGCTTGGTAGATCAGATCTTCAGAGTCCCTGAAGGTCATAGCAGTATCGTTACCCATGGGATCCGGAGTGGAGGGATACCTGCATTTGTGAGTGTGGGTGTGTGTAAGAGTATAGCCACCTTTAAACAAATAAAATGAAAAAGAAAGACAATGAACACAAAAGTTTATATGTGAAAAACGTCCATGATTCATTAAATGTCATATGAAGATGAAATAAAAACCCTTACAAATGGACCATTGTGCCTCGGGTAAGACACAAGGTTGAAAATGTACGAATTGTTTGTGAATTATTACAAGTCCAACAGAAATGTTTAAAAGATAAATTACTGAGAGATGAAAGTTATTGGGACAAAGTCTTTGGCTTCCCAGTTGCGGAGTCCCCCATTGACAGTAGGAAATATCCAATCTTCCAATATGCCCTCTTCTTCACTGTCCTCTAATGCATTGACTCCTTGGTGGCTAATCTTTACAGGCGGCCCTCCAGCACGGACACGATGCACAGCCTTATGAGCAGTTAAAGTAAACCCCAAGCCAAACTTGTCTGATTTGTACGGAATGTCCGGAAGCTGCCCCCAGATGGTGCATCCACCTTCTTCAATTACTACCTTTGCATCCTTGAGAGATGACATCTGAAGCAGAGGTCTTGTAATCATGGGTACTGAGGACACTGTCTTGGTTGCCGCTATCTCTTGAGTAACCTCCTCGAAATGTTGAAAAGGAGTTTCGATGAACTCGCCGTCTAATTCCACATATCGGAAAGAATTCAGATGACTAATCATGTATTCCTCTTCGCCATGGACAATTATGATCTTCCCTTGGACATGGTACTTTAGCATTTGATGCAGAGTGGAAGTGACAGCACCGACATTGTGAATCCAAGGCCGTCCTAACAGACAAGAATAGGAGGGACAGATGTCCATCACGTAGAAAGTCGAGTTGAAAGTCTCAGTTCCCACCTTTATCGGGATGTCCACCTCCCCGTGGACCATCCTTTTGGAACCATCAAAGGCTCTCACAACTATGTTGCTAGGTTTCAGGGTTAAGCCTTCACAATCCAATCTGTCAAGGGCTTTCTTTGGTAAGACGTTCAAACACGAACCAGTGTCTACCAATACATGAGCTAGGGTTGTTCCTCTGTACTCCACCGAGACATGCAAAGCATCATTGTGTTTTCTCCCTTTTGGTGTTAGATCTGCGTCGGAGAATCCTAAACCATTATCAGCTGTTAAGCTAGCCACACATTCTTGGAATTGGTCAGCGGATGTTTCTTGTGGTACATGGGCCGTTTTTAGAAATTTTACCAGAGCTATTGCATGTGCTTCTGAACACAACAACAAAGCCAACATGGAGATCTTCGAGGGGGTTTGCCCCAGCTGTTCAACCACATCATAATCACTCTTCTTGATTATTCTCAGGATTTCTTCCATCTCTTTTTTGGAGGTTTCAGGGATGATCAATGGTTGGGCCTTCGTCCTGACAGGCTCTTCTTGAATCCCTTTTCCCCGAACATCAGCAGTAACAACATTGGTGGGGATAACAACAGGGGTTGTGTCTTCTTCAATGATGGGCGTACTTGCGGATATGATTATTGGTGTAGAGGTAACCTTGGGAGCAGCTACGGGTCCAAAAATTGCCTTTGGAGGGGCAATCTCTAGAGAGAAGATTCTACCACTGCGGGTAATCTTGCTTGTTCTGGAAATGTTGCCAATGTCGGAGTTGTCTTATTCAGAGCTCTCTTCAGTCAGTTCATCTTGTTTAACACCATGGTAGTAGATTTCTCCACCGTAGTTCCATGGTATTGTTTTATCAGACTCATACGGGACTGGCCCGGGCATTGTAATCTTCAGTGGTGTAGTCTTCGGAGCTGATGTAATCCTAACGAGTCTTTTAGGGACCCTGGAAGGATTGGCGAAGATGGTTATAATCGAAACATCTTTAACAGGAATTGGTAAAACAAGAGCTTTTTTGAATAGAATTTCTTGGTTATCAATCAAGCGTTGGATACCTGTCTTCAACAGTGGGCAATTGGTCAATGAGGATAAGCAATGATGGCAATCTTCCTTACAACCTGGGAAAACCCCAGATTTCAACAAGTTCAATTTGATGATCAGGAGCGGAGTCAACAGTTCATCCACTGAGGCAACAAATAAATCTTCCTCGACAACATTGGCATTGTGACCATGCCTTGGCATCGGAGCAGAAATAACATTTGGTTTTTCCGGTGCATCAAACTCAACTTCTTTGGCATCTATCAGGTCTTGGATTTTGTTCTTCAGAGCCCAACAATTGTTGGTGTCGTGCCCTGGACTTTCAAAATGGTATGCACATCTAGCATTCAGATGGTAGTGAGGAGACGCAATATTGGGATTCTTTGGGGCCTCTTTCAGATTTGCTAGATTCAACTTCAAAAGATGTGGTAGAACCTGAGCTGGAGTCATGTTAATCCTGGTGAATTGCCGAACTGGCCTTTCCACCCTTGGCTGATTAGTTCTTAGTTGATTGGTTCTTGGCTGGTCAGATGCATATTTTTGAATCATAACGGCCCCCACTGCTGGTCGGCGTTCAACTCTTCCTTGACCCCTCTGTGAATAAACAACAGACACTTCCTTCTTTCCCGTGAAAGGTTTTCTTATAGCAGCAGAAGCAGACGCATCCTTTTGAATCTTCCCGCTCTTTATACCAGCCTCCACTCTTTCTCCGGTTAAAATCAGTTCAGTAAACCCAGCGGATGAACTTCCAATCAGGTGGTTGAAGAAAGGACCTGACAGGGTACCCAAGAACATATCCACCAGCTCTCTCTCAGACAGAGGGGTTGTACTCTTCCGGCTAAATCTCTCTATTTTTGAGCATATTCTTTGAAACCTTCATTTGAAACCATACCCATACTCTGAAGTTAAGTACGGGTTGGTGCCAAATCTACGTTGTATTGGTACTGCTTATAGAAGGAAGCAGCAAGGTCTTCCCAATTATGTACATCAGCTCTGTCTAATTGGTAGAACCAATCAAGCTGGGTTCCGGATAAACTGTCCTGAAAGAAATGGACCCATAAGTCTTTGTCGGTAGAGTGCGGCTGAATTTTCCTCACGTATGATCGGAGGTGCATTTTGGGACATGACACCCCATCATATTTAGCAAATAGCAGCACTTTAAACTTTGGTGGAATCACAATTCCTGTCACCAGCCCCAATTCCTCAAAATCTAACCCTGGTACTTTCTGTATTTCCATAGCAGCTAGACGTTCTTCCAGATGTCGGTATTTATCGTCCGTTGGAGGATACTGCTCCTCAGAATAATCCTCCTCTTCCTCAGATTCAGATGGAACTGCTGTCTCCTTCCCTTTTCTTTCCCCTTCATCAGATGTTGTCGGAAAATCCAAGGTCCTCCAAGCTTGTCCCTAAAATCTTCTACCCATGATTACCACGCCAGTTGGTTTCTTTTTCTTTTTGTATTTTGCTAGGAGAGTCTTCAGCTCCTCTTGCCCCTTGGCTAGGGTGGTGAGTAGCTGCTGGAACTACATGTTTTGATTTTAGAGATCTTTGACCGTCTGTTTAAGATCCATCTTACTGAAATAAACAGTAGAGAGATGAGGAAACTTGTTGCAAAGACATGTTTATGTTTATGATGAATGTTGCGTGCATATGTAATGCATTCAAGGATTTTAAAAGATTCAAATTTGTTTAAACAAAAAGGAAACACACGTTATATTAATAAAATAGAGTTGGAGTACATCAATGTCGCCTGGGCAAAATAATACAATGATCTAAGATGAAAAAAGTAGTGTGCATCCTCTTCGGCCCAATGTAGGCATTTAGAGTTCGCTCCTCCTAAAGTAGCCTTGTGAGCTCCAAAACCTTCTTCTCGCTTGCGTAGAATTGGGCTTCAAAAGTATCACGCTCTCCCTTGAGTTGTATCCAATCCCTTTGCAGGTCTTCAAGAGATGTGGGCATGTCAGGATGTAGGATAGTGTATGGAACTTGTCCCTCCTGAACAGGCTCAACAATCACTGGTAGAATAGAAGGATAAGGCATCATAAGACTTTGAGAGCAGGTTCGTACCCACTTGAGGTAAGGCTCAAGAGGGATCAAATTCTTGTGGCCCAAAGTCTTGCTATCCACCTTGTTTAGCATCCTCTAAGCTCGGATGAATCTCTGGCGAAGACCTTGATCGTCGTTGTCATAGTCGAAAACGAAACATTGAATCAGTATATCATGTGGGCCATCCCTCCGGGTATAACCAAACTGTCTTAGAGCCAAGCACGGGTTGTAGGTGATGCCTCCCCTAATGCCAAGTAGAGGGACATTAGGGAATTCCCCACAATGGTCGACAATGATAACATTCTCTCTAGATCGAGAACACCAATGAATATCAGAATGTTTAAGCGTCATCAACCTTTGTGACCACCTCAAACCTTGCTCATTCTTCAAGACTGATTGGGGAAGATGAGAAATAAACCATCTTGCCAGGAGAGGAGTGCAGCACATGAGAACACCTCTTTTCCTCATTGTACGAGTGTGAAAAGAGTGTAAGATATCCCCAAGCAATGTAGGCACCGGATTGCGTGACATGAAGATCTTAACAGCACTCACATCTACGAGTTGGTCAGGGTTTGGGAACAAGGACATCACATAGATAAGAAGAGCTACAATCTCCTAAAAAGCTTGCAGGTCCAAGGAATTCCAACCGTCTTGTGCCTTCTCAAATAAGAACTTTGCCAAGAAACCTTTGACACCACTTCTAGTTTCCCAATGGGTTGTGACATCAGATGGTTGCAAGTGCAGGGCTTGAGCAACCTCTTATGGCTTTGGATCTCTTTCCGTACCGTTGAAAGGTAGTTGAATGAGAATAGGAATCCTCAAGAGTTGAGAGAATTCTTCCAAAGTAGGCACAAGCTGGTAGTCAGGAAATGTGAAGCAGTGATGCAGAGGGTCAAAGAACTGGAAGAGAACCTTCACCATATCTTCCTCTGTGTTGGAGGTAACCAAGTTGAGTAGACGACCATGCCTCTCGGTAAATGGAGAATTCTCAGAGATCCTTGCAGCTAGCTCTTTGAGTTGTGGAGGAATTCTCACAAGGTTGACCTGGATAGTTTTCCTGCGAAGTGAATCCATATCCTACAAAACAAGAACAAAGATGAATTTCCAAAACCCTTGAAATGGTTAGTGGATTCATATGATGCTCATGATGTCCATGATGTTATGCACAAGTATATATGTACAAGCAAATCACACAAATTCCTAGTTTAGGCTTGCATGGGGTTTCATAGGTAAGTACCCTCTTGAAGTTTAGTTGGCTCAACCTGTCCTAATAATAGTAACCGAGTTCTAAGGAGCTCAATATCACTGGATTATTTTCTTTGTTCATAGTTTTAGTTCAAGCCTCTTTACTAGCGACCAAAATATCCTAAGAAACCAACCCTCAATGAGTGTAGTATCGAGTATCTACCAACTTCGGACTGCACCAAAGTCGGTCATCTCACTACATCCTAAAAGGCCAAGTTGGTCAAGTAAAGGTTCTAGAAGTTCATTAGTGCTTCATGACATCACTCAGCGGCCCCGTATTCTCTTTGATTGACTCAAAGGCTACCGGTACCCACAAATATGTCGCACTAACATAGCTATTGCTTAGACCGTGTCGGTATACCCTGCACAGTTTCCATAATGTATTGCTATTTACCTATAATGTTTCCCAAATCCGGGTGGAGGATTCAAACCCAAACAATGGAACCAAAATTTAAATCAAACAAGTCAAACAATTGTAAGAAAATAAAGGTGATCTAAACCCTAAGGTAACCCCACTTTTATAAATCTTCCCCAGCAGAGTCGCCAGTTCTGTGATATGGTGGGAGAACTGACTTGGGTGTTTTGCGTTTGTGTTTGCAAAATGTCGCGGTTAGCCAGAGTCGCCACCGACTTTTATTTTATCCAAAAGGAAAGGTAAAAAAGCACAAGAAAGACCTTTGAGATGTTTTCTTGACTTCAGGGGGTAGATTATGAAAAGGGAAGGTGCTAGCACCCTTTTCATCCATGGTTTTCCATGGCCTCTTAGTTACTTGCTTAGATCACTTGCTTTGTTTTGTTTGAAATGGTGTTTGGTGTGATTTTGAAAGTATTTTGTAAAAGAGGCATTTGTTTAGGCAATCTTTGTAATGATTCTCGTTCGTAAGAATGTATACAAAGATGTTTGTCTTTTGAAAATGTTTTCAATGTTTTGTAAGATGTTTTGAAATGTGTGAGTGTTTGTTTTTGAAAATAGCAAGGGTTGTTTTGAAATGGAGCAAGTAACTTAGAAGCTATCTACCTACTCAAATGTCTTTCTTATGAATTTTCATTCCTTTGATGTTGTTGACTTACCATTGATTTGGTAAGCAACCCTATCTTTGGATGTTAGCGGGACGGACGTGGGTCATCATATAACCATGATAGCAATGTTGCCAAGTATATTAGCATTTTTGAGGGACCAAGATCATTTTGTTTTAGGAAACCTTTGTATAGCGTCATCGAGAGACTATGATCTTATTTTTATTTTGTTTTGCCAAGATACTTCGCATACATAACATGGCCATTTTATTTTAGGCAACCAAGTGGGTGAAACCCTAAGGGTGCTTGTGTGCAAAGTGTGTCATTTTTCATGCTTTTGATTTGTCTTGTATTTAGGGTTTTCTATTTATTTTGTTTTTGTTCTTGTCATGCAAACCCTAATTACTAAACATAGTATATAAAGCGATAAATTGTGTAAAATAAACTAAGTTATTACAACAATTATTATGGGAGGGGGGATACAAGTTTTGAATGGGGATTTTGCACAAATATAAACCTAAAAATATTATTACAACCCAATCGAATATTGCGCGAATTAAATAAATAATACAAGTATTTAAAATGCAATGCGATGTATTTATGTAAAAAATATTTTGGTATTTGTTTTTTGTATGAGAAAATAATTTAATTTAAACCCTAAAAAATAAGGAAAAAATAGTATTATTTTTGGAGGGGTGAAACCCTAGTTTTTAATTAAAAGAAAATAATGTTTCCTATTATTATTTTGCACATTTTTTGTATAAGAAAATAATAAATAATATTATATGTAAATATTTAAAATTAAATATGTATAAAAATAAGTATTTATGAGTATAAATAGTATAATAAAAATATTAAGTATTTTTAAATATATTTACAAGTTATTTAAGAAAATAAAATCTATTTATCAAAATAAATTAATTTTTATGTAAAAAAAATAATAAAAAAATAAAATAAAATTGCAAAAAATAAAGAAATTATTTTTAGGATTTTTATTATTCAGAAAAAATAAATAAAAGCTATAAATATGAAAATATGGAAAAAAAATATGAAAAATATAACAAATAAGCCATGGGGTGCAAATAGTATGTCAGGGGGGTGCAAATAGCAAAACCAAAAAAGGCCAGGCGCCAAGAAGCCCAGAACAGTATGCATATGTACAGCTTCGTTATGATATGGACTACATTTTTTCTTCACAAATCGTGGCTTGAGGATGCCTATTCAGAGAGATAGAGTTCAAGAAAATACCTCCTTCAACTGGACTCGAATAGAGCAATGTATGGACTTTAATGGAGGCCTGAGGATTGTTTGAGCTTCCTTGAACTTCCCTGAAGCTATTCCAATGCTAATCTTGCTTTGAGGATGGATGGAATTCTCTGGACAAGTCAAGCTGCAAGCTTCCAAAGTGAAAATGGTGGATACTGAAACAGGGGTTACAGAACCAGGGTGATGGCTTGGATTGCTTTGGTATGATGTGTATGAGATGTTTCAAAAGTTTAAACACAAAACGCATGAGCCAAATGAGAGTTGGCTGTGCTTTTGCAGATTCTGAGTGTTTGGACAGAATTTTGGTGTTTGAGTTTTGGAGAGTTTCAAGTGTCAAGCCATCGTGCTAATCCTTGCAATAAGTTTGTATATTTGTATAGAAAGGATCCAAAGTCAACCCTTACTAGCTGTACAAGATTTTGACCTTTTGGCAACTTTTCTTGCATTTGAAGTAAAGTGAAGTGACCATACTTACATGCTTGTCCTTGCTTGCTTGAGAGCTGAAATGCACTTGTACAATTTGCTTGAGACTTGTGTACATTGCTTGCACCAAGGGAACAGGTTCATTGCTCAAGATTGACAAAGTTGCAAAAGCTTCTCTTTATGAAAATGGCAATGTGAACTTTATGCCTAAAATGGAATTATCTCTTGTACAAAGCTTCAAAAGCAAAGATAATGCCTTTGTCAACTGAGTTTGAATTTAATTATGGAGTGTAAAGTGAGCTTAGGACCTGTAAAGAAAGATACAACCATCATAGATCTGATTTGCAACTTGATGTTATGTGAAAATGGCTTGAACAAAAAGTGAGAAAATGCCAACTTCCTCTCTTCGATTCTCCCTAACCAAAAATTATCTTGGAGAGTTCTGTGACATTTTGGAAAGCTTGCAATATGCTCTATAATCCATATTTGAATGAATTTTGAGATACCTCTTGGAACTAGGTGAAAAGTTGCCATGAAATTGGGTCAAAAACCTACCTAAATTAGGGCAAAATTTCACTAAGTTATTTAGTTCATGAGCATGTATTCACAAATTTATATCTTGAGATCCAAGCATCTTTATGGAAAACTTTGTGAAGCAAAGTTGTAGATTTCATGGAGGACTACAACTTTCATGTTGGGAACTTTTCTTGAATCAAAATGCATCATGGTGAAAAAGTGGTGAAAAGTTGGGAAAAAGTAAGAAAATTTTCATACTTAGAAAAATTCTAAGTTATGAAAATTTTCAAATTCAAAACCCTAATTTTCAAATTTGATTTTCTTGGTGAACAAGTTTCATATTTTGACATATCTTGATGAACTATGACCCTTGGTACTTGATTTTAACCAAAAAGTCAATGTTTGACTTTTCAATATACAATTGACTTTTGATCAGTTGATTGCAAATTTCATCTGTCAATCCTATGAACTTGAGATCTTTTGAACCATGTAATTAGGTCAAGATGATTCCATTGAATCCTTGAAATCATGCTTGAACCCAAATGGTCATTGGCTAGGTTAAAAATCAAAAATTGCCTTTTCTCAGTCAAAAACCCTAATTTTGACCATTTTGCCCTTTTGATGATTTGATCAAATTTCTTGAGGAATTGTGATCCAAACTTAATCAAATGGTACATATGAGTCTAGAATGTTAATGTGGATAAAAAATTATGAAGTTTGACTATGAATTGGCCATGGTTGACTTTTTCCCCAATACAGCTGATGTTGTACCCCAAAATTTGCCTTCCTTCAGGAATTCATCCTGAACTCTCAGATTTTCTCTTAAACAAAGCCAGGCCCTTTATTATCATTCCTTTCCAAGTAAACAATTTACAAGAACAAAATATTCATTTGCAAGCTTAAAAGGCAAAACTTTTGCCTTGGAAAAGTTAAATTCTAAATACTTAGAATTTTCTCTAAAAAAGGTGTTTAAGAAGAAAATGGCACTTCAGAACTTCTGAACCAACCTCCAGGAAGAAACGGTCAGAAGTTGCAAACTTGGCTCAGCATATAACATTCAGTCAGAACATGGCTCTTTCAGCAGTTACGCAAAGTTCATCCAGAGTTTATTAGAGAAGTGTAAAGAAGGCAACAAAGCCTGAAACTCTTTCAGAAGGTAATGGGATCATAAGGTAATGGGATCAGCAGATTGGGTAAAATACTGAAGCAGGATCACTGAGTCCAGAGTCTTTAAAGGCATATCAAAGGAGCATACTGGAAAACTCTCAGAGCTTGCTGAGGCAGCAAGAGGCCAAGGTCAGAGCTTGGTTTACATTGTTTTTAGTGAAGCAGAACTGCTGGCTCAGGTTTTAGGTAATGATGCAAAATCTCCTATTACAAGATTTTTGATGTTGATAAATCTCATCACCACTTAATGCTCATTAATGCTCACAACCACTCCTGAGCATTCATCCAAGGGGTCTCTCCACGTGTGGCCTATTAAACACCTTTGTACAGGTTTAGGCATGGGTCTATGCGCCACTTTTCGCCTATAGGTGTCACTTCTCCTCAGTCCTTGCTTACTGTTCCAGCCTAGGCTGAAAAGCTGTCCATCATCATAACTTTTCATGAACTTCCTTCAAAAACAAGTTAACCTCTACTGCATAATATTGGCGCCATTTAACGTTCAAAAATCCACAAAGCCTTGCCTATAAATAGGACACCATTGTCCATCACAAAAAAAAGGGGAGAAAGGAGGTGAAAAAACATCCAGAAAAAATTGCAAGAGGAGAAACAGAAAACTCTAGTAAGAGAAAAAACCGTGTGAATCTCTGTCCAAAAATCCCTGGTATTTGCACAAACTTTGAGCTTCCTGCTTCCAAACTTCATTAATACTCAGTTTTCTTTGTGACCAAAGAACACCCATACAGTCTCTGACCATACATACACATACTTTTTCCATCCACCCATCCTAAAAAAGAATCTGTCCAGAACACCATCAGAGCTAAAGCTAGCTCCCACTCACAGATTTTTTTCAACATCCAGGTAAGCACCTGCTGACTTTCATCATGCTGTTAAGCATCATCAGCTTTGCATGCTCAATAAACACAATGTAAATATCATGTTGTTGCTATATGCGTTCTGAGGATTTTCATACCTCTGAATGCTTAAGTAGGAAGTGAATCAATATAGAACCTGCCTGTGGCCTTGTTGGTTCTGTCCTCTGATAACACTTTGACACTTGTTGAGACTGTCCTAGGCATGCCTTCTGTTTTGTGGAAAAATAATAAAACTGCAGATGTTCTGGCTAGCACAGGGAGAAGCCAAGTTCTGACTTTGACGTTAGCACATCTGAAGCCTGTTTTGCTGTCAATAATATCAGAACTTCTGAAAATTATTGTATTTCCAGCAGGGTCAGAACTTCTGACTTCCCCACTAACAAACTTTTGTCTTGCAGCGCATGGGGGTCAGAACTTCTGACCTTCCCACTAACAGGTTTCTGTTTTGCAGGTGCCAGAGTCAGAAGTTCTGACTCATACATTTTCACCAACAGGTTGATAATCTTGCAGCAGGCTTGGGTCAGAACTTCTGACTTCCTCTCAGTAGCGCGCTAGCCCTCTCTCTCTTTCTCTTTTTCTTCCCCTTGTTATTTTCTTTTCTTATCTATTTTTCTCGTTGAACCACCCCCATGTACAAATGTGTATCCCCCATCCCCTAAATATTGTAATAGCGTAGGATTTTACATTTCCGCATTTTATTGCTTTCAAATGTAAATGCTAGTAATTAGGATGTGTATGGCAAGATAAAATCAATGAAATAGAAAATCCTAATTCAAGACAAAATCTTGCATGCAATAAAACACACTTGCACACAAACACCTCTTAAGGTATCTCCACTTGGTTGCCTAAACAAATGGCCATGGTTGCATGTTGAGTATCTATTGGCAAAACAAAAACAAAACAAAAGATCATAGTCCCTCGATGACGCTATCTTGGTTGCCTATACAAAATGATCTAGTCCTTCAGAAAAAGTGCTAAAGGTACTTAGCACAATTTCTATCATGGTCTCTACGATGACCCGCGCCTGTCTCGTTTAACATCCTAAATACAAGTTTGCTTACCAAATGCAATGGTAAAACAACACTGTCAAAAGGGTTAAAAATGTGTAAGAAAGACTCTTGAGTAGATAGGGTAGACAACTCTTAGTTACTTGATCAAAAACTTGCAAAAGCATCCTTGATATTTTCAAACACACTTCACAACACAATTTCAAAACATTTCCCAAAACAAATTTTCAAATATTGAAACATCTTTTCAAAAGACAATACACCTTTGTATACATTCAAACAAGAATCATTACAAAGGTTGCCACAACGATGGCCTCTTTTCAAAACATTTTTCAAAAACACACACAAAGCACCATTTCAAGCAATTGAAAAGCAAAAGCAAGTGATCTAAACAAGTAACTAAGAGCCCATGGATAACCATGGATGAAAAGGGTGATTGCACCTTCCATTTTCATAATCTACTCCCTGAACCCAAGAAAACATCTCAAAGATCTTTCTTGTGCTTTTTGACCTTTCCTTAGGATAAAATAAAAAGTCGGTGGCGACTCTTGCTAAACCGAAACATTTGCGAACACAAACGCAAAATCCCAAGTCAGTTCTACCACCGTATCACAGAACTGGCGACTCTGCTGGGGATGTTGAACTTTAAAAGTGGAGTAACCTTAGGGCTTAGATTACCCTTGTATGCTTATCTTGTTTGCTTTGATTGCTTTACATTTCGTTCTCTTGTTTGGGTTTGAATCCTCCACCCGGATTTTTGGGAAACATTCATAGGTAAATAGCAATACGTTGTGGAAACTGTGTGGGGTATACCGACATGGTTGAAGCAATAGCTATATTAGTGCGACATATTTGTGGGTACCGGTAGCCTTTGAGTCAAATCAAAGAGAATACGGGGCCGCTGAGTGATGTCATGAAGCACTAATGAAATCTTAGAACCTTACTTGACCATCTTGGCCTTTTTAGGGGTAGTGAGATGACCGGCTTTGGTACAATCCGAAGTTGGTAGATACTCGATACTACACTCATTGAGGGTTGTTTTCTTGGAAAATTTTGGTTGCCAGTTAAGTGGCTAAACCAAAACAATGAACATAGAAAATAATCCAGTGATATTGAGCTCCTTAGAACCCAGTTACTATTTATAGGACAGGTTGAGCCAACTAACTTCAAGAGGGTACTTACCTATGAAACCTCATGCAAGCCTGAAACTAGGATCTTGTGTGACTTGTTTGTACATATGCTTGTGCATGCATCATGAACATCATAAAGCATCATATGCATCCACTAACCATTTCAAGGGTTTGGATCTTCATCTTTGTTCTTGTTTTGTAGGTCATGGGGTCTCTTCACAGGAAAACGATTCAAGTCAACCTTGTGAGAATCCCTCCTCAACTCAAGGAGCTTACTTCCAAGATTCCAGAGAATTCTCCCTTCAGTGAAAGACATGGTAGACTTCTCAATTTGGTCAACTCCAACATTGAAGAAGACATGGTGAAAGTTCTCTTCCAGTTCTTTGACCCCTTACACCACTGTTTCACATTCCCTGATTACCAGCTAGTACCTAATTTGGAGGAATTTTCTCAACTCCTGAGGATTCCTATTCTTCATCAACTACCCTACAACGGTACAGAAAGAGAACCAAAGCCTGAAGATGTTGCTCAAGCCTTACACTTGCAACCATCTGATATCAAAGGTCATTGGTTGCAAGCTTTTGAGGAGATTGTAGCACTTCTCATCTATGGGTTGGTCTTGTTCCCAAATCCTGATCAACTTATAGATGTGAATGCCGTCAAGATTTTCATATCCCGGAATCCTGTGCCTACATTGCTTGGGGACATCCTACACTCATTTCACACACGAACAATGAGGAAAAGAGGTGTTCTCATGTGTTGCACTCCTCTTCTAGCAAGGTGGTTTATTTCTCACCTTCCCCAGTCAGTTTTGAAGAATGGGAAGGGTTTAAGGTGGTCACAACGGTTGATGACCCTCACACATTCTGATGTTCATTGGTGTTCTCGGTCCAGAGAAAATGCAATCATCATTGATCGCTGTGGAGAATTCCCTAATGTCCCACTACTTGGAATTAGGGGAGGCATTACCTACAACCCCTATTTAGCTCTGAAACAATTTGGGTATGCCCGAAGGGATGGCCCTCATGATATGTTGATTCCTGACTTGGTTTTTGACTTCGACAACAATGCGCAAGGACTTCGACAAAGTTTTATCTGAGCTTGGAGGATGCCCAACAAAGTGGATAGTAAGACACTGGGGCACAAGAATTCCATCCCCCTTGAGCCTTATCTCAAGTGGGTACGAACCCGCGCCCAGAGCCTTATGATGCCTTAGCCTCACATTCTCCCCGTGATAAAAGAGCCTGTTATGGAAGGAGAGCTTCCATACACCCTCCTACATCCAGACATGCCAACATCATTGGAAGAATTGCAAAAGAGTTGGATACAACTCAAGGAAGAACGGAACACTTTTAAATCCAGCTTCTATGCCAGCGAGAAGAAGGTTTGGGAACATACCCACCGACATCATGAAGAGGAAACTCTTAATACTTACATCGCACCAAAGAGGATGCGTAATGTCTTTTTACATTAAGAATTTTGTAATATTTTGCCCATGGGGTATTTATGTACTAACAAATTTCTTCTTAAAATGACGTGTGTTCTTTTTGTTTGCAACAAATTTGAATTTCTGAATCCTTGAATGCATTACATGAATAACATATCATTCATCATATGCATAAACAGGTCTTCACACCAGGTTTCCTTATCTTTCTGCTGTTTATTTCAGCCAGATGGATTTAGAGCAGACGGTTAAAGATCTGCAAGCACATAATTCTCAATTCCAACAACTCCTCATGACCTTAGAAAAGGGTCAAGAGGATCTTAAAGCACTGTTGGAAAAAGAGAAAGGTAAAGAGAAAAAGAAGAAAAGGACTGGTATGGCCACTATGGGGAGAAGGTTTGAAAGCCAGGCTAGAAAGGTCCTCGAGTTCCCTTCGACGTCTGATGAAGGGGTTAGTAAAGGAAAAGGAGTTGCAATGCCCTCCGAATCTGAAGCTGAAGAAGAAGAAGAGGAAGAAGAGGATGAAAATTACACTGAATAGCAATACCCTCCGGTGGATGATAAGTATAAAAATCTTGAAGATCGGTTGGCAGCCATGGAGTTGCAAAGGGTTCCCGGGTTAGATTTCGAAGAACTAGGGTTGGTCGCTGGGATCGTCATTCCTCCCAAGTTCAAAGTACCTAAATTTGCTAAGTATGACGATTTGTCCTATCCGAAGATGCATCTGAGATCCTACGTCAGAAAGATCCAACCTCACTCTTCTGATAAGGATCTATGGGTCCACTTTTTTCAAGATAGCTTGTCGGGTATGCAATTGGACTGGTTCTATCAACTTGAGAGATCTGATGTTCATAACTGGGAATATTTGGCTGCTGCTTTCTACCGACAATACCAATATAACGCAGATTTAGCGCCTACTCGTACTCAACTATAGAGTATGGGTATGGCCTCTAATGAGGGATTTAAGGAGTATGCCCAGAAGTGGCGGGATTTGGCTGGAAAGGTGCAGCCACCGTTGTCGGATAGAGAGCTGGTTGACATGTTTTTGGGGACCCTGTCAGGCCCATTCTTTAATCATTTAATTGGGAGCTCATCTATAGGGTTCACCGAATTAATACTGACAAGTGAAAGGGTCGAAGCTGGCATTAAGAGTGGTAAAATTCAGAAGGATGCCTCCGCTTCCACTGCTATTAAGAAGACCTTCCCAGCCAAGAAAGAAGCTTCTACTGTTTATTCCCAGAGAAATCAAGGAAGGACAGAGCGCCAACCAACGGTGGGGGATGTGATGATTCAGAACTCTTCAACTGATCAACCTTACAACAATCAACCAAGAGCTAATCAGCAAAGGGTAGAAAGGCCACAACGACAATTCACCCGAATCAATATGACACCAGCTCAAGTCCTCCCTCGTCTGTTAAAGTTGAACCTTACAACTTGAAAGAAGCGCCGAAAAACCCCAATACCTCTTCTCCTTATTATCATTCCAATGCAAAATGTGCATACCACTCGGACAGTGTAGGGCATGATACCAACAACTGTTGGGCTCTTAAAAACAAGATCCAAGATTTGATAGACGCCAAGGAAGTAGAGTTTGATGCTCCCGAAAAACCTAACATGATATCCGCTCCTATGCCAAAACATGGTCATAATGTCCATGTCGTTGTGGAAGATCTTCATGTTACCACTGTTGATGACCTATTGACTCCGTTGCCAATGATTAAAGTGAATTTAATGAAAGTCGGGATATTTCCAGGCTGTGGAAAAGACTGTTACTTTTGTTCAAACTTGCAAACTGACTGCCCACTGTTGAAATCAGGCATCCAGCGCCTGATGGATACCCAAGAGATCCTCTTTCAAAAGACTCCTGTTGATACTATCACTCATGTTACTCTTGTTACCTTTGTTACTCCAATCAATGACATTGCTATAATAACAATCTCCGATGATCTTTCCAATACCTGCAAAAGGCCTGTTAAGATTACGCCTGATCCTAAGTTTGTATCGCTGAAGATTACCATGTCGGGGCCTATCCCGTATAAATCTAACAAGACGATACCATGGAATTACGGAGGAAAGATCTTCTACCATGGTATCAAGCAGATCGAATCGACCGAAGATAATTCCAAGGAGGGAACCCTTGATGTAGGGAATATTGCGGGAACGAGCAAGATAACTCATAGCGGAAGGATCTTCTCTCCGGAGATTGCTCCTCCACGGGCAGTCTTCGGACCCTCAAGAGTTTATGTGCCTGTTAAGCCATCTGTGCAAAGTCCGGTAATTGAAGAAATCGACGCTCCCGAAGCTAGACCCTCTGTTGTTACTACCGATAAAGGTAAGGGGATCCAAGAAGATCCTGTCAGGACGAAGGCTCAGACTGTGGTTATCCCCGAGACCACCCAAAAAGAGATGGAAGAAATCTTAAAGAAAATCAAGAAGAGCGACTACGATGTCATAGAGAAGCTAGGGCAAACCCCTTCAAAAATCTCCATGCTGGCTCTCTTACTCTGCTCCGAGGCTCATGCCAAAGCCTTGATCAGATTTCTGAAGACGGCACACGTGCCTCAAGAAACTTCTGCAGACCAGTTTCAAGAGTGTGTGGCTAGCCTTACAGCCGATAATGGTCTTGGTTTTTCTGATGCTGATTTGACCCCTAAGGGAAGAAAGCATAATGATGCGCTGCATGTTTCGGTAGAATGCAGGGGGATCACACTTGCTCATGTTCTGGTGGATACCGGTTCATCTTTAAATGTTCTGCCAAAAAAGGCGTTCGACAGATTGGATTGTGAAGGTTTGACCCTAAAGCCCAGTAACATCATTGTTAGAGCCTTCGACGGTTCTAAGAGGATGGTTCACGGAGAAGTGGACATTACAATCAAAGTAGGTACAGAAATTTTCAACTCTACTTTTTATGTGATGGACATCCGTCCTTCATATTCATGCTTGTTGGGAAGGCCATGGATCCACAACGCTGGGGCAGTCACTTCTTCTCTACACCAAATGCTAAAGTATCCGGTCTAGGTTAAGATCATAACGATTCACGGTGAGGAGGAGTATATGATAAGTCACCTTAACTCTTTCCGTTATATGGAGTTAGATGGCGAATTCATAGAAACACCTTTCCAACACTTCGAAGAGGTTACTCCTGAAGTCGCAGTAGCAAAGACAATGACCGATGTGCCTATCATATACAAGCCTGTGTCTCGGATGTCATCCCTTAAAGACGCGAAGGCTGTAGTCAAGGAAGGAGGAAGTACAGTGTGGGGGCAACTGCCAGATTTTCCTCACAAGACGGACAAGTTTGGATTGGGTTTCACTGCTGCTGGCCAGAAAGTTGGGCGTCACTCCCGGGCTGGAGGACCACCCTTAAAAATCACTCACCATGGAATTCATGCCTTAGAAGATGATGATGAAGAAGACAACTTTGAAGATTGGATCTTTCCAACCATTGAAGGAGGATTAAGCAACTGGGAGGCTAAAGACTTTGTTCCCATCACTTTCATCAATCAGTAATTTATCTTTGAACAATTTCCTGTTTGGTCTGTAATAATTAAACAATTCGTACACACTTTTCCCCTTATGCCTTACCCGGGGCATATAGGTCCATTTGTAAGGGTTTTGATTCTTCATTTTCATATGCCATTTTTAATGAATCATGGACGTTTTCATCTATAAACTGTTGTGTTCATTTTCTTTCCTTTTACATTTTATTTTGTTTAAGGATGGCTATCCCTTACACACACCAACACTCACAAAATGCAGGTACCCATCCACTCCGGATTCCATGGGTGACTATTCTTCTTTGATCTTCGGTGACTCTGAAGGTTTTGTAAATCATGCCGAGTACGAAGGTGATGAAGACTGTGAAGTACCTGGAAAGTTAGCTAGACTTTTGCAACAAGAGGAAAGGGTTATTCTTCCCCATGAAGAGTTGCTAGAGACTATCAATTTGGGAACAGAGGAAGACAAGAAAGAGGTAAAAGTGGGTGCAAACCTGGAGCCAAGTGTCAAAGAGCGTCTATTTCAGTTGTTGAATGAATATGTTGAGATCTTTGCCTGGTCCTATGAAGACATGCCGGGACTGGATACAGATATTGTGGTTCACCGTCTCCTTACAAGAGAAGACTGTCCACCAATCAAACAGAAAGTCCGCCGAATGAGGCCCGACATGTCTGAAAAGATCAAAGCTGAGGTGATGAAACAGTTCAATGCTGGCTTTCTGGCTGTTACTTCCTATCCATAATGGGTTGCTAACATTGTGCCCGTGCCTAAGAAGGACGACAAAGTCAGAATGTGTGTGGACTATAGGTACTTAAATAGGGCTATCCCCAAAGATGATTTTCCACTACCACACATTGACATCTTGGTTGACAATACAACTCAACACAAGGTATTTTCCTTCATGGATGGATTCTCGGGATACAACCAGATCAAAATGGCCCCCGATGATATGGAGAAGACTACTTTTGTTACGTAGTGAGGTACCTTCTGCTATAAAGTGATGCCATTCGGACTGAAGAATGTCAGGGCAACCTATCAGCGAGCCATGGTAGATTTGTTTCATGACATGATACATCATGAAATTGAAGTCTACGTAGACGACATGATAGCCCGTTCACAGACAGAAGAAGAACACCTCGACCATCTGCAAAAGCTGTTTATCAGATTGAAGGAATATAAGCTCAGACTGAACCCTAGCAAGTGCTCTTTCGGAGTCAGGTCCGGTAAACTTTTGGGATTCATCGTCAGTAACAAGGGCATTGAGATTGATCCTGCCAAAGTCAAAGCTATACAAGAAATGCCCGCCCCCCGCACTGAGAAGGAGGTTAGAGGCTTCTTGGGACGCTTAAACTACATTGCAAGGTTCATCTCTCACCTAACATCTACCTGTGAGCCAATCTTCAAGTTGTTGAAGAAAGATCAGGTGGTTGAGTGGAATAATGATTGTCAAGTTGCTTTTGATAAGATCAAGGAGTATTTGCTGGAACCTCCTATCTTGATGCCACCCGTCGAAGGAAGGCCTTTAATCATATATCTGACTGTTTTGGATAATTCAATGGGGTGCGTACTGGGCCAACATGACGAGTCTGTCCGAAAAGAGTATGCTATTTATTACCTTAGAAAAAAGTTTACCGACTGTGAGACTCGCTACTCACTGCTCGAGAAAACTTGTTGCGCTTTGGTATGGGCTGCTCGCCGGCTAAGGCAGTATATGTTGACACATACCACTTTGCTAATTTCCAAGATGGATTCGATCAAGTACATCTTTGAAAAGCCTGCTTTATCCGGAAGAATCGCTAGATGGCAGATGATCCTGACTGAATATGATATCCAGTACATAACCCAAAAATCTATAAAAGGGAGTGTACTAGCTGACCATCTAGCTCATCAAGCCGTCGAAGATTACCAATCCATGAGATTTGACTTCGCTGACGAGGACATTATGACATTGGATAACATTAAAGGTAACAGACCGTATGATGGACCTGAACAAGGATCCCGATGGACCTTATACTTTGATGGTGCTTCAAACGCACTTGGAAATGGTATCGGCGCGGTACTTATCTCTCCAAAAGGTTGCCTAACACCTTTCACTGCTAGACTCTGCTTCAGCTGCACCAACAACATGGCCAAGTATGAAGCTTGTATCTTTGGTCTCAAGGCTGCAATTGACTTAGGTATCAAATATCTGATTGTGTTTGGGGACTCAGCTTTGGTTATCAATCAAATCAAAGGAGAATGGGACACTAAACATCCTAATCTTATCCCATACAAAGAACATGTCTTGACATTGTTGCCTCATTTCGAGCAGATTACTTTTGAGCACTTCCCGCGAGAAGAAAATCAGCTAGCAGATGCTCTGGCTACAATGTCTTCCATGTTTAAACTCAACTGGGATAATGAGGCTCCCCAAATCACCATCGAGTGAATGGACAAACCTGCGCACTGTCATGAGATTAATGCCGAAGAAGTAGTGGAACAACCCTGGTTTCATGAAATCAAAAGGTATCTCCAGACTCGAGAATACCTTGAAGGAGCTTCCGTCAACGACAAAAAGTTCTTAAGGAGATTTGCTACCAAGTTCTTCTTGAGCAATGGTATCTTATATAAGTGCAACCGTGATTGTGTTCTACTTCGTTGTGTGGACAAGGTTGAAGCCGAGTCGATCATGACTGAAATACATAGCGGCATATTTGGCACCCACTTAAGCGGGCATATGATGGCTAAGAAGATTCTAAGGGAGGGCTACTACTGGTCTACCATAGAAGCTGACTGTCATCAACATTCATGTACTTGTCACAAATGCCAAGTTTATGCTGACAAAGTACATATTCCTCCAGTTCCTCTCAACGTTCTAACAGCTCCTTGGCCATTCACGATGTGGGGAATCGACATGATTGGAGAGATCAAGCCTACGGCATCCAATGGACATCGCTTCATCTTGGTGGCTATTGATTATTTTACCAAGTGGGTCGAAGCAGCTTCCTTCTCCTCCGTTAAAAAGAATGTGGTTGCCCGCTTCATCAAGCATAACCTCATATGCCGGTATGGTATCCCCGACAGGATCATCACAGACAACGGTACAAACCTGAATAACACCGTGATCACCGCTCTGTGCGAGCAGTTCAAAATTCAACATCATAATTCATCTCCCTATCGGCCAAAGATGAACGGTGTTGTTGAAGCTGCGAATAAAAATATCAAAAAGATCATTCAAAAGATGACAGTCACCTACAAAGACAGGCATGAGATGTTATCATTTGCTCTACACGGATATCGTACCACGGCACGTACCTCAACAGGGGCAACCCCTTTTTCTTTGGTATATGGCATGGAAGTTGTTTTACCTATGGAAGTTCGGATTCCTTCCTTGAGGATTATGAAGGATGTTGGTTTAAGTGAAGACGATTGGATTAAGACCCGACTTGATCAACTTAACTTCATCGATGAGAAATGACTTACTGCTATTTGTCATGGTCAGACGTATAAAAAACGGATGATCAAGGCTTTCAACAAGAAAGTCAGGCGTCAGGTGTATAAAGTCAGAGATCTTGTAATCAAGCGGATCATCTTGCCGCAAAGTGATCCAAGGGGCAAATGGACTCCTACTTACGAAGGACCATCTGTGATTAAAAACATCTTTTCTGGTGGGGCTATGATTTTAACCACCATGGACGGTGACGACCTGCCGCACCCTGCGAATGCAGACATAGTCAAAAGATACTACGCATAAATGATCTGATAAGTTGAAAACCCGAAAGGGCGACTTGGGCAAAAATGGGTATCCCGATGAATCGAAAACCCGAAAGGGCGGTTCAGGCAAAAATTAGGGATAAATAAAAAAATCTGTACACCCGGCAAGTTGAAAACCCAAAAGGGCGACTTGGACAAAAAAAGGTTTCCCGGTGGATCGAAAACCCGAAAGGGCGGTCCAGGCAAAAGTTAGGGAATTAAAGCGTATGACTATGTCTCGTCGGATCACTTTAAGGACAATCTCTTCACGACCAATACTCCAATCTTCTGATCAATCCAATCATCCGCGGACAAAGCAACGAATGGACAAGATACTCAGAGTTGTGAAGACTATAGCAGAATGGGAACCCCGTGGAATTGTTGCACATAGCCATCTTTCTTTGTATAAAAATTTTCTCAATTTCTCGACAACATTCTCTTACTAGGATGTTTGTCTTCTTTGTACAAAGATACTTACAAACGTTAATACAAAGATATTTCAAAGTGCAGAAATTTGCTTGCCTTTCCTTTCTTTCTACACTTATGTTTTATTTGAAAACGTCCAATGGTTCGTTAAATAAGCATATGCATTTGAATATAATCACTGCTTACGAATAAAACAAAATAAGAAAACATAATTACTGATAGGTCAAAAGTATAGGAAAATGTCTTTAGGCTATTCCAGAAGAAATCCCCTACAGTATGTCATTCAGATCCTCAACAGAGCTAAAACCCTGAAATGCATATCCCCAGCGGAGTTAAGCTTCAAAATTCCCACCAGAGTTAAGTTTCTAAAAGCTCCCGATCCTCAGCAAAGCCAGAATACTCTAAACTTTCTTCCCCAGCAGAGTTTTCCACAAAACAGGAATCCCCAGTAGATTGGCATACAACCCAAACTCTTGATTTCCCCAGCAGGATAAGCATTCTCCCCACAGAGTTATTTCCCAGCAGAACGAAGATTCTTGTTCCCATTTCTCCGGTCGAAGCCTCTCAGGTTTTAATTCCCCAGTAGAGATCGTCAGGATTTTCCTCATCCGCCAGGAAAGTCATGAAGGATTCTCACATCCCCACAGAAGTTGTCAAAGTTTTGATAATCCTTGCAGGTTGTCAAGGATTTTTCTATCCCCAACAGTAGTCAGCAAGGATTTCTCATCTTCAACAATCAAAGATTGTTGAAGTCCCTAGCATTGGTCAAGGATTTACTTTCCCCGACAGCAGTCAAAGATTTCATTATCTTTAGCTATCAAGGATTTATCTTCCTCATCAAGACGGCTAATCAGCTTACATGCACATATATTACATTCATATATCATGAACGTTTATAGAATACATTTTATTGCATCATACATGGCATGAAACATAACTTTGTGTTCTAGCTAACATTTTACCCTTTCAGGATAAGATTAAAAAGCTATCTTTAACAAATATTCAAAGAGTCAAGATACAGTATGGATACACCCCAGGAACGGCGGTCATTCTGCTACTCATTTAGACTTCAGCAATCAGATACAAACTAGATACGCTCCAGACACGGAAGTCGTTCTATTTCTCATTCAGGTTCAACTATTCAGAGTCAAGATACAGTATGTATACACCCCAGGCATGACGGTCATTCTGCTACTCATTCAGACTTCAGCAATCAGATATAGACTAGATACGCTCCAGACACATAAGCCATTCTATTTCTCATTCAGGTTCAACTATTCAGGGTCAAGATATAGTATGGATACACCCCAGGCACGGCGGTCATTCTTCTACTCATTCAGACTTCAGCAATCAAATACAGACTAGATACACTCTAGACACAGAAGCCATTCTATTTTTCATTCAGGTTCAACTATTCAGATTTCAGATACAGTATGGATACACCCCGGACACGGCGGTCATTCTATTACTCATTCAAAATTTCAAAATTCAGAAACAGTATGGATACACCCCAGACACGGAGGTCATTCTATTACTCTTTCAGACTATCAATTTCAGATACAGCCCAGATACGCTCCAGACACGGTTGCCATTATGTCACTCATTCAAACCTATTCCCCAGCCCAGAGATACTCCAGACATGAATGTATTCCTGTCACTTATTCAGATTTCAGATTTCGGATACAATACAAACACATTCCAGACACGCAATCATTCTGATATTCATTCGAGAATTAAGTACAGTTACAACTTGGATACACTCCGGACACAGACGCCATTCCTTTGCTCATATAGATCCAATCTCCAGATACAACTCAGATACGTTCCAGCCACGGATACCATTCTGATGTTCGTTCTACCGACATTCAACAGACATTTTGGGTGGCATCTCTAAGCCCATCTCCAGAAAGATTCTACCATCTCCAAATGGCATCTTTAAGCCCATTCCCTCAGCTACATTTTGACGAGTGCAAATTTACGGGCACTCTAGTGTCCAATCCTCTTTTACCTTCGAGTCACGAAAGGCAGATTCGCCAATCTAACTCTTCAGGTCCAAGAAGATTGAACAGGGGCAAGTGTTGTACCCCAAAATTTTCCTTCCTTCAGGAATTCATCCTGAACTCTCATATTTTCTCTTAAACAAAGTCAAGCCCTTTATTATCATTCCTTTCCAAGTAAATAATTTACAAGAACAAAATATTCATTTGCAAGCTTAAAAGGCAAAACTTTTGCCTTGGAAAAGTTAAATTCTAAATACTTAGAATTTTCTCTAAAAAAGGGGTTTAAGAAGAAAATGGCACTTCAGAACTTCTGAACCAACCTCCAGGCAGAAACGGTCAGAAGTTGCAAACTTGGCTCAGCACATAACATTCAGTCAGAACATGGCTCTTTCAGTAGTTACGCAAAGTTCAACCAGAGTTTGTTAGAGAAGTGTAAAGAAGGCAACAAAGCCTGAAACTCTTTCAGAAGGTAATGGGATCAGAAGGTAATGGGATCAGCATATTGGGTAAAATACTGAAGCAGGATCACTAAGGCCAGAGTCTTTAAAGGCAGATCAAAGGAGCATACTAGAAAACTCTCAGAGCTTGCTGAGGCAGCAAGAGGCCAAGGTCAGAGCTTGGTTTAAGTTGTTTTTGGTGAAGCATAACTGTTGGCTCAGGTTTTAGGTGATGATGCAAAATCTCCTATTACAAGATTTTTTATGTTGATAAATCTCATCACCATTTAATGCTCATTAATGCTCGCAACCACTCCTGAGCATTCATCTAAGGGGTCTCTCCACGTGTGGCCTGTTAAACACCTTTGTACATGTTTAGGCATGGGTCTATGCGCCACTTTTCGCCTATAGGTGTCACTTCCCCTCAGTCCTTGCTTACTGTTCCAGCCTAGGCTGAAAAGCTGTCCATCATCATAAATTTTCATGAACTTCCTTTAAAAACAAGTTAACCTCTACTGCATAATATTGGCGCCATTTAACGTTCAAAAATCCACAAATCCTTGCCTATAAATAGGACACCATTTTCCATCACAAAAAAAAAGGGAGAAAGAGGTGAAAAAACATCCAGAAAAAATTGCTAGAGGAGAAACAGAAAACTCTAGTAAGAGAAAAAACCTTGTGAATCTCTGTCCAAAAATCCCTGGTATTTGCACAAACTTTGAGCTTCCTGCCTCCAAACTTCATTAATACCCAGTTTGCTTTGTGAGCAAAGAACACCTATACAGTCTCTGACCATACATACACATACTTTTTCCATCCACCCATCCTAAAAAAGAACCTGTCCAGAACACCATCAGAGCTAAAGCTAGCTCCCACTCACAGATTTTTTTCAACAGCCAGGTAAGCACCTGCTGACTTTCATCACGCTGCTAAGCATCATCAGCTTTGCATGCTCAATAAACACAATGTAAATATCATGTTGTTGCTGTATGCGTTCTGAGGATTTTCATACCTCTGAATGCTTAAGTAGGAAGTGAATCAGTATAGAACCTGCCTGTGGCCTTGTTGGTTCTGTCCTCTGATAACACTTTGACACCTACTGAGACTATCCTAGGCATGCCTTCTGTTTTGTGGAAAAATAATAAAACTGCAGATGTTCTGGCTAGCACAGGGAGAAGCCAAGTTCTGACTTTGACGTTAGCACATCTGAAGCCTGTTTTGCTGTCAATAATATCAGAACTTCTGAAAATTATTGTATTTCCAGCAGGTTCAGAACTTCTGACTTCCCCACTAACAAACTTTTGTCTTGCAGCGCATGGGGGTCAGAACTTCTGACCTTCCCACTAACAGGTTTCTGTTTTGCAGGTGCCAGAGTCAGAAGTTCTGACTCATACATTTTCACCAACAGGTTGATAATCTTGCAGCAGGCTTGGGTCAGAACTTCTGACTTCCTCTCAGCAGCGCGCTAGCCCTCTCTCTCTTTCTCTTTTTCTTCCCCTTGTTATTTTCTTTTCTTATCTATTTTTCTCGTTGAACCACCCCCATGTACAAATGTGTATCCCCCATCCCCTAAATATTGTAATAGCGTAGGATTTTACATTTCCGCATTTTTATTGCTTTCAAATGTAAATGCTAGTAATTAGGATGTGTATGGCAAGATAAAATCAATGAAATAGAAAATACTAATTCAAGACAAAATCTTGCATGCAATAAAACACACTTGCACACAAACACCCCTTAAGGTATCTCCACTTGGTTGTCTAAACAAATGGCCATGCTATGCATGTTGAGTATCTATTGGCAAAACAAAAACAAAACAGAAGATCATAATCCCTCGATGATGCTATCTTGGTTGCCTATACAAAATGATCTAGTCCCTCGGAAAAAGTGCTAAAGGTACTTAGCACAATTGCTATCATGGTCTATACGATGACCCGCGCCTGTCCCGTTTAACATCCTAAATACAAATTTTCTTACCAAATACAATGGTAAAACAACACTGTCAAAAGGGTTAAAAATGTGTAAGAAAGACTCTTGAGTAGATAGGGTAGACAACTTTTAGTTACTTGATAAAAAACTTACAAAAGCATCCTTGCTATTTTCAAACACACTTCACAACACAATTTCAAAACATTTCCCAAAACAAATTTTCAAATATTGAAACATCTTTTCAAAAGACAATACACCTTTGTATACATTCAAACAAGAATCATTACAAAGGTTGCCACAACGATGGCCTCTTTTCAAAACATCTTTCAAAAACACACACAAAGCACCATTTCAAGCAATTGAAAAGCAAAAGCAAGTGATCTAAACAAGTAACTAAGAGCCCATGGATAACTGTGATACGGTGGGAGAACTGACTTGGGTTTTGCGTTTGTTTTCGCAAATGTTTCGGTTGAGCAAGAGTCACCACCGACTTTTTATTTTATCCTAAGGAAAGGTTAAAAAGCACAGCAAAAACCTTTGAGATGTTTTCTTGGGTTCGGGGAGTAGATTATAGAAAGGGAAGGTATTAGCACCCTTTCTATCCATGGTTATCCATGGGCTCTTAGTTACTTTCTTAGATCACTTGCCTTGCATTTTCAATTGTTTGAAATGGTGCTTTCAATTGTTTGAAATGGTGCTTTGTGTGTGGGTTTGAAAATGTTTTGAAAAAGAGGCCATTTGTTGTGGCAACCTTTGTAATGATCCATGTTTGAATGTATACAAAGGTGTACTTATCTTTTGAAAAGTTTTCAATGTTTTTGAAAGTTGTTTTGAAAGTGTGTTGTGATGTGTGTTTTAAAAAAATGGCAAGGATTGTTTTGCAAGATTTGGTCAAGTAACCAAGAGCTATCTACCCTAAATTTCTCAAAGATCTTTCCTATGTTTTAACCCTTTTAACAATTTTGTTCCACCATTGTATTTGGTGGACAATCTTGTGTTAGGATGTTAACGGGACGGGCGCGGGTCATCGTTTAGACCATGATTGCAATGGTGCCAAGTGTTTTTGGCAATTTTTCCTTTAAGGGACTTGATCATTTTTAGGCAACTTTTGAAAGCGTCATCGAGGGACTATGATCATTTGATATTGTTTTGTTTTGCCAAAGAAACTCAACATGCAACATGGCCCATTATTGAAGGCAACAAGTGGAGTAACCCTAGGGGTGCAAGTGTGATTGGTGTTGTCCATTTTCATGCTTTTTTGTCTATGAATTAGGTCAAGCTATTTGTTATTTGATTTTTGCATACAAACCCTAAGTCTATCATGGCATATTTAGAAAGCTTTAAAGTGCGGAATTTAAAGTCCTAAATTATTACAACATAATTATGGGATGGGGGGTACAAATGTTCAAATGGGGATATTTAGCAAGAAATTTAAATCTAAACTATTACAATCCAAATTGAATATACAAGTTATCTAACTGTACAATAATTAAATAAAATACAATAAATATGCAAGATGCAAAAAAATGATTTTTATATGTATGTAAAAGTATTTTTCATGTGACATATAAACAAAAATAAAAAAGGTTAATCTTTGGGTATTTTCATGGTTTAGGGCAAAATCCTAATTTGCTAAATAAAAGGTATTTATTATTTATTATATACAATATTTATTAACTATACACAAAAAATAAATAAAAAGGAAGTATATTGTAAAAAAGTGATTTTTGAGGTCAAATATTAATAAAATGAAAAATGTATTATTTTTGTATTTTTATCCTAAATATTCTAATAAATATATAAGTATTTATATTATGTATTAAATATATTAAATATACACAAAAATAAAAATATTTATTATTTACAAAAAAAAGTATATTTTTTAGAAAATGTTTTCAAAAGATTAAATAAAATAAAATCAGAAAATAAAATGTATTTGTATTATTTTTTAGTATTTTAAGTAAAAGTATATATATGTTATTTATAATGTATAAATTCAAATAAAACAAATAAAATCCAAATAAAATGCAAAAATGGTTGAAAAAATGTTTTTAATATTTTTTATATTTTGACAAAAAATAATAAGTCAGAAACAAAAAGAAAATCAAAAATGATAAAAATAACACACAATGGACCAAGGGGGTGTAAGTGAAAAAGTGAGGGTGCAAACAGAAAAATGAATCAGGCCCAGCCCAAAGGACTTTGTCTTCAACCTCCAGCCATTTTCAAACAAAAACGCGCGCCTTCTTGTTCATCACACTAACTTCTGATTCTTTGATCCTTTGACAAATCTTAAAACATGAAACTTGTAGAGCTTGAAGCCACGATTTCAAATATATAAAAAAGTTATTCTAACTCTCAGAAATGAGAGAGAATTTCTCCTCCCCCAATTCCTGACCTAACTTTTTTTCAATGTTCAGGTTCAAAATTCTCTTAGTACACACAACATAAATGAAAAGTAATGATATGGGTAGCTTCAGGGCCATGAGTAGGACATAACTTCTTCACAAATCTAAGCCTAGATATGCCTGGATAGAGAGATAGAAGTTCAAACTTTTACATGTTCAGCTTGAATCGTGTACAACAATGGAGGCACTTTCAATGGAATTTGAAGATTTGTACAGCTTGCCTGAGGTCCAGGGATGTTTCCTCTATGCTTGGCTTGCTTTGAATCTTACTGAATCGAGCTATAGAAGTCAACCTGCAAGAGAGAAAAGTGAAAATGGCAAACTTGGTTAGAGGTGTTACAGTCTGTTTTCAAGGCTTGGGATAGTTTGTATGGATGTTATGGAGTGTGTATGAAGTGGTTTTGGCCAAGGCGCACGAATGGATTGAGCTGACCAAATCAAAATGCAGAATGCCATGTTTTGTGCAACAAAATGGTGATTTTCTGTATGAGGAGGGATCAAGGGTACTTTGGTCGTGTTTTAGGTCTGTTAGGGAGTATGCAATGTGTTTACAAACTTTGCTTTGGCTAGTTGTTACAGGAATGAGAGATGTTGTTCAAAATGCAAGTTTCTTCTTAGATAAGCAAAGTTGTCAACTTAGATTGTAGGCTTATACAAGCCCCTCAAACATGCTGTAAAATCTCTCCTTGATTAGTGGGATTAGTCCATAATCTTGTGCCTAAAAGATCTGCTTTGTACTTCTTTGATTTGCTTTTGACATAAAGCACTTCTTTTCAAAAATGGCTAAAATGCTTTTTCCATTTTAAGACTAAACCTTTGTGTAATGACTTAATGAACAAGATAATGCTAGGACACAAAGGTTTTGCATTAAATTATTGAGTAAGAATGGGATTAGAGGCCTGTAATCTAGCTTGTGCAAGCTGACTTGAAAAATGCAAAGTGTTATGAACATGAAATTGGCCATGAACAAAGTGACTTTTGCCCATCTTCACAAATTCGATTCTCCCTAACCACAAGGGTGTTTGAGAAGTTCTTGGACAATTTGGAAAGCTTGGAATGTGTTCTACAATCCATATTTGTAATGCAAGTTAAAATTCCAAGTGGAAGCATGTGAAAAGTGGCCATGAAGTTGGGCAAAAATCCTGCCTAAAATAGGTCAAAAAATTTCTAAGTTAAGAATGTTTTGCACCCCTGTTCCATAAATCATAACTTGAGATACAAGCTTCTTTTGAGAAAACTTTGTGAATAAAAGTTGTAGATTTTGCAATGGACTACAACTTTCATGTTTTGAGTTTTGTTTGAATCCATTTGCATCTTGGTGAAAAAAAGGGACAAAGTTAGGAAAAAATTAGGAAATTTCATAACTTAGAAAATTTCTAAGTTATGAAATTTCTTCATTTCAAACCCTAATTTGTAATTTTTGATTTCTTGATGAACAAGTTTCATAATTTGACATTTCTTGATGAAAAATGAATCTTGGCACTTGATTTTGACCAAAAAGTCAAAGTTTGATTTTTCAGTATACAGTCAAATTTTGATCAGTTGACTGGAAAATTCATCTGTCAATCTTGTGCATTTGGGATCTTTTGAACTTGTTGAATGTATCAAGACCATGCCATTGAGTCCTTGAGTCCATATGTGAGCTTGGTTTGCCATTGGCTAGGTCAAACAGTCAAAATTTGCCTTTGTGCAGTCAAAACCCTAAAAATGACCATTTTGCCCTTTTGGTGATCTAATCAAATTTCTTATGGATTGTGATCCAAACTTGATCAAATGGTCCATATGAGTTCATAATGTTGATGTGGGTCAAAAATCATGAGGTTTGACTATCAATTGACCACAGTTGACTTTTTCCCCAATACAGCTGATTTCTAGGTCAACTGTCCAATTGACTGGGCAAAGATTTGAATCAAGGCTTGAAACTTGGTATGGATAAACTTGTGAGTCCAACATGAAGCATGAAAGTAATTTTGGGCATTTTAGGTCAAAACATCTTTGTGCAAACTCAAACCCTAATTTGAGTCAGCAGTGCAAGGAGGAGTCTTGAGCAGAGCAAACCCTAACTGGATCTTGAGCTCCCAGGGTCTTGTGGTGAGAAAATATTGATGAAATGGGAGGGAAAATTCTGGGGTACAACAGTTGCCCCTTTCAATCTTCTTAGACCTGAGGATGTAGATTGGCTTGCGCGCCTTTCGTGATCCGAAGGTGGAAGATGATTGAACACTAAAGTGCCCAGAAATTTGCCCTTGCATAGTGGAGTATCAGCAATGTGATGTCGGGAATGGGCTTATAGATGCCATTTGGAAGTGTGATGGATAGTTGTGGAGATGGGCTTATAGATGCCATCGAGGGTGTCGATCGCGTAAGAGATTCCTTAGCGAGAACTTGCGTACTTTGAGAAAGAAAGATGGTTTCCTGGCTTGCTACAGGTGTTGATTTTCAGTCTCTTCATGCAGATATGCCCTGGCTAAGTACAAGTATCGAATCTACAATCAAACGCTCACAGATATGCCTTGGCTAGATACAGGAATCAAATCTGGAACTTCAAAAGGTTGCTTACAGACGTGCCCTGGCTGGATACAGGTATCGAATCTCTAAACTATTCATGCAGATATGCCCTGGCTAGATACAGGTGTCGAATCCACAATCAAATACTCACAGATATGCCCTGGCTGGATACAGGAATCGAATCTAGAATTGGTCATCTACAGATACGCCCCGGCTGGGTACAGGTATCGAATCTGGAAATTGTCGTCTACAGATATGCCCTGGCTGGATGCATGTATCGAATCTAGAAATTGTCGTCTACAGATATGCCCTGGCTGGATACAGGTATCGAATTTGGAAATTATCGTCTACAGATATGCCCTGGCTGGATGCAGGTATCGAATCTGGAATTTGTCGTCTACAGATATGCCCTGGCTGGATACAGGTATCGAATCTCTAAACTCTTCATGCAGATATACCCTGGCTGGATACAGGTATCGAATCTACAATCAATCACTCTCAGATATGCCCTGGCTAGATACAGGAATCGAATATGGAATTGTGACAGTTGATAGTAATCATCTTTGGATTGACCTTTTCCTGAAAAGGCAAAACATTAGTTGTATGCAATGTCATGATGTATGAAATGCATGATGTCATGATGCTCAAAATGAGATAGTGTTGTATGCACTTTATCATGTATGTAAGCAGGATGTATGAAATGTGAAATGTCTATGAATGTATTTTCGTCTAGGAAAATAAATCCTTGACGAGTGCCGGGAACTTGTTGAATCCTGGGTTGATGTTTTGAAGAGTAGAGTTCTTCGTTTCCGCTGGGGATGATGGTTGCAAGAATAAACCGGTAGCAGAAGACGACTCCGTTGGGGAATAAACTTGTTGGAGAGATTACTCTGCGGGGAATTACTCTGTGGGAAGAGATACTTCGCTGAGGTTTTGATGAGAGCTCCGCTGAGGATTCCACTGATAAGTTACGTTGGGGATTTTGATGAACTCCGCTGGGGAATAGGAAAAACTTCGCTGAGGACGAACTTTCCGCGGTAATTAGCTAAGGATAACCTAGTTATAAGCTCTGGTGGGAAATAACCTTTGAATGAAGCCGGGGAGATGCGTATGTACTCTGCAGGTGATAAGCTTCCAGAATCTACTGGGGATAAGCTTCCAGAATCTACTGGGGATATGGATTCCACTGGGGTGTCTGTATTCCGCCGGGGAACAAATCTTATATTAAGACTGTCGGGGATGCTTGCTGAGGAATGTCTATACTCCGCTGGGGAATGTTGAGATCTTCTGGGGATACCCAACTTCCTTAAGGCTGACAATAGACTAACTCTGCTTGGGGAGAGTATCGCTGACTTGCTGGAGATACTGTGTCCTTTCAGTGCTGATGGGGGACCAACTCTGCCTGGGGAGAGTATTGCTGAATCTCGTCTTATTCAACGGGGAGTGAAGGTATCCTGGTTACATTCTTCAGTCGAACCTACTTTGGTACCTTGGTGGACAAAGCAACTAGATTGCTTAGACAATTCTTTATTGCCCCTGTTTCTGATGTCATCTGTAATTAGTCCTTTGTTTCGCACGCAAATATTCATGATTAGCAATTAATGTCAAATGCATATATCAAAAATGAACATTGGACGTTCTTTGCAAAACAAAACAGAAAAAGGAAAAAACGATGGGTAATTTGTCTGAAAAATTGAACTTGTATTGATTTTGAAATTTGCCTGTAAATAGGCGTTTTGTGTACAAGAGGTTGACGTCCTAGTAAGAGAACGCCGCCGAGCAACATAGTGTTTATACAAATTTGTGAAAAGGAAACAAAACAGCTATGTGAAAAATAATCACACTGGGTTCCAACTCTGCTATCGCCTTTATTTCCTCAAGCGTCACATCACTTTGCTGCTTAGTTGAAGATGAAGCTGATTGATTGGCTACATCTGAACCCGATAGTTGATGTCGAATTCTGGATGCAAGGTGATCCAATGAGACATAGTATTACGCTTTATCCCTAACTTTTGCCTGGACCGCCCTTTCGGGTTTTCAGTCCACCGGGATACCCATTTTTGCCCAAGCCGCCTTTTCAGGTTTTCGACTTACCGGGTGTACAGATTTTTTCATTTCGTCCCTTATTTTTGCCCGAACCCTTTTGGTTCGCTGGGAAGCCCTTATTTTTTCCTAGGTGTGTCAACCTAGCGGGTCTTTAATTCATGCGTAGTATCTTTTTACTATGTTTGCATTGGCGGGGTGAGGAAGGTCGTCACCATCCATGGTGGTTAGAATCATAGCTCCTCCTGAGAAGATATGTTTAACCACAAATGGCCCTTCGTACGTAGGGGTCCATTTGCCCCTGGGATCACTTTGAGGAAGAATGATGCGCTTGATTACCAGATCTCCGACTTGATACTCTTGTCGTCTGACCTTCTTGTTAAATGCCCTGATCATCTGTTTTTGATACGTCTGACCATGACAAATAGAAGTGAGTCTCTTTTCGTTAATTAGGTTTAATTGATCAAGTCGAGTCTGGATCCAGTCATCTTCGCTCAAACCTGCATCCTTCATTATCCGGAGAGAGGGTATCTGGACTTCAATGGGCAAGACTGCCTCCATGCCATAGACCAAGGAAAAGGGAGTTGCCCCTGTTGACGTCCGTGCTGAGGTACGGTACCCATGAAGAGCAAACGGTAACATTTCGTGCCAATCTTTGTAGGTCATTGTCATCTTCTGCACAATCTTCTTGATGTTCTTATTCGTTGCTTCTACAGCCCCATTCATCTTCGGTCGATAGGGAGAAGAGTTGTGGTGTTGTATCTTGAATTGCTCGCAGAGCTCAGTGATCATCTTGTTGTTAAGATTGGTACCATTGTCCGTAATGATCCTCTCAGGTACGCCGTATCGACAGATCAGGTTATGCCGAATAAACCGTGCCACGACGTTCTTGGTTACCGTAGCGTAAGAAGCTGCTTCAACCCACTTTGTGAAGTAATCAATCGCTACCAAGATGAATCGATTCCCGTTGGATGCCGTAGGTCTGATTTTGCCGATCATATCAATGCCCCACATTGCAAAAGGCCAAGGTGCTGTCAATACGTTCGGAGGAACCGGAGGAATGTGCACCTTATCAGCATAGATCTGGCATTTATGACAAGTTCGAGAATGCTGATAACAGTCGGCTTCCATTGTGGACCAGAAATATCCTGCCCGAAGGATTTTCTTTGCCATGGTATGTCCACTGGAATGTGTTCCAAAGGTTCCTTCATGTAGCTCTGCCATGATCCTTTCTGCTTCAGTCTTATCCACACAACGCAGTAAGGTTGAATCATGGTTTCGCTTGTAGAGAATGCCATTGCTGAGGAAGAATTTTGCCGCAAACCTTCTCAGGAATTTCTTGTCATTAACAGATGCACCCTCGGGGTATTCTTGAGCCTCAAGGTACCTCTTCACTTCATGATATTAGGGTTTTTCTGTTACCTCTTCGGTCTCGAGATTGCAGCAATGTGCAGGTTCATCCAACTTCCAAATGATGATCCGGGGAGCCTCGTTGTCCCATTATACTTTGAACATAGAAGACATCGTAGCCAACACGTCCGCTAACTGATTCTCCTCTCTTGGGAAGTGTTCAAAGGCTATCTCTTCGAAGTGGGGAATCAACGTCAACACATACTCTTTGTAAGGAATAAGATTTGGGTGTTTCGTATCCCACTCGCCTTTGATCTGATTGATCACGAGAGCGGAATCTCTGAAGACACTCAGAAACTTGATTCTTAAGTCAATTGCAGCTTGAAGACCCATGATGCATGCCTCATACTCTGCCATGTTGTTGGTGCAGTTGAAACATAGCCGGGCAGTGAGTGGAGTATGAGTGCCTTTAGGGGATATGATACAGCGCTGATACCATTACCCAAAGCGTTCGAGGCTCCATCAAAGTGCATAGACCATCGGGATCCTTCCTCAGGTCCTTCATCCGGTCCAGGTACTTCACAATCAGTCACTACCATGATATCTTCGTCTGGAAATTCAAAGTTCATCGACTGGTAATCGTCCACTGCCTGGTGCGCCAAATGGTCTGCCAATACACTTCCCTTGATTGCTTTTTGAGTCGTGTACTGGATGTCGTATTCCGTCAAGATCATCTTGCATCTTGCTATTCTTCCGGACAAGGCAGGCTTTTCGAATATGTACTTGATTGGATCCATTTTTGAAATCAACAGAGTAGTGTGAGTCAACATATACTGTCTCAGACGGCGAGCAGCCCATACCAAAGTGCAGCAAGTTTTCTCGAGCAGTGAGTATCGGGTCTCACAGTTGGTAAACTTTTTTCTAAGGTAATAAATGGCGTGTTCTTTTCGGCCAGACTCGTCATGCTGCCCCAGCACACACCCCATTGAGTTGTCCAGTACAGTCAAGTATAAGATTAGAGGTCTCCCTTCAACCGGTGGCATAAGAATGGGTGGTTCTTGGAGATACTCTTTGATTCTTTCGAAAGCGGCCTGACATTCATCGTTCCAATGTACTACTTGATCTTTCTTCAGCAGCTTGAAGATTGGTTCACAGGTAGCAGTTAGATGCGAGATGAATCGGGCAATGTAGTTCAACCGTCCTAGAAAGCCTCTGACTTCTTTCTCTGTCTTGGGGGTTGGCATCTCTTGTATGGCTTTCACTTTGGCAGGGTCCACTTGAATGCCTTTGTCGCTTACGACGAAACCTAGCAATTTTCCAGATCTCACGCCAAAGGTGCACTTGTTTGGGTTCAACCTCAGCTTGTACAACTTCAGACGGTCAAACAGCTTCCGTAGATGGTCAAGGTGTTCTTCCTCAGTTTGGGACCTTGCAATCATATCATCGACGTATACTTCTATCTCGTGATGGATCATGTCATGGAACAAAGCAACCATGGCACGTTGGTAGGTTGCCCCAGCATTTTTCAACCCAAAAGGCATGACCTTGTAGCAAAAGGTGCCCCACTGAGTAACAAAAGTGGTCTTCTCCATGTCTTCAGGAGCCATCTTGATCTGATTATAACCGGAGAAGCCGTCCATGAAGGAGAATACTTTATGCTGAGCAGTGTTGTCAACCAGAACGTCAATGTGAGGCAGAGGGAAGTCATCCTTGGGGCTCGCCCTGTTCAAATCCCTGTAATCAACACACATTCGGACCTTACCATCCTTCTTCGGCACTGGAACCACGTTGGCAATCCACTGAGGGTAAGAAGTCACTGCTAGAAACCCGACATCAAATTGTTTCATAACCTCAGCTTTGATTTTCTCGGACATTTCTGGATGCATACGGCGGACCTTCTGTTTTACCGGAGGGCATTCTTCCTTGGTAGGCAGGTGATGAACCACAATGTCGGTATCCAACCCAGGCATGTCTTTGTAAGACCAGGCAAAGATTTCCACATAGTCATGCAGCATCTGAATCAATCGTTGTTTCACACTGAGCTCTAGATTGGCACCAATCTTGACTTCTTTTCTGTCTGTCTCAGTACCCAGATTTACCGTTTCCACTGGCTCTTTATGTGGCTGAATGGCCCTCTCTTCCTGGAGTAACAGTCTTGCGAGCTCACCAGGCACTTCGCAATCATCTTCACCTTCGTCTTCGGCTAAGTTGATCGGAATTTCGAAGTCATAACTGGCAGTAGCAGAGTCGTTACCAGTGAGATCCAGAGTGGATTGGAACCTGTATAGGTGAGTGTGTGTAAATATAGCTGTTTTGCAATATATAATAAAGAAAGAAAAGGAGCGCAAGATTTTGAAATGCAACAAACGTCCAATGTTTTTATTAATGATATATGAAAATGACACACAAAAGCCCTCACAAATGAAGCCACGGTTCCCCGGGTAAGACACCGAGCCATAAAAGTTTCAAAATATTGTCTGTTACAAATTCAAAACAAAAGAGTTCATTACTGAGTGACAAAAGTAATAGGTGTGAAGTCTTTGGTAGTCCAGTTGCTTGGTCCACCATCGGTTGTTGGGTAGATCCAGCTGTCGAATTCAGATTCCTCCATGTCGTCTTCAATAGCATTTACTCCCAGGTTGGTGATGAACACAGGAGGTCTTCCAATCCTTGCCTTATGAACAGCCCTCTGAGCTTCTGCAGTGAAGCCCAAACCAAACTTGTCAGTCTTTGGAGTGAAATCAGGAAGTCGACCCCAGTTTGCGCACTTACCCTTCTCAATAACAGCCCGGGCATCCTTTAAGGAAGCCATCTTCAAAGGAGGGTCTTCAATCACAGTTTCAGCTGATGCCAGTGTCTGAGGAACTTCTTCAAAGTGCTGGAAGGGGGTTTCAATGAACTCCCCATCCATTTCTATGTACCGGAACGAGTTGAGGTGGTTGACCATGTATTCTTCCTCCCCCTGAACTGTCACAATTTTCCCTCTGACCGGGTACTTAAGCTTCTGATGTAGTGTGGAGGTCACAGCTCCAGCCTTGTGGATCCATGGACGACCCAGCAAACAAGAATAGGATGGTCAGATATCCATCACATAGAAAGTTGAATCAAAGACCTGCGAACCAACCCTGATTGGAATGTCAACTTCACCATGTACCATCCTCTTGGACCCGTCAAAGGCCCGGACAACAATGTTACTAGGCTTGAGCTCCAAACCCTCACAATCCAACCTGTCTAGGGCCTTCTTGGGTAATACGTTCAATGAAGAACCGGTGTCTACCAACACATGGGCAAGAGTAGTGCCCCTGCATTCAATGGAGACATGCAGGGCGTCGTTATGGTTCTTTCCTTTGGCAGTCAGATCAGCGTCAGAGAAACCCAACCCATAATCGGCAGTCAAGTTGGCCACACAATCGGTAAATTGATCAGCAGATGTTTCTTGTGGCACATGAGCCGTCTTTAGGAAGGAAATCAGGGCCTTGGCATGGGCCTCTGAACACAACAACAGTGATAGCATAAAAATCTTTGATGGGGTGTGCCCCAACTGCTCAACTACATTGAAATCACTCTTCTTAATGATCTTGAGAATCTCTTCCATCTCTTGTTGGGAAGCTTCAACATTGGTTGTCTTTGGTGCCTCCGTCAGGGCAGGAAAATCAGTAGCAATCCCTTTGCCCCGAGCGTCAGATGACTCGGCAGCAAGGGTAGAAACAGGAACTTGATCAGGAAGGGAAGTAGGCACACTTGCAGGTGTGATGATAAGAGGTCTCTGAATAGCTGGTGGCGCAATATTAGGTGAGAAGAGCCTACCACTGCGAGTAACCTTGGCAGGCCCGGTGATGTTGCTGACACTGGTACTTGTATCGAACTCTTGTTTAACTCCAAGCACATAAACATCTGCCCCATAGTGCCACGGGACAGCTTTGTCGGATGTATAAGGGAGAGGCCCCAGAACAGTGATGATGATAGGAGCAATCTTCTGAGTGGACATGATTTTGACAGGCTTCTTCGAAGGAGCCTTAGGAGGGTTGTTGAAAATAGTAACAATAGACACTTCTTCAGCAGGGATAGCAGGAACAACAATCTTCTCGAACAAGATTTCTTTGCTATCCATCAGGCTTTGGATACCTGATTTCAGCAAAGGACAACCAACAGGTGAAACAGCACATAGAAGGCAACCTTTACCACATCCTGGAAATAAACCGGCTAGCAACAGGTTCCTTTTGACAGTCAACAACGGAGTAACAATATCTTCCACAGAGGCCACATACAGGTCTTCTTCCACAACATTCACTCCATGCTGGGGCATGGGAGCAGTTACAACATTGGGCCTTTCGGGCGCCTCAAACTGTATTTCCTTAGCATCAATAAGGTCCTGAACCTTATTCCTCAGAGCCCAGCAATCGTCCGTAGTATGCCCCGGGCTATCAGAGTGATAAGCGCAACGGGCGTTGGGGTTGTACTTTGGAGAAGTTGTGTTCACTACCTTCGGAGCTTCTTTGACAGTTACCAGATTGGTTGACAGTAGTTGCGGAAAAATCTGAGACAGGGTCATGCTGAGTCGAGTGTACTGTCTTTTGGGTCTCTCACCCCTTGGTTGGTTATACTGCTGAGGAGCAGCAGCAGGCTTTGAAATTACCAACGCATTGACAGCTTGGCGGGGTTCCGGCTTATTTTGTCTTCTGGGACAATAAACAGCATTGGCTTCCTTCTTGAAGGGCTTCTTTTCAGTACTCACGGAGGCACCTTTCTGTATCTTCCCCGACTTGATACCAGCTTCTATCTTCTCACCGGTTAAGATCAGGTCTATGAACCCAGCAGAAGAATTACCAATCAGGTGGTTGAAGAATGGACCGGACAGGGTCCCTAAGAACATGTCGACAAGCTCACGGTCCGTCAAAGGTGGCTGCACCCTACCAGCCAGGTCTCTCCACTTTTGTGCATACTCCTTGAATCCTTCGCCCGTCCCCAGTGACATACCTAGAGTTGGGTACGCGTGGGAGCGAGGTCGGAATTGTACTGATACTGCTTATAAAATGCAGTAGCCAAGTCTTCCTAGTTTCGAATACTGGCTCCATCCAGCTGATAGAACCATTCGAGTTGAGCCCCTGAAATGCTATCCTGGAAGAAATGGATCCATAGGTTCTTGTCTGCAGTGTAAGGTTGGATATTCCTTACATATGATCTGAGATGCATCTTCGGGCAGGACAGCCCATCATATCTTGCAAAAATTGGCACTTTAAACTTCGGGGGGATCACAATTCCAGCAACTAATCCCAAATCTTCGAAATCTAAGCCAGGAACTCTCTGCAGCTCCATAGCTGCCAACCTGTCTTCCAAGCTCTTGTACTTGTCGTCGGCGGGCGGGTATTGTTGCTCTGAGTAGTCTTCGTCTTCTTCAGCCTCTTCTTCTTCAGCTTCGGATTCGGAAGGTACCACAGCCCCTTTTCCTTTACTAGCTCCCTCTTCAGAAGTAGGGGGAAATTCAAGAACTCTTCTGGCTTCACCCTCAAACCTTCTTCCCAAGGTAGCCACCCCGACTCTCTTATTCTTCTTTTTCACTTGCTCTTTGTTCCCAAGCAAGGCTTTTAGATCCTCCTGACCCTTTACCAAGGTCATCAGGAGATGTTGAAACTGTGAGTTTTGAGACTGCAAATCCTTGACCGTCTGTTTGAGATCCATCTTACTGAAATAAATAGCAGAAAGATAAGGAAACCTGGTGTGGAGACCTTCTTATGCGCATGATGAATGATATGCTTATTTACGCAATGCATTCAAGGATTTAGAAATTCAAAATTGTTGCAGACAAAAAGAACGCACGTCATATTAATAAGAAGAAATTTGTCAGTACATAAATGCCCCATGGGCCAAATATTACAAAAACTTCTCAAGGTAAAAAGACGTTGCGCATCCTCTTTGGTGCGATGTAGGTGTTAAGGGTCTCTTCCTCATGGAGTCGGCGGGTAAGCTCCAAAACCTTCTTCTCACTGGCGTAGAAGCTGGCTTCAAAAGTATTCCGTTCCTCCTTGAGTTGGATCCAACTCTTCTGCATCTCCTCCCATGATGTTGGCATGTCAGGATATAGGATGGTGTAGGGAACCTCTCCTTCCTTAACGGGCTCTTTAATCACAGGGAGAACATGAGGATAAGGAATCATTAGACTCTGGGCTCGGGTTCGTACCCACTTGAGATAAGGCTCAAGAGGGATGGAGTTCTTGTGCCCCAGTGTCTTGTTGTCTACCTTGTTAGGCATCCTCCAAGCTCTGATGAATCTTTGGCGAAGTCCTTGCGCATCGTTGTCGAAGTCAAAAACTAGGTCAGGAATCAACATGTCGTGAGGGCCATCCCTCCGTGCATATCCAAATTGTCTCAAAGATAGACAAGGATTATAGGTAATGCCTCCTCTAATGCCAAGCAATGGAACATTAGGGAACTCTCCACAACGATCGACGATGATGACATTTTCTCTGGACCGAGAACACCAATGTACATCAGAATGAGTGAGGGTCATCAACCGTTGTGACCACCTTAAGCCTTGGTCATTCTTCAAGACAGATTGTGGAAGGTGCGAAATAAACCACCTTGCAAGGAGAGGAGTACAGCACATGAGGACACCCCTCTTTCTCATTTTTCGTGTGTAAAATGAGTGAAGGATGTCCCCAAGCAATGTTGGTATTGGATTCCTGGATAAGAAGATTTTGACGGTGTTGACATCTATAAGCTGGTCAGGATTTGGGAACAGGACCAACCCATAAATGAGGAGTGCCACAATTTCTTTAAAGGCTTGTAGATCCAATGAATTCCAACACTCTTGTGCCTTCTCAAACAAGAATTTTGCCAAGAAGCCTTTGACACCACTTCTAGTTTCCCAATGCCCCTTGATGTCAGATGGTTGCAAGTGTAGTGCTTGAGAAACATCTTCAGGATTTGGTTCTTTTTCCGAACCATTGTAGGGTAGTTGATTAAGAATAGGAATTCTCAAGAGTTGAGAAAATTCCTCCAAAGTGGGCACCAACTGATAGTCGGGGAATGTGAAATAGTGGTGAAGGGGGTCAAAGAACTGGAACAACACCTTTACCATGTCCTCTTCAATGCTGGTGTTGACTAGGCTGAGAAGTCTACCATGTCTTTCACTGAAGGGAGAGCTTTCCGGAATTCAGGATGTGAGCTCCTTGAGTTGAGGAGGGATTCTCACAAGGTTGACTTGGATAGTTTTCCTGCGAAGAATTTCCATGACCTACAAAACAAGAACAAAGATGAAGATCCAAACCCTTGAAATGGTTAGTGAATGCATATGATGCTTTATGATGTTCATGATGCATGCACAGACATATGTACAAGCAAATCACACAAAACCCTAGTTTCAGGCTTGCATGGGGTTTCATAGGTAAGTACCCTCTTGAGTGTAGTTGGCTTAAAAACCTGTCCTATAAATAGTAACCGGGTTCTAAGGAGCTCAATATCATTGGATTGTTTTCCATGTTCATTGTTTTGGTTTAGCCACTTAACTAGCGACCAAAATATTCCAAGAAAACAACCCTCAATGAGTGTAGTATCGAGTATCTACCAACTTTGGACTGCACCAAAGCCGGTCATCTCACTACCCCTAATAAAAGGCCAAGATGGTCAAGTAAGGTTCTAGGTCATTAGTGCTTAGTGACATCACTCAGCGGCCCCGTACTCTCCTTGATTGAACTCAAGGGTTACCGGTACTCACAAATATGTCGCACTAATATAGCTATTGCTTCAACCGTGTCGGTATACTCCACACAGTTTCCACAATGTATTGCTATCTATGAATGTTCCCCCAAATCCGGGTGTAGGATTTCAAGCCCAAACAAGAGAACCAAGATATAAAGCAATCAAAGCAAACAATTAGTCATGCAAGAGGGTGATCTAAGCCCTAAGGTTACTCCACTTTTTCAAAAAATATCCCCAGCAGAGTCGCCAGTTCTGTGATACGATGGGAGAACTGACTTGGGTTTTGCGTTTGTTTTCACAAATGTTTCGGTTGAGCAAGAGTCACCTCCGACTTTTTATTTTATCCTAAGGAAAGGTTAAAAAGCACAGCAAAAACCTTTGAGATGTTTTCTTGGGTTCGGGGAGTAGATTATAGAAATGGAAGGTATTAGCACCCTTTCTATCCATGGTTATCCATGGGCTCTTAGTTACTTGCTTAGATCATAACTTGGGTGAAGGGTGTTTGCACCTTACCTTTTCATAATCTACAACCCGAACCCAAGAAAACATCTCAAAGGTCTTTCCTGTGCTTTTTGACCTTTCCTTAGGATAAAATAAAAAGTCGGTGGCGACTCTTGCTAAATCGAAACATTTGCGAACACAAACGCAAAATCCCAAGTCAGTTCTTCCACCGTATCACAACTGATTTTTAGGTCAACTGTCCAATTGACTGATAAAAAAATATGGTTCAAGGCTTGAAACTTAACATGAGCAATCTTAGGGGTCCAAGATGGTGTATGAAAGTCACATGAAGCATTGATGGTCCAAAAATCCTTGTGCAAACTCAAACCCTAGTTTTAGGTTATCAGTGCAAGATGAGGTGTCTTGAGCTGACCAAACCCTAATCTTGTCTTGAGTCCAAGAAGTCTTGTGAGAAAAGTCTTGATAAATGAGAGGGAAAATTTTGGGGTACAACAATATGCATATATCATTCATCATAACATAAACATGTCTTTTGCAACAAGTCTCCTCATCTCTCTACTGTTTATTTCAGTAAGATGGATCTCGAGCAAGCAGTGAAAGATCTCCAAGCTCAGAATATGCAGTTTCAACAGTTTCTCATAACCCTAGCCAAGGGGCAGGAAGAATTGAAGACTCTGTTGGCTGAAGAAAGGAAAAAGAAAACAAAGAAAGTAATCGGAGTCTTAAACATGGGGAGAAGGTTTCATGGGTAGACTAGAAGGACTTTGAACTTTGCAACAACATCCGGTGAGGAGAGGTGAAAGCCAAGGAAATAGTGGTCCCGTCAGAATCTAAAAAGGAGGAATAAGAGGAAGACTACTCTGAGGAACAATATCCTCCCGCTAATGACAAGTACAGACATCTCGAAGAGAGGTTAAGCGCGATGGAAATCCAAAAGGTCCCATGCTTAGACTTTGAGGAACTGGGTTTAGTGTCGGGGATTGTGATTCCTCCGAAATTCAAAGTATCTATGTTTGCCAAATATGATGGAGTGTCATGCCCTCAAATGCATATCCGATCATATGTGAGAAAACTCCAACCCCATACCGCTGACAAAGACTTATGGATGCACTTCTTCCAAGACTGTCTGTCTGGGACTCAACTTGACTGGTTCTACCAATTAGAAAGAGTCAACATTCACAATTAGGAAGATCTTGCCGCAGCTTTCTATGAGCAATATCAATACAATGCTGATTTGGCGCCTACCCGTACTCAACTCTAGAGTATGGCCATGGCTTCCAATGAAGGTTTCAAGGACTACGCACAAAAATGGAGAGATTTGGCTGGAAGAGTTCAACCCCCTCTATCTGAGAGAGAATTGGTGGACATGTTCTTAGGCACCTTATCTGGCCCCTTCTTCAATCATTTAATCGGAAGTTCATCTGCAGGCTTTACTGAACTAATATTGATCAAGGAGAGAGTAGAAGCCGACATAAAAAGTGGAAAGATTCAGAAAGACACATCTTCTTCTACAGCTGTAAGGAAGCCTTTCATCAGGAAGAAAGAGGTACCTGTTGTAAATCTGCAAAGAAACCAAGATAGAGCCGAACACCGACCAACGGTGGGGGATATTATAATTCCCAAGCCTACGTCTGATCAACAAAGAAGTAATCAACCAAGGGTGGAAAGGCCAGTCAGGCAATTCACTAGAATTAACATGACCATGTCTCAAATATTACCGCATCTTCTGAGATCCAATTTGGCAACCTTGAAAGAAACTCCGAAAACCCCCAATACAACATCCCTTCATTATCATCCCAATGCCCGTTGCATATATCACTCTGAAAGTCCTGGTCACGATACTAATAACTATTGGGCCTTGAAGAAAAAAATACAAGACCTCATTGAAGCAAAAGAAATTGAGTTTGATGCGCCCGAAAAGCCAAATGTCATTTATGCTCCTATGCCCAGACATGGTCACAATACCAATGCCATTGAAGAAGATTTGTTTGTTACCTCAGTTGAAGAACTCATGACCCCACTTTCGATTATTAAGATAAACTTGTTGAAATCCGGTGTGTTCCCGGGCTGTAATGAAGTTTGCCATCTCTGCTTATCCTCACAAAATGGCTGTCCTTTGTTGAAGGCAGGCATTTAGTGCCTGATAGATAACAAAGAGATTTTGTTTGAAAAGACTCTTGTTTCACCTATTCCTGTTGAAGATGTTTCTATCATTACCATTTCCGCCAATTCTTCCAGGGTCTCCACCAAAATACCCGTTAGAATTACATCGGTTCCGAAAGCAGCTCCTTTAATAATCACAATGCTTGGGGCAGTCCCATATGAATCAGACAAAACCGTGATGTGGAACTACGGAGGGGACATTTGCTACCATGGCGTCAAGCAAGACTGGCCGACCGCCGAAGAGATAAATTCCGAAGAAGAAGATTCTGACATCAGTAATATTGCCGGAACTAGCAAAATTACCCGAAGTGGTAGGATCTTTTCTCCAGAAATTGCTCCCCCAAAAGCAGTTTCTAGACCCGTGATCATCCCTGTGGCTGCTCCAAAGGTTACTTCCGTACCCATAATCATCTCTGCAACTGCTCCTATTGACGAAGCCGTTACAACCCCTATTATCATTCCTACCAACACTCCCGCTATCGAAGCTCGAGGAAAGAGTATTCAAGTTGAGCATGTCCGGACGAAGCCTTAATCACTGACTATCCCTGAGACTTCCAAGAAAGAAATGGAGGAGATCCTAAAAATTATAAAGAGGAGCGACTACGATGTAGTTGAACAATTGGGGAAAACTCCCTCTAAAATCTCCATGTTGGCATTACTACTATGTTCTGAGGCGCATGCAAAAGCCTTAGTGAAGTTCTTAAAAACAGCCCATATACCTCAAGAGACGTCTGGTGATCAATTCCAAGACTGCGTAGCCAGCCTGACAATGAATAACGGCTTAGGTTTTTTGGATGCTGATCTAACGCCAAGAGGAAGAAATCATAATGAGGCATTGCACGTCTCTGTGGAATATAGGGGAACAACTCTGGCCCATGTCTTGGTGGACATAGGCTCGTCTTTGAATGTATTACCGAAAAAAGATTTGGATAGACTTGACTGCGAGGGACTGGCATTAATGCCAAGCAACATAGTAGTAAGGGCTTTTGACGGCTCGAAGAGGATGGTACACGGGGAAGTGGATATCCCCATAAAGGTTGGAACCCAAACTTTCAAATCCACCTTTTATGTAATGGACATCCGCCCTTCGTATTCCTGCTTGCTAGGCCGGCCATGGATCCACAATGATGGCACTGTTACCTCTGCATTACACCAGATGTTGAAGTATCCAGTTCAAGGGAATATTATCATCATCCATGGAGAGGAATAATACATGATCAGCCATCTCAATTCTTTCAGATATATGGAGTTGGATGGTGAATTCATTGAAACTCCATTTCAACACTTCGAAGAGGTCCTGCAAGAGGTGGCAGTGACCAAGGCTACGTCTCAGGTTCCCAATATTACAAGGCCTCCACTCCGGATGTCATCTCTGAAGGATGCCAAAGCAGTGGTAGAGGAAGGTGGATGCACTATCTGGGGGAAACTTCCAGATATCCCGTATAAGTATGACAAGTTTAGCCTAGGTTTCACTTCAAGTTCTCAAAAGGTTGTACACCATGCCCGTGCTGGAGGGCCACCCTTGAAGATCAGCAACCGTGAGATCAACGCAGTAGATGATGGTGAGGATGATTGCGACCTAGAGGATTGGATCTTTCCGACTGTCAATGGAGGGCTCAGCAATTGGGAGGCTAGAGACTTTGTCCCGATCACTTTTATCCCACAGTAATTTATCTTTACATTTTATTGGATCTGTAATATTCAAAACAATTCGCACTCTTAAAACCTTGTGTCTTACCCGAGGCACAATGGTCCATTTGTAAGGGTTATTATTTCATCTTCATATGACATCAATAAATCATGGACTTTTTTGCATACAAACTTTTGTGCTCATTGTTTTTATTTTACATTTTATTTTCTTTCAAAGATAGTTATACCCTTACACACACCCACACTCACAAATGCAGGTATACATCCATCCTGGATCCTATGGGTAACGATACTGCTATGGCCTTTTGTGACTCTGAGAATCTAATCTACCAAGCCGAAGACGAAGGTGACGAAGACTGTGAAGTACCAGGGGAACTTGCCAGACTGCTACAACAAGAAGAAAGAACCATTCAGCCTCACGAGGAACCCGTGGATACAATCAACCTAGGTATCGAAGAGGACAAAAAAGATGTCAAGGTGGGTGCCAATCTGGAACCCAGTGTCAAGGAGCGTCTGATTCAGTTTTTACATGACTATGTCGAAGTCTTCACCTGGTCGTATGAAGATATGTCGGGAGTTGATACGGATATCATGGTACATCTTCTGCCTACAAGAGAAGATTGTCCGCCAGTAAAGAAAAATGTTCGTCGCATGAGGCCTTATATGTCAGAAAAGATTAAAGTAGAGTCATGAAGCAATTCAACGCTGGATTTTTGGCTGTCACCTCTTACCCTCAATGGGTTGCCAACATTGTTCTCGTACCCAAGAAAGATGGCAAAGTACGAATGTGTGTGGACTACAGAGATTTGAATAGGGCAAGCCCTAAGGGTGATTTTCCACTCCCCCACATTGATATCCTAGTTGACAATACGGCATAACACCAAGTGTTTTCCTTCATGGACAGATTCTCAGGTTATAACCAAATCAAAATGGCGCCTGAGGACATGGAGAAAACAACATTTGTCACACAGTGGGGCACATTATGCTACAAGGTGACGCCATTCAGACTAAAGAATGCTGGGGCAACCTATCAGCGTGCCATGGTAGCTTTATTTCATGACATGATACATCACGAAATAGAGGTCTATGTAGACGATATGATAGCCAGATCAAAAACAGAAGAAGAGCATCTTGATCACTTACAAAAGATGTTTGAGAGACTGAAGAAGTACAAGCTGAGGTTGAATCCAAACAATTGCACATTTGGGGTACGGTCTGGTAAACTCCTAGGCTTTGTCGTCAGTAATAAACGTATCGAGGTCGATCCTGCCAAAGTTAAAGCAATACAAGATATGTCTGCTCCTTGTACTGAGAAGGAAGTCAGAGGATTCTTGGGACGTTTGAACTATATTGTCAGATTCATTTCTCACCTGACAACTACTTGTGAGCCAATTATTGAAGAAAGATCAAGTAGTCAAATGGAATGATAAATGCCAAGTTGCTTTTGACAAAATCAAAGAATACTTACAAGAGCCTCCTGTGTTGATGCCACCAGTCAAGGGAAGATCGTTGATCATGTATCTGACTGTTTTGAAAACTCAATGGGGTGTGTATTGGGGCAGCATGACGAGTCTGGCCGAAAAGAGCACGCTATTTATTACCTGAGCAAAAAGTTTACCGACTGTGAAACCAGATATTCTCTGCTCGAGAAAACTTGTTGTGCTCTGGCATGGGCTGCTCGCCGGCTAAGACAGTATATGCTAACTCATACTACCTTACTGATATCTAAAATGGATATGATAAAATGCATCTTCGAGAAGCCTGCTCTTTCTGGGAGAATAGCGAGATGGCAGATGATCCTTACAGAATATGACATACAATATACTGCCCAGAAAGCTATAAAGGGTAGTGTATTAGCTGATCACCTCGCTCACCAAGCCGTGGAAGACTACCAGTCCATGAAGTTCGAATTCCCGGATGAAGATATCATGACATTAGACAACTGTGAAGAATTCAGGCCATATGACGGACCTGAACAAGGATCCCGATGGACCTTGTTCTTTGATGGAGCCTCCAATGCACTCGGCAATGGTATTGGTGTTGTACTCATATCCCCAGAAGGGTGTCATACTCCCTTTACTGCAAGACTCTGCTTCAATTGTACAAACAACATGGCAGTCTACGAAGCGTGCATCTTTGGTCTAAGAGCTGCCATAGACTTGGGGATCAAATCATTGGATGTATTCGGAGACTCAGCCTTGGTCATCAGTCAGATCAAAGGGGAATGAGACACTAAACAACCTAACCTTATCCCTTATAAAGAACATTTTTTGGCATTGTTACCACATTTTGAGAAGATTACATTCGAGTATTTCCCGGGAGAAGAAAATTAGCTAGCAGACGCTCTAGCCAAAATGTCATCTATGTTTAAACTTAATTGGGATAATGAGGCCGCCTAGATCACCATCAAACGAATGGATGAACCAGAACACTGTCACGAGATCAATACTGAAGAAGTAGTAGACCAGACTTGGTTTCACGAAGTCAAAAGGTATCTCGAGGCTCAAGAATATCCAGAAGGAGCTCCAGTCAATGATAAGAAGTTCTTAAGGAGATTCTCTGCTAAGTTTTTCCTTAGTAACAACATCTTGTACAAACGCAATCATGACTCTCTGTTGCTTCGGTGCATAGATGAGTTTAAAGCTGAAAGGATCATGGCCGAATTGCATGAAGGAACCTTTGGTACCCATTCCAGTGTGCATACGATGGCAAAGAAAATCCTACGGGCAGGCTATTACTGGTCTACCATGGAAGCAGATTGTTATCGGCACTCTCGAACCTGCCATAAATGCCAAATTTATGCCGACAAATTGCATGTACCCCCGGTTCCTCTGAATGTCTTGACAGCTCCTTGGCCCTTTGATATGTCGGGAATTGATATGATTGGGGAAATCAAGCTGACAGCCTCCAATGGACACCGCTTCATCCTAGTGGCCATTAACTATTTTACAAAGTGGGTTGAGAAGCTTCCTTCACTTCCGTTACCAAGAATGTTGTTTCCCGTTTCATCAAGCATAACCTTTTTTGTCGGTACGGTATCCCAGAAAGGATCATCACTGACAATGGTACAAATCTCAACAACACTATGATCACCGCATTATGCGAGCAATTCAAGATTCAGCATCACAATTCTTCTCCCTATCGGCCAAAGATGAATGGTGCTGTCGAAGCTTCAAATAACAACATTAAAAAGATCATACAGAAAATGACAGTCACATACAAAGACTGGCATGAGATGTTACCATTCGCTCCCCACGGGTATCGTACCACAACTCGCACATCAACCGGGGTAACACCTTATTCTCTGGTTTACGGCATGGAGGTTGTTTTGCCTATCGAGGTTCAGATCCCCTCTCTGAGGATTACGAAGGATGCAGGGTTGAACAAAGATAATTGGATCCAGACTCGACTTGATCAGTTGAACTTGATTGATGAAAATAGACTTATTGTTGTTTGCCATGGTCAAACGTATCAGAAACAGATGATCAGGGCTTTCAACAAGAAAGTCAGGCGCTAATTGTATCAAGTTGGGGATCTGTAATCAAACGCATCATATTGCCACAAAGTGGTCCCAGGGGAAAATGGACTCCTACCTATGAAGGACCATTTGTAATCAAAAACATTTTCTCTGGTGGGGCAATGATCTTGACCACCATGGATGGTGACGACCTGCCACACCCTGCGAACACGGACATAGTCAAAAGATACTATGCGTAAGAGTCCCGCTAAGTTGACATACCTAGGCAAAACAAGGGCATCCCGAAGAACCAAAAAGGTTCAGGCAAAAGTTAGGGATAAAACAAAAAAAAATTGTACAACCGACAAGTTCAAAACCCGAAAGGGCGACTTGGGCAAAAAAGGGTTTCCCGGTGGACTGAAAACCTGAAAGGGCGGTTCAGGCAAAAGCTAGGGAATTAAAGCGTATGACTATGTCTCGTCGGATCACTTTACAAATAATCTTCGGCTTCCACTGACAAACTCAGAGTTTCTGATCAATTCAATCATCTTCGGGCGAGGCAACAAATAGACAAGAGGCTCAGAGACACGAAGGCTATAGCAGAATGGAAACCCCATGGGATTATTACACATAGCTATTTTTATTTGTATCAAATTTTTCTTTTTTTTTATGACAACATTCTCTTACTAGAATGTTTGTCCCCTTGTACAAAAACATTTACTCAAAGTCAATACCAAAATATCCCTTTGAAAGGGCAAAAACTATTTATCTTTTTCTTTACGCTTGTGTTTTATTTTCAAAAACGTCCAATGATTCATTGTTGAACATATGCATCTGAATATAATTACTGTTTACAAATAAGTGTGATACGGTGGCCAGAACCGGACTGTTTTGAAATGTTGGTTTGCATTTTGCGTTTGTGTTTGCAAAATATCGCGGTACGCAAGAGTCACCACCGACTTTTATTTTATCCAACAAGGAAAGGAAAAAAGCATAGAAAAATTCCTTTTTCGAGATTATTCTGAGTACGGGGGGTAGATTATAGAAAGGGAAGGTATTAGCACCCTTTCTATCCATGGCTTTCCATGGGCTCTTAGGTACTTGCTCATCATTTTCAAAATTGTTTTCTTTGTGTTTGTGTGCTTTGAAAAGTTTTTGTTTTGACTTCGATTTAACTCTTGCTTTTGTCTTCAAGAGTGTAATGAAGTGTTTTTGAAAACTTTGTTTTGTAAAGAAGTGTAAGTGTGGAAAGAATTTTGTTTGAGCAAGTACTTAAGAGCCAATCTATTTACTCGAAAAAAGAATCATTATGTATTCGTTTCCTTTAGACAATGCTATCCCACTATTAGTGAGTAGGTAGCACCGTCGTTGGAGTTTGAGGGTCAATTCGAAAGGGACATACAGTCACTAAAGCAACATTAGGACGTCTTAGTGGTAACCCTAATGTCTTAGATCATTTATCTGAGACAATAATATCTGAGGCAACTTTGATCTTTTAGACAAGAGGACGACCTCTAAAACAACCTATACTCAATGATCGTTTTAACGAAGGCAACTAAGTGGGAGTGTACCCTAGGAGTGCGCATGTGCGAGTGATTCAGTTTTAGATTTATTTATCTTTGCACATTTAGGGTGATCTAACTGTTTAAAATTAGTCATACATTCTTGTCATGCAAACCCTAATTATTCACATATCTAGCAGTTAAATATTTGCATAAATTAAAGTGCGGAATTTAAACTAAGCTATTATAAGGCTTCGGGTATTTACATAGCCAAAAACAAACCCTTTGAAATTAAAAGCGGTGAAAATAAATAAATGTCCTAATTAAATTATTACAAACCGTGAGCAGATACAATAATTGAGCAAAATAATAATAAAGCGCGCGATTAAAAATTAGATCGACGAGAAGTTAGGGTTTTGACCCTTCTATCCTAATTAAAAAAGAAAATGTTTTTTTGTTGTTTTTAATATGTTTTTAAGAAAATAAATTAGGTTCTTAAATTAAATGTGCAATTAATTAAATTAATTAATAAAAATAATTAAATGACCTATTTTTGGTTTTTTTGGTTATTTTAGGGAAAAAATAAAATACAATTAAGTTAGTAATAAAACCTATTTATTCTAATTAATTTTAATTACTTGCAAAAATAAATTAAAGTTATCTAATTAATCAAACCTAATTAAATTAATTAATTAATTGCTAAAAATAATATTCTAATTTTAATTGGACATAAAAATACTTTTTGGTGATTTTTTGATAAAAAGAAAATAATTTTTGGTTAGTAATTAAATAAAATAAAATAAATAAATGAAATAAGATAAAATATACAGAAAGATAGAGATGTTGGGCCTGAAATTAGGGGGTGCAAGAAGCAATTTCCTGGGCCCATTTGAGTGAGACTCGTTTGACCTTTGTGATCCTGTATGGCACGTTTGACTTGGCTCACGATGCACCTTCCTGGATGGCCATCAGATTTGGCCATCCAGCCACTTGGCATGATTGATGATGAAGACCTATGGTGGTCTTCTGGCTTGTGAACACCCTGGATTATCTGAAAGAAAACAAGAAAATAGCAAATACTGGAGGCAGGGATCGAACCCCTGACCTCTAGCCTCCTGATGCCTTAAGCACCTACCTGGCAACCACTACGCCACTTTGTTTTCACTGTACATATAATGAATAATAAAAATAATATACAAAACATGCGTTAGTGGATAAAAAAAAGAAAAGGCGCGCTGATCATTTGAATTGGCCAATGGTAGGGTGACAACTAATCGTCTCCTTCCTCTCTCTATGGGTAAAAGTAAAACACTTTTACCTACGGACGTTTTGTCCGTCGCTATAGGCCGTGTTCATTCCAAAATCTTCTATGGGCAACATAAATGACATCTAATATCATGGTTGTCTTCGTCTCGTCCTCCTGAACGTGATAGTACCACTTACAAAGGCTAATTTTCTCTGCAAGAAAAAAACCCTAAAACGGAACTATGAAACCTAGCAATGGTGATTTACAATATAGGCCATATAAATGAAATTGAATGATGCAGAAAGTTTGAATATGTTCCATAGATCAAGAATGTACAATTAATTCATCCTAACAATGCCTATATTATGAGATTCGAATTCAAGAACATGGCTATATCGTGAGCGACTTACAGAGCTTTTTGGGGCTTGAAAATGCTTGGTTTCAATGGCTTTAGCTTACTGAGAGTCCTAGGAATCGATTGGGATAGGTAACGAGTCTTGAGGATGCCTCTAAGTGCCAATTCAATCTCACACTTTTTCTTGATTTTTTCAGATTTTGTTCTTTCTCATGCGCCTCTTTCCAACTTGTTCTTAGGTCTGCCTCGCCTCCTTATGTATCAAGGAATGCATTAGGGTTCCAAAATTGATCCAACTCTTCCTCTTTCAACGATTGTTGATTTGATTTGATTCACCTTTAAAACCATTCCTAATTTGGCTTATTTCCAATCTTTTTGTGCACACGTGCCTTGATACGAGTTTGATTGATGCTAGTTGTGTAATAAGACCTGAAACAATCACAAAATCTTTGGTTTTCAATATTTTTGATTTTATATGATTTGTTTTGATTAAAATTGAATTAATTCAAATAAAAATCAAAATAAATAATAAAAATAAGATATGGACAAGTTGCAAAGGCTAGAGCTCGTAAGCTATGTTGCCAACTCAAAACAAGTGAAAAAGATTGGGCCCATTTGGCAAAATTTGAAGTTTTAGGGATAGTTGACTTTTGGCAATTTTGCAAAAAGGGTCAACTTCACCAATGCATAACTTCCTCAATTTTGACTCTTTGGAGGTGTTCTTGGACTTTTTAGAAAGCTTGAGATGTCTTATAAGCAACACTTTTGGTCTCATCTCATTTTGATATTCCATTCTCATGTATGAAGCTTTGACAAAAAAGGTGTTTTGGTTGACTTTTCAAAATGACCTATAATGTCCAAATATATAACTTCTTGTGAGTGCATATTTTGAACTTGGGAGTTGAATATGGATTGTAGGGAATTTCCTCCTCTTAAAAATGAGCTTTGGATGGGTCATTTATCATAAAGTATGAGAATGTTATGCTTGGTCAAAGTTGGGTTGGCTTTTCCTACAAAACCCTAATTTAGTAACTTTTGAGTCTTGATGAATTATGAGCCATCCTTGATGAATCATGATCAACCCTTGATCAAATGATGAAATATGCTTCAAAATGAGGATGTTGACCAAAAATCTTGAAGTTTGACTGTATGTGGGCCACAGTTGACTTTTGCCCTAGCACAGTCGATTTTCAGACCTTTGAGCAATTGACTGAGCAAACTTTCTCTGCAAGGCTTGAAACTTGACATGGATGATCTTGAGAACATATTAGGACATTGGTGATCACTTGGGATCATTTGGACTCAAGTATCTTGATGCAACATGAAACCCTAATTTGGGGTAGACTGCCTTAGGAGAGAGCTTGTCTGGCCAACCCTTGGACTACCTTGAGCAACTTGAGGATCTTTCTTGCAATGTTTTGAGAAATATGGGAGGGCAAATTTTGGGGTACAACAATAAGCAAAATGGGAAATACAATTACTGGTAGGTTGAAAGGATAGGAAAATATCTCTAGGCTATTCCATAAGTAATCCCCTGCAGTACGTCGTTTAAATCCCCAACAGAACAAAGTTTCGATTTGTTGATCCCCAGTAGAAGTTGTCAAATTTCTCAGAACTTCCCAACTGATTTTAAAAGCAGTACATGGCATTGCCCTTACAACATATTTTATTTCGCTCGACAGAAACTCACCAATGTTTCGACTTCAAGACACGAAGGCTCACATATCCTTGGCAACATTCAGGGATTTTTTTTCCTCAATCCAACAGCAGTGTAGCAAATTGGCTCACATATGCATACATCGCATTCATATATCATGAACATTGATAAACACGAATGCATACAACATAATCATTCTGCATACATTTCATGTATCATGACTTGGCATTTTAGCTAACATTTCACCCTTTTCAGGATAAGATTAACAAGCTACCGTTAACAATATTCAATCTAGATACAGTTCAGATGCGCTCCAGACACAAATGCCATCTTGATACTCATTCAGATCTCAACTTCAAGATACAGTTCAGATACACTCCAGACACGGATGCCATCCTGATACTCATTCAGATCTCAACTTAAAGATACAATTCATATACGCTTCAGACACGGATGCCATCCTGATACTCATCCAAATTCAACCTTCAGATACAGTTCAGGTACGCTCTAGACATGGATGTCATCCTGATACTCATTCAAAATCAACTTTCAGATGCAGTACTGATACTCTCCAGACACGGATGTGATTTTGATACTCAAAGTCAACCTCCAGATACGGTACAGGTACGCTCCAGACACAGATGCCATTCTGATACCCATTCTTTCAGCTCATAAATTACAATTCAACAATTATTCTTGGATGGCATCTACAAGCCCATCTCCTACAATTTTCTATCACCTCTCCAAATGGCATCTTTAAGCCCATTCCCTCAACCTTCACATCAGCAAGTGCAAATTTTTGGGCACTCTAGTGTCCAATCATCTTCCACCTTCGAGTCACGAATGGCAAAACTCGTCAATCTAACTCTTCAGGTTTAAGAAGATTGAACAGGGGCAGCTGTTGTACCCCAAAAGTTTCCCTCTCACTTATCAAGAATTTTCTCACGAGTTCTCTCTGACTCAAGACTGGATTAGGGTTTGACCAGCTCAAGACATCTCATCATGCACTGATGACCAAAATTAGGGTTTGAGTTTGCACAAGGATTTTTGGACTATCAATGCTTCATATGACTTTCAAGGATCATTATGGACCCCTAAGACTACTCATGTCAAGTTTTCAAGCTTTAAATCACACTTTTGATCAGTCAATTGAATAGTTGACCAAAAAAATCAGTTGTATTGGGAAAAAAGTCAACCATGGTCAATTTACATCCAAACTTCATAATTTTTTATCCACGTCAACATCTTAGACTTATATGTATCATTTGATCAAGTTTGGACCACAACTCCTCAAGAAATATGATCAAATCATCAAAAGGGCAAAATGGTCAAAATAGGGTTTTGACTAAGAAGGGGCAATTTCTGATTTTTAACCTAGAAAATGATCAATTGGTTTGAAGCATGATTTCAAGAGTTCAATTGCATCATCTTGACCTAATGACATGGTTCAAAACATTACAAATCCATTGGATTGACAGATGAATTTTCAATCAACTGATCAAAAGTCAATTGTATACTGAAAAGTCAAACTTTGACTTTTTGGTCAAATTCAAGTGCCAGGGATCATAATTCATCAAAACATGTCAAAATGTGAAACTTGTTCATCAAGAAATCAAGGGTTTAAGTTTTGGTTTTGAAAAGTTGAAATTTTTAACTTAGAAAATTTTCTAAGTATAGAAAATTTCTTATTTTTTCTCAACTTTAAGGCAAATTTTCACCATGATGCAAGATGATTTAAAGGAAACTTCCAACATGAAAGTTGTAGATCTCCATGAAATATACAACTTTTCTTCACACAATTTCTCCTAAAAATGCTTGGATCTCAAGATATAGTTTTGTGAATACATGCTCATGATCTAAAATAACTTAGTTAAATTTTGCCCTAGTTAGGCAGATTTTTGACCTAACTTCATACCAATTTTTCACATAGTTCCAAGGGGAATTTTCAAAATAATTTCAAAGGTGAGTTGTATAGCACATTTCAAGCTTTCCAAAATGTCCAATAACTTCTTGAGATCATTCTTGATCAAGGAGAATCGAAGAGATGAAGTTGGCAATTTCTCACTTTGATTTCAAGCCATTTCATGATGAACAAAAATTCAAATTCAAGCTTAGGCTGCATAATCCTTGCTTTGAAGGCTGCAGACTTGTTTCTCACTGCATAATTAAATGTTTACACAACGGATAGGGCTTTAATCCAAGCATTAGATCCTTTGTCCAAGCTACAATTTCATTTATGGCACAAAGTTGCAATTTCCATTTTGATAGAGCACTACTTTTGCAATTGTCAAATCCTTGAGCTTTGCACTTGTTCTTTCTGCACACACAATCCCTATAAACCAAAAGCAATGTGTCTAAAACCTCTACCAACTTAGATCAGGCTTGTACAAACACATAGAGACTTGTCTCCTCAATTTTCTTCAAATGCAAGTAATAGAGCCAAAAGGCTATAACTCCGAAATATTGAGAAAGCTTGATCCCTAATCCTTTCCATACATATACACAAGTGTATTACAACCTAACACACGAAGGCTAAGACTTAGAAACTCTCCCAAACACTTTGCCATTGAAAATCTTCCATAGCTTGACAGTTTTGCACCTTACTCAGCCATCTCAAAAAGCACTCATGTGTTTTGAGTTTTAACCACCTAAACACTTAATATACATCATATCTAAGTGTTCCAGACCGTTGTTCCCTCACTGTAACTCCTCTTCCCCCATCCACCATTTTTAAATATCAAGCTTGCAGGTTGACTTGAGTAGGGAGATTCAGGGACTTTCAAGACAAAGTAAGGATTGGAATACACTCAAGGAGGTCCAGGCAAGCTAAATAGATCCTCAAGCCTTCTCAAAACTTACTCAAACTCCATTCACGATCTCAACTGAAAGAGGTAAAAACTTAAACATATATCCCTTCATACAAGCATCATTTAGTCTTGATTTATGTAAACAAAATGTAGATATCCTTGCACTAAAGCTAACCATGTTCATAGTTTTCATTTATATTCATTGTGTAGAGAGAATTTTGGATTTGAAATTTCTGTAAAAATTAAGTTTCAAATTAGGGCCAGCAAAATTAGCTTTGATCTTTGACTTTTAGTTTACATAAATTATATGGTTGAAATCGTGGGAAGAAACACTATAACTTTCATGTTTGGACTTTCCATTTTTATGGAGAAATGAGAGAGATACAGGTGGTCCGGCCATGGCTCAAGGTTGAAGATGAAGTTGCCTTAAGGAGGAAATTTCTAATATATATTTGTGCTTTTGTTTATATCAACGTATGTACAGCCACCACAGTGGTAAGGCAGCGTACAAAAATGCTAGAGGTCATGGGTTCGAGCCTCAGCGCGCTGCCTTTTGCAATTTTCTCATATTTTCTCATTTTTTTGTCCCTTTGCAGCGTGAGCTTCTGAACTTTGGGCCTTGTCTTTTTTTCTAACCTCCTGCCTCCTAATTGCTTGCAGCACCCCTGGCCCATATAATTTAGTTATTTATTTTTGTTTTCATTTTATTTTCTTAAAAATATTTCTTAATATTAAAAAATCATAAAAACATAAAAATGCTATATTTATATTTTACTTTATTTTATTTTATTTTTCTCAATAAAAAATATTTTTATTTAGTTATATATTGTTTTTTTTATAATAAACTTGTAAATTAAATTAACTAGGTTAAATATTTATTTTTTTCTTCACACCCATTAAATATTTTATTTTAACATAAAAAAAACCAATAATACCTCATAAATACCATATATTATTTTCAAGATAAAAAATGCAAAAATACTTACTTTTTCTTAAGGAAATTTATTTTCTTTTTAATCAAATAGAATTAGGGTTTACTCAAAATATTTTCTAAAAAAATAATTTCTTTTCTTAATTTATTTAAGTTAATTTTGACTAATTTATTAGGTTTAGGTTTAAACTTTTTTTCATATAAAAAACCAAACAAAATCTTCTTTGCATTTATACATCTTTGCATATTTTATTTATCTTGCATTTTATTTATTCCAATATTTGTACAAATTCAATTTGGTTGTAATAGCTTAATTAGGTTTATATTATTGCAATCCCCATTCATAAATTGTATACCCCATTCCCACAAGTGTTGTAATATCGTAGTAACTCTAAATTTCGCAATTTATCGCTTTTATATAGCACACTTGTAATTAGGGTTTGTATGGCAAGATAAAACCAATCAAATAGAAAACCCTAATTCAAGACAAAAACAAGCATGAAAATGACACACTTGCACATAAAACACCTCTAGGGTTGCTCCACTTGGCTGCCTTGTACAAAAATGACCATATTACACATGTAAGGCATCTTAGCAAAAACAAACAAATACAAGATCATAGTCCCTCGATGACGCTATTCAAAGTTGTCTTATAAAATGATCTTAGTCCCTCAAAAATGGTAAGATACCTTACAACATTGCTAATCATGGCTATACGATGACTCACGCCCGTCCCGTTAACATCCAAAGATAAGGTTGTTTACCAAATCAATGGTAAGCCAACAATATCAAAGGAAAAGAAAATGAACAAGAAAGACATTTGAGTATGTAGGTTGCTCCTAGTTGCTTGCTCCATTTAAAAACAAATATCCTTTCTATTTTCAAAATAAAAACACACACTTCCAAACATCTTACAAACCTTGAAAACATTTTCAAAAGATCAACATCTTTGTATACATTCTTACGAACGAGAATCATTACAAAGATTGCCTAAACAATGGCCTCTTTACAAAATACTTTCAAAAAACTACACAAAACACAATTTCAAACAAAAGCAAGTGATCTAGCAAGTAACTAAGAGCCCATGGAAAACCATGGATGAAAAGGGTGTTAATACCTTCCCTTTTCATAATCTACCCCCCGAACTCAAGAAACATTCTCAAAGGTCTTTCCTGTGCTTTTTCACCTTTCCTTTTGGATAAAAGAAAAGTCAGTGGTGACTCTTGCTAACCGCAACATTTGCGATAAAACGCAAAACCTTCAAGTCAGTTCTCCCACCGTATCACAAGAGCTATGTTTGCTCTTTCATCATCTGACTCTGATTCAACATCAGAAGCATTTGAATCGTCCCATGTTACCATGAGGCTTTTCTTCTTTTCCTTAAAGACCTTCTTTTTGGACTTCTCCTTCTGAAGCCTTGGACAGTCACTTTTATAGTTCCCTTTCTCATTACACTCATAGCAGATGATGTCCTTGTTATTTGGCTTTCTGTGTCCTGAAGATCCTTCAGATCTTCTATGTCCAGAGGAAGACTCCGACTTTCTGTATCTGGAGGAGGATTCATTTTGATTCTATGATCTTCTAGGATTTTGAATTTCCTTTGTCTCTGCTTCCACAGTTAATTCACCCTTCTGGAGAGGAGAGACTATTCATCTTATTCTGATGAGGATCCATCAGAAGTTTCTTCCATAGCCTACAAAACCTTAGAATCAGATTTTTTGTTAGATTTTAATGTTAGTGGCTTACCTTGCTTTTGAGGCTCATCTTCTTCTAGATCTATCTCGTGACTTCTGAGGGAGCTAATAAGTTCCTCTAGAGATATCTTGTTGAGATCTTTGGATAGCTTAAGTGTTATGACCATTGGCCTCTATTGTTTGGGTAGACTTTTGATGATCTTTTTTACGTGATCAGCAGTAGAATATCCTTTGTCAAGAACCTTCAGCCCAACAACAAGGATTTGGAATCTTGAGAACATTGCTTTTATGGATTCACTATCTTTCATCTTGACTTCCTCATACTTTTGAATGAGCGCAAGGGCCTTGGTTTCTTTGACTTATATGTTGCCTTCATGCGTCATTCTCAGAGAGTCAAACATGTTCTTGGCTGTCTCTCTGTTTGAGATTTTCTCATATTCTGAGTATGAGATAGCACTGAGGAGTATTGTTCTGGCTTTATGATGGTTTATGAAATCACGTTTTTGCTAGTCAGACATCATTTTTCTGTCTATCTTCTGACCACTTCCATCCACTGGGTGTGTGTATCCATCAGTTACTATGTCCCATAGATCAGCATCATAGGCCAGAAAGAAGCTCTCAATTCTGTCTTTCCAGTAGTCAAAATTTTCTCCATCAAAGACTGGAGGTTTGCCACTGATTGTCCTTGTCTTCATGATAGTCATTGCTGATATTTTGGCTTGGTCCCACCATAGTGTTTTTCTAAAGCTTGGATCTTGTACTGACGTGGTTAAGTGTATTAACTCAGAACCAGGTGCTCTGATACCAATTGAAGAAGTGAAAGACACAAGAAGGGGGGGTTGAATTGAAAACTTAAAATCAAATGCGCAATGAACACAATATTTTTATCCTGGTGTTTACCGTGGAAATTGGTAAACAACCGCTGATCTTCCAAAAGGTTACTTATTTGGTGACTCGCAGGATCGATCAGATTGATCCTAAGACATGGTTGATTTTCTGGGGTTTGACTAAATCTAATGATGATTAATGCCAGTAAAGTAAAGACACTTTATGTAAATTGCATGAAGAAAAGCTTGATAGAATAAATGAAAGCGTTAAATAAAAGGCTTCGGCGGAGATGAGTAAATGAAAGGCAATAAAGTGCTTGAATATAAAAGACTTTGATTAATTTAAATGGTGTTTCACACATACATTCTCAACAATTCTTTCGCTCATACTGGGTACTTGAATCTAGATGAGTGACTTGTATATAATGATGAACACATGCGAAAAATACGTGAACAACTAGTATTTATACTAAAACACATCTTAAGTAACCGTTGGGCAGTTACGTCGCTTCGAGATGACACCACATGGCACGCTCACTGCATTCGACGCTCCTGATCTTGGCACGTTGCGTTTGGTAACTGTTGGGAACTTTTTTCCCTCCAAACATTCGAATCTCAAACCGTTCCACCCTGGGCATCAGATACCTTTGTCGAGAAGTTCCTTCGACGTCGAAGATAACAAGATTCCCACTTAAAAGAAACTCTCTAAGTACCTTGCCATTTTCTGATGAGCATTCGACAGGATCAGCTGGTCGAAACCTGGAAACTCTTCAAACTCATAATTAATGGTCTATATTGATAACAAACAAGTGTGTCGAATTTAGGAGCCAACAAATTGCCCCCCAAGAATGCATTATTTCGACGCTGAAAAGAAAAAGGCATTCTTTGAGATTCCACCCGACACCTGTCCTTCATTCTTAGCCACAGATTAGCTCGTGCGCTTTTCGTCTCCTACCAACCAACTGACAATCCCAAAAAGCCATCATTCCAACTGTTCCTAAGACGTCACTTCAGTAAGGCGTTTGGCATGCCCAATGTCTTTTCACAGATTGTCATCATGACAATTCCCCGAGATCGAGGATGCACACTGCACCGTTTCCATTCTGCAGAACGACTACATCATCAAATGAGCGCCACGTGCCCCACTATTGTCTGAAACATTAAATGACCTCGAGTTTTGTGATTTGCCAATCACTATAAATAGCGCTAAGTGCCCCTCGTGGGACTTTTCACGCTTTCTTCATCCAAGCCTTAATATTGAATAGAAATTTCTGCAAAAAACTTTGTTCTTCATCCATCTTCATCTCAACCCAAAAAATGGCTTCAGGTTCTCGTTCTTCCAATGTCCCCAGTTTTAACACTCCCTCTAAAACTGCCCAACCAAAAATCTTTTCAACTGTTCCAACAGTTAACTCCAAAGGAATGCGAAGGGTTCCCGAACCCTTGGGAACTGCTGAGCGTGAGACTTACTCTTCTCAACTGCTGATTCCTGTTGGATACTCCAACCAGGTTTTCGCCATGTCTGGTCCTCTATCTGCATGCATTGCTGACCCAACGAAGATCAAGAGCTTCTTCCCAGTGCTTGAGGCACTCAAGCCCATTGGGTGCTCCAAAAAGGCTACAGACGACAACGAAGATCCTGCAAAAGAAAAGATAGATCTTCGTTTCTTCAACAGAGGGGTTAGGGCTTTTAGGTCTAGCCCTAGCCTTACACCAGACTACAACGCTTGGCTCGACAAGATGGAAAAAAGCCAGGCTTCGATTTGGAAGAACATGGGGATTTATGACCTAGTCATGCTGTCGAAGACTGGTCTCAACTACTCCCCTGAAATGCTGGTAGCTTCTTTGCTATTTTGGGACTATACTCACTTCACCTTCCACCTTCCTTGTGGAATGGTAACACCCACTCTCTTCGACGTGGCTGCCATTACCGGTCTTCGACCAACTGGGGATTACTTTGACCCAGAGGAAATGTCTGAAGACCAGATTGGGTTTTCAGCTACCAAACCCACTTACACCACCTACACCAACCACTATCATGACAAATCGACAGCTAAGGTGACGGACGTGGAGCACATTGCGTTTCTATCCCTTTGGATGTCACGCTTCGTGTTCGGCACGAAATCTCTACAGGTGACGAAGAAAATGGTCACCCTTGCTACCCAGCTTCACCACGGTCAAAACATCTGTTTGGCCGAATTAATACTGGCGAACCTATATGAGTCGATAAGCAGTGGGGCGACTCTATTAAAGGTAATAGAAAATAGAGCCAGCTTGCTGCTTGCAGGACCCTTCTGGCTACTACAACTATGGCTAAACGCCACTTTTGAGTCTTTTTTACCTCAGAAAACTCAAATAAACGAACAAGCTCCTGAGATAGCCAAAAGGCGTATCGAAGGTACCAGGCTGGCTTTACTGACTCCCACTGAGGATGGGCTGGAACTCCAACAGACCTTTGCAAACTTCGTTTTGATGTTTGCAGGGAGGAAAGAATTTACCTCGACCATGGCTCCTTTCGCCCGTCGAAAGTTTGGTCCAGGGTGGTTCACCAGGCCCCATCCCAAGTCATCAGAGGATCCTCATCTCGAAGAGCACACAACACTGTGGGAAGCATTTCTCACTCCCAGGATAATGCCATTGCGCTTTAAGAGTTCCAAGAATCATCTGAGCCTGATTGCTTATCAGCCAAATTTGGTCTCTCGACAGTTTGGTATCATCCAATCACTTCCTTCTCCCATTTTCCCTAGGGAGAAATCAATGTTGTATTTTTGTAATGATTACACTGAGGATGCTGCTACCAAGCACATTGGTAGGTACGCTGGTCGGACAGTACTTTCATTGTTCGACTACCAACTCAACTTCCTCTGTTCGCCATCTTTTGAAGACTGGTGGAAGAGTTATTATGCTGAAGAATTCTTCGATGAAAAAGATTTTGTGGACGAACTCCAGAAGTCCTTCGTTTTGGTCCTTGACAAAATAAAGAAATGTACGTTCACTCTTCAAATTATATTTGTCTTTCCATTTCGACTTATAACTTGTCAATTATAACTCGTGAACGTGTCTTCTTTCAGTTGTTCGAAAACCTGCAGCAAAGAAAACCACAGAAAGCCATCAGGGAGGAGGTCCCTCTACAAAACCTTCAGCACCGGTAACCAAATTTTTATTATTTCCTGCTGGTTTTAACATCCTGATTTTCGATGTGGCGTTCTAAATCAACTCCATTTGGGGTTTCAGGAACCTGCACCTAAGAAACGACCTGCATTAACGGTCGAATCTGCGAGTGACGACGAGGATGAATCTCCCCCTGTTCCTCTCAAACGGAGAAAGCTGAAGAAAGATGCCCCTACTCCTGAGCCTCGACCTATGATCAGAATCAAGGTTGCAGGGAGAAAATTCAGGCCACCTTCTGTGATCATCGAAGAGCCCACGGAGGAGGAGCTGAACTCTTGCTCAGCAAACCCGTTGAAAGTGATAATTCTAGCCCTGGGGCTGAAATTCCTCTACAGGTAGTACCTCCGATCATTTTTAACTTAGGTGTCGACGATCACGTTCGATTGTGTATCTCTCTAAACCAGAATATTCTTCCTCTTCTATTTTCAGGAGACCACCGAAAGTTCAGCACCAAAACCTTCAGAGACACAAGACTCTGCTGAACATAGTAGACAACAAGAGGAGGAATTGGCGAACGATGAAGCCCTTTCCGAAACAGAGGAACAACAACCAAATGAAGCTCAAGTGGTCGATTTGACAGAGGAGCAACATGACAAAGAGGATCATGTTGATGCTGACACTACTGAACAACATGTCGAAGAGGGTCATGTTGATGTTGACGCTACTGAACAACCTCAACCCCAAGCCACCGCTGCTGTAGGAACGACCACCTTGACAAAGCCCAAGTCTAAAGAAGACTTGGCCCTTTTGAAGTAAACTGATCCAATTGGCTACCTGAATGCCATCATTGAGAGTAGGGAGAATTCATCTGACCTTATTCATGATGCTTCTACTGCATCGGGGAAGTCTACTTCGACTTCTCCTCTTGATGAGGCTTTGAAGAAGGTCAAGGCTCAGTTCTTCAAAAAGGATCTAATTAAGGCTTTGGAGGGGGATCCTACTGCTCCGTCTTGTCTGGGAGTTGTTCTGAGTGCAGTCGATTTGCTTGCTGTATCTCCAGAGGTTTCCAGCTTTATCTTGGAGTTATACTCCATTGTTGACCAAGTCTCTGCGGACTATAGACGTCAAAGGGGATTCAACAGCCAGCTCGAAGCACTACATGGCAAGAGTTCTTCTTCCTGGACCGAGGTAGCTGAAACAACTTCTCGAATTGCAGAATTATCGAAACAGAAGACATCCAAGCAGGAGGAAATCGACGCCATAGATCGAGATAATGCCTCTATAAAGGCGCAGATCGAGGAGTTGGAGGCCAAGTTAAATGTTAACACCAAGCGCAAAGAGGAGCTCCTTTCGACTGTTTCGGACACAGAGAGCCAAGCTGAAGTTACACGGGGCTTATAGTTCACTGAGAAGGCCCAAGCCCTTGATGACCAGATTGCCAAACTTTCTCAGGCGACTGCCTTGTGTAACAAACGGCTGGAGTTGCAGCAGGCCAAGTATCTTCGACTTAAAGCTTCTATCCCTTTCTAATTTGCTCAGCAACTTATTAACCATGTACTGTAATATTTGTAAGACAATGCAACCATTTTGGCTAATCACTATATAATTTTCCATTTTGGCTTTTTATGGTTAATTTGGTCATTAATTTCTATTTATTTTGATCTCTTGGAGCATAGGTTTATATTTTTTCAAATATTTGCCGTTTACTCTCAAGAGTCTTTTATCTTCGCCTAACTCTTCAACCTCATAAGCTCCACCAGAAAAAATTTGGATAATTCTGAACGGTCCTTCCCATTTGGGTGACCATTTTCCCATGCTTCGATCCCTTCGATCCATGGGGAGAATCACCTTCCAAACTAATTCTCCAGGCGAGAATGCCTTAGGTTTTACTTTTTTATTGTAAGAGTCTTCCACTCTTTTCTTCTGAATTCTCAGTAGGTCGAGAGCGCGTAGTCTTTCATCGTCTAAATCTACTAGTTCGTCTAACATCATATCCCAATAAACCTCAGAGGGAATATCATGATGTCTCTGAACCCTTGCTGATTGAAGACAAATTTCTGCTGGCAGTACTGTGTCATGACCGAAAGTTAGCCGATATGGTGTTGTACCTATGGCTTCTTTTGGGGACGTTCGACAGGCCCACAAGATCTGGTCTAACGTCTTATGCCAATTTTTTGGCTTCTTTCCTACATGCTTTTTTATCAGGCCGATCACTATTTTATTCGCTGCTTCGACTTGACCATTTGCCTGTGCATAATAAGGTGTTGATGTTAGGAGTCTAAAGCCTGTTTCTTGAGCGAATTCTTGCATCTTTCGACCAGTAAACACTGATCCTTGATCAGTCGTTATAGTCTCAGGGATTCCAAATCTGAAGATAATGTTCTTTTGAATAAATTCAATGACATTTTCTTGGTCTGCATTGACTAAAGGAATAGCTTCGATCCATTTAGTGAAATAATCAATGCCTACCAGTATATACTTCTGGCTCTTTGATGATGCTGGTCGAATCTCTCCAATAAGATCCAACGCCCATCCTCTAAAAGGCCAAGGTTTCACTATTGAGTGAAGTTCGCTTGCTGGTACATGTTGGATGCCCGTATGGACTTGACATTCCTGGCAACCCTTCGCGAACTCAACACAATCTTTCAAGATGGTGGGCCAGTATAGTCCTTGTCGAAACAACAACCATTTCATCTTATGGCCTACTTGGTGAGCCCCACATGCTCCAGCGTGCGTAGTCGAAAGGGCTATGTATGCTTCAGTTTCGCTTAAGCACTTTAGCAATACCCCTTCAGGCGTCTTTTTAAATAACTCATTACCCATGAGTACGTAACTCAACACCCTATATTTTATTTTTCGTTCTGTCAAAGCTGCTGGATTTTGTAGATAATCTACAATGGGTTTCCTCCAATCTTGCTCTGACAAATTGTCTATGAACGATATTTCAAAGTTCCTTTGATCAGCATACCCTAGTCTTGTCGATTTCAAATCTGTTGGGGACAGGTTAGTTGCTTTTATTTTTTCTCGAACTTTGATTGCTCTTTGTAATCTCGTTTTTGAAATTTTGTACCCAAATGCAATTTGTGCCAAATCATTGGCTACTTGATTTTCCAATCTAGGTATGTGTCGAATGTTGACCACTTCGAATTTTTTCAATAAACGATTTGCTATCACAAAGTACATAATAAGATTTTCTCTTATGCACTTATATTCTTTTGTGACTTTCTTAATGACTAACTCTGAGTCTCCCATTATTTCGACTCGAGTTGCCCCCAATTCCAACAATATCTCAAGGCCAGTAATTAGAGCTTCGTACTCAGCCTCATTGTTCGGACAAGTACCTGATATCTTGTACTTGAATGTTGTTGGAATTTTTTCTGGAGAAATAATCAAGACCCTTACTCCTGTTCCATCTTTATGGCTGGAACCATCGAAGTAGAATTTCCAAGGCTCTATCTCCACGTAATTTATATTCTCAACCTGAATTGAGTGGTCGACTATAAAGTCTGCTACCACTTGCCCTTTTACTGCCCTAAGAGGCATAAAGGTCAATGAGTACTCAGTTAATGCTAGCGCCCACTTTCCAATTCGGCTGTGCAGGATGGGTTTCGACAACATGTATTTGAAAACATCAAAATGAGACGAAACGTACACATCAACTGGTTTTATATATTGTTTGAGCTTTGTACAAGAGAAATAAAGACATAGACATAATTTTTCAACTTCGTTATATCTAGTTTCTGCATCGTTCAAAACTCTACTAAGATAGTAAATGGATCTTTCGACTCCATTTTCATCTTCTTGGGCTAACATGCTTCCCAAAGTTTTGTCGGATGCAGCTATGTACAATCTCATACTCCTGTTGCCGCAAGGAGGCACCAAAATAGGTGGCTTGGTGAGATATCCTTTGATTTTGTCGAAGGCTTCTTGTTGCTCTTGCCCCCACTCAAATCTTTCCTTATTCAATCGAAGTAAGGGTGAGAAAGCTTGAGCTTTTCCACTTAGGTTAGATATGAATCTCCTTAAGAAATTTATCTTGCCCAGCAGAGATTGCAGTTCCTTTTTGTTCGCTGGCGCTTTCGCTTTCAAGATTGCCTTCGTCTTGTTCTGGTTGATTTTGATTCCTTTCTTGTGGACGACGAAGCCCAAGAAATCTCCAACTTTTACACAGAACGCACACTTCAAAGGGTTCATTTTCAGACCATGTTCTCTCATTCTTTCAAATGATTGTCGAAGGTGGTCTATATGGTTCTTCCTGGAAACAGATTTTACAACAATATCATCAATATACACTTGCATAAAAGTGTTAATAAAATCATGGAAGATAGAATTCATCGCTCGCTGATATGTTGCCCCAGCGTTCTTTAGGCCAAAAGGCATCACTACCCATTCGTAAGTGCCTAAAGCCTCGGGGCATCGAAAAGCTGTTTTCGACACATCTTCTTCAACAATGAAAATTTGATTATATCCTGAATAAGCATCGAGCATGCTCAGGTACTCATGGCCAGCGGCAGAATCGACTAGCATTTCCGCCACAGGCATAGGATATTCATCTTTGGGTGTAGCAGCATTCAAATCTCTGAAATCTATGCATACCCTCAACGTGCCGTTTTTCTTAATCACTGGCACAATGTTTGCAATCCATTCGACATACCTCGTAGCTCGTATGAATTTGCACTTCAGCAGTCTTTCGACTTTTGTTTTGATCTTCGACAGTATTTCTGGAGCGAAGCGTCTTGGACTTTGCTTGACTGGCTTCTTCCCAGGTTTGATTGGTGTTGTACCCCAAAATTTGCCCTCGCATTTTTCCCCAAGAAATCTCAGCTTCAAACATTTCCTGACTTTTCAAACTGGCTCAAGAATCGGACAAACGGACTTTTCTTGACAGTCAAGCAAAATTAGGGTTTTTACTAATTTTCAGAGCTCTGAATTGTTTCATACAGTGGGCTTAGGGTTTGGTTGATTTTTGGTTCAATTTTGATCAAGCGAGCGTGATTTGGCATTTAATCGGGAATTAGGGTTTTTTGGGCATATTCTCAGAAGAATTTGAATTCCACAGCACATTGCAGTTTATTTCAAGATTCGGATTAAAATTCGCGTTATCTTGGTTTAATCAGCAAAAGAGACAGTGGTTTTGAATTCAGTACGTTTTGATTGGGCCAGTCATATACAGGATGCAGTATTGGATTCACAGTGTTTATGCGTTTGATCAGTCCATTTGGGTTAATTGCTGCTTTACTCTGGATGTTGAATAAGACAGACTTAATTGATCAATGTTGTTTTATTTAAGTTATTTATTATTCTGAAATTAAATGATTGAATTTATTTTTCAATTGTTTTAATTCTAAGAATTTTAAATAAATAAATAAACAATAAAGAAATTAGAATTAACTGGATAATTTAAACTTTTATTGATATTTGAATTATTTGTACAAATTGTTGTTTATTACAGACAATAATTTACATTTAATTTAAATATTACATAGAATGAAAAAACTATCCTATTTTCTAATATTCTTCGTTCTTCATTCCGCTCCGGTATTCCGTTTTTCATCTGCAAAAAGAAACAAGAAAAGTCAGAAGACATTTAAAAGAGACAGATAAAAAATTGCTCATCATTAGGGGCCACTGACTGGGATCAGTTGACCCTCTCTGCAAATCACGGGATTTCTCCCGGTTCACAGAGAGGGAAGATTATTTTATTTCATGAATGCAAATGCAAATGCATAAGTTATAAAATTCAAGCTGCATAAGAATCTCAATTTCCAATTCAAAACCATATAGTTCAAATCCAAACTGAAAAGTTCAAATCCAAACTTTCTATCCAAAAGCAAAGGCTACTGTCAAAATGCCCAAAGTCCACTCAAAGAAAATCACAAGTACCCAAGCTGTCATGAAAAGATTTAGCCAAGATATCAAGGAAAAGGAAGTCAGCACACATAAACTGTCAAAAGAGATAAAGATGCAAAATGTAAGATGCAAGCTAAGATCTTAATCATCACTTCCCATCCAGGGCCCCTTCAGAAAAGTACAACTTAAATTATATAAAAATTCTTTGCTGTACTGTAAAGAGAGAGTAAAGAGAGATAAAGCAAACTCAGTTCAGGTTAGGCATAGACATCAGCACAGCAGGCAAAAGGAAGAGAGAGGAATGTGTACAAATTTCATCAACTCTGCATAATAGAAGATCCACAAGACAGTGCAGTAGCAGGTCAGAAAAAAGATACACAAAATCAAAAAAGCCAATGAAACAGTTCAATATAGCAGTTCAGAAGTGAAGAGAGTAAAATAGAAAAGAAAATGTACAAGACAGTTCAGTAGCAGCAGGGCAGAAGGCAGCTAGCCAGTACAAAGCAAGCATAGGCAAGGTTAGGCATAGTTCAGGAGCAAGATAGCAGAAGATATACAAAATCATCAAAAGCCAACTCAGAAAAAAAAGACAGTTCAGAGGATAAAAAAGAGAAATATACAAACTCAGTTCAGGAGGCAGCATAGCAGGTGAGAATAGAAGAAATATACAAAAACCTACTGCACCAGCTTTAACACCACAACACATCTGAGAACTCAGAGCAAAAACCAGCATCTGTCATAACACCAATACCCTGCCCAACCAAGAGAACCTCATAAAAACACCATAACCTTGCAAAAAGAACCTGCCTAAGATCCACACTGGAGCATGACCTAACCAAACACTGAGTTAAGCCAAGCTTAATCAGAACCTGCATCATCCTTACAATATCCCACAATCCTGCCTCAACCTTCAAAAGACACATTCTAAAACAAAAAACATACTGAACATAACACATCTCAGAACTCAACCTTCATGCTAAACACACAAACCTGATAAACAAAATCAAAACCTCACCATACCAACATCCTGTCATATCCAAACTCAAGCCTCACCATTTTGTGAAACCAACATCTAAACCATTCAATCCAAGCAATATGCTAGTCACAAGCTAAAGCCCTCAGTACAAGCATCATTGGGCATTAAATATCAAACAAGCATCATATCCCAACCCACACTCAAGGCAATAACTGTCCAAAATCAGTCAAGACAATAAAGGCAAGCAGACAACAAGAAGCATAGTTCAAGATAACACGGGACAATCATTCAAGGCATCAGGGGCTCAGAGGAAAACAAAGATTCGAGGGCAACCTAGACCCTCAGACCTTTGAGGTCATCACAGGGCGATACAAGGAAGTATACAGTGCTCAAGAGAAAAGAAAGAGGTGAACTCAGTGAAACACATCATGGGGTAAGCTCAAGGCAGCATCTCAGGCAACATACAAATCCAAAGGGCAACACATAGTGGAAGAAGAAGATAAAAAGAGTGAATTTTAAGAAGGGTTTTCAGGCAAAATCTAGCATCATCATCAAAACCCTAATATAGCCAAGAACGAAAATACCAGGAAAAGTCAGAAGCGTAGCAAGCGTCTCCCTTCGCCGTTCCGGCCTCCTAAAGCACCACTTCTCCGCCTCTCCTCCATCTCCCAAAATCAGGTAGCAATCTTCTCCCCCTTTCCTCTTCACCACATCATAACGGTACAGATTCGGAAATCAGAACCCAAATTGAAACACAAATTCGTAAAAAAGGAAATAAAAACGTAAAGCGTTGTAATCAAACCTTAAGTCAAGAGCGCCGAGACCGTGCCTTGGGGGGAAGAAAGGTGTGGAGAGTGATGCTGGTGGCCGGATGAAGATGAAGACGGAAAGAACGTTGAACATACGAACGCGCCGTCGTCACCTCACAAACCCTAATTTTCGTTCTGAAAACAAAATGCCTAACCCTAAAGAAATCTGTTTCAAACCTTGGGCCTGACCCGTTTCACCCCCCTGAAGCCCATTTAAAATGCTTCTCTTCTTTTTTTAACAACATTAATCACTAACCTTAGTTTATATTTACTTTTTATTTTTTTTGTAAAATATTAACTCTTTTCATTTTTATAAAAAAAACAATGTTTACTCTTTTTATATACTAATTCAATTAATTCATTTTTTTTTAAAAAACATATACAATTTATTTCCTAATTAAACATACTAACCTAATTAAAAATACATCTTTACCTCATATATTAAGTTTGAAAATAATTATTTTCATTTATTTACTCTTTCATTAAAATATGTTTGTATATAAAATAACCAAATACTTTTTATACATAATTAAATTGAAAATACTTTTTTAATTGAAATACATATTTGTACATATTATACATTTTTCATACATAATTAAAATTGAAACTTTTTAATTAACATTCTTTTCTTTTTATATACATAACAATTCAATACATTTTTTCTCTAATATTTAATTTCCAAACATTTAGTTAAAATACTTTTTTGCAAATAAAGAAACATTCTTAATTTAAAACTTGAACTCTTTTTGTACATAAACATACAAAAATCAAAAATACATTTAAAAACATTCATCTAGGTCAAACCCTAATACGACTCAACTTCACATTTCGCACCTGTACATAATTACACATACACAATTCACATACATATACACTTGTACACTTACACAAATACATTCACATTGCCCTACACACATTTTATCTTATATTTGTATATTTGATATTCATTTTGATCGCACATTCGATTTGGTTGTAACTTATTGGATACTATAAGTCTCATCCCCTTGTACATTTATAACCCCACTCCCTGATACTATTTTGTAATAGCGTAGATTTACATTCCGCAATTTACAGCTTTTCAATTATGCCATGGTTAGACCTAGGGTTTGTATGTACATAAAATCAAACGCTAGATAACCTAATACAAGACAAATACATGTAATCAATACACAATCACACTTGCACCCCCTAGGGTAATCCCACATGTTGCCTTCCAAAATGGGCCATGCTTGCACGTCGAGTATCTTTGGCAAAACAAAATCAAATGATCATAAGTCTCAAAGTGTTGCCTAAACGGAATGATCATAGTCCCTTCAAAACAAATTGCCAAAGACACTTGGCATCATTGCATTCATGGTCCATACGATGACCCGCGCCCGTCCCGAATAAACTTCCTAAACGCAAGATTGTCTACCAATTTCAATGGTGGAACAAAATTGTTAAAAGGGGTTAAAACATGACAAAAAAACCTTTGAGTACAATAGGGTAGACAAAACTCTTAGTTACTTGAGATCAAACTTGCAAAAACACTTGCCTTCTTTTCAAAAACCACAATCCACAACACTTTCAAACAAACTCTTAAAAACATTTGAAACATCTTTTCGAAAAGATTCACACTTTTGTAAAACACTCAAACACGAGTCAAATACATTAGTTGCCTAAGACAAGGCATCTTTTTCCAAAACATTTTCAAAAAGCACCCACACACACCATTTTCAAAGCAATCGAAAAACAAGGCAAGTGATCTAAAAACCAAGTAACTAAGAGCCCATGGATAACCATGGATGAAAAGGGTGCTAATACCTTCCCTTTTCATAATCTACCCCCCGAACCCACGAAATATCTCAAAAGGTTTTTGCTGTGCTTTTTTTTAACCTTTCCTTTAGGATAAAATAAAAAGTCGGTGGCGACTCTTGCTAACCGCAACATTTGCGAATACCAACGCAAAACCTCAAGTCAGTTCTCCCACCGTATCACAGAACTGGCGACTCTGCTGGGGAAAATTTTAAAGTGGGGTTACCTTAGGGTTTAGATCACCTTTACTTTCAATTGATTGCTTTGTTTGCTTTACATTTGTGGGCTTTGTATCGGAGTTTTATAGATCCTAACCCGGATTTGGGGAAACCTTTTTTAGGTAGCAACAAGGCTGTGAGGGAACTATGCGGGGTATACCGACATGGTTGAAGCAGTCTGCTACGTTGATGTGGCACTTTGGTGTGTACCGGTAACCCTTGAGTTCAGTCAAGGAGAGTACGGGGCCGCCGCGTGGTGTCGCGAAGCATCAACCGACCTTAGAACCCTAATTGACCAACTTGGCCATTAGAACAGTAGCAGTATGCTACACTCATTGAGGCTAAACTCTCGAGATGGTTCCGGCCGCGAGAAAAGGTTGCGATGCTGGAGTTATGACCGATTGAGGGTAGCCAATGATATGAGATCCTCTAGAACCCGGTTACTTTTGATAGGACAGGTTTTAACCAACAAACTGAAAGAGGGTAGTACCTGAACCTCATGCAAGCCTAAACCTAAGGCCTTGTGCGCTTTGTGTGAATATTGTTTGCCTGCATATACACTCACTGGCTTGTGCATACATGCACATAACATCATAACATCATGCCATAGCATTTTAGCATTTTCAATAACCATTTCAAGGATCTCGAGGGTTCTTTTGATGCAGGGTTACGTTGAACCAGACATCTATCAAGGGGCAAGAGGTCTCTCCTCTAACCAATCCAACCAAAAGATCAAGTACAACAACTTGAATCAGTGGCTATGACCCACTCGACATGGTGAGCTTGATTCTCGTGGAAAGACATCCACCAATACAAAGCTCTCCAAACAAAGATCGAGAACAACAACTTGAATCAGTGGCTATGACCCACTCGACATGGTGAGCTTGATTCTCGTGGAAGGACGTCCACCGATGCAGAGATCTCCAATCCAAGAGCAGAGTTCAACCTCTAACGTTTTCTTGTGTTTACCCCAAGAGATCCTTGAAAGCATGCATCCACATATCTTGCATTGCATTTTGACAATCTTTCCTTTTTCAGGTTTCCTTACTCTCCTGCTGTTTATTTCAGCAAGAGATGGCTCTAGAACGGTCTGTCAAAGACATCCAAGACCAGACTGCTCAACTGCAAGAGATGTTCCTGAACTTGTCTCTGGGGCAAGAAGAGATGAAAGCTCTCCTCACCAAAGGCTTGGGGAGTTCCAACAATGCCAGGAGTGATCAGATTGTGGAGCTGCAGTTTGATCTGACAACACTGAGGACTCAAATGATGGGACAGTTGGTGGGCCAGATGGCTCTCATCCAAGACCTATCTCAAAGACAAGAGGAACTCAGAGTTCTTGTCCGCCAACTGCTTCCAAACAACCAACTGGGGCAAACATCTGAGGTTGAAGAGCAAGTCACCGCTCAGCCTCCATCCACTCAAGAAGACAAGGGGAAAGCTCCTTTGCTAGCTTCAGGGTCACAAACCCATCAACAACCTCGCCAGCGTCAGCGGGACAATCGGCGTAAGCAAGAAAAGTCGGGAAGACAGTTTACGGAGACTGAAATACCATCATTCTTCATACTAAAGCGCCTGTTGGAGGTCAATTTGCTCACCGTAAAGGACCCTCCTCAGAAGCTCAATATCTCCTCTCCTCGCTTTAATCCCGACGAATTTTGTGTTTACCACTCCTGCAGCCCGGGGCACAGTACCAACGACTGTTGGGCCTTGAAGAACAAGATTCAAGATCTGATTGACATTGGGGTGTTGGAATTCATGCCAGACGGCGAGATGAAGATCTTCCGTTAAAGGGTTCTCCGCTTGAAGTGACGAAGCTCGAAACTGAAAGACTTTTGCTTCTTTTTGAATTTTCAAAGTTGTAATTTCTTTTGCTGTCAAACAATTATCTGTTGATGTTAAACTCTGTTTTCATTAATGCATTGCATATGTTTGTCTTGAATTCATCCATTCGTTTCACTACTCTTATGCTTTTCTTTATGATATTTGACTCTTGATAAAAAGCTGCAAGCCTTTAGAGGGAGGATGACGAAACAATACCATGATCTTATACAGTATGCTCTTGAACAGACCTTGCTGATGATGTACAGGCATTTCTTTCAATTCCCAAACACTGGAGTTATAAGGAAGTTAATCCCTAGTCAACCCCTTCGAGCCAAAGAAGTAGGAGTTTTCTGTTCTAAACAATCAAAACCTTTGATATAAACCCGGGGCAGGGTAGTATCTCAGTTAATTCAAAAGAAAATGCGCTTTGAAGTCGCAAACTCTCAGTTCGTAATACAACGAACGACATCAAAAGAGAAATCGTTCCTTTGGAATCAAAAAGACAAGGGTGGTTCCCTATCACATAGACAGTCAATCTCTCAAAAGAGAAAAGCCCACCAAGCCAAAACCTATAAAGGAGGCTTAAGAAAGCTGGGGCATCCCGCTGACAGTAATCCCGAAAACGGTAATAGTCAGGCAAAAGTTAGGGATAACAAATCAAAATCAAAATAGTGAGGTCATTACAAAATCCTCAACGACATGAAAAGTGTTGAAAAAGAAAAAGGAGATGATGACTGTCTCCCAAAATTCAATTAGTGAACCATCGCCCAAAAGTCGTTCCAAACTCAAAGCAGAGTGCGACACACAATTAACTGAGCTTAGGTTGAAGAACATCACGAAGAGCGGGTGGGTACAAATATACTTTGAGCCTTTATCCTTTGTTTCTTAAACCGTGAACCAGGCCACGTTACAACCCTTCAAAAGTCCTAATTGAAGCATGGGTTAGTTCGAAAGCATACTGTTACAAAAGGTATCCTGACTCCTGTAGGGCTTTGCTCTAAATCTCGTGTTAACTTGTCTTATGAAAAGTTTTCTGCTAAAAATGCATTTTTCAAAACGTCGAGACAAACATAAACTTTGCATTATTCGAATATCACTGTCTGCATTTGACCCCTTTTGCTTGACAGCGAAGAAATTCATACAGCGAATGTTCGGAGGAACGAAAACTCTCTCAGTGAGAAAAAAAAATCACTTCAAAAGGACGACACTTCCTTTACAAATCTCCTATCAACAAGGGGCATGACATGTCACAATTCAATTAACCTGGGGGAGTCCAGTCAAGGTCCAACAGATCTTTCAAAGTTCAATTAACCTGGGGCAGTCCAGTCAAGATTTCAAGAAATCTCTCAATATGCAGGGTAATCTGATTCAAGACTCCTTCTTCACCACTTGGGGCATTCGAATGTCAAAAGTGTCCGACAAATCAACTCCAACATTTCCAGATTCGACTCCTGTATCCAGCCAGGGCATATCTGTTGATCACATTTCCAGACTCGATTCCTGTATCTAGCCAGGGCACGTCTGAAGAGTTTGAAGATTCGACTCCTGTATCCAGCCAGGGCATATCTGTTGACGACTATTTCCAGATTCGATTCCTGTATCCAGCCAGGGCATATCTGTTGACCACGTTTCCAGACTCGACTCCTGTATCTAGCCAGGGCATGTCTGAAGAGTTCGAAGATTCGACTCCTGTATCCTGCCAGGGCATATCTATCAACTATCACCTTTCCAGATTCGACTCCTGTATCCAGCCAGGGCATGTCTGAAGAATTCCAGATCAACACCTGCGACAACCCAGGAAACATCTGTGAACGACCGATTGTAGACCAACACCTGTAATAAGCCAGGAATTTTGTCTACATCACCACTTGGGGCATTCGAATGTCAAAAGTGTTCAAAACCGATGCAGTTTTACACAAGCTCATCATCAGGAAGCCCTACACCGGTTCCTCTTCAAGACTTCTGAAAAAGTTTACAGATTCTTCCCAACAACGGATGTCAATCTACCAACTGAATCAGACTCTTCTCAACTTCTGAAACAAGTTTACGGATTCTTCCCAACAACGGACGCTAATCTACCGACTTGTTCAGATTCTTCTCAAAACTTCTGAAAACAGTTCATGGATTCATCCCAACAACGGATGTTAATCTATCAGCTTGTTCAGATGCAACCTTTGAATTTAGTTTACGGACGCTTCCCAACAACGGATGTTGTTCTATTGCTGATTCAACTTCAAGACTTCTGAAAATAGTTCACGGGTTCTCCAAGTAAACGGATGTTAACCTATCGCTTGTTCAGATTCTTCTCAAAGCTAACCACCACGGAAGACCGCGCTCGCCAAAATTCTCCCTATCCCCAGCGGAGTTCCTTCAATCCCCAGCGGAGTCAGATTTTCAAACCTTCTCCCCACAGAGTTTTGAGGAAGCAATTTTTGAGTTCCCCAGTGAAGTCTCCAGGGTTACCTCCCATCAAACCAAAGACTCTCAATCTGGTCTCCCCGGCATGAGTCTACTAGTTGGAGCTCCCCAGTAGAGGTCATCAGAAATTCTCTTCCCCAGCAACAGTCAAGGATTTATTTTCCCCGGCAGCGGTCAAGATGCTCTTATCTTCAGCCATCTCAGAATCATGTATCCTTGGCAAGATTAGCTCATCAGCTTACATATGCATTCATTACATTCATATCATAAACATTAAAATGTCACATGCATTGCGTCATGCATCATAACATTACATACAACTAACTCTTTACCTTTTCAGGTAAGATCAGTTGACAGACACAGATCATCTCCTGAGATTCATCCAAAAATAGTTCAGATGTGACCCGGACACGGCAACTTTCTGATACTTATTCCAGATTCATTCAGACGCATCAGCAGAAACCTTACACCGGTTCCTCTTCAACTTCTCAAACTTCTGAAACAAGTTTACGGATTCTTCCCTACAACGGATGTCAATCTACCGATTTGTTCAGACTCTTCATAACTTCTGAAACAGTCTACGGATTCTTCCCTACAACGGATATCAATCTACCAACTGATTCAGACTCTTCTCAATTTTTGAAAATAGGTTACGGACGCTTCCCAACAACGGATGCTGCTCCATTGCTTGTTCAGATGCCAACTTCCGAAAACAGTTTACGGACGCTTCCCAACAACGGATGCTGCTCCATTGCTTGTTCAATCCCAACTCCTGAAAATAGTTTGCAGACCCTCCAGACATGGACGTCAATCTGTTGCTTGTTCAGACCCCAATTCAGAGATGTCCTCAAAACATGGATGCCCTTCTGATAACTTGTCCACTCACCATTGACCTACAGTTCAACATCACCATATGGCATCTATAAGCCCATCCTCCTACCAGCAGTCGCCAAATGGCATCTCTAAGCCCATCCCCCGACAATTTCTTTCGCACCAGGTGGCATCTTTAAGCCCATCACCAAATGGCATCTTTAAGCCCATTCACCTCCACCGTCACATCGACGAGCGCAAATTTTCTGGGCACATTAGTGTTCAATCTCCTTTTACCTTCAAATCGCGAAAGGCAAACTTGCCAATCTAACTCTTCAGGTCCAAGAAGATTGAACAGGGGCAACTGTTGTACCCCAAAATTTGCCCTCGCATTTTTCCCCAAGAAATCTCAGCTTCAAACATTTCCTGACTTTTCAAACTGGCTCAAGAATCGGACAAACGGACTTTTCTTGACAGTCAAGCAAAATTAGGGTTTTTACTAATTTTCAGAGCTCTGAATTGTTTCATACAGTGGGCTTAGGGTTTGGTTGATTTTTGGTTCAATTTTGATCAAGCGAGCGTGATTTGGCATTTAATCGGGAATTAGGGTTTTTTGGGCATATTCTCAGAAGAATTTGAATTCCACAGCACATTGCAGTTTATTTCAAGATTCGGATTAAAATTCGCGTTATCTTGGTTTAATCAGCAAAAGAGACAGTGGTTTTGAATTCAGTACGTTTTGATTGGGCCAGTCATATACAGGATGCAGTATTGGATTCACAGTGTTTATGCGTTTGATCAGTCCATTTGGGTTAATTGCTGCTTTACTCTGGATGTTGAATAAGACAGACTTAATTGATCAATGTTGTTTTATTTAAGTTATTTATTATTCTGAAATTAAATTATTGAATTTATTTTTCAATTGTTTTAATTCTAAGAATTTTAAATAAATAAATAAACAATAAAGAAATTAGAATTAACTGGATAATTTAAACTTTTATTGATATTTGAATTATTTGTACAAATTGTTGTTTATTACAGACAATAATTTACATTTAATTTAAATATTACATAGAATGAAAAAACTATCCTATTTTCTAATATTCTTCGTTCTTCATTCCGCTCCGGTATTCCGTTTTTCATCTGCAAAAAGAAACAAGAAAAGTCAGAAGACATTTAAAAGAGACAGATAAAAAATTGCTCATCATTAGGGGCCACTGACTGGGATCAGTTGACCCTCTCTGCAAATCACGGGATTTCTCCCGGTTCACAGAGAGGGAAGATTATTTTATTTCATGAATGCAAATGCAAATGCATAAGTTATAAAATTCAAGCTGCATAAGAATCTCAATTTCCAATTCAAAACCATATAGTTCAAATCCAAACTGAAAAGTTCAAATCCAAACTTTCTATCCAAAAGCAAAGGCTACTGTCAAAATGCCCAAAGTCCACTCAAAGAAAATCACAAGTACCCAAGCTGTCATGAAAAGATTTAGCCAAGATATCAAGGAAAAGGAAGTCAGCACACATAAACTGTCAAAAGAGATAAAGATGCAAAATGTAAGATGCAAGCTAAGATCTTAATCATCACTTCCCATCCAGGGCCCCTTCAGAAAAGTACAACTTAAATTATATAAAAATTCTTTGCTGTACTGTAAAGAGAGAGTAAAGAGAGATAAAGCAAACTCAGTTCAGGTTAGGCATAGACATCAGCACAGCAGGCAAAAGGAAGAGAGAGGAATGTGTACAAATTTCATCAACTCTGCATAATAGAAGATCCACAAGACAGTGCAGTAGCAGGTCAGAAAAAAGATACACAAAATCAAAAAAGCCAATGAAACAGTTCAATATAGCAGTTCAGAAGTGAAGAGAGTAAAATAGAAAAGAAAATGTACAAGACAGTTCAGTAGCAGCAGGGCAGAAGGCAGCTAGCCAGTACAAAGCAAGCATAGGCAAGGTTAGGCATAGTTCAGGAGCAAGATAGCAGAAGATATACAAAATCATCAAAAGCCAACTCAGAAAAAAAAGACAGTTCAGAGGATAAAAAAGAGAAATATACAAACTCAGTTCAGGAGGCAGCATAGCAGGTGAGAATAGAAGAAATATACAAAAACCTACTGCACCAGCTTTAACACCACAACACATCTGAGAACTCAGAGCAAAAACCAGCATCTGTCATAACACCAATACCCTGCCCAACCAAGAGAACCTCATAAAAACACCATAACCTTGCAAAAAGAACCTGCCTAAGATCCACACTGGAGCATGACCTAACCAAACACTGAGTTAAGCCAAGCTTAATCAGAACCTGCATCATCCTTACAATATCCCACAATCCTGCCTCAACCTTCAAAAGACACATTCTAAAACAAAAAACATACTGAACATAACACATCTCAGAACTCAACCTTCATGCTAAACACACAAACCTGATAAACAAAATCAAAACCTCACCATACCAACATCCTGTCATATCCAAACTCAAGCCTCACCATTTTGTGAAACCAACATCTAAACCATTCAATCCAAGCAATATGCTAGTCACAAGCTAAAGCCCTCAGTACAAGCATCATTGGGCATTAAATATCAAACAAGCATCATATCCCAACCCACACTCAAGGCAATAACTGTCCAAAATCAGTCAAGACAATAAAGGCAAGCAGACAACAAGAAGCATAGTTCAAGATAACACGGGACAATCATTCAAGGCATCAGGGGCTCAGAGGAAAACAAAGATTCGAGGGCAACCTAGACCCTCAGACCTTTGAGGTCATCACAGGGCGATACAAGGAAGTATACAGTGCTCAAGAGAAAAGAAAGAGGTGAACTCAGTGAAACACATCATGGGGTAAGCTCAAGGCAGCATCTCAGGCAACATACAAATCCAAAGGGCAACACATAGTGGAAGAAGAAGATAAAAAGAGTGAATTTTAAGAAGGGTTTTCAGGCAAAATCTAGCATCATCATCAAAACCCTAATATAGCCAAGAACGAAAATACCAGGAAAAGTCAGAAGCGTAGCAAGCGTCTCCCTTCGCCGTTCCGGCCTCCTAAAGCACCACTTCTCCGCCTCTCCTCCATCTCCCAAAATCAGGTAGCAATCTTCTCCCCCTTTCCTCTTCACCACATTATAACGGTACAGATTCGGAAATCAGAACCCAAATTGAAACACAAATTCGTAAAAAAGGAAATAAAAACGTAAAGCGTTGTAATCAAACCTTAAGTCAAGAGCGCCGAGACCGTGCCTTGGGGGGAAGAAAGGTGTGGAGAGTGATGCTGGTGGCCGGATGAAGATGAAGACGGAAAGAACGTTGAACATACGAACGCGCCGTCGTCACCTCACAAACCCTAATTTTCGTTCTGAAAACAAAATGCCTAACCCTAAAGAAATCTGTTTCAAACCTTGGGCCTGACCCGTTTCACCCCCCTGAAGCCCATTTAAAATGCTTCTCTTCTTTTTTTAACAACATTAATCACTAACCTTAGTTTATATTTACTTTTTATTTTTTTTGTAAAATATTAACTCTTTTCATTTTTATAAAAAAAACAATGTTTACTCTTTTTATATACTAATTCAATTAATTCATTTTTTTTTAAAAAACATATACAATTTATTTCCTAATTAAACATACTAACCTAATTAAAAATACATCTTTACCTCATATATTAAGTTTGAAAATAATTATTTTCATTTATTTACTCTTTCATTAAAATATGTTTGTATATAAAATAACCAAATACTTTTTATACATAATTAAATTGAAAATACTTTTTTAATTGAAATACATATTTGTACATATTATACATTTTTCATACATAATTAAAATTGAAACTTTTTAATTAACATTCTTTTCTTTTTATATACATAACAATTCAATACATTTTTTCTCTAATATTTAATTTCCAAACATTTAGTTAAAATACTTTTTTGCAAATAAAGAAACATTCTTAATTTAAAACTTGAACTCTTTTTGTACATAAACATACAAAAATCAAAAATACATTTAAAAACATTCATCTAGGTCAAACCCTAATACGACTCAACTTCACATTTCGCACCTGTACATAATTACACATACACAATTCACATACATATACACTTGTACACTTACACAAATACATTCACATTGCCCTACACACATTTTATCTTATATTTGTATATTTGATATTCATTTTGATCGCACATTCGATTTGGTTGTAACTTATTGGATACTATAAGTCTCATCCCCTTGTACATTTATACCCCCACTCCCTGATACTATTTTGTAATAGCGTAGATTTACATTCCGCAATTTACAGCTTTTCAATTATGCCATGGTTAGACCTAGGGTTTGTATGTACATAAAATCAAACGCTAGATAACCTAATACAAGACAAATACATGTAATCAATACACAATCACACTTGCACCCCCTAGGGTAATCCCACATGTTGCCTTCCAAAATGGGCCATGCTTGCACGTCGAGTATCTTTGGCAAAACAAAATCAAATGATCATAAGTCTCAAAGTGTTGCCTAAACGGAATGATCATAGTCCCTTCAAAACAAATTGCCAAAGACACTTGGCATCATTGCATTCATGGTCCATACGATGACCCGCGCCCGTCCCGAATAAACTTCCTAAACGCAAGATTGTCTACCAATTTCAATGGTGGAACAAAATTGTTAAAAGGGGTTAAAACATGACAAAAAAACCTTTGAGTACAATAGGGTAGACAAAACTCTTAGTTACTTGAGATCAAACTTGCAAAAACACTTGCCTTCTTTTCAAAAACCACAATCCACAACACTTTCAAACAAACTCTTAAAAACATTTGAAACATCTTTTCGAAAAGATTCACACTTTTGTAAAACACTCAAACACGAGTCAAATACATTAGTTGCCTAAGACAAGGCATCTTTTTCCAAAACATTTTCAAAAAGCACCCACACACACCATTTTCAAAGCAATCGAAAAACAAGGCAAGTGATCTAAAAACCAAGTAACTAAGAGCCCATGGATAACCATGGATGAAAAGGGTGCTAATATCTTCCCTTTTCATAATCTACCCCCCGAACCCACGAAATATCTCAAAAGGTTTTTGCTGTGCTTTTTTTTAACCTTTCCTTTAGGATAAAATAAAAAGTCGGTGGCGACTCTTGCTAACCGCAACATTTGCGAATACCAACGCAAAACCTCAAGTCAGTTCTCCCACCGTATCACAATTGGCAACTGAAGTTCTACCAATCCTCTGTCGAGACCAGGCATCTCGTCGTAATCCCATGCAAAGCAGTCCTTGAACTCCTTTAACAAATGGATCACTTCAAACCTGAGCTCTGGGTCTATTTTTGCGCTAATGTAAGTTGGCTTTTTCTCTAACCCTTCGCCCAAGTTGATTTCTTCTAAAGGATCATGTGCTAACATTTTGATGTTGTTCGCCAGGGGGTCCTTTTCGAATCCCAAAGGCTCATCATCGTAGATGGCGCCGAGCCTTTGCTCCTACATTCCTTTTGGCATGATATCAGGAGGTTATGGGTCTAAATCCTTTCCAGGACCTGCAGAAGGTAGCTCTTGATCATTGGCCTGAGTGGCCATATATTTTACTTCGGCTTCGAGAGCCGTTATCATCCTTGTTTCGGCTACATAAGCCGAAATTCGCTGCACTGATTGTGACTCAGTTATTATCACTCAATTCGCTTCCCCAACCAGTTGGCTAGATGTCAGTTAGCCCACTGAAATCAATATGGGACAAGTCTTCTCTGTCCCATTGAAAACCATGCTTAGGGTGCAGGTACAAGGAACAAAAAGCATTTGGCGCTGGCGCCAAGTCGAAGTTAGGTGTTGGGCATGGCCCAATGTGAGCCAAATTTTTGTCGAAGTCAGCTCTCCCTAGGTGATTTACTTCGCCCAAGTAATAGCTCTGATCCGCTTCTATATTTTCGACCATTCCATCAGGACGCCATAGTATCAACCTTTGGTGCATTGATGATGGTACTGCTCCAACACCATGTATCCATTCTCGGCCCAACAAAAGATTATAATTTGGTTTGGCCGATATGACCATAAACATAGTTGGTCGAAGGATGGATCCTACTTTGAGGTCTAGTTGGATCACACCCATAGTGGTCCCTATTCCGCCTTCATAATTCGACAGGACCATGTTGTGAGGCTTGATGTTTTCATCACTCTTGCCTATTTTTCTCAGCATAAAGTGATGGATGATGTTGATGGTTGCCCCACAGTCCACCAAGATCTTATTTACGGTGGCTTCTTCGAGTTTTGCCCTTATGAATAAAGGCTCGAGGTGATTTTTCATCGCCTCAGTAGGTGGTTCGAAGAAACCATTTTGCTCTTCAGTACCGCCATTATCCATGACGAAGTAGCATACTGGCCTATGCTTGGCCATTTCTTGTTCGACTTCCCAATCGTTCGATTCGACCTCCATCTGGCGGTTGAACTCTCTTGGCAAAACTGAGACTGTGTTTACCATGATATTTAGGGTGTCATCAGACTCAGAGCCATCTTCGTCATCAACTTCGCCCTGGTTAGGCCATACCAGTCTATTGGTCACTGGTTGCCTTTCCAGAGGCTTTCTCTGCTTTCTCTGAGGGACATTTGAACTCGATTCTGGCTTTGGTTCATTGGTAGCTTCCCTCTCAGCCTTTTGCCGCCTCTGGTATCTTCTCCATTGGGATCGAGACATGGGATTCTTTCCCTTGTAGTTACTTGATACCTGGGTCACTTTAGAGGCGACAACCTGAGGTTCTTTCTTGTGTGTCAAAGATGAACCTCTTGGCACTTCGAAGGAGTGCCACCTTTCTTCGCTCGGTCTCTTTCGACCTGATGTTTTATACCACGTATCAACTGGCACATTGGTTGGAGGCCTGAAAGTCAGTGGCCTCTTCTCTTGATTTGAACCCTTTTGGTAGGTTCTTCTGGGGTCATGTCGAATATCAACACCTTCCCCTCTTCTGTTTGCTGCTCTTACACCTTGGATGTGTTCAGCAGCTTTCTTGTCGAAAATCGAGCTGCATCGAGGACACAGCATCACTTCTGACTTCTTCTTCTGGCATCTTTGCAGGAAATCTGCCAGATTTTCATTTTCCCGAGGGAAAGCCGTTTTGTTTGCCTGCTCTTGCCTAATGGCCTCCTCTGATGCTTTTGATTCAGAGATTTTGACCATGTTGACATTCATGGTGTCTTTGGTGGCAAGAGTCATCTGCTTCATCTGGGCCTCCAAGTCCTCTGTCTGGCCTTGGACTGCAGCCAAGTAGGAACTGGGTTTTGCTCCAGATTTTGGGGCTCCAACTGTCTCCAGTTTTGGGCCTTCAACATCTTTTTGGACTGCTTCGATTATTTTTCTAGAAAGATTCCCAGAAAAACTGCCAAAGATTGGCATGTTGGCATGATCCTTGGTGACTTCGACCATAGTTATTCCTGGCCTTTTCACCTGACTTCTGGACGCCTCGATCACATTCACCTCTGAAGGTTCAGCATAATGGGCTTCAGCCTGCAAATGGTTAGAGTCCACAATCATGGGGGTCTTATCGGCAAATTTCAACCTCCCTTCTTTGATAGCATCTTGCACGAGATTCCTGAAAAGAAAACATTGAGATGTTTTATGGCCCAGAAAATTATGATATTTACAAAAGCCTCTTTTCTTTCTTTGATCAAGAGGAGGCACTTTTACCCCTGGGGGTACTATCATTTGGCCATCTTTTACAAGTAAGTCAAAAATTTCATCACATTTTGTAATATCAAAACTGTAAGTCTTTTTGGGGAACCTATCGTTGGCCCTTTCAGGACCAGTGGGGTTTTTTCCACTTGAGGGGACTAGTAGTTTGCAAGAGTATGGTGGCCCTTGTTTTAACTCCACTAAATCGACCTCGCTTTCTTCGACGGTTATAGTTTCGTCGAAGGTTTCTGGATCTTCATCGTCCATTTCGACATATGCTATCCTTTCTCTTTTATGAATTTTTGTCGCCTTGGCTTTTTCAGCTTTAAGGCGTTCTACCTGTCGAACCCTATCGGCCAATTGGGCCATGTCTCTCAGGTATTGAGTGTCTAATTTCTTCCTAATGGAATAATCTAAACCTCCTGCGGCTATTTCGACTAACTCATGTTCTGGCACTTGCGTAAAGCATCTTGCTTTGAGCAACCTAAACCTATTTAGATATTCGTCTATAGGTTCAGTGAATCGCCTCTTTACACTGGCCAATTCTTTCAGGCTTATCTTGGTTTGTCCCATGTAGAATTGCTCATGGAACAATCTCTCCAACTGGGTCCAATGGTGGATCGAATTGGGGGGAAGAGTTGTGAACCAAGTAAACGCGTTCTTTGTTAGAGAACTTGGGAAATACTTAATCCTCAGGTTTTCGTTGTTTGAAATCTCTCCTGCTTCAATCAAGTATCTCGCCACATGTTCGACAGTGGATTCTGTCGTGTCCCCTGAAAATTTAGTGAACTTAGGGACTTTACATCTAGGAGGTAAGTCTGTTTGTAACACATATTCTGACAGTGGGGATGTAAAGTTGGGCCTACGGAAGCCCGTATTCATCCCGTTTTGCATCATGATTCTTTCGATCATGGCTGTCAAGTTATTTTCCAAACCCATATTCTGGTATTGGATATGCTGAACTACTTCGTCAGCATTTTGGTTTCTATTGACTATCCTTACTTCCGGGGCTATGACCCTAGGTTGTTCGACCCCGGGTTGTTCCAATCGCGTCCTAAGGTTTTCTTCGACAGGCTGCTGGACTTGGTTAATAGTGGTTTCTTCCTCTAGAAGTATACCTTGGTTTCCCCTCATCTGTGCCCTTTGGGGCTGTCGAATAGGTTGGGGTACCCCAAAAAAATCGGCCAGACGCGCCATTTGCGCTGTCATCTGCTGATTCGACCGGGTGGTATTTTGTATTAGAGGATTTAGCACTGTGCTTAAAGTTTGTGCCAACATTTGAACCATATCGTGGTTGCTTTCGTCCATTTGCTGCCTCAAGACTGCTGTCGAGGCATTCATAAGGCCATGCGCTACTTGGGACGTTCCTCCTAAGAGTTGGGTCCTACCCCTGTTCGCCATACCAACTCCGGAACCTTGGAGTGGCGAAGAGGCACTCACTAAAGGGTCTGAAAAAGTGGACGCAACATTCGTCAGGCTAGCCAATTCAGAAGTTGGCATGCCATAGAGTGGTTCTCGATTTAGACCGACTGTCGAAAATCCTGGGGAACATAAGGCCTAGTTCCTGGGTTTCCCCTTGGTGGGGGAGTTCCCAAAGGCATTCTGGGGCCAGTGAATGGAGGTAATGGCCCCGTTTGTGTGATCGTTACTGCTGGTGTTGAACCAGCGGTTACCGTTTCACTTGCGATTGGGATAACCGTTGTTCCCGCATTTGTTTGTGGGATTTTGCTATTGTTTGGCGGATTCGCCATCGCTTCTCTTCTTCTCCTAGTATTGGTATCGTTAGTGTATATTCTACCACTTCTCAATAACATGCAATACTTCTCGAAAAAGATGATATTTTGTATAAATACGGTTAACCTTAAAAATCAACACAAGGTCCCACCGGGTGTGCCAATTTGTTTACCGTGGAAATTGGTAAACAACCGCTGATCTTCCAAAAGGTTACTTATTTGGTGACTCGCAGGATCGATCAGATTGATCCTAAGACATGGTTGATTTTCTGGGATTTGACTAAATCTAATGATGATTAATGCCAGTAAAGTAAATACACTTTATGTAAATTGCATGAAGAAAAGCTTGATAGAATAAATGAAAGCGTTAAATAAAAGGCTTCGACGGAGATGAGTAAATGAAAGGCAATAAAGTGCTTGAATATAAAAGACTTTGATTAATTTAAATGGTGTTTCACACATACATTCTCAATAATTCTTTCGCTCACACTGGGTACTTGAATCTAGATGAGTGACTTGTATATAATGATGAACACACGCGAAAAATACGTGAACAACTAGTATTTATACTAAAACACATCTTAAGTAACTGTTGGGCAGTTACGTCGCTTCGAGATGACACCACATGGCACGCTCACAACATTCGACGCTCCTGATCTTGGCACGTTGCGTTTGGTAACTGCTGGGAACTGTTTTCCCTCTAAACATTCGAATCTCAAACCGTTCCACCCTGGGCATCAGATACCTTTGTCGAGAAGTTCCTTCGACGTCGAAGGTAACAAGATTCCCACTTAAAAGAAACTCTCTAAGTACCTTGCCATTTTCTGATGAGCATTCGACAGGATCAGCTGGTCGAAACCTGGAAACTCTTCAAACTCATAATTAATGGTCTATATTGATAACAAACAAGGGTGTCGAATTTAGGAGCCAACACCTGGTTCATTTGATCTCAAACTACTCCAGTCCACCCATCAAGGTGATTTCGCCTCTCTCCAACGAGGACTTAATCCACTAATCAAAAACTGATTACAATCACTACTTTAACAACTGTCAAAGTCCTCTTGAGTATAACCACACTCCGGTCAATCTCAAGGAAATATTGTCTTAATCAAAGTAAAATAATTATGTGTATGTTTGTTTTTTGTTACAAAAACAGTTATCACAAATTTAGAGCTTAGAAATGAGAATGTAATCTTGTAGCTTTTTGAGATGTATTACAGTCGCGTGTGAAATCGTAAATGATTTGATCTCTTAGCTTGTTTATATAGGCAAAGGAATCCTGTCCAACATTAAGCGTGATAATGGACATTAAAGCAGTTTCCATATTGAGAAGATCCTGTCTGAATAAAGCCGTTGTAATTGATGTTGTCTTGATTGAATAGTAACGCTTCAGAATCTTACAATCTTGCCTACTGCAAACGCTTCAGAAAGTTGATGACTTAGAAGTGTGAGGATTTGATTGTTTATGATCCTTCTGTTCAGAATCATAGTTTTCTTTACTTCAGCGCAGGTTCTGGTCATCATTCTTCAGCGCAAATTCTAATTACCTCAGCGTGAAAGCTTCTATAGCTTAACTTCTGGTGCTGCTTTGGTCAGAACTTCTGTATACAAAATAACATAATTTTAGAGTGCATATTTGTTCTTTGTGTTCTTTTATCATCAAAACTCTAATTAAGGGTTGTAGAATCAAACTATGTTCTAACAGTAAGCAATGTCACTTCGTACTGGACTAAGTTCTGATGTAACCGCCTCTAGTGATGCTAAATAGGCAAAAATCCCTAGGCTTTCGCCCGATGGGCTTGTGCAGTCATATAGGCGTTTTTCGCACATGCGATACTCATCTGTGTATGGATGATTGTTGGGGTCGTGATTCCAGTAGGCAATGTCACTTCGTACTGAATTAAGTTCTGATGTACTCATCACAGATGGGCTTCTGTGGCTATGTATGCGTAATTCACTTGGTACAAAATTAAGTTTTGATGTACTCATCTGACTCATCATGTGATGGTATTGTGCGAGTCTCTTAATTCTATGAACTTGGTTACTCATTGTGGGTGTGCTTGTGTGGTCTAGGTAGTAGGCATATACTACTTTTGGATTCCTCGTACACGGGTACGAGTCTGCATACTTGTTTGTTGCGTGATATTTTGTGTGTTTGGCGATTTCATGTTGGATAGTTAAGGGACTCCTAATTGTAATATGTGTATTCTTGTACTTGACCGTGAGAACACCCCAGATTGATGGAGGGTCCATTTTGATGCATGTACCCTGTAGAATTGAGTGGACCCAAAATATAGGGGAACTCACTGAGACTTAGTAATCTCACTCCAATCTAATTATATATTTTCAGGTTGTTCGAGGTAAAATAAGGCCAAAGGTAGAAGGACTTAGCTTGCTTGAAGATGTTTCATGGCTATGTTCTATCGTGATTTTGAGCTATCAGCTTATTTACTCTTTGGATTATGTATTAGTAATTTGGACATGTACCTTTTGTCCATGATACATTCGACTTTTGTATTTTATACTGATACTTATCATATTTTGCTGCTTATGTATTACGCTCATGTACCATTATATAATACCATATGCATATTGTTGTACCCCAAAATTTGCCCTCCCATATTCATCAAGATTTGTCAAGTCAAGGTCACAAAATTCCCCAAGGGTTGTGCAGCTCAACTATCTCCTATACAGTCAAAACTAGGGTTTGTGTTCTGATCAAGAAATTGAAGGTTTCAGGGGCCCAATCAAGTCTCATATGCCTACAAAGATGGTCAAGTACCCTCATATCAAGTTTCAAGGCATTCAGCTCAAAATTGCACAGTCAAAACCCTAGATTGCACTACAGTCAACTGTAGGGGCAAAATGGTCATTTGACAGTCAAAAGTTCAAATTTTTGGTCAACATATCATTTTGAAGCCACAAACATCATTTGATCAATGCTTGATCATGATTCTCAAAATTTGGCTCAGAAATCATCAAAGATGCAAAAGTTGCTATATTTGGACAGCTGAAAAAGTCAACTGAAATTGACCAGGGCATAACTTTCACATGGATTATCAGAAAAATTCCATCCAAAGCTCATTTTGAAGAGAAAGACATTTCCTACAACTCATCTTCATACTTCAAGTCCAAGAAATTCTCTCACAAAAAGTTATCAATTTCAACATTATAGGTCATTTTCAAAAGTCAACAAAAAGGGACTTTAAGTCAAAGGCCATAACTTGAGATTGGTAAATCAAAATGACCTGGGACCAAAGGCATTGGTTAAAGGACTCAAAGACCTTTCCAAAATGTCCAAGAACATGTGAAAAGCTTAAAAATTGAGCAAGTTATGCCTTGTGGAAGTTGGGAAATTTTTGGGAATTTTGAAAAGTCAACATTGATGCAAATGATCCAAAAATGCTAATGGGCCCATTTTTCTTCCAAATTTCTTCATGCCAAGCCTATGCACGACCATTAGGCCCAAAGGGAAGTATTTTCTCATTTTTTAATTATTTATTTGAATTTATATTAATATTAATTCATTTAAATTATTTAAATATATAGAAAATATCTAACTTGACCTAATGAATCTTTTTGTACACATTTTAGGCTCAATAATTCGTGCCTAAGCCAATTTGGAAAGATTTGGAGCATTGGGATATGATTTGTGCAAAAACAACATGAAAAAAGATGTGAAAAGATTCTTAACAAAATCAAATATCCAAACAATGAATGCCTTGGATTTTGTCAAGTTTTGTTGACCTAAAAGCCTCCATACATATTCAGAAGCACAACCCTAAGCAAAAGAATGGGACGAGAAGCTGCGCTCAGAAGCCATACACAACATTGAAAATTTTCCATAAAAATACAAAACCGATTTCAAGGTTATAGGTGGTTTTAAGCCCTAATACTCATCCCAAAAGCTTGCTCGTGGACTCCTGATCATATCCCAACTCCAAACATCCTTCAAAACTCCAGGAATTGGTAGAGATAACTCAAACTGTAAAGCAAAATTCTTGAAATCGTATAGCATAATTCAAGCATCTTTTTGCATTTTTCTTTATTGATTCATGCTCATAATGATGTTTCTAAGCTAACCAACGTATTCAATTTTGTTTTTGTGCCATATATGCGAATCTACCATGTTTGGATATTAGGGTTTGCAGGTTTTAAAATTGGGGTTTTTGCAATCAAGAAAAATTAGAGGCTAGGACTAAGACCACTAAGTTCAACGCGTCTGGACGATGAGAATGGTGTATTCGCGATGAATTTATGATCAATAGATTCCTATTCGCTATTTTTTGATAGGGCCTCTATGGCAACGGGTTAAAACCGTTGCTTTCTGTTTTTATGTTTCAGAAAATAAAAGAGAGAACGAAGAAGAAGGACTCGTGGCAATGGGGGATACGTGGGTTTGAATTTCGCGCGTCTAACTTATTCACGTGTTATCTTCCTTTATTATATTTATTGCTTACTAATATAATAAACGCGTTGAAGTGCTTCAGTGGTGCAGGTGTCACTTTGCAAAGTCCAAGACCTGGGTTCGAACCCCATGTCTGTATCATTCTCAACAATATTTTTCCAAAGACGTTCCCATGCAATACTGATATGAAGACGCATCATATACCCCAGACTAAGCCTTGACACGTCCCCCTGGAGATCAAACCAAAGGCTTAGATTTGAAGAGTACCATGTACCTCAGTCAACGCTTCAGCATACCATTCAAAAAGTCAAATGGACTTAGGATGTTTTGGGCCAGAATTTCACAATTGAATCCTCCAATTTGGGGCTACCCCCCCTGGTTTGCTTCTTTTATTTTATTTGTTTTAAATTGTTATTTTGTTTTCTAATTTAATTAATTATCCTTTTTTACAAAAAAATATAAAAATACAAAAACATCATAAAAAATTCAGAAAAAGACAAAAGTTTAATAATTATTTTATTTTAATTATTTTGCTAAATAAATTAACATGTAAATATTTAGTTTAATTAGGTTGCCATTTTAATTCTTTTTAATAACTAAAAATCAAAAAAATATAGAATTAGGTTAATTAACAATTTCTATTCCTTTTAAATTTTCTCTTTTTTTATCACAACATTATTTATTTATTTATTTTATTTTTTATAATTAATTGTACATAAATATAATTTAGGTTTAAATTAGGTCAAAAATTCAATATTTTCATAATAAACTTAAAAAACATTAGAACTAGGGTTTAGCATTTTATTTTTAATTTCAATAAATTCTTTTTTCTTTTAAATCTTAAAAAACACAAAATACCAAAAACATTTAATTTTTCATTTTTTATTTTATTTCCTTATTAATTTAATATTTTGCAAAAAGGGTCCAACGCCTGCCGCTTTAATTATTTAATTTCGCGCATTTATTTTATGTCATCTTATTATAATTATGTACATGTCCCAAAGCCTTGTAACAATTACATTTCTCGCACTTTATTTATTTTTTCCACTAAATCGGGTCCGGTTTAATTTTGGCGATGTGGACCCGCGCCTTTGTAATAGTTTAGGAACTTTACCTTTCTCGCATTTTTTAACTGTTAATAATAGCATGCAAGAATGAATGACCAAATAAAAACAATGCGTAGAACACAAATAAACCTGACAAGACAAATAACTGAAACATGATACACAATTCGCACACACCACCCCTAGGGTACGCCTCACTGTTGCCTTTCGAAAGGTGGTCGTCGAGTAGAGGACGTCTTAGTAAGTCCTCATGATCCGGGAACCTGGCATGAGGGTAGCTTCTAAGGTGTCTTCCCATTGCTCTGGTGATCACCACGTCCCTAAACTCGAATTGACCCGAACACCTCCAACGGTGGTGCTACCTACCTCTCAATGGTGGGATGGCACTACTTTTAAGGACATTTACACAGACGAATTCCTTAGGGTAGGTAGGTTCTCAAGGATACTTGCTCTAATCTCAAAACAAACTCAAAAAGATTTTTCGCACTGACACTTTTCAAAAGCTTTCAAAGCAAATTTTTCAAACACTCTGACGTATGAGTCGAACTGAAATTTTTCAAAGAAACTTTTAAACCCACATTGAAAAGCAAGCCAACATTTTTGAAAACACATTGAGCAAGTATCTAAGAGCCCATGGATAACCATGGATAGAAAGGGTGCTAACACCTTCCCTTTCTATAACCTACCTCCCGAACCGAGAGCAATCTCTATAAGGAATTTTTCTGTGCTTTTGTCCTTTCCATTTGGAGAAAATAAAAGACGGTGGCGACTCTTGCTTCCGCGACATTTCGCGAACCAGCTTTAAACAGTCAGTTCCAGATCCACCGATCACACATATTACTCTAGACATATATGTATGGGGTGTTACAGTTGGTACCAGAGAAGGTCGATTCTCGACTTTTCCATGAATCATTATAAGTCAGTTCAATTGTGCCTCATATGTGTAAATGTCGGCATGATTCCTTATATCTTACTTATGGCATTGAGCCTGATTAACTTAATTCCATGTGTAGGACAAATAAGAATATGGCTTATGGACGCAGAGGTCCCGAAAGGCCTAAGACTAGGAATGTGGAGCCTGAAGTTGAATTGCAGATGCTAATTTTCCTTGGTCGCAAATGTCATACACCAAATTTGTCCAACCTTTTTATAAGGACCATCTGGCTTACGCGTCTCACATTTCGAATGTGCATATCCCCATTTAGGTAATTTAACATCACATGCATCATTTATCAACAAATGGTTATGAGATTGAAGTTTTTCTCCTCGAAAATTACACAAAAAGATATTGTTTTGTTATATCATGCAATAAGGTAAAACTCGGGTTTTCAAAGGTTCAAAGGTGATTCGTAAGTTTTGCAAGTTATCATGGAAATGATAAATTGAACCATTATCATGTTAGGTTCTCTTGTGTCTTGATATGCTTCAAAGAACAGAGAAATCAGGCGTTCGATTGATTTGGGATAATGCGAGCCATAAATAGCATTTTACTGGTTTGAGCTCATAAATTCATAACTACCAATCAGGATACTGTTTTGAGTTGATTCTTCAGGCATTGGATCCATCTTAGTATTTCCTTCATTTTATTTGTTCAAGTTGGAAGCCAATTATGTGCAGAAAGTCTCCAAATAATTTGATTTTCCTAAAGCGGTACATGAATTTAATAAATGGTTATCGTCTCCCGGGTGTTTGGAAATTTGTATCTTTCATCCAATTCAGTATTTTCAGTTGGTTCTTCAAGCATTGAGACTGTCTTGATTTTCTTATCACTCCGCGTGTTCGGATCGAAGGCCAATTTCGTGAAGAGGACCTCTAAGAATTTTATTTCTTTGAAGACAATGTACTAAATTTGATTGTTGTTCTGTCGTACGCGGGCGCTTGAAAATTCATAACTTTTGATTAGAATACTGTTTTTAAGGGATTCTTGAGGCGTTAGAACCGCCTTGTTATCTCTGTCAACTTTCATTTTTGGCTCGAAAACCAATTCTTTGAGGAGGATCTCCGAATGTGCGGATACTTTGAGAAGAAACAACGGAAAAATGGTAAAAATACTGTGCTGAACCATTATTTTTTGGACATTCAAAATTCATAACTTTCACCTGGAGCGATGTTTTTGAGGCGTTCCTTTGGGAAAATCTGTCTTGTTTTTATCTTCATTGCATATGTTCGGACATTTGCGTTGTGCTTACATTATCAAATCGAGGCCCAATCCAATTACACATCCAAGCCCCAAATCACCCACACTATATCAATTCAAAACCAGATTTTCCCTCTCATAATTCACATACTCTCACAAACACCAAAACATTTACTCTCAAATTTCTCAAGGATCAAACATCACTCTCTCTCTCCAAATTTATTAAGAACACAACAACAACTTCATCGATATTCAAGATCCAAAATCAGAAAAAATGCAAGGAACTTGATTCTTATTCCTCTCTCTCTCTCTCTCTCTCTCTCTCTCTCTCTCTCTCTGTGATAACCTCACTCACTATCTCCTCCACCCCTCATGATGCCGCACAACCTCCTCTTTCACCAGAGCAGCTCCAGCCAACCCCCTCTCACTGCCGCTAACCGCCGCGCAATACTCCCTCCTCGATTTCGCGTGTTTTCGTGCATTTTCTCCTCCTCTGTTCGCAAGCGTTTTCTCTGATCCGGCTTCTCCTCTTTGACTTCAACACGGTAATTCCAATTCTTGATTTAATTACTTCTTTACATAATTGCTTTTGTGAATAAGCACTTTTATGACGTCTCTTGAATTGAATTTTAATTGAGGAATTGAATCAGGATATGTGCTTAATTGTTATTTATTAATTGAGTTGAGAAAATGTTGTTGAAACTTACAATTGGATAGTTGGAATAAACACTTATTTAGTTAATTGATTTTCATGAAAGTGCTTATTCAATATTTAAAGTGTTGATGTTGGGGAGATTAATTTTTGTTTCTTGAATTACAATTGTGAATTTGACAAAAACTTGATTCTTGAATCATGTAAAATCATGTGTAGAACTTGTTGAAGCTTACATGTTTGTGAAAATGCATGAACATAATAACTTTGATTTTGTTGAACAAAATTCCATGAGCAATTTGATTTGGTGAACATGCCTTGCTTCATGAGTTTACATTCTTGATTTTACATCACATGTTTATGTCTTAATTGTTGAAACTTGTTGAGATGTTAAAAAGAGGCATTGGATATATAATTGCATAGTTGATGTGAGCTTTATCTTCTAATTCGGTAAAACATGTTGAAATCTCTCAAGAGCCGATTTTAGTTTACTTATCAATTATGGAATTATTTATGGAGATATCATGGTGCAATCATGTGTTGATATAATTTCCAATTCCATTCATGAATAAACTCTCATTTTTCAATGTAAAACATCGAATTTGGAAATTAAATCAACACTTGATTTTTGGATTATTTTCACCGTTTCAGACACTTTTTGAGCATAAGGCTACACATACTTAATGGTTAATGCTCAAGGCACTTAGATTTGACGTTTGGATAGCGTTTGTGACATATTTTCATGGTTTCAAGTCAAAATTCTTACGGTTTGCATTTTTACGATGTTGTTGCCCCGTGCATGAAAGTACCACTTCCGCTTAGAATTAATTCATGATACATACTTTTTTGAATTCTTTGGCACATTTAGATGCAACCATGCGATTTTGAGCCAATTCCGTTCTGACTTTTGTGCGCCTAATTTTTCAAATTAGTGCTTTTTGCTTCCATTTGACATGTACTTTGAGCTTGGACATTCGTATGATGTATGGTTGTGTTGCGTTGGTTATTTGTGCACCGTTGCGTATGCGTTTGCTTATTTCCATTGCATTTTCTGGTTTATTTCACATGTTTACCGTAGTGCTTCCCGGTTTTGGTTTTCACCTTTCGTTGCTCCTTTGAATTTCATTCCTTTGTAATTCGTCATGACTTTTGAGTTGTAATTCGATGCTCGTTGTTGCATTGTTATTTGTTAACCTATTTTATGACTTGCGTAAGGTACACTATGAGAAGCTTTCGATCATATAACTTATTGTTGGTTATTTGATTGAAAAGCATTTGGTTTTAGATTCGCTTCGATGCGATTCACTCTTGTTTCTCATTTCATGATAAATACGTACTATTTGTGATTGTCTGGATATTGCTTTTCTTGTATAGTGTTATCTTGTGCAGGGACTCCGATGCAATGTGATGTGTCTGTGGCTTGCGATTTATTTTCTCACATAATATTCCTTGGATATTATTTCTGACTATTGTTCTTTCTTGGTGAAGCTTACTTGAAGTATTTCGAGTTTCTTGCTTTTGTTTGCTTTACTACAAACTTTTATTCGATTGGTATTCTCACTTGCTTCTTTTTATCTCATGCACCTTTTATCGCATTTTACTGCTTTTCTAGATATCATGATATATAGAAAATAAAGAGCGTGTTCTCGAAGTCGCTGTTTAAAGTCCTGTAGCAGGCATTCTACACTTATTTGCTACTTGTGTTTGTGCTTGTGTTTGCTTTCTTTGTTGACGATCGATGATGTCACTCAATTAGAATTGAGATAACGACTTTGATCTTTGTATGCTCCCCATAGGTTTTACTACTTTCTTTGTTGACGATCTATGATGTCACTCAATTAGAATTAAGATAACGACTTCGATCTTTGCATGCTCCCCTTAGGATTTTATCGTTTTCCTTTATTTTATTATCGATCGATGAGTTACTCAATTAGAATTGAGATAACGACTTTGATCCCTTTGCATGTTCCCTATAGGATAGTTATCCTTGCCCTTAGGTCTTTTGCATGCTAACGTAGGTAGACACTTCCCTTTTAACATTTTTCTTCCCCCTTTTGCATGTGCATTCAAACTAAAACTTTTCTTTTCCTTTCAAACTTCAAAACACTCTAATAATACAAAAAACCTTTTTCAAGGTAAAAAAACATCAACCAATCTAAACTCTTTTCGCCTACGGGTCTTTCATCAAAACATTCAAAAGGATATGCTAGTTCTACTCTACGCGGTACGACGTGTAAGTCCCCAAAGGTTAGGTTGGACCATGTCTATTTGCCAAAGAGTCGTGGGCGAAGCATTATCCTCCTTCAGGCATTTTTCTTTTGAAGATACCTTGTTAGGTATGAACACGTTAGCTCTTTTCTACTACAAATGCATGAGTCTCCAAGGGTCGAGTTGTGGTAGAATGTGAAGCTTAGCATTGTTCCATTAAAAAAAACAACACAAACCAAAACATGTGAGCCGAACTACGATAAATATTCCTTCTTTTCCCCGTGTTTTCTTTCGCATGTATTCCCTTTTAGCAATAAGCTTTGAACATAGATTTTTACACACCCTTAGATGAGAACAAACTTAAGTGGATCATGTGGAGTACCACAGACGCGTGGAGTGATAATACCTTTCTCTCGCGTAATCGACTTCCTTATCCGTTTTTTTGGTCGCAAGACCATCTTATCCATTTCTTTGGGGTTCTCTCGACATCTTCCCTTCCTTCAGTGAACGTTGGTAGTTCACCGTCAGTGAACGTCAGTGCTATGATATTTCTTTTCTCTCTACCTTCAGTGAGAGTTGGTAGTTCACCATCAGTGAACGTTGGTGATTGTTATCTTTTTGCTACCTTCAGTGAACGTTGGTAGTTCACCGTCAGTGAACGTCAGTGCTATGATATTTCTTTTCTCTCTAAGTATTATGTTTTCATTTCTCAAATTAAACTTAAAACAATATCTCGTAATTTATTTGGCAAGGAATGGCTTCTTGTTATGTAAAAAGAGTTCATTTAATTTAAATGTAACGACGATAGAGACCTTGTATCATATTCTAAAGGTAAAACCATCATTGACACTAGATAGGTGTTTAAGAACAAGATGGTTGAAAACAATATAATTATTATAAATAAAGTTAGACTAGTGACAAAAAGTTATAGTCAAAATAAAAAAATTGATTATGAAGATATTTATGCTCGCATATCACGTCTTGAAGCGATTTGAATCCTTTTAATATTTGTCTATTGTTTGGATTTTAAGTTGTGTAAAATGAATATAAAATTATTTTTTCTTATTAGATTTATAAATATAAAAGTCTACATCTCTCAACCTTCAAATTTTGAAGATCATAAAAATCATAATTTTATTTTTAAACTTAAACGAGTTTTATCTGATTTCAAATAAGTTTCTAGAATTTGATATATATATATATATATATATATATATATATATATATATATATATATATATATATATATATATATATATATATATATATATATATATATATATATATATATATATATATATATATATATATATTAGTGTTTTTTTAATTAAGAAATGATTTAATCGTGATAAATCAAAACATATGTTATTAGTTTAAATTTATGTTAATAAATGTAATCCGTATACGTGTGAAATTATATTTGAATCCACTTATGAATCATTTAAAATTGTTAAATGTAACCCGTATACGTGTGAAATTATATTCTGTCTGAAAATTAACGTATGAGCCATCATATGAAACATGAAATTAAAGTCACAAAAGTAAGTAAGAAAAAAAATGATGAAACATCTCGAGATTCTCAAACATGACAGTGACAGACCCGCACGAGAGTTTTTTCATTGGATTCTCTTCGAGATGCTCGGGCACACTCAGAACCACAAAATCTGACAAAATCATTTCACCTTCTTAATAATCTCACTTATCTCTATCTTAATATTAAACTACCAAATACACCCTTCAAGTCTTTATGTTCACACGTGAACATATAGGGTTAAAACTGTCTTAAAAATATTTGTGTGATTATGTCTTCGCTACATCCACTTGTAAATTGTCATCAAGGTTAAATACAAAACACTAGTATAATATTTGTAGCCACTATTCTCTAACCACACTATTGTTGAGGAATATTATTCAATTATATTCCGTCTAGCCTCGTGTGACCATGTCATGTGTCTCATATCATATGTAAATTGAAATGTAGTAGTATTTTGTTTTCCTTTTTTGATTTTTTTAAAAGTTTTTTTCATTAAAAATAGATATACTTAATGGAGATTCATGTTATAACTGTTAGATGATATTAATGGACTTGTTATTATAATTAGGATAGTTGTAGTTTGATATAGTTATCTTTATTAGTAGAGGATTTCTTTTGCCACTTAGCGATCTTTTTTCTAGGTTTTTAATGAAAAATTTAAAATTTTTTCAGATTTCACATGTGCAAATGCGAAAGTACTATATTATATAATAATATGTGACTTCACATGTGTATCAGCGAATTAACCTATAATTTGTCAAAAATATGGTGACTTCATATGTGCATTTACGAAGTTATCTATAATTCCTCATTTCGCATGTGTACATGCGAAGTCTGTGAATTGTATTGAAAACGAACAACACAGACCCCTCAACCCTTTTCTATTCAAACACTAAAACTTCTCATTTTCTTCTCTAAAACCCAACATTTATACTACCCAAACTCACTCATTTTTACTCATCTCTCCATTTCAACTCTTTTCAAGTCATCCCAAATCATCTCCAAACTTTCAAATTTGTGTAAGTTTTCTCCAAATAAATTTGATTTACAATGAAATCTTGTAATAGTTTATTAGGTTAGTTTATAAAAATTGCATTGTGTATGTTGGTGTTAGTATAGTTAAATGTAGTTGCTTGGGTGACAAAAAAATTGACATTTTGGTGTTTTAGGGCAAGAAGCATCAGCTTTGAAAATAGTTGTGCGCAGGGGGTTTCGTATGTGCACTTGTGAAGTCATCCTGGACCAATTTTGCATGTGCACATGCGAATTCTTTCCTGATTTGTTTTATTTTTAAAACCTAACAATTATAATTATTTATTTCATAAACATAGTTGACAACCAGGACCAGAGCAGGTGGTTGAGACAAGGCAGGCCAAGCTAGACTGTCTCGGCTCGTTGAGAGAGACAGAAGCAGTAGGTTAACCGGCCTCGAGGACGGGATCGGGTACAAAGGGAGCAATTAGATATAGTTTCCCCTTCTGCACCGAGAGTCGCCTGCATCAGGCGTCTACCTCTCGTGCGCATGAATATGTACTTGATGAGGCGGAGGTTCCAGAAGAGTTTGTGGTGCCTGAGGTGGATGAGGTACCTGAGCATGTTGCGGTACCTGAGAAGGCGGAACAGGGCTATCCAAGAGGGCCATATGACACCTCTCTCTTGATTTACTATCATGATCATACCGCTCGATAGTTTCACTGAGACTGTGCTCTGCGGTGTTACTATATGTTCTTGATTGGCACGTCCCTCTTTGTGGACAAAAATGGGACCTATATGGATGTTACATACCTCCAGTACTTTATGAACCTGACTGCAGTTCATGAGTGGAACTGAGGGGCGCTATTTTGTTATACCTCTACCAGAAGTTGAGTGAAGCTTCAAATTGGAAGACGAGATAGCTCACTGGCTCATGCACACTCCTCACAGTACCTTTCATTTCAACTATTAACTTTAATTTGTTTTGATTAATTTGTACTTACATATTATGTTATTATTTTCGCTGAGCTGAATCATCTCTCACTTCCACCAGATTCATAGTTTCGAACCAGATCTGGTTTATACTGACGACATGCCAAGGGCTGCAAAGTATGTTCTCCACAGAGGGAATCATAAAGTGTCGCCTTAACGGGTGTATCTTGATCGTACTAATCATGATGACATTAAATAGACTTCATTTAAGGATTACAAGGATGTTGTCCCATTCGATTTCATCTCATTATACTCTGGGTGACTAGCATGTGGATCGAATTTTATGGTCATGTATCTTCCAAAGAGGTGTATCCAGAAGTTTGGTCATGTACAAATGATACCGAGATCTCCTTTTCAGGCTGCTCCCGACACCATTGTCCGGCGGGATCTTGATGCCATCTTCCAAGATTGGAAGAATCATTTGGTGCCATAGGAGTATCGGATGATGCAGGCATCTGAGAGTTGGCATTGTGTAGAGGGTTATGTGACATGGTTCTTTAACGTGTCACACGCTATCATGACAATAGATGGTCCTGGACGTTCTCCTAGGCCAGTTCATGAGGAGCTCTTGGAGAACCAGCAGACTGAGGATGACCATGCCACTGATCTCTTGCCGGTCTGCCAGCGGATACACCTACTTGGCCAGGAGGCATTGGATTCTGGTATCATCGAGGAGGATGGTCCTGAGCCGGTTTCCATAGTTGGAAGGATGGTCAGTGAGGCATTTAGTGTGGCTCAGTACAGTCGGTAGAGGAGGTCACAGGGGGTCAGGATCAGGCATTGGCAGTAACCTATGTTATGTTTTTTGTTGTTGGTGTAATATTTTGTTGTACTTACTTTCCAAAAAATTTATGTACAAAATCATGTTTGAACATCTAATTTAATCGTTATGTCCGTATTGTTATGCTCGTTTTATATTTTCGAAAAAAATCATAAAAAATTTGTCTGATTATAAAATTGTGGAATGATGTAGTTTTAAACAAAAATGACACAAATAGAGGAAGTTTTACATACGCACATCCAAAACCTTTTTCTTAGTAGGTTTCGCATGTGCACATGCGAAACAGGGGCTGTTCGCGGTTCAATTTGGATCAATTTTATGGCAAAAATTCATCTGATCTAAAGATAAATTTACTTGCGATTCGATTCAGTTTTGAAATATTAAAAAAATCTAATCTGATCTGATTCAATAATACGTTTTAATTTAGATCGATTTTTAGATATACAAATTACAAATTATATTTTTATTAATATTATAAAAATACTAAAAAAGTCATAAGTTTGATATAATATATAACCTATAGAATATTAAAATTAATATTGTAAAATGAGAGTGATCGATTATGATTGAAATAATAAAAATAAATATACTAAACCAAGCTAGTAAATATTATTAAAAAAATAATTTTCATCTGTTGTACCCCAAAATTTTCCCTCTCATTTCATCAACATTTTCTCAATCACAAGACTCTTGGAACTCAAGATCAAACTAGGGTTTGCTCTGCTCAAGGCGTCTCCTAGCACTGTTGACCTAAATTAGGGTTTGAGTTTACACAGGGATGTTTTGACCTAAAATGCACAAAGTGACTTTCATACTTCATGTTGGACTCACAAGTTTTCCCATACCAAGTTTCAAGCCTTGATTCAAATTTTTGCCCAGTCAATTGGACAGTTGACCTAGAAATCAACTGTATTGAGGGAAAAGTCAACCGTGGTCAATTGACAGTCAAACCTCATGAAATTTGACCCACATCAACATTATGAACTCATGTGAACCATTTGATCAAGTTTGGATCACAATTCCACAAGAAATTTGATCAGATCACCAAAAGGGCAAAATGGTCATTTTTAGGGTTTTGACTGCACAAAGGCAATTTTTGACTGTTTGACCTAGCCAATGGCAAATCAAGCTCACACATGGACTCAAGGACTCAATGACATTGTCTTGATTCATTCAACAAGTTCAAAAGATCTCAAATGCATAGGATTGACACATGAATTTTTCAGTCAACTGATCAAAATTTGACTGTACACTGAAAAGTCAAACTTTGACTTTTTGGTCAAAATCAAGTGCCAAGAGTTATTTTTCATCAATACATGTCAAATTATGAAACTTGTTCATCAAGAAACCCAAAAATGTAAATTAGGATTTAAAATGGAAAAATTTCATAACTTAGAAATTTTCTAAGTTATGAAATTTTCTTATATTTTCCTAACTTTGTCCCATTTTTTCACCAAGATGCAAATGGATTCAAAGAAAACTTACAACATGAAAGTTGTATTCCATCATAAAGTCTAAAACTTTGATTCACAAAGTTTTCTCAAAATAATCTTTTATCTCAAGTTATGATTTTTGGAACAAAGGTACCTAAAACTTTTAACTTAGAGAAAATTTGCCCTAATCTAGGCAGGATTTTGACCCATATTCTTGGCCACTTTTCACATAGTTCTACTTGGAGTTTCAAGTTGAATTTCAAAGATGGATTATAGTACATGTTCCAAGCTTTCCAAATTATCCAAGAACTCCTCAAACACCCTTGTGGTTAGAGAGAATCGAATGCTTGAAGTTGGCAAAAACTCACTTTTGTCCATGGCCAATGCATGTTCATACAAATTTGCATTTTTAAATCAGCATGTTTGGTGCTAGCTTGCAGGCCTCAAAACCAGTTCATACTCCATAATTTAATGCCTAACCATTGAGTTAAGGTATTACTTGTTCATATGGACATTACATGCAAAATTAAGCCTTAAATGGTAAAAGGTATATTGCCATTTTTGCAAAAGTTACTTTATGTCAAAACACTAAGCATTGAGCCTTGGACAAAATCTGAGACTGCAAACCAAATCCATGAATTATAGGGGCCAAGAGTGTTGTGTGAAGGTTGATATGAGGGCCTGTACAGGGCTATAACATCACTTCCATTCTTTTGCTTCAAGTAGAAGAAACTTGCAAAATATAAGCCACAACACACATCTGAGAAAACCAGCTTACAAGAATATTGTGAACAAGTTTTGTACCTCCTAATAAGCCAGAAACACGACCCCTTCATCACTAAAACCTCCTCATACTCAAAACCTCCATTTTTCTGCAAAACAGAGTCAGTTCTGCATTTTGCAAGCCATAACCAAATTCCATCGTGCATTTTGTCCCAAGATACTTCAAACACCTTCCAATCAACTCACCTGAGCTATCCAGATCATCCATTTCTAGCTGTAACACCTCTAACACACTTTGCCATTTTTATTTCAAAGCTCTGCAGGTTGAGTTCTACAGCACGATTCAAGTTGTTTCAAAACAAGCCAAGCATTGGAAAAGCTTCTTTGGATCTCAGGCAAGCTCAAAAGAAGCTCAAACACCATTGAAGATTGCTACATTGTCCAGCTCGAAGTCAACTGAAACAGGTATTTCATGGACCTCTATCTCTCTATTTAGGAATGGTTAGGCTTAGGTTTGTGAATGAAATGTGTTGTACTCATAGCCCTGAAGCCATACATATACTTAGTTTTCATTTACATTAATCGTGCTAAGAGAATTTCACTCTTGAACTTTCTGAAAAAGTTAGGTTAGAAATTAGGGCCAGAGAAATTCTCTCTGATCTTTGAGAGTTAATCCAAGTTTTTTATATGTTTGAAATCATTGTTTAATTCTCTACAATGTTCATGTTATGAGTTTTGTCAAAAGATCAAAGAATCAGGAGTTACAGTTTGGTACATAGCGCACGCAGGTTTGTTCAGAGGAAGAAGAAGAAGTGGATTCTGGGCTGGGTCTGGTTCCTTTTGCTTTTGACACCCCCTTTTTTTGTTTACACCCCCTGGCCCATTTATTTGAATATTTGTCATTTTGTCATTTTTATATTTTATTCTGACTTTATTATTTTTTGTCCAAATATAAAAAATACCAAAAAATTATTTTCTACATTTTCCTTATTTATTTGATATTTACTTTTATTTTACTAAGTATAAATATATAAATAAACTATTTTCTTTTTAATAAAACTCAAAAAAATAATACAAAAAATATACTTATCTTCATTTATTATTTTTATTTATACTTGAAAATATTTTCTAGAATATACACATTTTTTTGTAAATAATTAATTTTTATTTTTATATATTTAATGTATTTAATACATGTATATATACTTATATACTTTATCTTATTAAATAATTAGGTAAAAAAATATAAAAATATCATATTTTTACTTTTATTAATATTTTATACTAAAAAACATCTTTTTTACAATATACTTTTATTTTGTGTATAAATTAATATATTATTGTATATAATTAATAAATAATATTATTTATTTAAGAATTAGGGTTTTTGCCCTAAATAACAAAGATAATTAAAATTGACTTTTTATTTATTTATTTATTTACATTTCACATTAAAAAATATACTTTTTACATACATACAAAACTTTTTTTGCATAATACATTTTATTTGACTTTTATTTATTTGTTTTTTATTCAATTATTGTACGTTTAAATATTACCTATACATTCGATTTGGTTGTAATAACTTAGAATTTAATTTCTTATCAAAATACTCTCAATTCAAACTTGTACCCCCCATCCCTATATCATGTTGTAATAGTGTAGCATTTAAATTCCCGCACATTTAAAAGCTTCCAATTCAAGATAAATATGCATGAAAAAAACAAACACAATGCACACTTGCACCCCTAGGGTTACAATCCACTTGTTGCCTTCAAAAATGGGTCATGGTTGCATGTCAAGTACTTTGGCAAAACAAAAACAAACAAAAGATCATAGTCCCTCGATGACGCTATCTGAGTTGCCTAAACAAAATGATCAAGTCCCTCAAGGAAAATTGCCAAAAATACTTGACACCATTGCTATCATGGTCTATACGATGACTCGCGCATGTCCCGTTAACATCTTAACACAAGGTTGTTCACCAAATACAATGGTGAAACAATACTGTTAAAAGGGTTAAAACATAAGAAAGATCTTTGAGTAAAATAGGGTAGACAAACTCTTAGTTACTTGATCAAACTTGCCAAAAACATCATTTCTATTTTCAAAGCACACCTCACAACACAATTTCAAAACCCTACTTTCAAACATTGAAAACTTTTCAAAAGACAAAAACACCTTTGTATACATTCAAACAAGAATCATTACAAAGGTTGCCACAACGATGGCATCTTTCCAAAACATCTTTCAAAATCACACACAAAGCACAATTTCAAACAATTGAAGAGCACCATTTCAAACAATTGAAATGCAAAGCAAGTGATCTAAGCAAGTAACTAAGAGCCCATGGATAACCATGGATAGAAAGGGTGCTAATACCTTCCCTTTCTATAATCTACTCCCCGAACCCAAAAAAACATCCCAGAGGTCTTTCCTGTGCTTTTTGACCTTTTCTTAGGATAAAATAAAAAGTCGGTGGCGACTCTTGCTAAACCGAAACATTTGCGAACACAAACGCAAAACCCCAAGTCAGTTCTTCCACTGTATCACATCATCTAATAAAAAATTCACGTAATATATCATACTAATAAAGAATAAACAAGTATAAAAATATATACATTCGATTCGATTTGGATCAGTTTTGAAAAATCAATCCAAAATCTGATCCAAACCAAACGGTTTTCACAAAATAACATCCAAACACATTCAATAAATTTTGTTTTTTTTTTTTTGTTTTCAGTTTTTTGGATCAGTTTATGATTTTTATTTGGATTGGTTTAGATTTGAACACCTCTATGCGAAAGAACCTCTAAACATGTTGAAAAATGGTTTTTTCGCATGAACACGTGCGAAACAGGATGAGAGGTGACTTCACATATGCATTTACGAAGGGTATTTTTGGATTTTCAATGGTGAAAATCACTACTATTAAATGTAAAGAGAAATTCTCTTATTACTATATACCCTCTATAATTATAATTATATATAATGTTTTTAACAGTATCGTAATTAAGAAATTGTATGTCAAAAGATTGAGAAACAAATGATATTTTAGAAATTATATTTTATGAAAACTTTATCAAAAAATAGCAAAACTTATTTCAAATTTAATTTTTATAATTTAAAATAAAAATTAATATTAAAAATTTAAATACCATGGTGAAAATAATATATATTTAAAAATATATATTTCAAAAATAATTTTAATAAAATATTATTAAAAATAATTTTAAATTTTAATTATTTTTTAATATATATATTAATATGTAAAAAAATCATAGAAAAAGTTTAAATTATTATTTTATGAAAAAATATATATGACATTTTTTAAGTTGTTAAGAAATATATTTTTTATTATATATATAATCAGCTTATAAGGTGATAAGTGTCACTTTAAATAAAATCTTTTATGGTCTATATCTTTAACTAATGTGAAAGTTAAATATTTTCTAATACATCCCTTCACGCCCAGCATTATTAAGTTTTGTGCGTGGATATAAATTATGGATAACTCAAATTATTGATATGTGAGACTTGTGTTAGACGATAATAATTTATCTAAAGGAGGTGAATAGATCCCCAAAATAAAAATTACTTTTTAAAATTCTGTTTTGAAAAAATGAATGAAATTTTGTTTTGAAAAAATGAATGAAAAACTATGGTAAGTAAAAGATTAAGCCTAGATTAAACAAGTTGACTAAACCGAACCAATTATTAAAAAATTGGATATACGTTAGAAACCAAATGAAATTCAAAACAGTGATAAACAATTAATACAATATATTCTCAATAAATTGTTTTATAATAAACACTGTGTAAACTTATTTCCAATGAAATTATTGATAAAACGAAAACTAGCAAATTATCGAACACTTGGTGTGCAATCTATTTTTCATATTTTTCTTTGAACTTTGTTGATATAAAATACCACATACACTCTAATTGATTGTAATGTAATCAACAAAGTACTTTCAAATATAACTATCAAAGGGTTTGTCTATACATATTGAGAATATAAAAGTATATGAGAGAGAGAGAGAGAGATAGAGAGAGAGAGAGATGACACAAGGATTTGTTTAGGCAGTTCACCAATCGTCCTTGCTATGGCTACGTCTATCCCAAATTCCGTTTGAAATTGAGATATCAAATTCTTACTTTGTAAAAAGTTGATTTCAAGAGAAATGTAGCAATCCAAGCCTATAAACCATATGTTTGATATTGATTATAAACCTTTCTCTTACCTTGATCTGAGCTTGATCAAGTCACCAAACAATATCAATTTGATTCACTATCTCACGCTACTCATTTGCAAGAAATCATCATTCTTCAAAGATTTCACTATGTCGAATCCAAATTGTGAATTGTTGTCACCCAAGATTTCCAATCGATTCACCGTCTCACATTACTCCGTTGAAAGAACCACTTGTTCTTCAAAGTTTTCACTTGATCGAATCTGAATTGTGAAACCTTGTCAAAACCTCTAAATCAACACTATGATCTTGGAGGACAAACCCTAAAGTTTTTCCTGATGAAGCCCTAAATATTCTCAACCCTAAAATGAACGTTATCAACAAAAATCTAGATTGCACCCAAATAAAGAATGATTATGTGTAATTTGTTTGTGTGTTTGAATAGATGAGAGGTTAAATATGATGAGAAATTTTTGTATGTGTTTATAGTTTTATCAAGTTGGAAATGATGCATGTATGAAGTATTTATATGTGTGCAAGTTAGAGGCAAAAAGGGAGGCTTAGAAATTGAAAAGAAATGTATTTTTTCAAAAAAACTTCAGTATGTGTCGATACATATAAGTCATGTGTCGATACATGTAATGATATGCGTCGACATGTTCAAGGTCATGTGTCGACACAAAGAAACAGAAACTTACATGCTATAAAAATGAAGTACATGTTTCAACCTGAAACACATATGTGTCGACACATAGATGAAATTTTTTAGCATGTGTCGACCTGAAAGACTGTGTGTGTCGACACATAGCTACCAGGGATACATGCTTCATTATTGACCCACATGTGTTGACTCATACATCGTATGTGTCGACACATAGACTAGTTTTTCATGTAAAAACTCATTTTTAATGCATGATACCTTTTCCAAACATGTTCTAAATGTATTCTAAAACCCCTAATGAAAAGATGCACATAAAGAATCAGAGACACGGTTCAATATACAAAATTCTAAATTTATCCTAGTTTTGACATCATGAAAAACATCAAATGGGCATCGAGCAAGTGCAATCACATACTCCCCCTTTTTGATGATGGCAAAACTTGTGATGATGCATTTTGTGTTTTCATAAAGGCTCCCCCTGAATATGTGCATCCCAACTTCATCTTGCATAAGCATCTCTCCTTTGACAACATCAAAAAGAGACAAAGTAAGCCATAAGAAGTATCATTTATCACACAAATACTAATATATCACAAAGAGGCATTTTTGAAAAGAAGAAACGTGCACTCACATATACCCATATATATGGAATGATGTAAAATTAAACATAAATAATAGGAAATATACATCAGTATAATAACAAATACAAAGACATGACAATGATAAATGTAAAGCACTAGCAAACTCTTGAGTCACTTAATAGATGTCACAATTATGAAACACTTTACAATGGTGCTCTCGATGCTGCACACGTATGTGCCTAGCTTGGCAAAAATATATCACCGCTAAAACCAACACCAAATATGCTCTCATAACATGTGACATAACTTGATCAAGAATTGAATTTTCATGAAAACATGCTCAAATTAATTCATGTGTGAGTGAATAGATAACAAACTTACATGAAACGCAAGGAATAAATGACATGCTCAAGCAAACTATCAAAAGATATTTCAAATGCTAAGATATTATATCATGAAACGCAAATGATTATGAGATACAAAAGATTAAAACATGAAGTCACTAAAAATATATGGATTGAAAATACTCATTGATTCACAATAAATTTTTTGGAAGTGAACATTCATGAGATTGAATTACATATTAAATATATCACATAAACACAAAATAAAATTACAAGTGATATAGATAAGCAATGCAGAAAATTAAAACTTACTAGCAATGAGATAGGTGAAACGATATTACCTCACCGAATGAAAGATGGAGAAAGCACTCACAAAACTAAAGACTTTAGACTTTGACGTTTCTAACTCATTTATCTTTGCCAAAGTTCCCATTTATAGGCATTGGATTATCAAGAGACTACGCATTAACCGTTATGATAGAGCATTGTTTGTCACATAAATATCTATTCTTAGAGAGTCTTAGAGAGTCTGGTCACTTATGGTGTTGTCTCCAAGAATATTGTCGATTTAATACCATTCTCTTATTTATGATCATCTTACTCCTCCTCAGGCTTCACTATTTTAGGCTAATCAGTTCCTTCTTTGGTATCTTTGAGTATGTTTTCTTAAGATTTACCTACACTGTGAAAAGAAATACCTTTCCTGACTTATCTAGGATACTCTTCAACAATATGTAACAGTGAAGATAGTAGTAGAAAAAGGATTTACCTACACTACATTTATTAAGTATGACATATTTATGTTTTTCTTCATAGGTCACAAGTTATATCTTCACTGCCTCAAAGTCAATGAATAAGAAAAGTGTTACCCCATCACATGCCTTGAACATCCACTATCAAGAACCCATATTTTTTCCATGACTTTAAGACATTTAACCTACAAAATCAATTAAGAGTGCTAGGTACCCAATTTTCATTGGGTCCTTGAGAGTGAGTGAAATCATGGTTGCATTTGGAAAACCATTGAAGAACAACGCGAGGAACTAAAAAACTCATAAATTTGCTTTTTTTTCTCGCAATAGTATGACCTTTCTTGAAACAATAGAGACAAGTCAAATTATGAAGAGATTTACTTTTGCTATTGAGATCCTTTTTAACACATATATTATTTTTACGTGGCTTAGTCAAAGGCTTTTTAAACTTTGGAGGATCAATAGAAAATGCAACCTTTGGTTGTAATGCCTTGTCCAATTTTTCTTTAAGGGTGTTAGTCTCTTTTTGTCAAATGTAACAAGTTTCACAATCAAACCGTGAAGGTTCTTCAACGTTCTTTTTAACTTTTAGACTATCCACTATAAGTTTATTTAGAGCTTTCATTTGCTTTTTGGCTTCTAAAACTTTAATTTTGAAAAGATCTTTTTATGTGAAGCTAACTTTTTAAAGGCATATGTCGCTTCTCTATGTAGATTTTAAAATGTTAATTGTAACTTGGAATAAGATAATTTATCAACATGTTCATATTTAGAATGACTTATATTTTTTTCTTCCTTTCACGATAATAAGCCGAGAGACAAACCTCATTACATTTTGATGGTTTGACACCCTTTTCTTCTTTTCATTAGAATAGGTCGAGAGACAAACAACTGTCGACTCTTCATTATCACTTGAGTATTAATCACATGAGGAATCTCTATCGTTTCCCTAAGCAACATATGCTTTTTTAAATTTTCTAGATTTCTTGCGTTGACCCTTCTCATTATCTTTATAAGGAGTGGACAATTCGGCTATTGGAAACTCAGATATTCCTTAGAAACCAAATAGAATGCAAAAAAAAAAGATAAACGATTAATACAATAGATTCTCAATCAATAATTTTATTATGAGCACTATATAAACTTATTTCCAATGAAATTATTGATAAAAAAGAAAACTATCAAATTATCGTACACTTGGTGTACAATCAATTTTTCAGATTTTTCTTTGAACTTTGTTGATCTGAAATACCACTTACAATCTAATTGATTGTAATGTAATCAACAAATCACTTTCAAATATAGTTATCAAAGGATTTGTCTATATGTATTAATTACACAAATAATGGATTTAACAATTTTCTATAGAACGTATATAGAAGTAAATATGAGAGAGAGAGAGAGATAACACAAGGTTTTGTTTAGGCAATTTATCAATCTTCCTCGCTATGGCTACGTCTGCCCCCAATTTCGTTTGAAATTGAGATATCAAATTCCTACTTTGCAAAAAGTTTATTACAAGAAAAATGTGCAATCCAACCCTACAAACCTTATGTTTGATGTTGATTCTAACCCTTTCTCTTTCCATGATTAGAGCTTGATCAAGTCATCTAACAATACTAATTTGATATGTCATCTCGTGCTACTCTTTTGCAATAAACCATCGTCCTTCAGAGTTTTCACTCGGCCGAATCCAAATTGCAAATTATTGTCATCCAAGATTTCCAATCGATTCACTGTCTCATGCTACTCCTTTGAAAGAACCACTCATTCTTCAAATTTTTCTATCTATCAAATTCGATTTGCGAAACCTTGTCAAAAACCCAAAATCAACATTATGATCTTTGAAGACAAGCCCTAAAGTTTTTCCCGATGAAGCCCCAAAAAACTCTCAACCCAATCTTAGGTTACACCAACCTAAATTGAACGTTATCAACACAAGTCTAGATGGCATCCAAGTAAAGAATGATTATGTGTAATATGTTTTTGTGTATGAATAAATGAGAGGTTGAAGATGATGAACAATTTTTATATGTGTTTATAGTTTTATCAAGTTTGAAATGATGCATGTATAAAGCATTTATATGTGTGCAAGTTGGAGGCAAAAAAGGGGGCTTAAAAATTAAAAAGAAATGCAAATTTTCATAGAAACTTCAGTATGTGTCGACACATATAAGTCATGTATTGATACATGTAATGACATACATCGACCCGCTCAAGGTCATATGTCAACACAAAGAAATATAAGCTTACAAGCTTTAAAAATGAAGTACACATGTCAACATGAAACACGTATGTGTCGACACATAGATGAAATTTTTTCAGCATGTGTTAACCTGAAAGGTTATATGTGTTGACACATAGTTACAGTGGCTACAAACTTCATTATTAATCCACGTGTTTCAACTCATACATCATTTGTGTCGACACATAGACTAGTTTTTCATGTAAAAACTCATTTTTAATGCATGATACCTTTTCCAAACATATTCTAAATGCATTCTAAGATCCCTAATGTAAAAGTTCATATAAAGACTCAAAGATATCGTTCAACATACAAAAATGCTAAAGTTATCCTAGTTTTGACATCATGCAAAACATCTAATGGGTATCAGGAAAATGCACTCACAACTTGCCAATGTTATTGAAACATGGTTGGCAGATGCTTGCTTACCAAGAAATGGTAGACCATTTTTCTTTTCAGATTATGTTAACTCGACACCAAGAATATATGGAGGCTCATATACAACTGGAGGCAAGCTTCCTTTAACGTATCAACCATCAACTTCCAGTTTAGCGAATCAACCACCTAAATGGTAGTCATTTAGGTGTTGATTGTGATAACATGAGTTCTCCTCATTTTCACACCCACCACAACATTGTTGACTTAGAGTTATGAATACCTCGGTAAATGAGATTAGATTTAATAGGAAACGTATGTTTCATCAACGGTCAACGAGAAATAGACGTTCTAAGGAGAACCATTTTATTTCAGACTAATTCTTTAGAATCTACTAAATTGAATGTCACATTCAAAATAAAAAATTAATACACTTTAACAGAGTACTTTCTTTTATCTTCAAGACGCCATAACCATTTGTTACTAACATTCATGTGTAAAATAAATTTACCAACAACACAACATTCTCATCTATCTCTTTCTCCCTTACAAAAAAATCCTCTCCACTATTATAGTGTGTCTTAAAACATTAGTTGGTGATGAGAAAGAAAACTTATTTTGGAGATTGCATATACCTTGAAAATCAGAAATTTTAAAAAGTCAAACGAAAAGTCAGAAAAGCATAAATCGGTAAAAATCATACGATGAATAGTGTTGCTTGTACGATGAATAATGTCGTATGTACGATGAATAATGATGTTCATATGGTGAATAATATTATCTGTACTGGTGAATAGTGATGTCCGTACGTCTGTACGACGGTCAGTGATTTCGAGTTTTTCAGATTTTTTTGGCAATTTCTCGTTTTACGTGTTTTGGGCTTTTTGGTCCGATCCATGTGTGATTGGATTATTATTTTGAGCTTTGTTTGTTGGGTATTTGCTATTATAAATATGTATCTCTCATATACTTGTAGGGGCGAATTCTTAGAGTTTATAGAAACAAAGGAGAGTAAGGGTTCAAGGTTAAGGCAAAATGAAACATTTGAAGGGCAAAACTTTAGTGACCTTTGGAATTGTTTAAGGTCAGTGTTTCATTGTAAAACACTGGTTACACATTGAGTTTGAGTTATTCATATATTGAGAGTTAAAGCGGTTGAGAAACACTTTGGTAGAAAATAAGTTGTTCTTGGGCGCTTTCAGGGTTGTTCTTGAGAACCTGAACGCAAAGGTTATTTTCTTATAACTCATTTGTAACATTTTGTAACAACTTTTTGAGTATAGTGAATTAGAGAATTGCCCTCTTCTCTAGAATAGATCGTTTAAACGAACTGAATAAACAATCTTTCATCTTTTTTTCGTCTTATTCTATTATATTATTTATATACTGATTATTATCACAATAAATTATTTATTTTAATTATTACTATTCTTTATTTCACAAATTAATATTCAACCTTTAGTGTAATTCACATCATCCCCATCTCCATCAATAACAACAAAATATTTCTTAGTAGCCAAGTAACTTTATATCACTCAATTCTAACATGTATTATATTCAACAAAACAACAGGCCATGTAGACTTGTACGAAAATGGAAGCGTTCTTTTGTGAGATGACATCGATAGGACTATACCAATTTTGGTATTCATCAAAAATTATTTAAAAAATAAATAGCACTATACCATTTCGCGTTAAGGCATACATGGTGGACCTAAGTTTGACTATAGACACTTTTGTTTAAGTAACTATAGTTGTTCAATTTTATTTAATTAAATGTTGTAGACAAACAAGAGTGCCACAGGATTATGATTAGTTGGGTTTAACCCTACCAATTAATAATTAAAGGAAAATCAAACTCTTAATTATACTCTTTTTCAGTAAATGTAGGGTATTTAGAGGTCAAGAATCATGAACTAATTCATCAAAGTAATGAAATTTAAATAGGTGTCTTTGGAGGAAAAGGAGAGAAAAACTTCATTTTCTGAATGGGGAATATTCGTTATTTTTAAATTTGAAAAAGTATAAAACTTTCAAAAATTATTTAAAGAATTATTAAAATATTATATGATCATCTCTATATATCATTCCTTCATTTTCAAAATAACTCATATTAACCACTTTTCAAGACATTGTTTGAGACATTAAAAGAAATTTTATTTTATCTTTCACATATCAATATTAACTAAAAACATTTTAATTAATATTTTAAATTTTAAATTTCAAATTAAAATAAAATGAAATACAAAAAATAATAAAATGAAATACAAAAAATATTAATATCTGAGCAAGTTATGATGATGCCTATAATAAATTTTTAAGATTTGCTTTGAAGTGATATATGAGTATGGATCCCACCACATACACCTACATGGGATAGCAGAGTACAGAGTACAGCTTCTGAATTATAGTCATGAAAGTAACACATAAACAAAAGACACCAGGCTAACTCAAACGGGTGAGATTGTCCTCACATATTTATATATCTAACAACTCAAAAACTTAAGTAATGTGACACTTCAAACATCACATCTATAATCGATGTCAATATTTTAAAGCCTTTGAGCAACCCCTATTTAAAACCTTAGTTACTAGTACTAATGCTAATGCTGTAGCAAAGAAGTTCAACATGAAAAAATAAAACATATTTTTGCATAAAAAAATAAGTATATGCCTTTACTTTATCTCAAGCTGACCAAGTAAAACTGAATTAAGCTTTGTAGAGTTTCAAACTTTGCACTCACAAATTCTCAAAACCAAACCATTACATTTGCACTCATCACACTTGGTATAAAATAAAAGTCAGTACATATCTTCTATGAGAAGTAAAAAAAGAAAAACAAAGTAAGCTTACAAATATAAAAATTTAGTTGGAGAACCATTCCATCTAAATTCAGTAACTAACAAACCCTACAACTACAAGTTGTTACAAAAGCTAAAATTAGCATAAACCAAACAAAAGAGCAAGCTAATTGCATGTTTGAATTCGCAGCGAGAATAATAGAATCGCAGCGAGTCACTGCGATTTTATCATACTCGCCGCTCATCCAAACATACACCAACTGTTTCCTAACCTCAACACACCAAAATCTAAAAAACTTCCTAAAGCATTTACGCCTCTGATTTCCTATGAAAACCACTTCAAAAGTGTGATTATTTTTATATGTATCTTGCTATTAAGTAATCAAACAGAAACATCAGGAAGTGTGACCAAGAAAAAGTTATCCAAGTCAGGAGGTACAAAGAATGAAAGTGGTGACCTTCTCAAAGAACAATTTGAAACTACCCTTTGTTTCTTTGGTGCTGGTGGACATGTTGAAATCTCAGGTATCCTAAATTTCTGACCCTTTGGTGTAGAACATGCACTGTTACTAACAGAAACATCAATTACCTCAGAAATTTCTTCCTTTGAAGATTCTTGTAAGCTTTTTGTCTCACAGCTAGAAGGCAAAGCCTTGTTAACCTTAATCACTTCTTGTTTTTTGTTCTTCTTGCAGCATGTTCTTCTAGGTTGTCTTGTTCTTGTTCTTGTTCTTCCTGATGTTTTCTTTGTTGTTGTTCCAGAAGGGGCCATTTTTTTTTTTTGAGACAACAAAGAGGGAAAGATTTGGTTTAGGTTAAAAGAACTTAGTAAAAGGTGGTTACGAAAAAAGCTGCAATAACAAGAAGATTGGAACTTGTATGACACAAGCTTATCTAATTGAAGAGTGCTTTGGAATAATCAATTTTGTAGATAAGTTTTTCTTAGTATTGCTAATGATTTCACTGGGAACTTACATCAATGACCTCAGGCACAAAATAAGAAAATATTAATGATGATGACATTAATAACACCATGAAAACAAAATGATGAAAGGGATTGTTGAGGCTTATCAAGTGGTGGGTTTTATAGACTCAATTTTAATACTTTAGGGAAATGAAAAAGAATGTGACTTAAGAGATTTTTGACACTTTTTTTACTACTTTTTTTAATGCTTATTTTAAGGTTCAGAATATTACGGGCAGCGGGCAGAGCTGCCTTTGGAAATTAAGGAGAGAGGGAGAAATTTTCATTCAAATTTTGGGACCCTATTGAACTATTTTTTATGTATGGTAGTATGATGAATTGAATTTTTCTAGAATTTTTTTAAGTGCTAAAAGCATTTAAGAGTTGTTAATTAAATCTATCAGAATCTTTTTTTTCTCTTCTTTTTTGAGTGTAGGGTATTTTATGGGTTATTTACATTTGTGGTGGGTTATCTTACATTCAAATTTCGGTGCTAATTAATTACAAATATTCATTTTTAATTATTGAATTGAAATTTTAGTGATTCATTGAATATTAATGTTACCACAATTAAACACAAAGACATGTGTGTTTGAAAACATGAATTTTTGCGTGTGTTATCTACTGCACTTTTATTACCAAGTTGCTACATTTCCAAACATGTTGTTAAGCTATTTAATAGTATGGTATTTTTATTCAAATCATGAAAATTTATGTGTTAAAAAATTGTTTAGTAGAATTATGTATAAACAATTTGGAAATTTCTTAACAAACTATAACCTTCTAGCAGAGCGTAAATTTTTAAAAGTACCCCAAATATCTAAAAATGTATTTTCGAAAATATATAAAAAAGAACATATATATGATTAAGTAAGTTTTAAAAAAAAATTTATATTAATGACCAAAAAATTTTATAGCATGTTTGAATTGACTTTTGGAAGATTCAAAATTAATTTGAAAGATGTAGAATTGATTCATAGTGATTTTAAAACGTTTAGTTTATTAAAAGTAGAATTGATTCTACTTGAAGCTATAATTTGTATCTTTTGTATCCAGAATTGATTATGAATGATTTTTATACTAAAATTTATTCTTCAACTCACTTTTACATAAATGTATTCAAACACAAATTAATTTTATTAAACTCAATTCCGCTAAAGTCAATTCTACCAAACTCAGTTATATTATAATCAATTTTATCTAACGTCAATCCAAACACATCTTTAGTGGTTACAAACCTGTTACAAACATTCAATAAAAAATATTCTATACAAGAACTAATAGAAGATCACTAAGAACCTGAAATATATTTCCGGAATAAATGTTGTTGTAAAATGGAGCGTAACACAAAAATAAATTAATTATGTGTGTGGGGTGCTTCCAAAAATGTATTTTCGGAATTAACTGAAATTTAACAAAAAAAAGTGCGTCCTGAAGATATACTTCTAAGAACACAGGGGCAAAATTGGATTTTCATAGAGTTTTTTCAATGACATAGGATGTGGTAAAAACTTTCCAATAACTTTTTACTTTACTTATTTATACATATAAATAAAATGTACATAATGGATGTGATGGGTTCTCTGTAAGACCCACAAAGAAGATTTAATAATTAATGTTGAAGAAGAAAGTATATTGAATAGATGTATTTTTCTTGTCAAGAACATGCAATCACGTCTTCTGTCATAAATCTCATCGTTGAATCTAATTGAAAAACAATCTGCACAAAGCGTTAAATTACACTTAGACAATTTTGGTCGTTCATATTATATAAAGACTAGATTGCACCATTTCATATATTCAATTCATCCGCCCTCGTTAAATACTTTTCACCCAGTCACTGAGTTGGGAATGAAAGTGTTATCACCGCCTATCCATTGCACTAAAAGTTTGATTCACCGCACCAGGGTCTGATCTAACATGTTTGAGCCCCATTCTACCACTCTATCACATATTGGTTCCCTGAGAGGAACAATGACGCCGTCTGTGAGAATGGATTCTTGATTCCCGTTATTTTTCCATAAAAACCATCGTCTCTTCATCGAAACAGAGATCATTGATCTGCTTCTCACGAAACATTAATCTCTTTCTTGAACGGATTAAACATAAAATGCACAAAGCCATAGTGACATCAAAGATTACTTGATCCAATGTCACATCATTGTTGTGCAACAAGATCTTGTACCTTCAAGAGATGACTAGGGAACCTTCCAAGCTCTTCCATTTTTCCAACCTCTGCAACAACTTTTCCAAGGGCAACCTTCACAACAACCTACATTGCAACCATTAGTCCCCAGATAAGAGATTCTCTTGAATATTCAATAATTACAAGCCAACTTATGCATGCAAGGAGATGCAGACCTAATAAATAGTGTTTATAACTCAGTAAAACAATGAAGCTCTCAAGCCTTAGTAGAAAAGATACCCATAATTGAAAAAACTTGCAATATGCTCCTCTAAGAACCATCAGCATTCACGAGATGGCCTCACGCACGGACCACAAAGTCATTACACTGTCAGCCCCGGTAGGTGCAACCTCGACGCAAGAAGTATTTTAGAGGTCACTAAGTCATAACAAAAATAGGGGACATTTGACTCCCCCACCTAACTCTAGAGGAAGAAGTAACAGTCACACTTTATCAGAGGTTCGTCGTCCTCGTAACTTGCCAATACACTACTTTCGAAGAAGGGATATGTATAATGCAACCTTGACCTCTGACTCCACTCTCTGTATGCATTCATGACATAAAAATACCAAGGTTCTTTGAGAAGCCCTCAAAGCTAGAAAGTTAAGACAATGAGGGGGATCCAGACGAACATGTAGAATATGTCGACAACATATTACATTATTACCACCCCTAAGGAGCTATGAATGTAAGCTCTTTGCATTAACCTTTAAAGGAGCTTCTATGTCTGGGTTTAAAACCTCTCATCCAAAGCATAAATTCATGGAAGGAACTATGTGACTTGTTAATTCCTTAGTTCACATCTAGAAAGCAGCAACCCACATGTTGGAGTACATTGACAGATTTATCAAGGTAGCATTGGAGGTATGAGGTATAACTGGTGGATTAAAATGATAGATATTCAAAAAGAGAATGATGTTAGATTGCATGTTTTGAGAAAAACTAGGGTTGGAAGGAGCTTGCAGTTTAAGTGGCCTATTGAATAAGGCCAACCATATATAAAACATTAAGAATAATTATTACACGAAGAGAAAGCCCAAGGGATGAGAAACCCTAAATATGTTCGGGTTCTAGAAAAAGACAGTAATCGTCATAGACATGACGTAGAGCGAGGGCCCCGAGCTAGATTTTATGCATACACTCCTTTAAACATGTTGAGAGAAAATATAGTGAGAATGCCCAAACACGTAGTTCAAAGAAGCCAAGATCAATAATTGTTATCCGGTTAGAGTGTTAGCTATAACAAATAAGTCAAAATACTTCCATTTCCATAATAGTCACAATCATGACATCAATGAGTACATTCACCTTAAGGATACGTGTAAACGGTGGGAGAACTAACTTGGTATTTTGCGTTTGATCGCAATTGTTGCGGATAACAAGAGTCGCCACCGACTTTTCTTTTATCCAATTAAGGAAAGGTTAAAAAGAACAAGAAAGGTATTAGCACCATTTTCATGTGTAGCTATCTACGGGCTCTTAGTTGCTTGCTAGATCACTTGATTTTGTTTGAAAATATGCTTGTGGTGTGGGTTTTGAAAGTATTTTGAAAAGTATCTTTGTAATGGTTCTCGTTTCTATAAGAACGCGTGCAAAGTGTTGGTTTTGAAAATAGTTCAAAAGAGGTGTTTGTGGAATGTGTTTTTGAAAGTGATTTTGAAAAGTATCTTTGTAATGATTCTCGTTTCTATAAGAATGCGTACAAAGAGTTTTGTCTTTTTGAAAATGTTTCAAATGAAAGTGTTGGTGTAGAAAAATGTTTTTGTTGTGAGCAAGCGATAAACTATGAGCGTCCTACCTACTCAAAAGGTCTAACGTTTTTTCCTCCTCCTTTAGATGTTTCTATCTTGCCATTGATTTGGTAAGAAGCCCCATCATTGGATGTGAAGGGACGGGCGTGGGACGTTTGTATAGTCATAGAAGGCAACCTATGAGACGTTTTAGCAATTTTTGTTTAGGGACTAGATCGTTTACCAAAGGTAACGTTGAGGGTCATCGAGGGACTACAATCTTTTATCGAGGGTCTTTGCTAAAACGCCCATATTTGAGGGACTTTACTATTTTTTCGAGGAAAGAAGTGAGATTACCCTAGGGGTGAATGTGTGTGAATAATGTGTTTGATTTGCATGCATTTTGTCTTTGATTTTGTTGGGTTGTCTACTTGTTGGTTTTTATCTTGCCATACATCCTAATCACTAACATTTGTACAAAAGCAATAAAAATGAAGAAAATAAATCCTACACTATTACAACCATATTGAATAGAAATAAAATGTAAATACAAAACAAAATAAAAGGAGGAAAAAATGAGCTTTCGATTTAGGCAGCAGAACCCTTTGATTATGCTCTTCTTGGCTTCCATCGATTTGGCCTGGAAGTAGTAAAGACAGGTCTTTTGATTTGGGCTTAGCGGTGAAGGATGAGATGCAACCTGCCTTTCTGCTTCCTTCGATTGGGGCCTGGAAGTCAGTGTGGACATCCTTCTGGCTGCCTCTTTCGTTTAAGGCTTGGAAGTCAGTATGGGTATTCTACTGGCTGCTTCTTTCGACTGGGCCAGGGAATAAATGTAAGCACCTTTCATTTCTCCCTTCTTGCTCCTTCGTTTGGACTGTGAAGAAGTAAGGGGATGAAGCTTGAGGCTTCATTTCACACAAAAAACTCCTTCTTTTGTTTAGGCCTATACTGGTTAGTTCTACCATATATTTGACAAGAAAACAAACGAAAAGGGAAGAAATTAAAAGTAAAAAAATGTCATGTACATGCTTGAAACGAAAGAAATGACTATTCACATGTTATGTTAGAAATGAAAGGTTCAAGGTTAAGAGGAACTTACCTTGCTTGAGGCTGGAACGTGTGTGCTGGACCTTGAGTGGCTGCCTAGATGCTTCTGGATTCGAAGGAAAGAAACGAAGGTAGCGTTTCTAATGCTGGATTTGAAGGAGAAGAATAGGTGTGGTGTTCTTCAGATTCGAAAGAAATAAGTGTTCAGATTCTGGGTTTGAATATGTGTTTAAGTGTTTGAGAGTGTTTGATAATTTGGGAGTTTGATCATTTTTCTCCACGCCCCCAAAGTCCTTGGATGTGTTGTCCAGCACCCTATACATGTTATGGAGCCTCTTATTTATAGGCAAAACTGACTGAGAATTAAGAGGGAAAACAAAACAATTTGAACAAATTGAGTAAACTATTTTTTTGAAGCTTTCGAGGAGCAGTGTTCGTATGCCATTTTGGTGCAAGAATGGAACAGTGTTTCAGGACTACTGTGCAACAGTTTTGGAGCGTTATGGCCAGTGTACCAGGCCTGAACTTGGCAGCAAGCATCTTTTGAATATTTCATCATTCGTTTTGACCACCTTCGACCAGATTATCCTTCAAACAACATTATCTGATTTTCACCCAACAAGTGTCTTACGAATGGGCTCTTTTTGTGCATCCTTCAAAGGAGCCAAATGTGTGCCCCTTGAATGAGTCACCAAAAATGTCATTCTATTGGGACATCCAGGTATGTCTGGCAAGTCCTTCGAATGGGCTAGTAAGGTATATATTTCGAAAGGGACCCTTATGTATGCTCTTCAAATCCACCAATACATGTCCTTTGAAAGGGGCCACCAACCATGTGTGTTGAAGGTTGTCAAGGGTGGAATTGAAGCATACTATTTCAAAGGGAAATGTTGTTCAGTTAAAGCTAGTGTAAACATAGCCAATGGCATGTCGAAGCTTGCATGCAGGAGGTCACTACGTTGTGACTCCAAGAAAACATATAAGAGGCCAATGCTCAAACGAAGGTTTGCATGAAGAATCAATGCCCTGTCGAAGCCTGCATGTAGGAGGTCACTACTTTGTGACTCCAAGCAAACATAGAAGAGGGCAATGCTCAAATGAAGGTTTGCATGAAGATTCAATGCCCTGTCGAAGCCTGCATGCAGGGGGTTACTGCTTTGTGACTGAAGGAAAACATGTAAGGGGCCAATAGTGCAATCGAAGGTTGCGTGCAAGAGGCTTTTCCTCTTTGAATCGAAGGAGGCTACAAGAGGCTCTTTGCCTTGTGCCTGGTGGGCGCCTCTTGCATGCAAGAAGGAAGATATGGCTCAATCGAAATTTGTATGCAGCTAGCCATCACCTTGTGAATCAAAGCGAGCATGGAGGGAAATATTTGTCTAATCAACATAGGTATGCAGGCATCAAACGCCGAATCGAAGCAGGCACATAGGCAGCCATTACATTTTGAACCATGTGAGGCCAAGGATGCAATCGAAGGTTGTATGAAGGAAGCTCATGCCTTTTGAATCAAAGCTAGTGTGTCAGAGGCCAACACCCAATCGAAGGATGCAAGCCAAGCTTGCATAGAAGAAGGCCAAAAGTCCAATCGAAGGATGTGAATCGAAGAAGACTTGCTTTTTCTCCAATTTTGTCAAAAATATTATTTTTATATGTTTTCCCCTTTTTTAACAGTTTCCTCTTTAACTTGATGTTGGAAAATCCAATTGTACTTGTGCAAGCTTGAATTTTGAGAATCCTTGTGAGAAATGAGAGGGGAAATTTTGGGGTACAACAACTTCCCCTGTTCAATATTCTTAAACCTGAAGAGTTAGATTGGCGAGTCTGCCATTCGTGAGTAGAAGGTGGAAGATGATCGAACACTAGAGTGCCCAGAAATTTACACTCGATGATGCGGTGGTTGATTGTGTAGGGAATAGGCTTAAAGATGCCATTTAAAGGTGATTGTTGATAGGAATTAGACTAAGTCTAAGCTTGGCTTCAACTGGAAAAGAATCAGAATAAATCTTGAGAGCGATTTTTATGAACCAGAGAAAATGTCTACCGGAAAGGAATCAGGATAAACCATTGATCGATTTAAACTGAACCAGCTGAGGTCTTGAATATTCTTTAACTGGAAAGAATCAGAATAAATCTTTGGAGCAATTTATCTGAACCAGAGAAAATGTCTACCGGAAAGGAATCAGGATAAACCATTGATCGATTTAAACTAAACCAGCAGAGGTCTTGAATATTCTTTAACTGGAAAGAATCAGAATAAATCTTTGGAGTGATTCATCTGAACTAGAGAAAATGTCTACCGGAAAGGAATCAGGATAAACCATTGATTGATTTAAACTGAACTAGCAGATGTCTTGAATATTCTTTAATTGGAAAGAATCAGAATAAATCTTTGGAGCGATTTATCTGAACCAGAGAAAATGTCTACCAGAAAGGAATCAGGATAAACCATTGATCGATTTAAACTTAACCAGCATAGGTCTTGAATATTCGTTAACCGGAAAGAATTAGAATAAATCTTTGGAGCGATTTATCTGAACCAGAGAAAATGTTTACCAGAAAGGAATCAGGATAAACCATTGATCGATTTAAACTAAACCAGCAGAGGTCTTGAATATTCTTTAACTAGAAAGAATCAGAATAAATATTTGGAGAGATTTATCTGAACCATAGAAAATGTCTACCAGAAAGGAATTAGGATAAACCATTGACCGATTTAAATTGAACCAACAGAGGTCTTGAATATTATTTAACTTGAAAGAATCAGAATAAATATTTGGAGCGATTTATCTGAATTAGAGAAAATGTCTATTGGAAAGGAATCAGAATAAACCATTGATCGATTTAAATTGTACCAGCAGAGGTCTTGAATATTCTTTAACTGGAAATAATCAGAATAAATCTTTGGAGAGATTTATTTGAACTAGAGAAAATGTATATAAGAAAGGAATCGGGATAAACCATTGATCAATTTAAACTGAACCAGCAGAGGTCTTGAATATTCTTTAACTGGAAAGAATCAAAATAAATCTTTGGAGTGATTTATATGAACCATAGAAAATGTCTACCGGAAAGGAATCAGGATAAACCATTGATCGATTTAAATTGAACCAGCAGAGGTCTTGAATATTCTTTAACTGGAAAGAATCAGAATAAATCTTTGGAGCGATTTATCTTAACCAGAGAAAATGTCTACCAGAAAGGAATCAAGATAAACCATTGATCGATTTAAACTGAACCAGCAGAGGTCTTGAATATTATTTAACTGGAAAGAATCAGAATAAATATTTGGAGTGATTTATCTGAACTAGAGAAAATGTCTATCAGAAAGGAATCAGGATAAACCATTAATCGATTTAAACTGAACCAGCAGAGGTCTTGAATATTCTTTAACTGGAAAGAATCAAAATAAATCTTTGGAGAGATTCATCTGAACCAGAGAAAATGTATACCGGAAAGGATTCAGGATAAACCATTGATCAATTTAAACTGAACCAGCAGAGGTCTTGAATATTATTTAACTGGAAAGAATCAGAATAAATCGTTGGAGTGATTTATCTAAACTAGAGAAAATGTCTACCGGAAAGGAATTAGGATAAACCATTGATCAATTTAAACTGAACCAGTTGAGGTTTGAATGAAGTGTTTGTCATGTAGATAATCACCCTGTCTTGTTTCAGGAATTGATCTACAATCAATTTGTTCACAGATATTTGTCCTGTCTGATTTCAGGTATTAAGCTTGATTATGATAGATGATGAAGGAATCCTGGACAATTACTACTCCAAAAGGTAATGAAACAATCTTTGATGACTGCTACTTCAAAAGGTAATGAAGGAATCTTGGACGATTACTACCTCAGCAGATAATGAAAGAATCTTAGATGATTACTACCTCAACAGATGTGAAGGAATCTGGGACGATTACTACCTCAACAGATAATGAAGGAATCTTGGATGATTACTACCTCAGTATATAATGAAGGAATCTTGGACGATTAATACCTCATCAGCTAATGAAGGAATCTTGGATGATTACTACCTCAACAGATAATGAAGGAATCTTGGACGATTACTACCTCAATAGATAATAAAGGAATCTTGGACGATTACTACCTCAACAGATAATGAAGGAATCTTGTACGATTACTACCTCAGCAGCTAATGAAGGAATCTTGGATGATTACTACCTCAACAGATAATGAAGGAATCTTGGATGATTACTACCTCAACAGATAATGAAGGAATCTTGGAAGATTACTACCTCAGCAGATAATGAAGGAATCTTGGATGATTACTACCTCAGCAGCTAATGAAGGAATCTTGGATGATTACTACCTCAATAGATAATGAAGGAATCTTGGATGATTACTAGCTCAACAGATAATGAAGGAATCTTGGACGATTTCTACTCCAAAAGGTAATGAAGGAACCTTTGACGATTGCTACTTCAAAAGGTAATGAAGGAATCTTGGATGATTACTACCTCAACAGATAATGAAGGAATCTTGGATGATTACTACCTCAATAGATGATAAAGGAATCTGGGACGATTACTACCTCAACAGATAATGAAGGAATATAAGCTTGATTTTGTCTTGGAGAAGTTTATAGACACTTATCTGTTGATTGATCTTTTCCTAAAAAGGTAAAGAGTTAGTTGTATGCAATGTCATGATGTGTGCATTGCGTAATGATGTTCTCGAAATATATATATATATATATATATATATATATATATATATATATATATATATATATATATATATATATATATATATATATATATATATATATATATATATATATATATATATATATATATATATATATATATATATATATATATATATATATATATATATATATATATATATATATATATATATATATATATATATATATATATATATATATATATATTTGTATGCATATGTTATGACGTATGAAATGTGAAATGTTGTTGAAATGTAATTTTTGTCTTGGAAATTAAATCCTTGACAAGTGTTGGGGAGTTTTGGGAGGCTAAATCCCGGACTTCCGTTGGGGATGAAGAGTATGCATCTCTCTAGACCTTATTTTAGGATGTTTCCGCTGGGGCTTCCTATTTTTGTTGTTTGAGGAGAGCTCATCTGGGGGATATTAACTTTGCTTGAGGAAAACTCTGTGGAGAGGGTTGGTTCCTGCTTGGGGAAGAGAGTTTAAGAGTCTTAGTTGTCCCTTGCTCAACTGGGGAGTTATCTCTTGTTGGAAGAGAAAGGAAGTTAACAGCTTGTTGGGGATAAAGAAGTTAACTGTTATCTGGTTGTCTCCCAGGTTTTGCAGCAACTCACTGGGGATTGTATAGAAGTCTACTGGGAAAGAGGAGTTGTGGTCCCTTGATTTGTGATAGTTTGAGAGGCAAATTCAATTTGGGGAATCTTACCGTTTGTTGGGGAAATAAACCCTGTCGCTAATATGTCGGAGAGGTGTTTTATTTTGGCAGAACCCCTCGAGGATTCTTCTTGAGACCAAACTTAGATGGGAAGAGAGGTTTTCCAGAGATTGAAGCTTTGGCTGGGGATTGCATGGATCCAATTTTATCAATGAATTTGGCCTTGAGGGTTTTGGCCCCTTGTCTGTGAAGATTATTCTGTGGGGATAACCTTATAGAGATGACCTTATGGGAGATTTTTCACTGCCCCTAGTAGTAAGTGTTTGTAGTATTGTCAGGAAATGTTTGCTTGACCGTATACAACCCTTTGCTAGGGTTCATGTTCAATGCCCCGAGTGATTCAGATACAGACCTGTCCCTAGTTATTCAACATTTCTTGGAATCCTGACTTGACTGCCCCCAGACGAATTGGACAATGACATGTCATGCCCCCTTTCTTATAGGATATTTGTCATTGGAAGTGTCATCCTATTTGAAATGATTATGTTCATCGAGAGAGTTTTTGTTCACTGGATCTTCCTTGTGTGAATTTCTCCGCTGTCAAACAATTAGCCATATGAAAACAACGATATTCAAATAATGCAAAGTTTATGCTTGTCTTGAAGTTTTGAAAATTCATTTTTGCAGATAAAAGAATTTTTGTAAGAATCTGAATTCAACTCAGAATTTGGAGTAAAGCCTTACAGGAGTCAGGATACCTTTTGTAACAGTATGCTTTCGAACTAACCCATGCTTCAATTAGGACATTTGAGGGTTTGTATCGTGGTCTAGTTTATGGTTTAAGAAACAAAGGATAAGGCTCAAAGTGTATTTGTACCCGCCTATTCTTTGTGATGTTCTTTGATCCTAAACTCAGTTAATTGTGTGTTTGAACTCCAATTGAGTCTTGGAATAGTTTTTAGGTGATGGTTCAGATAAGTTAATTTTATTTGTGAAGGCATTCATTTTTGCAACATTTTTTTGTTGTTGAGGATTTTTAGTGACCTCTTTTTTATTTATTTGTTATCCCTGATTTTTACATGTTCGTTCTTATTCTGAGATTACTGCCAGCGGGATGCCCCAATTTTTTTCTTAATTCTCCTTCGTAGGTTTTGACTCAGTGGGGTTTTTCTTTTTGAGAGAAAATGACTACCTATGTGATAAGGAACCATCACCATCTTTTGGTTCAGAAGGACATTTTTGATATCACTCATTGTGTACAAAGTGAAAGCTTGCGACTGAACGCGCATTTAAATTAACTGAGAAACTACCATGCCCCAGGTTTTGATTAAAGGTTTCAATTTGTGTGGAAAATAAAACTCCTACTTCTTTGGCTCAAAGGGGTTGACTAGGGATTATCTTCCTTATACTCCTGTGTTTCAGGAATTGAATCAAACGCATGTACATCGTCAGCAAGATCCGTTCAAAAGCATATTGTATGAGATTATGGCATTGTTTTCATCATCCTCCCTCTAAAGGCTTGCAAATTTTAAAACAAGAGTTGAATATTGTTGTACCCCAAAATTTTCCCTCTCACTTATCAAGAATTTTCTTACAAAATCTCCTTGGGCTCAAGATTGCACTAGGGTTTGATCAACTCAAGACACCTCTTTATGCACTGATGACCAAAATTAGGGTTTGAGTTTGCACAAGGATTTTTGAACTAACAATGCTTCATATGAATTTAATGGACCTTTATGGACCCCCAAGATTACTCATGTCAAGTCTCAAGCCTTGGATCACACTTTTGATCAGTCAATTGAACAATTGACCTAAAAATCAGCTGTATTGGAGAAAAAGTCAACCATGGCCAATTTACAGTCAAACTTCATAATTTTTTATCCACATCAACATTTTAAACTCATATGTATCATTTTATCATGTTTGGACCATAATTCCTCACGAAATTTGATCAAATCTCCAAAAGGCAAAATGGTCAAAATTAGGGTTTTGACTGGGAAAGGGCAATTTCTGATTTTTGATCTAGAAAATGGTCAATTGGTTTAAGGTATGATCTAAAGAGTCCAATTGCATCATTTTTACCTAATGACATGATTCAAAACATTGCAAATCCATTGGATTGACATATAAATTTTGCAGTCAACTGATCAAAAGTCAACTGTATATTGAAAAGTCAAACTTTGACTTTTTGGTCAAATTCAAGTGCCAAAGATCATAATTCATCAAAAAATGTCAAAATATGAAACTTATTCATCAAGAAATCAAAAAGTCAAGATTTCATTTTGAAAAGTCAAAATTTCTAAACTTAGAAATTTTTCTAAGTGTTGGAAATTTCATGTTTTTTTATAACTTTGAGCCAAATTTTCACCACCATGCAAGATGATTCAAGAGAAACTTCCAACATGAAAGTTGTATATCTCCATGAAATATACAACTTTTCTTCACACAACTTCTTCCAAAAGTTCCTGGATCTCAAGTTATAATTTCAAGAACATAGGGTCATGAAACTAAACACTTAGTGAAATTTTGCCCTAAGTTAGGCAGATTTTTGACCTAACTTCATGGAAATTTTTCACATAGTTCCAAGGGGAATCTTCAAAAACAATTCAAAGATGAATTATAGATAACATTGCAAGCTTTCCAAAATGTCAAAGAACTCCTTGAGATCATTCTTGAGTAGGGAGAATCGAAGAGATGAAGTTGGTGTTTTGTCACTTGAATTATAGGTCATTTTCATGATGAACACAAATGCAATTTCAATGTTAGGCTGCATAATCTTTGCTTTGCAGGCATCAAAATTGTTTGTCACCCCATAATTAATGGATTACACAAACGTTTGAGCTATAATCCAAGTGGTTTAAGCTTTATTCAATTCACATTGCCATTTTGGGAAGAAAGTTAACAATACCATTCTTGTAAAGTAAGCTTTTTGCATAAAGTTCACATTGAGCCTCTAACTTGTTCCCTCTGATCACACTCCATCCACAAATTCAGAAGAAAGCTTGTTTAAATCATAATCACTCTATCTTAGCAAGTACTCAAGGCATTGAAACTTGTTTTCTCAAAAAATCACATGTTATGCATAAACATGTAATTTCAAATTCTGATCAACAACAAGTCTCTAAACTTGTTGCTTATAAATAGAAGCACTATTTGTGAGCTAGAACACGAGTTTGAACACCCTGAAATACACCAAAACTCTCTCAAATCAGAAATTGCCCAAAAACTCCATTGTTGCATAGTTTCTGACCTTGAACCACAAACTCACATTTCCCTCGTGTGTTTCTTAGCCTTTTAGTTTCTAAAGCTTCCTTGCATCAAGAGTAACTCATCCCTGTACCTGTTTCACTTCTGTAACACCATTTTCCCTGTCTTCCATAACCAAAAACAGAGCATCACAATTGGACTTCTCCAGACCATTCCAGCCACCCTCAGCTCAAGCCAAACATTGCATTAGCTTTCTAGAGGTCCAAGGAAGCTAACCTGATCATCAGCACTACCTAAAACAAGCTCAAATCCATTTCACAATTTCCAGTTTTGAGATATTTTTCTTGACCTTCTATCTCATTACTTAGGTATTGTTAGGCTTGCATTTGTGAAGATAAAATGTAGACATCATTGCCCTGAAGCTGTACATGTCTATAGATTTCATTTATTTTGATTAAGCTATGAGAATTTTGAGTTTGAACTTTCTGATATTTAGGTCAGAATTTGGTACTGTTAAAAATTCTCATTCAATTTGATTTATAGTTTATGATATTTATATGGTTGGATTCGTGTGACAAAATGGAGCAATTTTCATGTTTACATTATTGCAAATGGTTGAGAAATGAGCAAGTTACAGATCCTTTGGCTGGAGGTTGAAGATGAAGTACAATCAGGGTGCGTTTTGTGTTATGTGTTTATTGTTTCATACAAGTTAACGGATGTATAGCCACCCCAGTGGTAAAGTGCGCGCCTGTTCACCCCATGGTCCTGGATTCAAGTCTCAGCGTTACCATTTTTACATTTTTACATTCTGACTTCCTCTTTTTTGTAGGGCGTTGGGCCTCCTTGGGCCCTTTTTGTTTTTATTTTTACTTGTTAACCCCCTATTTCACTTATACCCCACTTTTGTTTTTTTTTTTTGTTTTTTTATTTCATTTTATTTTCTTAAATATTTTTCCTAATGTTAAAAAATATTAAAAAATTAGATTTTTATTTTAACTTAGTTTATTTTATTTTTCTCACAAAAAAATATTTTATTTAACTATACTTTATTTATTTTTACTAACTAGTCTTGTAAATTTAATTTAAAACTAGCTTATTATTTATTTTCTTTTACACTAATTAAAATATATTTATTTTAATATAAAAAGGCCAAAAATATTTTACAACACCATATATTATTTTCAAGACAAAAATACAAAAATACTTTTCTTAAACTTAATTTATGTTAATCAATTAATAGACTTAGGGTTTTATTTAAAATCTTTTCTTATTAAATTAGGTTTACTTTTATTATTTTAATATATATTTTCTTTTAATTAATTAGGTTAAACAAAAAAAAAACCTTTTCTCATAAAAATCCAAAAATATCTATTTTCTTAACATTAGCATTTTTTTTCATACATTTATTTCATTTTGTACATTATATTCATTTATATTCTTGTACATTTATATAAATCCAATTTGGTCGTAATAGACTAATTAGGGTTTAATTTCTTTCAATCCCCATTTACAAATTGTATACCCCCTCCCCACAAATGTTGTAATAGCGTAGTAACTTTAAATTTCGCAATTTATCGCTTTCATATATACAATGCTAGTAATTAGGATTTGTATGGAAAGACCAAAATCAATACTTAGCAAAACCCTAATTCAAGACTAAATCAAGCATGAAAACAATACACTTGCACACAAGCACCCCTAGGGTTATCTCACTTGGTTTCCTTATACAAAATGGCCATATTACGCATGTAAGGTATCTTAGCAAAAATAAGCAAATACAAGATCATAGACCCTCGATGACTCTATCTAAGTTTCCTTACAAATGATCTTAGTCCCTCAAAAAGAATGCTAAGATATCTTGCAACATTGCTAATCATGGTTATACGATGATCCACGCCCGTCCCGTTTACATCCAAAGATAAGGTTGCTTACCAAATCAATAGTAATACAACAATGTCAAAGGAAAAAAAAAAGAACAAGAAAGACATTTGAGTAGGTAGATTGCTCCTAACTACTTGCTCCATTTCAAAACAAGCATCCTTGATATTTAAAAAAAAAACACACATACACTTTCAAACATCTTACAAAATTGAAAACATTTTTAAAAGATCAAAACGTCTTTGTATAAATTCTTACGAACGAGAATCATTACAAAGATTGCCTAAACAATGTCCTCTTTACAAAATACTTTCAAAAACCACACAAAGCACAATTTCAAACAAAAGAAAGTGATCTAGCAAGTAACTAAGAGCCCTTGGAAAACCATGGATGAAAAGGGTGTTGATACCTTCCCTTTTCATAATCTACCCCCCGAACTCAAGAAATAATCTCAAAGGTCTTTCCTGTGCTTTTTCACCTTTCCTTTTAGATAAAAGAAAAGTCGGTGGCGACTCTTGCTAACCGCAACATTTGCAATCAAACGCAAAACCCTCAAGTCAATTCTCCCACCGTATCACAAATATCATAAAGGGAGTAAAAATCATAGTTTAAATATAATGAAAACAAATGGATGAATTCAAGACAAACATATGCGATGCATTAATGAAACAGAGTTTAACATTAATAGATAAGTGTTTGAATAACAAAAGAAATTACAATTGAAAATTCAAAATGAACTGGAACGCTCAATGATTTGGCATGGGAGCGGTGATCACGTTGGGAGCCTCTAGAGGATCGAACTCAATCTCCTTGGCATCAATCAAATCTTGAATCTTATTCTTCAAAGTCCAATAATTGTCGGTGTCGTGTCCAGGACAATCAAAATGGTAGACACATCTTACATTTGGATTGTACTTAAGAGAGGAGGTATCAAGGTTTTGAGGAGAATCCCTTAGTGTGATCAGCTTCTCTTTCAGCAAATGTTGTAACGCTTGAGACAATGGCATATTAATATTAGCATACTTCCTTTCTTGGTATTTTACCCTACGCCTATTTCCATGTTGTTGTTGAACATGTGTAGGATTAGAGATCAGGATTGCCCTCGTTGGAACCCATGGTCATATTCTACAAATGCACGTGAGTTGGTGCCAGATCAACATTGTATTGGTACTGCTTGTAGAAAGTAGTAGCCAAGTCCTCCCAGGTATGAATGTTGGTTCCTTCTAACTGACAGAACCACTCCAACTGAGTGTCAGTCAAACTTTCTTGGAAGAAATGGACCCATAGCTTCCGGTCAGTAGTGTGAGGCTGAATCTTGCAAATATAAGATCTCAGATGCATCTTAGGACAACAGACCCCATCATACGTGGCAAAGGTAGGGATTTTGAACTTTGGTGGGATGCCCACTTCAGAAACCAAACATATTTCTTCAAAGTCCAGACCATGTACTTTCTGGATCTCCGTGGCGTTGAGATGATCCTCCAGTTGTTTGTATTTGTCGTCTACAGGAGGATACTACTCTTCAGTGTAGTCAACCTCTTCTTCGTTATACCCCAGACTACGATCCCCTTCTTTTGTCTGATTGTCCCCCTCAGTGGACGGAGTTGCGAATCCTAGAGCTCACTCGGTTGGTCCTCTGAACCTCCTTCCCAAATTCAGGACTCCTATTGACTTCTTTGACTTTTTCTTCTTGTCTTTAAGAATGAGAGTTTTCAGGTCCTCTTGCCCCGTAGCCATAGCCAGGAACATTTATTGGAATTGGGCATTTTGTGCTTGAAGATCCTTAACCGGCTGTTCCATATCCATCTTACTGAAATAAATAGCAGGAAGATAAGGAAACCTGTATGGGAGAAACATGTGATGATATGATGCATGGTATATGGATGCATGTTTTCAAGTATCTCGTGGGGTAAACACAAGAAGATGTTAGAAGTTGAATTTTTATCAACAGCTTTGATTGGAAAACTTCGTATCAGTGGATGTCCTTCCACAAGAATCAAGCTCACTATGTCAAGTGGGTCATAGCCCTTGACTCAAGTTACCGTGCTTTAGTTTTTTATGGTGTTTGATTAGAGAATGAATCCTCTTGCCTCTTGATAGGCGTCTGGTTCAACATGATCCTGCATCATAGGCCCTTAAGATCCTTGAAATGGTTATTGAAAATGCTATGGTACGATGCCATGATGTTATGTACAAGTATGCAAAGCAAGCAAGTTGTTATGTACAAATAATCATATACGCACAAAGCAGATAAGTCCTTAGGTTTACACTTGCATGGAGTTTGATAGGTAAGTACCCTCTTGAAGTTTAGTTGACTCAACCTGTCCTAGTAAGTAACTGGGTTCTAGGGGATCTCAATATCACTGATCTTTCTTCATTGGGCATTGTTTCAGCGCAAGCCTCTTTAATGGCTATCGAAATATCCCGAAAGTCCAATCTCAATGAGCATAGTATCGAGTATCAACCAACTTCGGACTTCACCAAATCCGGCTATCTCACTACTTCCTAATGGCCAAGTTGTTCAATTAAGGTTCTAAGACCAGTTAGTGCTTTATGACACCATACAGCAGCCCCGTATTCTCCTTGACTATGCAAGGGCTACCGATAACAACAAATGTGTCACACTAACATAGCTATTGCTTCAACCATGTCAGTATACCCCACACAGTTTCCACAATCTATTTCTACTTACCTAAAAGGTGCCCCAGATCCGGGTAGAGGATCAAAACAAACCAAAACAAGGAACCATAATGTAAAGCAAGCAAGTCAAACAAAGAAAGCGAGTAAAGGTGATTTATCCCTAAGGTAACCTCACTTTTTATAATTCCCCAGCAGAGTCGCCAATTCTGTAACACGGTAGGAGAACTGACTTGGTATTTTGCGTTTGATTGCAATAGTTGCAGATAGCAAGAGTTGTCACCGAATTTTATTTTATCCAATTAAGGAAAGGTTGAAAAGAACAGGAAAGACCTTTAGATATGTTTTCTTGAGTTCGGGGGGCAGGTTATGAAAAGGGAAGGTATTAGCATCCTTTTCATCCGTAGTTATCTACAGGCTCTTAGTTGCTTGCTAGATCACTTGGTTTTGTTTGAAAATGTGCTTGTGGTGTGGGTTTTGAAAGTATTTTGAAAATTATCTTTGTAATGGTTCTCGTTTCTATAAGAACGCGTACAAAGTGTTGGTTTTGAAAATAGTTCAAAAGAGGTGTTTGTGGAATGTGTTTTTGAAAGTGATTTTGAAAAGTATCTTTGTAATGATTCTCGTTTCTATAAGAATGCATACAAAGAGTTTTATCTTTTTGAATTTTTTTCAAATGAAAGTGTTGGGGTAGAAAAATGTTTTTATTGTGAGCAAGGGAGCAACTATGAGCGTCCTACCTACTCAAAAGGTCTATCGTTCTTTTCCTCCTTCTTTAGATGTTACTATCTTTCCATTGATTTGGTAAAAAGCCCCATCATTGGATGTGAAGGGACGACCGTGGGACATTTGTATAGTCATAGAAGGCAACCTATGAGACATTTTAGCAATTTTTGTTTAGGGACTAGATCGTTTACCGAAGGTAACATTGAGGGTCATCGAGGGACTACGATCTTTTATCGAGGGTCTTTGCTAAAATGCCCATATTCGAGGGACTTGACTATTTTTCTGAGGCAACAAGTGAGATTACCCTAGGGGTGCATGTGTGTGAATAATGTGTTTGATTTGCATGCATTTTGTCTTTGATTTTGTTGGGTTGTCTACTTGTTGGTTTTTATCTTGCCATACATCATAATTACTAACATTTGTACAAAAGCAATAAAAATGCAGAAAATAAACCCTACACTATTACAACCATATTGAATAGCAAGAAAATGTAAAGAGAAAACAAAATAAAAGGAGGAAAAAATGAGCTTTCGATTTGGGCAACAGAACCCTTCGTTTATGCTCTTCCTGGCTACCTTTGATTTGGCATGGAAGTAGTAAAGACATGTCTTTTGATTTGGGCTTAGCAATGAAGCATGAGATGCAACCTGCCTTTCTACTTCTTTCAATTGGGGCCTGGAAGTCAGTATGGCCATCCTTCTGGCTGCCTCTTTCTTTTGAGGCTTGGCAGTCAGTGTGGGCATTCTACTGGCCGCTTCTTTTGATTGGGCCAGGGAATCAATGTAAGCACCTTTCATTTCTCCCTTCCTGCTCCTTCATTTGGACTGTGAAGCAGTAAGGGGGGTGAAGCTTGAGGCTTCATTTCACACAAAAAACTCCTTCTTTCGTTTGGGCCTATACCAGTTAGTTCTACCATATATTTGACAAGAAAACAAACGAAAAGGGCATAAATGAAAAGTAAACAAATGTCATGTACATGCTTGAAATGAAAGAAATGACTATTCGCATGTTATGTTAGAAACGAAAGGTTCAAGGTTAAGAGGAACTTGCCTTGCTTGAGGCTGGAACATGTGTGTTGGACCTTGAGTGGCTGCCTAAATGCTTCTAGATTCGAAGGAAAGAAACAAAGGCGACGTTTCTAATGCTGGATTCGAAGGAGAAGAATATGTGTGGTGTTCTTCAAATTCGAAATAAATAAGTGTTCAGATTCTGGGTTTGAATATGTGTTTAAATATTTGAGAGTGTTTGATAATTTGGGAGTTTGATGATTTTTCTCCAGGCCCCCAAAGTCCTTGGATGTGTTGTCCAGCCCCCTATACATGTTATGGATCCTCTTATTTTTAGGCAAAACTGGCTGAGATTTAGGAGGGAAAACAAAACAATTTGAACAAACTGAGTAAACTATTTTTTGTAGTTTTCAAGGGGAAGTGTTTGTATACCATTTTGGTGCAAGTATGGGACAGTGTTTCAGGACTGCTGTGCAGCAGTTTTCGAACGTTATGGCTAGTGTACCAGGCCTGAACTTTGCAGTAAGCATTTTTTGAATATTTCATCCTTCATTTTGACCACCTTCGACCAAATTCTCCTTCAAACAACATTATTTGATTTTCACCCAACAAGTGTCTTTCGAATGGGCTCTTTTTGTGTATCCTTCGAAGGAGCCAAATGTGTGTCCCTTGAATTAGTCATCAAAAATATCATTCGATTGGGACATCCAGGTATGTCTGGCAAGTCCTTCGAATGGGACAGTAAGGTATATATTTCGAAAGGGACCCCTATGTATGCTCTTCAAATCCACCAATACATGTCTTTTGAAAGGGGCCACCAACCATGTGTGTTGAAGGTTGTCAAGTGTGGAATTGAAACATACTATTTCAAAGGAAAATATTGTTCAGTCGTAGCTAGTGTAAACATAGCCAATGCCCTATCGAAGTCTGCATGTAGGAGGTCACTACTTTGTGACTCCAAGCAAACATACAAGAGGTCAATGCTCAAATGAAGGTTTGCATGAAGAATCAATGCACTGTCAAATCCTGCATGGAGATGGTCACTACTTTGTGACTCCAAGCAAACATACAAGAGACCAATGCTCAAAAGAAGGTTTGCATGAAGAGTCAATGCCCTGTCGAAGCCTGCATGCAGGGGGTTATTGCTTTGTGACTCAAGGCAAACATGTAAGGGGCTAATAGTGCAATTGAAGGTTGCGTGCATGAGGCTTTTCCTCTTTGAATCGAAAGAGGCTCTTTGCCTTGTGCCTGATGGCCTGGTGGGCGCCTCTTGCATGCAAGAAGGAAGCTATGGCTCAATCAAAAGTTGTATGCAGCTAGCCATCACCCTGTGAATCAAAGCAAGCATGGACGAAAATATTTGTCTAATCAACATAGGCATGCAGGCATCAAACGCCCAATCGAAGCAGGCATATAGGCAGCCATTGCATTGTGAACCATGTGAGGCCAAGGATGCAATCGAAGGTTGCATGAAGGAAGCTTCTGCCTTGTGAATCAAAACCAGCGTGTCAGAGGCCAACGCCTAATCGAAGGATGTAAGCCAAGCTTGCACCGAAGAAGGCCAAAATTCCAATCGAAGGATGTGAGTCGAAGAAGACTTGCTTTTTCTCCAATTTTGTCAAACAGATTATCTTTATCTGTTTTCCCCTTTTTTAACAGTTTCCTCTTTAACTTGATGCTGGAAAATCCAATTGTACTTGTGCAAGCATGAATTTTGAGAATCCTTGTGAGAAATGAGAGGGAAAATTTTGGGGTACAACAATGCGATTGGAGAATTAATCAAAAATGGACGACTCATCGAATATACCCAGTAAGGAGGCTGAAGAGATGACCGAGATTGAATGAAAGTTCCCATGGGAAGGGATAAGTCACCAAAAAAGAAATGGTATTATTTCCAAAAGAAGGTGTTGTCATACCCCAAATTTTCCCTACCATTATACTATATAGGTTTTGTTTCTATGGGGGTGTTTAAAATCAAAGAGGGGTATATTGATCAAAAATTGACCATCAATATCTAATGGCCCGTTAGGTTTTTAAAAGTCCCATTTCAAGTTTAAAAGGGAGGTACATGCTATTAAAGAAATCTTGGGCCATTTCTAAATCAGAATGTCCCATTTAGATTAAATGGTGTATAAAACAATTTATTTTGTTTGAAACCCAATTCAATTCAATCATAAGGCCCATTTAGGTTTTTAAATAAAGCAATCTGTTTTTTTTCTTCATTTAAGGCCTAATAAACCGACTCATCCAATACTTTTGGTCTATTTTGGAAAAGTTATTTTATTTTTTAATTATAAGAGTATTTTAATTATTAAATATTTTATTTTTAAAAAAACACTTGATTAAAGAAGAGATATTTGTTTTATTCATGACAAGCGACCCAAGCACACAGTCCAAAAACCTGGCAGGCCCAAAACAAAATGGCCCGTTTTAGTTTTTTGAAAAAATATTTGTATAATTATTATCAATTTTTTATTATTACTAATTATTATTAAAGTAATTGTTTTTAATTAAAATTATAGCAGTTTTTATTTAGAAAAAAGAAACATTAACTTAAATGCAAGCTTCTTGCACGGCCCATTGCCTAGCTCAGCCTAATATTTTGGCCCATTTTGAGTTTCTAAGAATTTTACTTTGTTATTCAAATTATTAATTTATAATATCAATTTTTTTTAAAGAACAATGACCAAAATAAAGAAATTTTTTCGTGTGGCCTAATCAAAACACTACAGGCCCAGGTCCAAAAAATAACGTATGACTTGAACAAAAAAACACAGGGTTTACAAACAGTTACTGTTCAAATCATGAACAAAATTAATTCATTTTTTTCTTTCCTTATTCAAAAGCTTGTACAGATCAAGTAGTAAAACAGAATCACAAAAAACTTTATTGCAAATAAAATCAAATACATAAATATTTCAAAACCATTACAAAAACAAATCAATTTATACGAATTTGCAAACAAAGATCAAATCGCATTCAAACTCTAATAAAATCGTTTATACAATTAGAGACAAACTAATTTCTTTCCTAAATCTCTATTTTCTAAGCTATAAAACCTAAGCTAAAAAACAGTAGAGAGGAACGGGGGGGGGGGGGGGGGGGGGGGGACTAGAAAATCAGAAGAGGATGGAGATAACTTTTGTTAAAAAAGGAAGGAGACAGAAAGATCCTTGACCCAATCACCTCGCCGCTAGCTCCCAAACTCGTCGTTCTGGCCTAGGGTTTCAATATCTGAAACCCTAGCTCCCCTTTGAGCGTCGCTGTCCAAGTCATACCCGTCGTCGTAGTACCTAAAAGACAAGAAGAAGAGAGATAAGAGATCGCGGGAAATCAGAGGAAGATGAACGCATTTCACACACAAAGGGGTAATTTCTAAAACACTTAGCATTAGGGGTATTTTTCTTGTTGCATTTTTTGTAGGTTTTGGGTTTTAGGGTTATGATTGAGTTGTATGTTATGGTTGTTACGCTGGAGAAGGGTTTGTTTGCGTCATCGCCGCCACCGGGTAAGACCTAGGGTTTGTATCACAGTGAGAGAGCGTGAGAGAGAAGAAGACGGATTTGAAAACAAGAATGAAATAATAAAAATTATTTTGTTTTATAAAAACAAAATATAACGTTTTCTAAAATCACATGCGTATCCCCTCATCGCGTTACCATGTTCCCCTCGATTTAGCCTCAGGATCACCATCAGATGATAGAAAACACATGTCCAATGGGTCATCCTATGCTCCCTCCACACCTGATCTGAACGGATAAAAAATGTAATAATTGGGCCTGGCCCATTAGCTAAATGTACCCCAAGTTCTTTTTGTTTTTACTAACGTCTATAATTTCGCGCCCCCAGGCCAAAACGGGCCATGTCCAAAATCTGGACTTGGGCCCTAACTCCTTACACCCCCCTAATTTGTTGGGTAGAATAAAAACGCACCCCCCTATGTTTTTAATATTTTTCTTATTTTATTTATTTGATTTTTCATAATTTTTATATATTTTTTATTTAATTATAACAATTACTATAGATTTTTATATTATATATTCAAATATATTTAATATTATATTCATTATTATTATTATTTATCACACAAATTTCCATATTTTCTAAATTCATTAAAACATTATTTTATTTATTGCATTAAAGCTTATTTTTTATTCATGCATTTAAATTGTGAATTCCTTTTTAAATAATTAATATATTAAAAAATATTCTACCGACTACAAACTCATTTTCAAAATTAAATTAATTCAACAAAAAAACTTTCAAAAAGGATTGTGAACTTATTCGAATCGGCTGTATGTTTAGTCTAACAATTTCCTCTATTCACGACGCCTAGACTAAACGTGCGCAAAATGCAAATATCTTTGTAATCCATAAAAAAACACGAACCCCCTGGGAACTACGAAATGAGACTCTGATTCCTCCTAAGAGGATACGTAGGCATACGATCAAAAATTGTGGCGAGTTCCCCCTATTAAAAATGAAACCCATTTCCCCTAATTAAAACTAAAACCCTATTTCTTAAAACGCGCTTCTAAACCTAGTATCCTTGTGAACAAGGTAGATAAGGGGGGTCTAACACCTTCCCATCGTCTAGAACTGAGTCAAACCTAGAATCTTTGAATTTTTAGGGTTATTTCTTTATATTCCCTTCCTTAGGATAAAATTTAAGGGTGGCGACTATGATTTAAAAACTAGTTACAATAGCCGGCGACTCTGCCGGGGACTTAACCCTAGGTTTAGAAGCCTCTCCTTTAGGTTTTAGGGTTTTTCTTCTTTTTTGGTTTTTCTTTATTTTGATTTATTTATTCATTTATTTTTTTATCATATTTATCATATTATATCTGTGTTGGGATTTAAATTTTGCAAAATAATATTTTCAAAAACCCTTAGAAATAAGGTTCGTCTATAAGCCAAGGGGTTACATCAACCCTATGATTTTATGCGACGACTTCACCTAGAGTCGGTATAATTCCACAAAAGGAATACCTCTCGGAAGACATACTCTTAGGAAGTAGGACTTTGGAATGACACATATGACTCTTTGTACGACCTTTAAACCAAAGACTCATGATGAGACCTTTCATGACCTAGAGACGGAAGTTTCAGTATGTAAAGAAGCTATGCTTAAGGGAGGCCCTTGTGCCTTTCTCTCTAGTGTTATTCATGATACCCTTAAGGAAACCACCTTATGGGGAGGGTAAAATATCCGTAGGCAAAAACTAGGAACCTACCTTTTAAGGATACCTTTCACAAATCCCACTACAATCTATAAACCCGCAAGGGTTATCTTTTTCTTCCACTACTATCTTTAGCCCGTAGGGCTTCCATCTATGTCATAATCCCTAGGGATTCCTCGTCCTCTTTCTTTGGCCATAATCCTTAAAGGGTTCATGCCTGTCTAAATCTTGAAATAATATGGGATATCATCAAATCCATATCTATTATTATCTTCGCCCTTAAGGAGTTTCTGCCCGTCTAAATCTTTGAGTCAGTGTAGGGTGTCATCGTGTCTATCATTAAACTTGAGTATAGTACCCCCTACATCTACCACCATACTACGTCTAAATCATATTACATATACATGAAACTTTTGGGTACCTAAAAGCAAAAAAAAAATTGCGCAGCCAAGCATTTTTCATACATTTTCATCCATCTGCATAAAGCTCACATCACTTCCACCCTTATCCAACTGTGATCCAGCTAGCAAGATTCTCGATACTCACAAAAAAAATCAAAGCATGTCCCAAGAAGCCATGGAGGAACTCAAAAGAGTCCAAGAACCGTTGAAGGAGGAGGTCCACTAGTTGAAGACTTAAATGAACTTGATCATGCAATTATTACTGAGGAGTGAAGGTAACCCTTCGTCATCCCAGCCACAAGCCTATTCAGCACCACAAATGCTACCACCATGGAAAGTTCCCCCACCTCAACAACAACTACAACAACCCTATCAACAGAAGGGATATGCCCAACAAAGGGGAAGAAAAAAATTACCACCAAGGAGATTTGATCCATTTCCCATATCGCACAGTCAGCAACTACAACATTTACTCAAGGTATCTTTGGTAGAGTAGAGGTAACTGAATCCTCCAAATGGGACACTCCTGCCTAAGTATGATGAAAATTCCAAGTGTGAGTATTATGCCAATTCTCCAGGACATACGCTGGAAAGATGTTAGAGTTTCAAACACAAGGTCCAAGATTTAATCGAAAATAAGAAGTTGACTTTTAAAGAAGGGATCCCATCGGTGAACGATTACCCCTTGCTTTGACAAATCCAAAGACTAAGAACAATCCCATAAAGCCATTGGATTAACAAGGGGGCTTATCTCTAGACCATTAGGCCTTTATTATTTCAATTTGTGATTTCTTACTTGTTAAGTTTCATTTGCTATAAATTTGTATTTTTGGATCAGTAATTCTAATAAAATAATCATGCATGTTTTTTAAAATCAATCCATTCCTCAAATAATAAACGAATTCCTACTCTTCTTTTCTATCTTCCATTGCATAACTTTAACAAACTTTGATGGAGAATGATGAAAATACAAAATAATCGAATTTTGTTGACGTATGCTTTTTAATATTAAGGCTTAGTTGACGATGTAAGGCATTGTTTCACTTCCCAAATAGTGGAGATATAAGGAGATAATACGTAGTTAACTCCCTCGAGCCAGGAGTTGGAGTTTTGTTATATTTAAAAAAAAAACCTTAATCTTAACCAGGGGCAAGGTAGATTTCAATTAATTTGACGATGCATTCAAATCCCAGAAGAATCGAAACAATCTAAGCAAATATTCAAGCATATCTCTTTCCTCGATACATCATTGAGAGAACAATCTAAGAAAATATTCGAGCATATCATCTTCCCTGCGTTCATCATCCAAGATTGAGGAATCAACATAGACAAAGTCTACAACGTCTTCTTCCTCAGTACATCAATCATGATCGAGGAAACAATGAAGACGAAGCTTACAACAATCAGCATGAAAGTCACAAGTGTCAAAATTGAAAATAAAAAAAAGAGAAATTCAAAAGAAAAAAAATATAAAAAAGGGCCCGCTAAGTCAAAAAAAAAAACTTGACTTAGGAAAAAGTTAGGGCATCCCGATGGACCGGAAATTCAAAATAATTGGTCCATGCAAAATAAGGGATTAAAAACAAATAAATTGGAGAACAATCTTATGACAACCACTTCAAGAATCATCAAGGCTTCTCAACAAAGCTTGGATCTTATCAATTCCAGGATCTTATCAATGCTTTTCATCACCGCTTGGATCTTTATCTACGCTTCTCATCATCTGCGCAACTACGAAATTTCTCTTGGAGATTAAACGCGTCTGTTGCATTAATTGAAATTAGGATTGGAGAACATCAAGGAGAATGGGCTGGGTTAATTAAATTTTAAGCCATATATCCTTTGTTTCTTAAACCACAAACCATGGCCACGTTACAACCTTCAAAAGTCCTAATTGAAGCTAGGTTCACTATGAAAGCATACTCGGCAAAATATGTGTTAAACTAACTCCTATGTTTGTTAAAATCATTTCTTACTAACCACTTCTTCGAATCTCCATCTCTAATCATCCATTTATTCTCCATAATTAATTTCGATTTCAAGAACATGCATGTGCATCACATTAGGATTACTTATCAAAACGTACAATTTTATCTACGAATCAATATTTAGCATCAAAGAGATTTCAAAAATGGTCTGATCAAAGGCAGCATTTCCAAGAAGCTTCTAACTAGTGGCAAAGCATCAAAGAGGACTCCTATAAACAGGGGCAAATACTAATGATCGTAGGTTTATATCACATGAAGATACTATTGACAAGGGGTGATCATTCTGAAATTCAATCAACTCGGATCAAATTTCAAAGCATAGTTCAATCAGGGGCATGCCTTTCGAAAAAGCATTCCTTAATCAAGTCATATCACAATGGGATATGACTCAGTTTCCTCGTTTTAACAAACATATCAAGGCCTTGATAATCAGGGGCAACCTTTCAAGTTTCAAATGTTGGGGCACTACGTACCAAGTTCATCTTACTACACGTAGGGTCCAAATTCCCCTTCAAGAAACTTCAACCATACACTTTTCAAGGTCTGAATACTTAGGGAAATCTATGTCAAGTTCATGGTAAGGTCTAAGATTCTTTCTGAGGATGATTCCTCCAGATCCTGAAGATTGAGGGGAACATATTTTAAAATTTGAATGTTGGGGCAAACCACAACGAGGGTCGATTAAAAGGAGTTGATTCAAAATGATTCATCAAAGCCAAACATTTTCAAGAATCTTTTAATTAGGGGAATACTACAAAATAGTGGGGTCATTCATATTATGATCAATTTGTTTCCAAACCAATATAAATGAGAATCTCCTCCAAGACCCTACCAACAAATTAAGGAAAAACAGTCCACATAGGGGCAAGCTCTTTGCGTACTTTCATAACCTCTAGTGGATCTTTCTCCTACATCAGTAATCTTCAAGTTCAAATCGAGTATCGGGAAATCATGATAGCACAACATTGAACCACCATGTGACAAACAACCTTATTGCATAGGCAAACCTCTACGCTTTAATCATCCACGACCCATCACAGTGGCACCATTCAAAAAACCATTCGAGTCATAATCATAAAGCGTAAAGCTGAATAAATCATGCATTAAGGCTCTTCGATCCAGAATCAAACTATACTTATCATCTCATCCATCTGACGAATTCCGACAGCATGGATTGAGCATATATAAAAAAAAAGAATCCCAATTACACATTCGCTTTTCAAAATCCAACATCCATCGATACATATCTAAGTAACTCATTACATACATTAATCAATCATCACATTTCATGCATCAATCAAATATACATGCATAGCATAAAACCATGTTTCATGTGAAGACAATCATCATTGTCAAAACAAGTTATAATTATATGTTGAATCTCGGAAGTAGATTCCCCTGGTTAATATCGACAGTTTGATTATCCAGAAGACCTCGGTAGAAGATAATTCAAATTGAATCTCGGCAGTAGATTCTCCCAGTTGATCACGGCAGTTGATTTCCCGGAAGACCTCGGCATGCAGTATTTCAATTGAATCTCGGCAGTAGATTCCCCTGGTTAATCATGATAATTGATTATCCAAAAGACCTCCATAAAAGGTATTTCAATCGAATCTCGATAGTAGATTCCCATGGTTGATCACGGTAATTGATTATCCAGAAGACCTCGACAATAGACTCTCTTGGTTAATCTCGGCAGATGATTATTCAGAAGACCTCGGAAGAAGGTAGTTCTCAATTGAATCTCGGAAGTAGATTCCTTAGAAATCTCAGTAGTAGATTTCTCGCTAAAAAACCTCATATCAAGAATGACGTACACATAACCATATCAAAATCTCAAGGTCATCCATAACATTTGGTGCATCTAACATACGGAAACACCAAAGAACATTTGATAAAGCATCAAAATTTATTGTGGTTGGAAAAACATCAAAAGAAAATCCACGTCAATTTCTACGCCCACGCATATGTCTACGACTATGTCAACATCCATACCAACATCCACATCTATGTCCATACCTACACCCGAACCTATGATACAGACGTCAAGGTCTTGCTGACACTTTTCACCAAATTCAAATCAACTTGGAGATACAATAATTGGCAACAAACAACACAGGGAAGTTGATAACTACAAGAACCCAATGGTTTAACAAAGGAGAATTATCAAAAAAACATTTTCCACAACATTTGGGGCATATACACATAGTTTGCACCAACATATATTTGAGGCATACACACATTCGTTACATATTCACTCTAAAGTCCATGTTTCCATACATATGCATCATGCATGGAATTTATCGAAACCTACTATGAGCAGAGCAATATCTTAGGGCCCTCCATCAGTTCTTACCTCGGTTAGAAACAAATAACCAGTAAAATTCATTCTCATCTCTTATTAAGTTATCTAAGATATGGATCATTCAAAATAACTTCCTATACACTCCACCCATTGTGTCAGTCTCTATGCGACAATGTGTGAAATTTTCTATATTTAATTTATTGTGTCAATCTCCATGCAGCAATATATTCTTTCTTTGTGATCTAGCTCATTGTGTCAGACCCCATGCATCAATGTTGCGAAATCAGGAATTCCACCCATTGTGTCAGTCTCTATGTAACTATGTGTGAAATTTTCTATATTTAATTTATTGTATCAGTCTCTATGCAACAATATGTTCTTCCTTTGCGATCTAGCTCATTGTGTCATACCCCAGGCAGTAATGTTGCAAAGTCAACAATTCCACTCATTGTGTCATTTCATATGTGACAATGTGTGAAATTTTCTATATTATTTATTATGTCAGTCTCCATGCAGCAATATGTTCTTTCTTTGCGATCTAGTTCATTGTATCAGACCCCAGGCAACAATGTTTCAAAGTCAGCATTTCCTCCCATTGTGTCAGTCTCTATTCGACAATGTGTGAAATTTTCTATATTTAATTTATTGTGTCAGTCTCCATGCAACAATATGTTCTTTCTTTGCGATCTAGCTCATTGTGTCAGACCCCAGGCAACAATGTTATGAAGTCAACAATTCCACCCATAATGTCAGTCTCTATGCGACAATGTATGAAATTTTCTATATTTAATTTATTGTGTCAGTCTCCATGCAGCAATATGTTCTTCCTTTATAATCTAGCTCATTGTATCAGACCCCAGGCAACAATGTTACAAAGTCAGCAATTCCACCCATTGTGTCAGTCTCTATGCGATAATGTGTGAAGTTCTCTATATTTAACTTATTGTGTCAGTCTCCATGCAGTAATATGTTTACCTCTTTGTGAATATAGCTCATTGTGTCAGGCTCTATGAAACAATGTGCGAAATCTGCAATTCAACCCATTGCGTCAGTCTCCATGCAGCAATGTGTGAAATCTGCAATTCAACCCATTGCGTCAGTCTCCATGCAGCAATGTTATTATCAAACTTTCTCCATTGTGTCAGGCTTCATGCAGCAATGTGCGAAATCTACAATTCAACCCATTACGTGAGTCTCCATGTAGCAATTTTATTATCAAACTTTCTCCATTATGTCAGACTCCGTGGAGCAATGTGCGAAATCTGCAATGTAACCCATTACATCAGTCTCCGTGCAGCAATGTTATTATCAAACTTTCTCCATCGTGTCAGACTCTATGCATCAATGTATGAAATAAGCAATTTAACTCACTGCGTCAGTCTCCATGCAACAATGTTATCAAACTCCTTCCATTGCGTCAGTCTCTGTGCAACAATGCTTTTACTAAACTTCGTCTACAGTCTCCATGCTGCAATATTGTTATAAAAAATTTTCTACGCTATAATACATTGCGTCAGTCTCCATGAAGCCTTGTCATCGTCATAGTTTCTTCCTCAATTTAACTTATCGCATCAGTCTCCATGCAACCATGTTGTTATCAATTTTTGCGATATAACTCTTTGCATTAATCTCCATACAGCAATGTAAGAAATCCATAATTTAACCCATTGCGTCAGGCTCCATGAAGCGATGTGTTTCCTTCTTCGCGATATAGCTCATTGTGTCAAGCTCCATGCAACAATGTTATTATCAAACTTTTTCCACTGCATCGGTCTCCAGGAAACAATGTCATTATCAAGTTTCTTCCTTGATATAATTCATTGCCTCAGCCTCCATACAACGATGTAGTTATCAAGCTCTTTCCAAATATCCACCCCCCAGGTTGTGATAGATATACGTATAAATTTGTGTAATTCATTGCATCAGTCTCCATGCAACAATGTGTTATAAGACTTTATTTTATTCATCCCCTAGGTTGTGATGAATAAACAAAATCAAATCAAATCAAAACTTACTATACTAGTCTCCAAGCGTTAATAAATCAACTTTACAAAGCTTATATTATTTTACCTCCTAGGTTATGATAAACATGCAAGCTGTCTCTTCTTAGATATTGACGGGTTATCCGCATCGTCATATCTAAGTCAAATAAATTTTGGAGCGAACGCGGGTTAGATGCTACATTATCGTCTATGCCTACTCTTCACATTCATGGGAGCGTTGTATAACATATTCTTATAATATTTCGGACAAATTTCCGGGTCTTCCAATATTTAATAAATTTCTGATCAGAACGTGTGAGACCCGCATATTCTCACACTATTCGATCGAAAAGTAATTAAATAGGGAGAGTTGTCATACCCCAAAATTTTCCTACCATTATACTATGTAGGTTTTATTTTTATGGGGGTGTTTAAAATCAAAGAGGAGTATATTTATCCAAAATGGACCATCAATATTTGATGGCCCATTAGGTTTTTAAAAGTTCCATTTCAAGTTAAAAAGGGAGGTTCATGCTATTAAAGAAATCTTGGGCCATTTCTAAATCAGAATGACTCATTTAGAATAAATGGTGTATAAAACAATTTATTTTGTTTGAAACCCAATTCAATTGAATCATAAGGCCCATTTAGGTTTTTAAATAAAGCAATCTATTTTTTTTTCATTCAAGGCCCAATAAGGTGGTCCATCCAGTACTTTTGGTCTGTTTTGGAAAAGTTATTTTGTTTTTAATTATAAAAATATTTTAATTATTAAACATTTTATTTAAAAAAAACACTTGATTAAAAAAAAGATATTTTTTTTATTAATGACAAGGGACCCAAGCACACAGTCCAAAAACCTGGCAGGCCCAAAACAAAATGGCCCGTTTTAGTTTTTTGAAAAAATATTTGTATAATTATTATCAATTTTTTATTATTACTAATTATTATTAAAGTCATTGTTTTTAATTAAAATTATAGCAGTTTTTATTTATAAAAAAGAAACATTAACTTAAATGCAAGCTTCTTGCACGGCCCATTGCCTAGCTCCACCCAATATTTTGGCCCATTTTGAGTTTCTGAGAATTTTACTTTGTTACTCAAATTATTAATTTATCATATCAGTTTTGTTTAAAGAATAATGACCAAAATAAGGAGATTTTTTAATGTGGCCTAATCAAAACGCTACAGGCTCAGGTCCAAAAAATAACGTATGACTTGAACAAAAAAACACAGGGTTTGCAAACAGTTACTGTTCAATTCATGAACAAAATTAATTCATTTTTTTCTTCCCTTATTCTAAAGCCTGTACAAATCGAGTAGTAAAATAGAATCACAAAACACTTTATTGCAAATCAAATCAAATACAGAAATATTTCAAAACCATTACAGAAACAAATCAATTTATACGAATTTGCATACAAAGATCAAATCACATTCAAACCCTAATAAAATCATTACGCAATTACAGACAAACTAATTTCTTTCCTAAACCTCTATTTCCTAAAATAATATATTTTCTAAGCTATAAAACATAAGCTAAAAAAAGTAGAGAGGGACGGGGGGAGGGGGGAATAGAAAATTAGAAGAGAATGGAGAGAAATTTTATTAAAAAAGGAAGGAGACAGAAGGATCCTTGACCCAATAACCTCGCCGCTAGCTCCCAAACTCGTCGTTCTAGCCTAGGGTTTCAATATCTGAAACCCTAGCTCCCCTTTGAGCACCCCTGTCCAAATCGTACCCGCCGACGTAGTACCTGAAAGACAAGAAGAAGAGAGATAAGAGATCGCAGGAAATCAGAGGAAGACGAACACAGTTCACACACAAAAGGGTAATTTCTAAAACACTTAGCATTAGGGGTATTTTTCTTGTTACGTTTTTTTGTAGGTTTGGGGTTTTAGGGTTATGATTGGGTTGTATGTTGTGGTTGTTACGCTGGAAAAGGGTTTGTTTGCATCGCCGCTACCACCGGGTAAGGCCTAGGGTTTCTTTCACAGTGAGAGAGCAGAGAGCGTGAGAGAGAGAGAGAGAGAAGAAGGCAGATTGGAAAAGAAGAATGAAATAATAAAAATGATTTTTTTTTTGTAAAAACAAAATGTATCATTTTCTAAAATCACATGTATATCTCCTCACCGCGTTACCATGTTCCCCTCAATATCAGCCTCACGATCACCATCAGACGATAGAAAATGTATGTCCATTGTGTCATCCTATGCTCCCTCCACACCTGATCTGAACGGATAAAAAATATAATCATTGGGCCTGGCCCATTAGCTAAATGCACCCTCAAGTTCTTTTTGTTTTTACTAACGTCTGTAATTTCGCGCCCCCAGGCCAAAATAGACCAAGTCCAAAATCTGGACTTGGGCCCTAGCTCCGTACACCCCCCAATTTGCTGCGTAGAATAAAAACGCACCCCCTGGCCTTTGGGCCTGAATTCAGTATTTGAATTCAGACCCTGTCTATTAGCACCCTATGTTTTTACTACCCTTATATATTTTGCACCCGCTACATTTTTAATATTTTTCTTGTTTTATTTATTTCATTTTTCATAATTTTTATATTTTCTTTTTTTATTTGATTATAATAATTACTATATATTTTTATATTATATATTCAAATATATTTAATATTATATTCATTATTATTATTATTATTATTATTATTATTATTTATCACACAAATTTCCATATTTTCTAAATTCATTAAAACATTATTTTTATTTATTACATTAAAGCTTATTTTTTATTCATGCATTTAAATGGAATTCCTTTTTATAATTAATATATTAAAAAATATTCTACCGACTACAAACTCATTTTCAAAATTAAATTAATTCAACAAATAAACTTTCAAAAAGGATTGTGAACTTATTGGAATCGATTGTATGTTTAGTCTAATAATTTCCGCTATTCATGACATTTAGACTAAACGTGCGGAAAATGAGAATATCTTTGTAATCCATAAAAAAATAATATGAACCCGCATGCGAACTAAGAAATGAGACTCTGATTCCTCCTAAGAGCATACGTAGGCATATGATCAAAAATTGTGGTGAGTTCCCCTATTAAAAATTATACCCCTTTTCTCCTGATTAAAACTAAAACCCTATTTCTTAAAACGCGCTTCTAAACCTAGTATCCTTGTGAACAAGGAAGATAAGGGGTGCCTAACACCTTTCTCTCGTCTAGAACCGAGTCAAACCTAGAATCTCTGAATTTTTATGGTTATTCCTTTATACTCTTTTCCTTAGGACAAAAATTAGGGGTGGCGACTCTTATTTAGAAACCAGTTGCAACAGGTGTCCCCCGAGAAAATTATCAAAGATGTAAGCGGGGCCAAAAGGAAGAAGGGTAGTAGCAATGTGGAAGGGGAAGACCGAGAAGGGAAACAAGAGTATATTGCTTCCATTACTATAGGCCTTCCCAAAGCAAAAAAACCTGTCCAATGAGATTATGAAGAGGAGGATCTCTGAATTAATGACAATCAACAAGGAGGAAGGATTGTCTCCTAATGGGAAGCTGAAAAATCATGTCCTCAAATTCTCGGATAGTGAAAAGGTAGGTGGAATCCCAAGAGATTCCCCATTGATGATAATGACAGCCATGGCCAACTTTAATGTATCAAGGATCCTTATTTATGAAGGGAGCTCTTACAATATCATGTACACAAAACTTTTTGAAATGCTTGGGCTTGAAAAGGGAGAAGTTATGGTCGTATGCGGGATCCCACCTACAGGCATTTAACGATACAATGACTTGCACCCTAGAAGTATGTTGAGATGATGGTTACCTTGGGAGAAGAGAGAGACACCTGGATGGTCGACCTACAATTCATGGTAATTACTTGCAATAGTGTATACAATTTCATTTTAGGTAGATCCTTTATGGAAATGATGGATATGGTCGCCTCCCTGACCGACCTCAAATTGAAGTATCACAATGTTCCCTACGGAGCCAGAAAATTTTTGTCCCAACCTGTTAATAAGTGGTTTTTACACCTTTATTTACTGTTAATTATAGTTAATTGTCTCATTGTTTGTGAGCACTTTATTTCTCTTTTTCCGCATTTTATTCTTTGTTTGTCTTTCTTTAATGTTTTTAGGTTCAGGTAAGTGTTTAAGAAGAATCGGAGCGGCAACCAGGAAAAATCGCAAGAATTCAGAAAATTTTCCGGCACACTTCAGGAGGTTTGCCACTGCATGTGTCTGGCAAGCAACAATTGCAAAACAAAAATCAGAGGTCTACCTCGGCCCCCCATGGCAGCTGCCACTGCCCGTGGCAGGATCCCTAGGACCAAAAACACATATTTATAGTTACAAAAGACTGCCACGACCCTCTATGGTGGCTTCCATGGCCCATGGAAGCATGTGACGCTGATTTCTTGATTTTTTAAAATATTTTGTCCATGTGTTAAGCTATGCAGGAGTTTTGGGCATTTCCAACCAATTTGAGTAAATGTTTTCTATTTAGAGGAGTTTTAAAGAGGAATTAGGGGACTTTTTGGAAAGTGAATAATTACACGAGAAAAGATTAGAGAAGACAAGGGTTTCAGTGGAAGGAGATTTTCATGAACAGAAGCGATTGAAGATCAAATTTCTCCCAATACTTGTAATGTCACCCATTTATCTTTTGTATTATTTTACTATTACGAGTAGCTAAACCCCAAATGTTAATGGGTGTCCCTGATTTGCATATGTAATGACTTTGATTTTATAACTGCAATAACAATGTTTGTTTTCATAATAGATTTAATTTCACAAGTTTTCTAATGCCTTCTCTATTGGACAAACAAGGTTTGATTTATGATTAACGATTAGGCTGGACCGTTGTTGTTAATGCTTTTGTGAAATTATGTTACAGTAGATATTACCTAGGACTAGGGATACCCTATAGCAACCATAGTATTCTTGATAGCACAATTGCTTGATTTCATCATAGTTCTCTAAGGACTTAGGGTTTAGGATGAATGATCAAAGGTTTTATAACAAAGGACTTTGGAGTAAACATCATTAAGAACCGGTAATTGATTATGTAAAATAAGTTGTTGCAATATTAATTCAGAGTTGTTACAAGGATAAATGACACACTTTCCCTAGCATGTTACTCATAATTGTTAAAACCACTTAGTCAATTTTCTTACTTTATTTACATTTATTATTATTTACTCGCATTTCGAACCAAAACGCTAGTTTTTATTTAATTGAACATAATATAAACTCGATATTTATACGCAGTCCTTGAGATCGACATTCGAGTAACTTTCCTCACTATTACTATAGAGGCAAAATAGTACACTTGTTATTTTTTCGATCAAGTTTGTGGCGTTGTTGCCGGGGACTGCCAAAATATAGAGTTTAATTGTAGTTCAATTGAAATTTTATTTCTCGTCAACTAAAATTTTATTTTCAATTTTATTTTTATTATTTGTGTTCTGTTACTACTAATCTGCGTCTGATGTTTTTATGCAAGGAGAATCCTCAACTAATTTGCCTTTTGACGCAGAAATTGAAAGAACTTTTCAAGTAAGGTGTAAACTAGCATGATTAAACAAACTGACATCCGATGAATAAGAAATCTCAGTTCATACAGAGTCAGTCAGGGGAAGAAATACCAATGGGTGAAAATCCACCAGCACCTGAGAGACCCCTTGGTGACTATGGTGGAACAAATACATCGGCTGGTAGATTGAAAATTGTAAACTAAATGGTGAATATGCCAAATTTTCAACTACATTTGAGAATAATCACTCAAATCGAGAGGAGGTCATTCTCTGGAAGGGTCAATGAAGACTCTAATAAGAACTTACAAAGATTTCTGACCATAAGCACTACCTTGAAGAGTGATAGGCACGCTGATGAAGCAATGAAGTTGAGAATGGTTCCGTTCACTTTAGTGGATGAGGATGGAGTATGGTTTTATTCCCTTCCGGCTGGTAGTATTACTTCTTGGGAAGAGATGGAAATAACTTTCTTGAATGAATACTACCCATCGTCAGTGTTCATGAGAAAAAGATATGAAATCCTAAACTTGAAGCAGAAAGAGGGTGAGTCATTAGGAGATACTTATAAAAGATTCAAAAGAATCCTAGTGGTCTGTCCTACTCATAATCTGGACCAGACTGAGCATATGCAGTTGTTTATTAATGGTCTTAGGATTAAGACAAAGCAGTTAATGACACAACAACTGGTGGATCATCTAATTTTTCAACAACAACTGGTATTAATAAGATAATTGAAGCAATTGCTACAAATGAGCACTTGGAGTTGTATGATAGGGTTACAAGCAAACTGGAGGGAGTGATTGATTTGAAGTTGGAAGCCAACAAATCAGAATTGAAGAGACAATTATTGTAGAAGTGGAGAAAAAACCGAAGGCGATAAACATAAGTATGCAACAGGTAGCTCAAGTTCAACAAAAACGAAATGATGTTTGTGAAATTTGTAGTGGACTACACATTACTGTGCATTGTCTTGCAACTCCACAACAAATTAAAGATATAAAGTTCTTGAAGCAGAATAATCCTTATTCAAACACTTATAATCCAGGGTGGTAAATCATCCTAATTTCTCCTGGAAAGATCAGCAGAGAAATGTTCAAAATCAACAACAAGCACCTCAGAGGCAGATTGGGAGGTAGCTATTTTAAAGATGGGTGTCCAAACTTCCCATTTCCAAGAAGAGACAAGGAACAATCAAAGGAACACGATAGATTTTATAAAAAATCTTGAGGTTCAGATGGGACAAATAACACAACACATATCTCTGCAAGTACAAGGAAATAAAAAAAAATCACGAGAATGTTAATATTGTTACAACAAGGAGTCAGAAAATTGCTAAAGAAAAAGAAGAGGAGGAAAAATATGATGACCATGTCATAAAGATAGAGCTGGAAGTGATGGAAGACAAGAAAAAGTTGGAAGAAATAATACCACATGTGAAGCCAATTGAAGAGAAGAGTGCAAAGAAAACTAAATCCGTGATTAAGTTATCGTATCCCTCTCGAGTAACAAATAGGGATCCAAAAGAGAAAGACTTTGAGAAATTTGTCACATTGTTCAAAAAGTTAGAGATCAACATGCATTTATTTGAAGCACTTGAGCAAATTCCCACGTGCCAGAAATTCACGAAGGAGGTACTATAAAAAAAGAGACCAATAAGAGATGGATCGATACCCGGTAATGAGAAAGTGTGTGCAATCTCTCCAGAGAGGAGAATCCCAATCAAGCAGAAGGATCTTGGATCTGTTGCAATACCTTGCACTACAAAAAATAGAACTTTCAAGAAGGTTCTAATTGATTCAGGTTCTAGTGTGAGCTTAATGCCATTATCTATCTTCAAAAAGCTTGGTATTGGAAAAGTAAGTGAGATATGTACAAATTTAAAATTTGTTGATCACACCATCAAGCTGTCATATGGGGTAGCTGAAGATATGTTGGTGGAAATTGACAAATTTATCTTTCTAGTTGATTTTGAGATCATGGACATTCTTGAAGAGGAAGAGATTCCTATCATTCTTGGTCAACCATTCTTGCGTACTAGTCATTGCAATGTTGATATTGAAAAAGGTACTCTTACCTTGAAATCTTTTGATGAGGAAATAACTTTGAAAGTGTTGGACATCAAGAAGAAAGGTGAAGGTGAAGATAATAAATCTTCAGCTGGCATGATCAAACTAGAGGAAGATATAAAATTTTCAAAACCACCTCCAGAAAAAATCTCGGGCATAATCTCTTAGGTGGCATCAGCTCATTCATCTCCAACACATATCAAGACTCTGAAGTTCATTCAAGAAGTCAAGAAGAGGAAGAAAAAGGAACATCAAGGTAATGATATGGAAGTTGAAGGTGACTTGAGGCAAAAAGTTGTAGCTATCTCTGAACCAGGCCATTTCTTTGTTGAGGAAAGGACAAGCAACAAGGTGTGGAAACTAGAATACCTCCCATAACAATAGGGAGTGAACCGTCGAGCCATACGATGTTAAACGAAGCGCTACGTGGGAGGTAACTCACGCTTTTAGTGACAATATTTTCTTTTTGTTGTTTGTTTTGTTTTGTCTGCAGGTAATAAACAAGGCCTTATAGGTGCAAGCTATGATGCAACATTTGGTGTTGCATTACCTCCCGCATCCTCAATAAGGTTCTTTGTAGTCACCCTTCTCGCTCTTGTTCTTAAACATTGGGGTCAATGTTTAGTTAAAGTTTGGGGGGGGGGGGGGGGGGATTTACTATTTTTCTTTTTACTTATTTTATGTGAAATTCTCCTCAAATTTTGACCAAATTTTTTTGTTTTAAGAAAAAGTTTTTATTTCAAAGAGACCAGGAATAGTATATAAAGATAAAGAAATGATTGATTAAGGGTAGAAAGTTCGGGATAATGTGACAAAATAGGTTTGTTTGAACACCCTAGGTTCTCTAAAGAGTGATACGAGTCTAACATGTAGATTTATACCATAGTTCTTGAATCCTAAGAAGTACTCCTTGAATAGTTTATCTTGACAGTCTGACATAATCTTGATTCACATGCATGTATCATTTGTTGAGAAATAAATAATTTTGGCACCAAATGATGAAAAGGCAGTAAAAGACAACTGACCCGCTAAGTTGGGTAGCCCTCACCCGGTTATTCAGCCCAAAGGAGGTTGATCCCCAAACGTCATCCAAATAAGGACAATATATAAACTGAAAAGTTTTGAAAATTTCGTCGGTAATTAAGAGTAGCGATTGTTGCTTATTTGGTGCCTAAACAAAAATTATTGATTGGTCTTGTGAATTTGATGATCATCATAATTCTCATTGCTTTAATTTGATTGTCCGAATGAAAAAGGAGAAAAATCAGAAAAAACTTAAGTACAAACCATAGCTAGAGAGGTATCCGAAAGGGAAACTCAGGTTTAAAATGTTCTCACAAAAACTCTTCGCGTCATGTGAATACCAAGTGAAATACCTCTTGACCTATGTGAACGGAAGTCTCGCGTATGAGTATTGGTATACTTTTCATTTCATGAGTTCTTTTATTTGTCACTTGAGGTCAAGCAATGGTCTAAGTTTGGGGGAGTTTGATCAGTGGTTTTTATACCTTCATTTAATGTTAATTCTAGTTAGTTGTGTCATTGTTTGTGAGCGATTTATTTCCCTTTTTCCTCATTTTATGTTTTGGTTGTGTTTCTTTAATGTTTTTAGGTTCAGGTAAGCATTCAAGAATAATCGGAGCAAAAACCAGGAAAATCGCAAGAATTCAGAAAAAATTTCTGCATACTCCAGGAGTTCTGCCACGACCGCCCGTGGCAGCTGCCACTGCCTGTGTCGGACAAGGAGAAATTGCAAAATAGAAATTAGAGGTCTGCCACCCCCTCCCCCCGTGGCAGGATCCCTGGGACCAAAAACACAGTTTTGAAGTTACATAAGGCTGCCACGGCCCGCGGCAGCATGTGACGCTGATTTCCTGATTTCTTATATATATTTTGTCCATGTGTTGAGCTGTGGGGGCGTTTTGGGTATTTCCAACCAATCTGAGTGAATGTTTTCTATTTTAGAGGAGTTTGAAGAGGAATTAGGGGACTTTTTGGCAAGCGAAGAATTACACGAGAAAAGATTAGAGAAGACAAGGGTTTCGGTGGAAGGAGATTTTCATGCACGAAAGTGATTGAAGATCAAATTTCTCACCAATAATTGTAATGTCTACCATTTATCTTTTGTATTCTTTGACTATTATGAGTAGCTAAACCCCCGAATACTAGGGGGTGTCTATGATTTGCATCTGTAATGACTTTGATTTTATAATTACAATAACAATGTTTGTTTTCATAATGGATTTAATTTCACAATGTTTCTAATGCCTTCTCTGTCGGACAAATAGTGTTTGATTTATGATTAACGATTAGGCTGGACCGCTATTGTTAATGCTTTTTTGAAATTATGTTATAGTAGATATTACCTAGAACTAGGGATACCGTATAGCAATCAGAGTATTCTTGATAACACAATTTCTTTATTTCATCATAATTCTCTAAGGACTTAGGATTTAGGATGAACGATCAAAGGTTTTATCACTGAGGACTTAGGAGTAAACACCATTAAGAACTGGTAATTGATTATGTAAAATAAGTTGTTACAATATTAATTCAGAGTTACAAGGATAAATCACACACTTTCCCTAGCATATTACTCATACTTGTTAAAACCACTTAGTCAATTTTCCTACTTTATTTGCAGTTATTATTATTTACTCGCAATTCGAACCAAAATGCTAGTTTTTGTTTAATGGAACATAATTTAAACTCGATATTTATACGTAGTTCTTGAGATCGACATTCGTAGAACTTTCCTCATTATTACTACAAAGGAAAAATAGTACACTTGTTATTTTTTCGATCAACTGTATAGATCACATAGGATATATAAAGCCTTGCACGACGATCAAAAGGGGGAATATAAAGAGAAGCCAATGGAAATTAATAAAGCCTCATTCACCTAAAAGTTAGAATATATGACAATCAAACCCTACAAAAAAATGAACAAGGATCCTGTCTAGTATGATGTAAATGATTATGACTTAACATATGCAAAGAACAACTCCGAATAAAGACCGAGGCTGATTATGGCATGTCGTATCCGTATAACTAGAGGACAATAAGAAATCACACTAGTTTGTTAAAACTTCCTTTCATAATATGTGTAAAGCACACATTTCATTATAATATAATACATTGTTTCAAAATGATGAGTAAATTTCACTAAATTCTCTTCCTTATGATCATAAAGGATAGTCATGAATCAGGGGTGCAATCACAAACAATACATTCACACAAATAAAGAAATCAAAATCTCACGATGAACGTCTCCAGGGTGTTGTTGAAAATGTCGCAATCATACGACCAAAGCAATCAAAATCTCACTTCAAAAGCCACTTGAATAAAAACAACAGACTACAAAGTAGTTATTAGGACTCACCCCCTCTTGGTATCTAGCCACTCTAGAGGTAGAGTTGAGTCCTCACGATGATGACGTTGAACCAAGTTTAAAATGAGGAGTATGGAAGGGGTACCGACCTCTGGTTAGGCACGTTCCTCATAAATGTTCAAAAAAACGTTTGGGTGCAAACTAAGACACTAGAAAATTCCCAAAGAAATGAACTCGAGGAGCTAAAGCAACACCATAACAAATAAAAATAATTTTAAGTAAACAAAATGAGAAAATTCCATAAAGAAGCAATTACAAAATTCATTTACAGAAAATATTACATCTGGTAGATTCTTCTCGAACAAAAAAAATAGTACAAGATATGCGCACTGTGGGATGAAAAAAAATTCATTTTCTACAGGGAATTTTCAAAAGAAACATGTAGAACATAGAAATTTTCTTCCATTGACTTTCGTATACTCTTTGGATATCTCAAGGTTTTAATGACGCATCTCTCGAAGACTGTCCTTAGCTTTCTTCCAACCTTCCCTAGCCTTGTTCAAAGCAAACTCCAAACCCTTCACAATATTGTGGGAACGTTACAATTCATGGTTCGCCTGTGCAACATGGGCCTTAGTTATTGATAACGCCAACCGAGCAAATGTTAGTACTTTATATATATCCTTCATCTATTGAACAAGTTATTGCACATTCTCAGTCAATAAGTAAGATTGTCCAAAATCCAGCAATGAAACCTTATCTCTTTCAGCAAAGTAGTCGGACTGGTGAGCTTCTTGTATCCATATCTATAATAAGAGAAACGACACATTCTTGAAGCACTTCTTTTTCCTTCTTAAGATGAAGACTAGACAAAAAAGCATCTCCCTTTTTGACAACACCAAAGGCCAAAGTGGCCGACTCCCGACAAGTTTGGTACGTCATTTCAGTCAACCCCTCTTTACGAATGGACTCTTCTTTACTTGAAATACAATTAAAATCCTCCTTAAAAATGGAAAACCAAAACTCCCTAACAGTCCATGGTCCAAGTGGGCCAGAAGTGAAAGTGATGATACAATCATGGTCAGTGTTGGGCCCACACCAAAACCAAGTCTTCTTATGCCTTACTCAAGCGTTTGATGTCAGACAAAAGGCCCTTGCCCATGAATTACTCTGGAAATAAGCCTATTGATATATGACTCCCTCTAGTTATAACCGATAATGAGCGTAAATCTGCTTATGCAACGAGTTGGTTAGGAGAATCCCAAATTTCCTCTTGGACCAGAGCATGAAGGTTAATGCAGCCAAACTGACAGGAGACCTCATACACGAGATTCCATCAGTACCATGCTTGACCTTAACCACCACCAAGAAATGGATTCGGCGCCAAAACTTGGAAAATTTATCTCAGTATTGATAAGGTGGCACGAAGTTTATCTTGCATATGTTAGCATGAGATATAGTATCAGTCCTTGAAGTTCTTCATGCTCTTTAAGTAAACCTCAAACATCTTGGTACTCTGCTTGAGGAAGATCAAACCTTGACCCTAGGCCGAATCATTATAACTTCGTCAGGCTTTAAAGGGTGGAAGAAGAGCGTCAAAGATGGATCTCTTTTCTTATATTCACATAAATACTAGAAGACCTTGATATAAGCCCAGCTCACCAGGTGCACTTGTAAAAGATTAATTACTAGATGATTTAGAGCAATCACTTCAAATTCGTTGAAACGAAAATGAAAACATATCATAGAAAACACGCCTTCATAGAGAGGGATAACACACCCATCATATTTGGTGCAAATCTTTTTAGTCGCTTCGGGGGGAGTATCTCTAGCCTGAGGGGAGACCCACTTCAGTAAAGGCATGATCTAAGCCATCTTCACTAATAAAGGCAAAAATAATACTGATGTCTCTTGATCTACCCACACAATAGTGTTGTCTCCCTTCGCCCTCCGGGATCTAAGTTGAGAGTTGTCCATGTTAAAGAGGTTGTCAACACATGAAAGAAATCATCATAAGAAAAACACATGGTCAATACAAAGACAAACTTTGCGCCAGAACAAAGTCATCTACAACAAGAGGGTTCACCAAAGTACAAAATAGAAAAACCTAAAACCCCATGACTCTCCTCCCTAAAAACCCTAATAAAGTAAGCAAGTATAAAAAAAGGAGTTTGGGCTCCGACGTTACTTTGAAAACGATGAACATAACAACCTAGACGTTGTATAGTCTACCAAATAAGGTGGAGCAAATAAGTCATTACTAATGGTTGATGGGAGAAGATTGTAAAAGATAAAAGAGGTTGCAAACGTGTGAGAAGAGCTCTCAAAGACTCACAAATGGAAAAGGAAACATGCAAACCTTAGAACTCCTTATACAACCCCCAAGGAAGACGAACCATGTGATGCTCGGGGTTGGTAAGCATGAATCGCACCACTAACGATCGGGATCTCATTGCACACTATCCAAGAATACTTAAATGTCCTAGTACTAGAAAGAATCATTACGTCAAACGTAATACACATGTTGAGATGTGGTTGTGAATCTTACTAATCACGAGGGAGACATTTAGTACCCATCTTTCCAAAGATATCAACATCACTTCAAAGCTCTTTTATTCTCTTCTATCCGTGGCCATACGAAAGACGAATAACAAGTGTTGAAGAAGAAGGCACATAAAATATGTGTATCTCCATCCTCGTCGAAGATACACAATCATGTTGAATCTAATCAAAAGACAACTCACACAAGACATTGAATTACATGCAGACAATTTTAATTGTTTATACTATATAAAAATCAAATCATAGTATTTCATATATTCAATTCATTTCCACTCACAAACTACTTTTCACTTAATCAATTACTTAAACGTTTGAGTAATAATCATGCAAGTGTAATTTCTTCCCACTGCATCATATGTTCGATTCATCACACCATACCAGCGTTTCAGACCCCTATTCTATTACTCTACAGTGTAGAATTCTTACTGTTTAAAAGATAAATTGAATATAAAAAGTCTAGTTATTTGGCTACATATAATTGTTGTACATTAGAGGATAAGAGATGAACGGAACCCGAGGAATTTAGCATTACTAGTTGAAATTTTTACTGATCTTTTCATTAAATAAACCATTTTATTTGCGTAGCCACTAATTGATATATGTTTGTCTGGTACTGGTACTAATATTTATATTAAATTTAGAGGTTGAAAAATAAGAGGGTCACAGAGTGTTGTCTTCTAGTAGTTGCATTATTTAGTCTTTTAGCCCTAAATCATAGCTTAACCTTATCAGAATGAGACTACTGTAATTGTTTTTCTATTATTTTGTCATAGGATCCTAGGAGGGTGTTTTCTACCACCTGCATGATATTCGACTGCTCGGTTATTCGTTCATGTGATGAAATAAATAAACTTTCATTACACGTTTACCACCAAAGAATTTTTCGAAGTTGGAAATATTGTACTAGTATTATTTGTACTATAATTTGGATAAAATACAAGCCTAAAGAGTTTGATGAGAGCCGCTATTGGAGGTTAGTATTTGTTGAAAATGTAATTTTTTGTATCAAAGTAAAATATTTTAATAGAGTATGTGAATTGAATTTGATAGAGAATCGAATATAGTATATTATTATTAAAATATTAAATGTTGTTGAAATGATGAAGAAATTATCTCAATAGTTTTAGATTTAATTTTATTTTGTAATTTTAGTTAAATTAGATTAGTTGGAGTTTGCTTAGTAAGGAAACACATTCAACCTATTAATAGGGAGTAATTTATATTATTGTAAAATACTAATAGAGTTGCATGATTGAGAATACAAACTTCAGTTTCAAGGCAGAGAGAAATTCTACAGAAATATTCTCTTCTTCTTCCTCTTTCGTTAAAACTCTAATTCTCTTTCTTTTCTAATTCAATTCTTTCTTCTCCCATAATCATTGTTGTGTGGAATCATCTTGCAATCAAGGTGTGTTTGATTCACTCAAGTGAAGAGTGAAGAACAAGAGGTAAAATCAGTCAGTGTGATTGATTTTTATTCATCAAGATTGATTCGAAATTCTCCAAGTTTTGAGTGTAATTCCAACATCTGGTATAGATCATCGATTGTGTGATTCTTGAGAAGCATAGCATGATGAATCATTTGAACAAGCATTTTTCAGCGAGTCTTCTGATTCTGAAAGTTGACAACTATGAGAATAGGTGTAAGCAGAAGAATGTTGTTTTTTGTTATCAAGTGTGATACAGTGGGAGAACTGACTTGAAGATTTTGCGTTTGATCGCAAATATCGCGGTTAGCAAGAGTCGCCACCGACTTTTCTTTTATCCAAAAGAAAAGGTGGAAAAGTACAGGAAAGACCTTTGAGATGTTTTCTTGAGTTCGGAGGGTAGATTATGAAAAGGGAAGGTATTAGCATCCTTTTCATCCATAATTTTCCATGGGCTCTTAGTTACTTGCTAGATCACTTGCTTTTGTTTGAAAATATGGTTTATGTGGTTTTTTGAAAGAATTTTGTAAAGAGGCCTTTGTTTAGGAAAATTTTGATGATACAGTTCGAAATGAAGCAATATGGATGTTTCGTTGGAATAAAGCAAAATGTTACAGTTCGGAATGGTAGAAGCGGTTCTTCGAACGGACATGTCAAAGCTTGGAGCTTCGAGTGACAGTTGTGAAGATATATTTAAAAGAAGCCTCGAAGTGATAACGAGACTGTGTCTGTGAAATGAGTTCGAAGCGAAGATTGCCAAGGCATTTGAAATTCAAACGCGAGCGGGATGTTGGAATTCAAATATATATGCGCTGGAGCGTTCGAAGACGCGTGGAAGCTAGAGAGGAGCAGTGCTCTGCATGTTCCGAACGTGGCAGAATCTTATAAGCAAGACCGTTATGGTCGAAGTAGTATAAATAGAAGTCTTAGCGTTAGGATTTCGGGTGTCATATCTATTGTACAAAATTCAGTAAACATTCAAAATACCACATGGATAGGGAAACGAATGCTCGAACAATGTACGTATGATAACACCAAAAATTTATAATTCAGTAAAACTCTTTATCTTTTCCAGTTTATCTTCCATTTTCATGTCAATGTCATTCAAATACCTTTACATTCAAAGTCATTTACTTATTTCTTGCATTTAAACGCTTTTCTTCTATTCGAATCCTTTACATTTCAGAAACTCTTTTACATTTCATGCTTTTATATTCACGCTTTTTACATTAAAGTCTTTACATTCAAAGTCATTTACTTATTTCTGCATTTAAACATTTCTTTGCAATCGAATCTTTGTTCATTCAATTCAGTTTCGGATTTCTTTACTTGATCATGTCATTAGATTCTTTTAACATGGTAATCAAAGTGAATTGAACGTCTATAAAACATTCTAAATACAAATCCTAACTATGAATATCAGTTTTGCAATTAGATTTATCCAAACGACCAATACCCCATAGGATCAATCTAGTCGATCCTGCAAGTTACCAGAGAGATTAAATAACAGTCATTAAGATTATTTGATAGTTCGGAGGACTAGCGGTTGTTTACCAGAAATCACTGTAAACAAATTGGCACGCCCAGTGGGACAGTCATTGGTCGTTGCGAAAGTTAAAACAAAGTAAAGATTGTTAGGATATAATCATTGTAAAAGTTCTTTCTGAGTGATAAGTTCGTTGTTATATGAACCTTAGAAGTGGTAGAATAACCAATAGCAACCAACCCTTACCCAGAAGAAAACGTAATAACAAGATGTCTAATCCAAACAATCAACAAGGGGAACAAAATGCCCCACATGGAACTGGCAATAATATGTCTGCTTCGACGGGAACGTCTAATGCGATCCCTTCGAGCGCACAGTCTGTTGCATCCTCTACCAGTAGTGTAGCCACGAATGGAACAAGTGGCATGTCGACTAACAATTCGATCCTAGGAAATACATGAACCACTGGTTATCCTGGGGGATTCGTCCCACCATCAGGGACACAAACCCATTTCGCCACCCCACTAACTAGACCACCCGGTTTCGATGGTAACAGACACATAAATCCCTCTTATGGGATGCCAACATCTTTTATGGCGGGTCTGCACACTTCGACATCGAATACGTCACCATAATTAGGGTCTGGATCTGGGGCTAATCAATTTATGACAAATAACCAAGGGTCAGTAGGTTATAGTGCATTGCCTATCTTAACCACAGAAAATCAGATGGCTTTTAGGCAATTAATGGATAATAGTAACCATAATATGATAGGAGTGTTAGCACAAACTATGCAAGAGATCTTTGCCACAATAGTACAAAACGCAACTGTAACCAACAGAGAAAACGCGGACAACATGAGTCGAATAGCAAATTTTTTCGCTCCGCCAGAAAGGCGTAGGCAGAATCAGGTGGGGGTTCGAGCGAACATGCCCATCATAGAGCAAATTGCTGATGACCCACCCTATAGACCAGCCAGAGAAGGGGTTAACTTGGGGGCAAGGGCACAAAGGTTAGAAGCCCCAGGAATTCGAGACCCACAAAGGGAAATTATGGAACCAGGGGCAAGGGTCGAAAGGTTAGAAGTCCCAGAGTTTCGAGGAGAACAACCTAGAGGAGTTGTCATGGTGGGACGACACCAAAATGCTGATGAAGTCATTCATAGAATTCGAAATGACAACATCTTGGCAGAAAATAATTTAACCACCATGATATAAAGGATTATGGCTCAAAACGGTCTCAATACAGGTATTAGAAGGCCAAACTATTCCTCTCCCATAATAGATTATGTGATGCACACTGATTTACCAAGGGGATATAAAGTCCCTAAATTTACAAAGTTCGTTGGAGACACTAATCAATCAACAGTCGAACACATAGCCAGGTATCTAACCGAAGCAGGAGATATAGCAAATAATGAAGACCTTAGGATTAAATATTTCCCAAGTTCCCTAACTATGAACGCTTTCACATGGTTCACCACTTTTCCTCCTGGGTCCATAGATACTTGGGCTCTGTTGGAGAGGTTATTTCATGAACAATTCTACATGGGACAATCTAAAATAAGCCTGAAAGAGTTAGCCAGTGTCAAGAGGAAGTTTACTGAACCCATAGATGATTATCTGAATAGGTTCGAACTCTTGAAATCTAGATGTTTCACAGTAGTTCCTGAACATGAGTTAGTTGAAATGGCTGCTGGTGGCCTAGATTACTCCATTCGAAAGAAATTGGATACACAACACTTGAGGGATATGGCCCAACTAGCAGACAGGGTTCGACAAGTCGAAAGACTAAAAGCCGAGAAGGCCAGAGTTTTTAAAAATAACAAGAAAGAAAGGGTCTCCTATGTTGGAACTGAGGAAGCAGAAGATTACCCTGAGTTCGAAGAGGTCGAAATTGATCTCGCTGAATTGAAACAGGCTCCCCCTTATTCCTGTAAATTACTAGTTCCCACAAAAGGGAAAGAAATTATTGAAAATGAGAAAAGTGACAAATTCCCAAAGAAGGTGTATACTTTCGATGTAACAAAGTGTGACGAGATTTTTGATTTGCTTGTCAAAGATGGCCAACTAATTGTGCCATCGAATATCAAAATACCTCCTTTAGATCAAAGAAAGAAAAGAGGATTTTGTAAGTATCATAGTTTCCTAGGCCACAAAACCTCACAGTGTTTTCTTTTCAGGGATCTGATTCAAAATGCAATTAAAGATGGCAGATTGAAATTCGCTGACAAACCAAAAATGAAAGTAGATGAAGACCCTTTGGATGTTGCAGACACCAATTACTCTGAGCCTTCGTGCATTGGAGAAATTAATATGGTGGAAGCAGATCAAGATGAAACTCCATTAGGAAAAAAAAGCACTGAGAATAAATACTGTGTGTTAGTCGAAGTCAACAAGGGGGTCACTGAGGACGTCCACAAGCAACTAGAGGCTTCGATCGAAGCAGTACCTTTGGCTGTTTCGAAAGAGATCCAGGCTACTGAAGGCCAGGAGAACCAAAAGCAAGAGTTGACACAGGTTACTGAAGGCCTGAGGCTAAAATTGGAGAAAGTCCAAATCACAAAGCCAGCCTCCCCTCGGAAAGAAATATGGGATACTTTGGGAGAGCCCAGTGGAAAGTTTGACTACTTGGTGAAGTATTCCGCCCCAGAAAGTTCAAAAATCCAAATCGAAGATGTCAAACCTACAGGATGGGGAGATGATGACATAAAGGGGGAGGATGTAGATGTCAACATGGTGGATATGGAGAGACCTCGTTCTGAAATGGAGGAGATGGAAAGATACTTAGAAAAAGAAAAATACAAAATGGAGGATAATTATGCTAGGGATGCCAATTTTAAAGACTACCTCATGTTGTGCCACAAAGGAGAAGCCGAAATGATATTATGCCCTAGATGCAGCATCATCTGCAACCAGAGAATTGCTGCAAACTTCGAGAGGAAACAAAGGGCACGAACTGGCATCAACTGGCGCCAGGATAACCAGTTATTCAGATGTTACCCTAAAGCTGGAGAAAGTTTGTTGGAGTTTTTGGTTCGCTGTCACAAAGGGGCAACCAAATGCCTAGTATGCCCAAGGTGTTCTGCAGTGTACGATCAAAATATGGCCGGAGCCTTCGAAACAATCCCTTTCGCCCCATGCTGGAACCACAAAGAGACTGGTCAGATGAGCCAACGTTTCGAGAGCAACTATACTCAACGAAGGCCTGATAGTCCTCATCCCAAAGGCGCTCGAATGGTAACGTTCAAACTTCCTGCTGAAATACCAACAGACAAATGGCTGTAAGTCAGAACTGACAAGGGCAAAGACAAATGGAGAAACAATGAACGAAACGCACGCCACGCCATGACATATAGAAGGCAGTTCAATATGGCGAAGAGGGAAGAAGTGAGGTTAGAAAACTACAAAGGAAGAAACCCTATGTCAAGATCACAATGGCGAAGGCAACAGAGAATGCGAAAGGCTGAAAGGGAAGCTATGGCAGATAAAGGAGCAACTTCGATAAAAAACCAAGGAGAATCAAGCACCAACAAACCTACACCAAATAATCAACCTGAGGACAAACCCCCAGTTAGTAGGAGACTCTTCTCTAAAACACAACCAAATGAATCGAAGGAGTACACACCAGGTCCAGAAGAAGACGAGGATATGCTAACAGACAACTTCGAATCAGAGGGGGAGTCTTCACTCAATATCAATTGCAACGTGGTATCTGTACTACCTTGTGAGTTTGGACAGGAAACTGAAATCGAAGAGCATGAGGAGGATGATACAATAGATTTGATGAAGCATAGGCCAGTGTGTTACTACGTAATGGATAATGGAGCTGTCGAAGAGCAGAATGCTTTCTTCGAGTGCCCAGAGCCAGCTATGAAAAATCATCTGAAGCCATTATTCATTCGAGCAAAGGTTGGTACCCATGGCGTAAATAAGGTCTTAGTGGATGGAGGCGCTGCAGTTAACTTAATACCCCATTTCATGCTGAAAAAGTTAGGAATACACGAGTGTGACATCAAACCACACAACATGGTCCTATCCAACTATGAAGGGAAAGTAGGTCAAACATTGGGGGTAGTTCAACTGGACTTGACGGTAGGATCGAGCTGCAGGCCCACCATGTTCATGGTGATCGAAGCCAAAGCCAACTACAACTTGTTGTTGGGCAGAGAGTGGATCCATGGCGTAGGAGCAGTCCCCTCATCAATGCATCAGAGGTTAGTGTTATGGAGAGAGGATGGCATTGTTGAGAATATAGAAGCTGACCAAAGTTACTTCATGACAGCAGTCAATCTAGTTGACAAGAGAAATTATGACAAACACTTGGCCAAGATTGCTCCTTGTGCCCCTAACGACGAAATCAACGAAACCAGGAACACACACTATTATATGACCCTTCGCCATGATGGCATGTATTGGGATAGAAGAATAGTCAGTGAAGATGAAGGAGTCGAAGGTACTACGCAAAGACGGCCAGCAGGCTGGGAGTTTGACAACCTTGCTCATGATTGAGTCCTCCTTCTTCGAAAGGATTTCGGCCTATATGGCTGAGAACGAATGGAAAGCGGCCTTAGAGGCTGAAGTAGATAAATTGGCTGTAGAAGTGAACTAAATAAATGGGGATGGTTCGAAAGGCTCACCCTTTGAAGAACACGAAATAGATCAAAGGCTAGATGCCATCTATGATAAAGAACCCTTAGGCTTCGAGAAGGACCCCACAGACTCAGGTGCCAAAATGTTGGCGCAGGATCCGCTCGAAGAAGTGAATTTGGGGGATGAGAACACGAAAAGAATAACCTACATAAGCGCAAAACTTAATCCAGGCCTCAAGCAGGAAGTGATCGAAGTCCTCAAGAGAAACAAAGATTGCTTCGCGTGGGACTATGATGAAATGCCTGGTTTAAAGAGGGAGTTAGTGGAGCACAGACTTCCAATCAAGGATGGCAAGAGGCCCATCAAGCAAACTCCTAGAAGATTCGCACCAACGGTTCTCACAAAGATCAAAGCTGAGATCGAAAGGTTGTTGCGCTGCAGATTCATCAGAACCACAAGGTATGTCGAATGGTTAGCAAATATAGTGCCTGTTATTAAGAAAAATGGCTCTCTGAGAATTTGTATAGATTTTAGGGATTTAAATACTGCAACCCCTAAAGATGAGTACTCCATGCCTGTGGCAGAAATGTTAATAGACTCTGCTACAGGATTCAAATATTTAAGTATGTTAGATGGATACTCTAGGTACAATCAGATTTTTATTGCTGAAGAAGATGTTGCCAAGACATCATTCCGTTGCCCAGGAGCCTTAGGCACCTACGAATGGGTAGTGATGCCTTTTGGTTTAAAAAATGCTGGGGCAACTTATCAAAGGGCAATGAATTCGATTTTCCATGATTTCATTGAAACTTTTATGCAGGTGTATATTGATGATATAGTCATCAAATCTATATCTACAGAAACCCATTTGCATCATTTGAGCCAATCATTCGAACGAATGAGAAAACATGGCTTAAAAATGAACCCCCTTAAGTGTGCATTTTTTGTGCAGGCTGGAGATTTCCTTGGCTTTGTGGTTCATAAAAAAGGAATCGAGATCAACCAAAATAAGACCAAAGCCATAATAGAGACGAAAGCACCTACATCAAAAAGGGAGCTGCAATCTTTGCTAGGGAAGATTAACTTTCTCAGAAGGTTCATTTCGAATCTAAGTGGAAGAACCCAAGCTTTCTCTCCGTTGCTTCGGTTGAAGCAAGGCCAAGCCTTCGAGTGGAACGAAGCCCATCAGGAGGCATTTGACAAGATAAAAAGATATCTCTCTCAGCCTCCCATCTTGTCTCCACCTTCATGGGGAAAGCCCATGAGATTGTACATATCCGCCTCTGAAGTTAGTATAGGTAGTATGTTAGCACAAGAAGATAACAATGGCATCGAAAGAGCCATATACTATTTAAGTAGGGTATTGAATGATGCAGAGACTAGATATAGCAATATAGAAAAGCTATGTCTCTGTTTGTACTTTTCTTGTATGAAACTTAAGTATTATATAAATCCTATTGATGTTTATGTTTCATCTCATTTCGATGTTATCAAACACCTGCTTTCGAAACCAATAATGCATAACAGAGTTGGTAAATGGGCTTTAGCCTTAACAGAATATTCTTTTACTTTCATGCCTTTAAGAGCTGTGAAAGGTCAAGTAATTTCTGATTTCATTGTGGATCATTCACTGGTCGAAAAGACTGTCATGGGTTACGTTGAAATGTAACCTTGGAAATTATACTTTGATGGTTCGACCCATAGGGATGGTAGTGGTGTTGGAGTTCTTATAATTTCTCCTGAAGGAATTCCAACAAAATTCAAGTATAAGTTAGATGGTCCTCGTTGCTCGAACAACGAAGCTGAGTACGAAGCGCTTATTGTTGGACTTGAAGCTTTGTTGGAATTGGGGGCAACTAGAGTCGAAATTAAAGGAGACTCAGAGTTAGTGGTCAAGCAAATAACAAAGGAGTACAAATGCATAAAGGAAAATTTGATGACATACTTCGTCATAGTTAACAGGCTACTTAGAAAATTCGAATACATGGATATTCAACATATACCAAGAATAGAAAACCAAGAAGCAAATGACTTAGCACAGTTGTTTTCAGGTTATAAAGTTTCTACCAAAAACTTTGAGGATTTGGTCGAATTAAGAGGTAGGGTTATGGCTACTAGATTCATACCATCAGATCTAGAGAATATAAAATTAGGTTATGCTGATAAACAGGGGTTCGAAGTACTAGCCATAGACACCTTATCAGATGCGGATTGGCGAAGTCCACTTGTGAGTTATTTAACAAATCCAACATTGAATGTTGATAGGAAGATAAAATATAGAGCGTTATCATATGTCCTTATGGGAAATGAATTGTTCAAAAAGACCCAGGAAGGCGTATTACTAAAATGCCTAGGAGAAAGTGAGGCATACTTAGCATTGTCAGAAGTCCACAATGGGGCATGTGGTGCACATCAAGCAGGTCATAAAATGAAATGGTTGTTATTTCGATATGGCATGTATTGGCCCAACATGCTCAAAGATTGTATAGACTTTGCTAAAGGGTGTGAAGAATGCCAGAAACATGCAGGGATTCAACATGCTCCTGCAAGTGAGTTACATTCGATCATTAAACCATGTCCCTTTAGAGGATGGGCATTAGATTTAATAGGAGAAATTAATCCTGCTTCGTCTAAAGGACAGAAATATATCTTGGTAGGAATAGATTATTTTACCAAGTGGATCGAAGCAATACCATTAATAGCTGCTGACCAAAAGGCTATTATTGAGTTCATACAAAAAAAATTATATATAGGTTCGGATTGCCAGAGAGCATAACCACAGACCAAGGTTCTGTGTTTACTGGTAGGAAGATGCAAGAATTTGCTCAAGAGATGGGGTTTAGATTACTAACATCAACACCATATTATGCTCAAGCAAATGGTCAGGTCGAAGCAGCCAATAAAGTGATAATAGGGTTAATTAAGAAACATGTTGGTAAAAAGCCAAGGAACTGGCACAAGACTTTGGACCAAATACCATGGGCCTGTAGAACATCTCCTAAAGAAGCTACTAACACCACGCCTTTCCAACTAATATTTGGTCATGATGCAGTTCTACCAGTAGAAATTCATCTACAATCAGTTCGAATTCAAAGACAAAACGAGATCCCATCTGCATATTATTGGGAGATGATGATGAATGAGTTAGTTGAGTTAGATGAAGTTAGATTGCATGCATTGGAAATCCTAATGAGACAAAAGGAAAGGGTAGCCAGGGCATATAACAAAAGGGTGAAAGGAAAAGCATTCACTATTAATGACTTAGTCTGGAAAGTCAAATTGCCCATGGACAAGAAAAATAAAACATTAGGTAAATGGTCACCTCATTGGGAAGGACCTTTTCGAATAGTAAAGATATTTTCAAACAATGCATATGAAATCGAAGAGTTGGCTGATGATAAGTGAATCCTAAAGGTTAATGGGAAATATTTAAAGAAATATAAGCCACGCCTGCAAGAGATTCGAATAATAACAACATAATCGAAACATCATAAAGGAATGCCAAAATGGTAATATAGATTGCCAAAATGGCGTTGTTTGGATATTACAGACCAAAATTCAACCAAGATACAAAACTAATTAAATAAACAGAGATTTAAAAATAGGAATTGTTCCTCAATCTATTAAAAGTACTCCAAAAGGACTCAAGCCTTTGTTGATTGAAGCGCCTTTCTCTTTCCAGGGTAGCTACTTCTCCCTTAAGTTGCTCTGCTGCTTCCATTTCTGCAAGTCCTTTGTTGAGGAGCTCTTCGAACTGATTGCCAGCAGTATTGGTTTCATATGCCAATTGTTGTTGTTAAGCCTCCTTAACCTTTTGTTGGAGCTCTTGAATTTGCTTTTCCCAGAGAAGAATAGACTGAGCTCGAGCTTCATAGTCAGTTTTGGCTTGCTTTATATGCATGGCTTGGTCTTCAGCTTCTTTAGAGAGCTTCGAAGCATGCTCATAAGCAGCGTCCATGGCAATTAGTTTCTCCTGGACCTTTTTAGTAGCAAATTCGTCTTGAAGAAGACACCCAGTCACGTTATCTAACAAAGCTTGAAGATCGAATAATATGGTGCTGACTGGCAAAGAGCAGGTGGCGAGGTTAACTTGCGTAAGTAGCTCCTTCATGGTATAACAAGTTGTGCTATCCTTCTTGAGCACTTCGAACAAGTCCACATCAAGGATTGTTCTCCTAATTTTGTTAAGAAGTACAACTCTATCATCTGAGGGCAATGGATTGTTAGTCGAACTAGTACCAGCCCTAGCAAGAGGAGTGTCCCTTTGAGCTAGTTTAGACTTCATATACCCAATTGGGTCATTTCGTCTTAGGAGAGCTAACTCCTCTTCAGTCATTTGAGATTGAGACGATTGAGGAAGTTCCATACGCAAGGGAGTCACATCCATATCGACTTCCATAGGTTCATTGGTCTGGTCACCATCACCTTCACTTTTTTCTTGCTCATTGCCTTCTTCATCATCAACCAGATCCACCACTTCGATATCATTGTTCTCACGGCTATTGACATCTGACTCTGTTCCATCAGTCGAACCATTATGGGCATCTTCTTCCTCGGATCCTTCCTCTGCAGATTCTTCGTTCTCTTGATCAGAATCAGCCTTCTCCTCTTCAGCATGAATGTCCTTTGGGCTCTCTTGAAGGGTTTCGAGAGGAGACTTTGGAAGAGAAGTTTATGGTAAAATCTTTGCAGACTCATGAGGCGTTGCTTCGTTCATTTCTTTCAAAGGAGGAGAAGTGCCTTGGTCATCTTGTTGCTCTGAAGCCCCAGTCGGAACCGCCATGTTGGAGGATCCTTTATTTTGCACCAGGTTACTGGAGTCCCCATGAGGAGAAGAGTTGATGGGAGCATCAGTCTTTGATGGAGAATTCGAAGTAGTAAGAGTTGGGTTCGAAATGTCCTACAGAGACAAAGAATATTAAGAGCATGCACTAAGGTAATGAATAACTATTTTTGTTAAAGATTCGAGTTCAATTTACCTGTGGATTCTCAGAGGAAAGGTTACTATCTATATGTTCCAACATTACGTTGGAGGTCGAAGGTGGATTTTTGGATTTTGTTGAGGGAGAAGCATCTCTGGAATCGAGTCCAGAAATGCCAGTTGGTTCAGCGACTTTGGAAACTTCTTTCTTTTGCTTCTTCTTCGAAGCGGTTGGTGAATTCCCTCCAGCATTGGGATTCTTCCCAGTAGTGCTTGGTTTCCTTTTCTTCGAAGTGGTTGGTGGGAGTTTGTTAGTCTGAAAAGATTTAAACATGAGTTAGATCTAAATCATTAATTTCAGTTTATTCAAAACATCAGGGCTAATTGATTACCTCTGGAGTTGGAACAGTTGTTATTGCTGGTGTTGTGGTTGTTGCAGTAGTTGTTGTTGGTATGGCTAAGGGCACATCATCAGTGGTTTCGACAGATTGTTGGGAGGTACTTCCTTCTTTAGACTTCGAAGCAACGGACTTTATCCTGATGGCTGAAAATCGAAACAATTAAGGTAAAAGTTAAAAATGAAGAAAGTAAGAAACATTTTGGATTTTCCCAAGCATTCGCACCTGCGCCTTGATTAGATATAATCGACATGGCAGAAAGGTCATAGCGAAGATGTCCCGGGAAATCATGGAGCCAATGGCGAGCCCATGTCACAGCCTCAGATGGCTTTGGTTTCTTTTGAAGGTATTTGAACATTTCTTTGCAAGTGAACCACCAAGGGTATGGAGGAAACCAAGCCAGAGCCAGTTCTGAGGTAGGCAACCTAGGAAATTTAGGTGGATGCATTTCAAGTGCCAACCTATACTTATCCTCAGGTGACAACCCTGAAGGAAGTTTGAACTTAGAAATTTTTTCTTTAAATTTTTCCTTCAAGGTCTGGGATGCTCGATACACAGTGGTTTCCAAGCATGTAGGATCATAAGTTGTTTCGAAATGGTTCTGAAAATCCCTAATCTCTTTGGCGTGAGTGAACATACCTTTCTTGGAGTGTACCTGCACATCGAATGCATCAGTTAATTTCTATTGAATGGAGAGGGTATCGAACATATAAGATTGGTATAACTTAGTCCACCATTCCAGAAAACCCTTCGCTGTGAAGTGTGTGGGTTCAAAAGGTAGTAGTTCGAATTGAGCGAAGTCGTGATATTGTTCTTGTTGCAGTTTGGCTTCTCTTGCTTTAAAGGTTCTACCAGAAGTGATGGCACTCTATGTTTGGAATAGAGGTTCAGGGATTAATTGGCACAAACCAAATTGTCTGGAAACAAAGTTAGGTTGATAGGCAAAGAGGAAGATTTGATTCTTGGAAGGAGTGATTCGTGAGGAAATTAATCTAGGAAGCAAAAAGGATTTCCAAATATCTTGAATTTCTTTACTTTTAACTGCTTCTGAAAGAGACATGGTGAACCATGATGGTCCATGAGTCCTTGAAGCAAAGGGTGCCATGGTCTCTTCAAATTTGTGTCTTTTGGAAAAAATCATGATGTAGTTTGAGAAAAGGACTTTGAAGTCATCTTTGTCATCATTCGGGGTGAGTTTTCGCAGCCTTGTACCTTCAATAATTCTATCCGCTATCTTCGGATCTTGTTCAACAACGGTGTCAGCAGTTGATAATGAGGATTCAAACATGGCATTAAGCCATAATTGGAGTAACCAGAAGGGGCCGGCTAGAAGGATGTTTTTGGGAGTATGGGATTTCAAACTCGAAACCGCTGATCTTAAGCTTTCGTAAAGATCAACAAGTAACAGTTCGCTCAAACATACCCTCCTATTCTCATGTAAGTCTCTAGCTAAAGGGATGAACCTGCTTGCTACCTGTAAGGACCTGCTACAGAATAGGTATCTTGATAACCATAAAGTGAGAAAAGCAATATGTTCCACATCTGACACACTATCTCCTTCAGTGTGGTAATGGCTAATGAATTTGGAAAAACTGGCTAATTTGACATCAAAGTCAATAATGCTGGAGTGTTCTTCATTATCAGGGATGTAGGTTTCTCCTACTGGTGACAAACCAGTGATGGCTGCTATATCGAAAAATGTGGGTGTTATCATTCCCCCAGGGAGATGAAAGGTGTTGTAGGTGCTGTCCCAGAAATATAAGGATGCAAATAACAGTGGATGACTATAGGTGAAGCCTGGTTTCGATAACTTAATCAGATTATAGATTCCTAATTCCTCCCATTGCTGGGATTTCTTGGCTTCTACTTTGGTGAGCCAGTTTTGGTAAGCTAGAGGTAGGGCAGGATCGGAATGGTTTAAAGTTGCTCTTCACATAGTCTAACACAAAGGGATCTTTTGGGGGAACGGTTGGAGTTTCTATGGTTGTCGAATCAGAAGAATCGCCTATCTTAGGGATATCCATCTTATTAAACAAGGGTTTAAAGTTGTAACAGACAAGGAAGATTTTTCTAGTATCTTTCAAGATTTCAAAAACTGTAAGAGGACCCATTAGAGTAAACCTCTTTCCAGCAGCGTTAGTTGGAATCAATACCTGAGAGGCATAGAGCATTTCCTTTTCCTTGGAGATCATTTGAGGGATAAGCACAAATTGACCTTGATAAGTACCGACCTTGCTTTCCATAATTGTTCCTGCGTTCTTGCTTTTCTTCTTGGAAGTTTTCTTCAGTTGGGATGATGTTGTTGAAGACATTATTGAAGATTGTTGGAAGTTTTAGGGTTTTAGTAAGAGGAGAGGAAGAAAAAGTTTCAGAATGTGAAAAAAAGAAAGAATAAAAGACTAAGTTGATTAGTTTTTATAGTGTGGAAGCTTAAACATCCACTAAGTGAGACTAGGATACGTGGGAGTCGTGGGTTGGATTGAGGAGGAGGTGGCGTAAAGGCTGATATTGGTAATAAGCGTGATTAATAATAATCATTGTTTTATAACTGCACCATGCTGTGAAATACTGATTCAAGACGGTTAAGAAATCCAAGAGGCGTCGTGATTGACGTGATTGAAGTCATACACAGTAAATGTTATGATTACTCAAAAGTCACATCAAAATCTTGCAAATATATTTAAAATAAGTGTTTCTAAAAGGATCGAAATACATATTTTAAAGGGGCATTTTGTTGGCTGAAGATTTTGATGATACAGTTTGAAATGAAGCAATATGGATGTTTCGTTGGAATAAAGCAAAATGTTACAGTTCAGAATGGTAGAAGCGGTTCTTCGAACGGACATGTCAAAGCTTGGAGCTTCGAGTGACAGTTGTGAAGATATATTTAAAAGAAGCCTCGAAGTGATAACGAGACTGTGTCTGTGAAATGAGTTCGAAGCGAAGATTGCCAAGGCATTTGAAATTCAAACGCGAGCGAGATGTTGGAATTCAAATATATATGCGCTGGAGCGTTCGAAGACGCGTGGAAGCTAGAGAGGAGCAGTGCTCTGCATGTTCCGAACGTGGTAGAATCTTATAAGCAAGACCGTTATGGTCGAAGTAGTATAAATAGAAGTCTTAGCGTTAGGATTTCGGGTGTCATATCTATTGTACAAAATTCAGTAAACATTCAAAATACCACATGGATAGGGAAACGAATGCTCGAACAATGTACGTATGATAACACCAAACATTTATAATTCAGTAAAACTCTTTATCTTTTCTAGTTTATCTTCCATTTTCATGTCAATGTCATTCAAATACCTTTACATTCAAAGTCATTTACTTATTTCTTGCATTTAAACGCTTTTCTTCTATTCGAATCCTTTACATTTCAGAAACTCTTTTACATTTCATGCTTTTATATTCACACTTTTTACATTAAAGTCTTTACATTCAAAGTCATTTACTTATTTCTGCATTTAAACATTTCTTTGCAATCGAATCTTTGTTCATTCAATTCAGTTTCGGATTTCTTTACTTGATCATGTCATTAGATTCTTTTAACATGGTAATCGAAGTGAATTGAACGTCTATAAAACATTCTAAATACAAATCCTAACTATGAATATCAGTTTTGCAATTAGATTTATCCAAACGACCAATACCTAAAGGATCAATCTAGTCGATCCTGCAAGTTACCAGAGAGATTAAATAACAGTCATTAAGATTATTTGATAGTTTGGAGGACTAGCGGTTGTTTACCAGAAATCACTGTAAACAAATTGGCACGCCCAGTGGGACAGTCATTGGTCGTTGCGAAAGTTAAAACAAAGTAAAGATTGTTAGGATATAATCATTGTAAAAGTTCTTTCTAAGTGATAAGTTCGTTGTTATATGAACCTTAGAAGTGGTAGAATAACCAATAGCAACCAACCCTTACCGAGAGGAAAACGTAATAACAAGATGTCTAATCCAAACAATCAACAAGGGGAACAAAATGCCCCACATGGAACAGGCACTAATATGTCTACTTTGACGGGAACGTCTAATGCGATCCCTTCGAGCGCACAGTCTGTTGCATCCTCTACCAGTAGTGTAGCCACGAATGGAACAAGTGGCATGTCGACTAACAGTTCGATCCTAGGAAATACAGGAACCACTGGTTATCCTGGGGGATTCGTCCCACCATCAGGGACACAAACCCATTTCGCCACCCCACTAACTAGACCACCCGGTTTCGATGGTAACAGACACAGAAATCCATCTTATGGGATGCCAACATCTTTTATGGCGGGTCTGCACACTTCGACATCGAATACGTCACCATAATTAGGGTCTGGATCTGGGGCTAATCAATTTATGACAAATAACCAAGGGTCAGTAGGTTATATTACATTTCCTATCTTAACCACAGAAAATCAGATGGCTTTTAGGCAATTAATGGATGATAGTAACCATAATATGATAGGAGTGTTAGCACAAACTATGCAAGAGATCTTTGCCCCAATAGTACAAAACGTAACTGTAACCAACAGAGAAAACGCTGACAACATGAGTTAAATAGCAAATTTTTTCACTCCGCCAGAAAGGCGTAGGCAGAATCAAGTGGGGGTTCGAGCGAACATGCCCATCATAGAGCAAATTGCTGATGACCCACCCTATAGACCAGCCAGAGAGGAGGTTAACTTGGGGGCAAGGGCACAAAGGTTAGAAGCCCCAGGAATTCGAGACCCACAAAGGGAAATTATGGAACCAGGGGCAAGGGTCGAAAGGTTAGAAGTCCCAGAGTTTCGAGAAGAACAACCTAGAGGAGTTGTCATGGTGGGACGACACCAAGATGTTGATGAAGTCGTTCATAGAATTCGAAATGACAACATCTTGGCAGAAAATAATTTAACCACCATGATAGAAAGGATTATGGCTCAAAACAGTCTCAATACAGGTATTAGAAGGCCAAATTATTCCTCTCCCATAATAGATTATGTGATGCACACTGATTTACCAAGGGGATATAAAGTCCCTAAATTTACAAAGTTCGTTGGAGACACTAATGAATCAAAAGTCGAACACATAGCCAGGTATCTAACCGAAGCAGGAGATATAGCAAATAATGAAGACCTTAGGATTAAATATTTTCCAAGTTCCCTAACTAAGAACGCTTTCACATGGTTCACCACTTTGCCTCCTGGGTCCATAGATACTTGGGCTCTGTTAGAGAGGTTATTTCATGAACAATTATACATGGGACAATCTAAAATAAGCCTGAAAGAGTTAGCCAGTGTCAAGAGGAAGTTTACTGAACCCATAGATGATTATCTGAATAGGTTCAGACTCTTGAAATCTAGATGTTTCACAGTAGTTCCTGAACATGAGTTAGTCGAAATGGCTGCTGGTGGCCTAGATTACTCCATTCGAAAGAAATTGGATACACAACACTTGAGGGATATGGCCCAACTAGCAGACAGGGTTCGACAAGTCGAAAGACTAAAAGCCGAGAAGGCCAGAGTTTTTAAAAATAACAAGAAAGAAAGGGTCTCCTATGTTGGAACTGAGGAAGCAGAAGATTACCCTGAGTTCGAAGAGGTCGAAATTGATCTCGCTGAATTGAAACAGGCTCCCCCTTATTCCTGTAAATTACTAGTTCCCACAAAAGGGAAAGAAATTATTGAAAATGAGAAAAGTGACAAATTCCCAAAGAAGGTGTATACTTTCTATGTAACAAAGTGTGACGAGATTTTTGATTTGCTTGTCAAAGATGGCCAACTAATTGTGCCATCGAATGTCAAAATACCTCCTTTAGATCAAAGAAAGAAAAGAGGATTTTGTAAGTATCATAGTTTCCTAGGCCACAAAACCTCACAGTGTTTTCTTTTCAGGGATCTAATTCAAAATGCAATTAAAGATGGCAGATTGAAATTCGCTGACAAACCAAAAATGAAAGTAGATGAAGAACCTTTGGATGTTGCAGACACCAATTACTCCGAGCCTTCGTGCATTGGAGAAATCAATATGGTGGAAGCAGATCAAGATGACACTCCATTAGGAAAAAAAGCACTGAGAATAAAGACTGTGTGTTAGTCGAAGTCAACAAGGGGGTCACTGAGGACGTCCACAAGCAACTAGAGGCTTCGATCGAAGCAGTACCTTTGGCTGTTTCGAAAGAGATCCAGGCTACTGAAGGCCAGGAGAACCAAAAGCAAGAGTTGACACAGGTTACTGAAGGCCTGAGGCTAAAATTGGAGAAAGTCTAAATCACAAAGCCAGCCTCCCCTCAGAAAGAAATATGGGATACTTTGGGAGAGCCCAGTGGAAAGTTTGACTACTTGGTGAAGTATTCCGCCCGAGAAAGTTTAAAAATCCAAATCGAAGATGTCAAACCTACAGGATGGGGAGATGATGACATAAAGGGGGAGGACGTAGATGTCAACATGGTGGATATGGAGAGACCTCGTTCTGAAATGGAGGAGATGGAAAGATACTTAGAAAAAGAAAAATACAAAATGGAGGATAGTTATGCTAGGGATGCCAATTTTAAAGACTACCTCATGTTGTGCCACAAAGGAGATGCCGAAATGATACTATGCCCTAGATGCAGCATCATCTGCAACCAGAGAATTGCTGAAAACTTCGAGAGGAAACAAAGGGCACGAACTGGCATCAACTGGCGCCAGGATAACCAGTTATTCAGATGTTACCCTAAAGCTGGAGAAAGTTTGTTGGAGTTTTTGGTTCGCTGTCACAAAGGGGCAACCAAATGCCTAGTATGCCCAAGGTGTTCTACAGTGTACGATCAAAATATGGCCGGAGCCTTCGAAACAATCCCTTTCGCCCCAAGCTGGAACCACAAAGAGACTGGTCAAATGAGCCAACGTTTCGAGAGCAACTATACTCAACGAAGGCCTGATAGTCCTCATCCCAAAGGCGCTCGAAGGGTAACGTTCAAACTTCCTGCTGAAATACCAACAGACAAATGGCTGCAAGTCAGAACTGACAAGGGCAAACACAAATGGAGAAACAATGAACGAAACGCACGCCACGCCATGACATATAGAAGGAAGTTCAATATGGCGAAGAGGGAAGAAGTGAGGTTAGAAAACTACAAAGGAAGAAACCCTATGTCAAGATCACAATGGCGAAGGCAACAGAGAATGCGAAAGGCTGAAAGGGAAGCTATGGCAGATAAAGGAGCAACTTCGATAAAAAACCAAGGAGAATCAAGCACCAACAAACCTACACCAAATAATCAACCTGAGGACAAACCCCCAGTTAGTAGGAGACTCTTCTCTGAAACACAACCAAATGAATTGAAGGAGTACACACCAGGTCCAGAAGAAGACGAGGATATGCTAATGGACAACTTCGAATCAGAGGGGGAGTCTTCACTCAATATCAATTGCAACGTGGTATCTATACTACCTTGTGAGTTTGGACAGGAAACTGAAATCGAAGAGCAAGAGGAGGATGATACAATAGATCTGATGAAGCATAGGCCAGTGTGTTACTACGTAATGGATAACGGAGCTGTCGAAGAGCAGAATGCTTTCTTCGAGCGCCCAGAGCCAGCTATGAAAAATCATCTGAAGCCATTATTCATTCGAGCAAAGGTTGGTACCCATGGCATAAATAAGGTCTTAGTGGATGGAGGCGCTGCAGTTAACTTAATACCCCATTTCATGCTGAAAAAGTTAGGAATACACGAGTGTGACATCAAACCACACAACATGGTCCTATCCAACTATGAAGGGAAAGTAGGTCAAACATTGGGGGTAGTTCAACTGGACTTAATGGTAGGATCGAGCTGCAGGCCCACCATGTTCATGGTGATCGAAGCCAAAGCCAACTACAACTTGTTGTTGGGCAGAGAGTGGATCCATAGCGTAGGAGCAGTCCCCTCATCAATGCATCAAAGGTTAGTGTTATGGAGAGAGGATGACATTGTTGAGAATATAGAAGCTAACCAAAGTTACTTCATGACATCAGTCAATCTAGTTGACAAGAGAAATTATGACAAACACTTGGCCCAGATTGCTCCTTGTGCCCCTAACGACGAAATCAACGAAACCAGGAACGCACACTATTATATGACCCTTCGCCATGATGGCATGTATTGGGATAGAAGAATAGTCAGTGAAGATGAAGGAGTCGAAGGTACTACGCAAATACGGCCAGCAGGCTAGGAGTTCGACAACCTTGCTCATGATTGAGTCCTCCTTCTTCGAAAGGATTTCGGCCTATATGGCTGAGAACGAATGGAAAGCGGCCTTAGAGGCTGAAGTAGATAAATTGGTTGTAGAAGTGAACGAAATAAATGGGGATGGTTCGAAAGGCTCACCCTTTGAAGAACACGAAATAGATCAAAGGCTAGATGCCATCTATGATAAAGAACCCTTAGGCTTCGAGAAGGACCCCACAGACTCAGGTGCCAAAATGTTGGCGCAGGATCCGCTCGAAGAAGTGAATTTGGGGGATGAGAACACGAAAAGAATAACCTACATAAGCGGAAAACTTAATCCAGGCCTCAAGCAGGAAGTGATCGAAGTCCTCAAGAGAAACAAAGATTGCTTCGCGTGGGACTATGATGAAATGCCTGGTTTAAAGAGGGAGTTAGTGGAGCACAGACTTCCAATCAAGGATGGCAAGAGGCCCATCAAGCAAACTCCTAGAAGATTCGCACCAGCGGTTCTCACAAAGATCAAAGCTGAGATCGAAAGGTTGTTGCGCTGCAGATTCATCAGAACCACAAGGTATGTCGAATGGTTAGCAAATATAGTGCCTGTTATTAAGAAAAATGGCTCTCTGAGAATTTGCATAGATTTTAGGGATTTAAATACTGCAACCCCTAAAGATGAGTACTCCATGCCTGTGGCAGAAATGTTAATAGACTCTGTTGCAGGATTCGAATATTTAAGTATGTTAGATGGATACTCTGGGTACAATCAGATTTTTATTGTTGAAGAAGATGTTGCCAAGACATCATTTCATTGCCCAGGAGCCTTAGGCACCTACGAATGGGTAGTGATGCCTTTTGGTTTAAAAAATGCTGGGGCAACTTATCAAAGGGCAATGAATTCGATTTTCCATGATTTCATTGAAACTTTTATGCAGGTGTATATTGATGATATAGTTATCAAATCTATATCTGCAAAAACCCATTTGCATCATTTGAGCCAATCATTCGAACGAATGAGAAAACATGGCTTAAAAATGAACCCCCTTAAGTGTGCATTTTTTGTGCAGGCTGGAGATTTCCTTGGCTTTGTGGTTCATAAAAAAGGAATCGAGATCAACCAAAATAAGACCAAAGCCATAATGGAGACGAAAGCACCTACATCAAAAAGGGAGCTGCAATCTTTGCTAGGGAAGATTAACTTTCTCAGAAGGTTTATTTCGAATCTAAGTGGAAGAACCCAAGCTTTCTCTCCGTTGCTTCGGTTGAAGCAAGGCCAACCCTTCGAGTGGAACGAAGCCCATCAGGAGGCATTTGACAAGATAAAAAGATATCTCTCTCAGCCTCCCATCTTGTCTCCACCTTCATGTGGAAAGCCCATGAGATTGTACATATCCGCCTCTGAAGTTAGTATAGGTAGTATGTTAGCACAAGAAGATAACAATGGCATCGAAAGAGCGATATACTATTTAAGTAGGGTATTGAATGATGTAGAGACTAGATATAGCAATATAGAAAAACTATGTCTCTGTTTGTACTTTTCTTGTATGAAACTTAAGTATTATATAAATCCTGTTGATGTTTATGTTTCATCTCATTTCGATGTTATCAAACACATGATTTCGAAACCAATAATGCATAGCAGAGTTGGTAAATGGGCTTTAGCCTTAACAGAATATTCTTTGACTTTCATGCCTTTAAGAGCTGTGAAAGGTCAAGTAATTTCTGATTTCATTGTGGATCATTCACTGGTCGAAAAGACTGTCATGGGTTACATTGAAATGCAACCTTGGAAATTATACTTTGATGGTTCGACCCATAGGGATGGTAGTGGTGTTGGAGTTCTTATAATATCTCCTGAAGGAATTCCAACAAAATTCAAGTATAAGTTAGATGGTCCTCGTTGCTCGAACAACGAAGCTGAGTACGAAGCGCTTATTGTTGGACTTGAAGCTTTGTTGGAATTGGGGGCAACTAGAGTCGAAATTAAAGGAGACTCAGAGTTAGTGGTCAAGCAAATAACAAAGGAGTACAAATGCATAAAGGAAAATCTGATGACATACTTCGTCATAGTTAACAGGCTACTTAGCAAATTCGAATACATGGATATTCAACATATACCAAGAATAGAAAACCAAGAAGCAAATGACTTAGCACAGTTGGCTTCAGGTTATAAAGTTTCTACCAAAAACTTTGAGGATTTGGTCGAATTAAGAGGTAGGATTATGGATACTAGATTCATACCATCAGATCTAGAGAATATAAAATTAGGTTATGCTGATAAACAGGGGTTCGAATTACTAGCCATAGACACCTTATCAGATGCGGATTGGCGAAGTCCACTTGTGAGTTATTTAACAAATCCAACATTGAATGTTGATAGGAAGATAAAATATAGAGCGTTATCATATGTCCTCATGGGAAATGAATTGTTCAAAAAGACCCAGGAAGGCGTATTACTGAAATGCCTAAGAGAAAGTGAGGCATACTTAGCATTGTCAGAAGTCCATAATGGGGCATGTGGGGCACATCAAGCAGGTCATAAAATGAAATGGTTGTTATTTCGATATGGCATGTATTGGCCCAACATGCTCAAAGATTGTATAGACTTTGCTAAAGGGTGTGAAGAATGCCAGAAACATGCAGGGATTCATCATGCTCCTGCAAGTGAGTTACATTCGATCATTAAACCATGGCCCTTTAGAGGATGGGCATTAGATTTAATAGGAGAAATTAATCCTGCTTCGTCTAAAGGACAGAAATATATCTTGGTAGGAATAGATTATTTTACCAAGTGGATCGAAGCAATACCATTAATAGCTGCTGACCAAGAGGCTATTATTGAGTTCATACAGAAACAAATTATCTATAGGTACGGATTGCCAGAGAGCATAACCACAGACCAAGGTTCTGTGTTTACTGGTAGGAAGATGCAAGAATTTGCTCAAGAGATGGGGTTTAGATTACTAACATCAACACCATATTATGCTCAAGCAAATGGTCAGGTCGGAGCAGCCAATAAAGTGATAATAGGGTTAATTAAGAAACATGTTGGTAAAAAGCCAAGGAACTGGCACAAGACTTTGGACCAAATACCATGGGCCTGTAGAACATCTCCTAAAGAAGCTACTAACACCACGCCTTTCCAACTAACATTTGGTCATGATGCATTTCTACCAGTAGAAATTCATCTACAATCAGTTCGAATTCAAAGACAAATCGAGATCCCATCTGCATTATATTGGGAGATGATGATGAATGAGTTAGTTGAGTTAGATGAAGTTAGATTGCATGTATTGGAAATCCTAATGAGACAAAAGGAAAGGGTAGCCAGGGCATATAACAAAAGGGTGAAAGGAAAAGCATTCACTATTAATGACTTAGTCTGGAAAGTCATATTGCCCATGGACAAGAAAAATAAAACATTAGGTAAATGGTCACCTCATTGGGAAGGACCTTTTCGAATAGTAAAGATATTTTCAAAAAATGCATATGAAATCGAAGAGTTGGCTGATGATAAGCGAATCCTAAAGGTTAATGGGAAATATTTAAAGAAATATAAGCCACGCCTGCAGGAGATTCGAATAATAACAACATAATCGAAACATCATAAAGGAATGCCAAAATGGTAATATAGATTGCCAAAATGGCGTTGTTTGGATATTACAGACCAAAATTCAACCAAGATTCAAAACTAATTAAATAAACAGAGATTTAAAAATAGGCATTGTACCTAAATCTATTAAAAGTACTCCGAAAGGACTCAAGCCTTTGTTGAGTGAAGCGCCTTGCTCCTTCAAGGGTAGCTACTTCTCCCTTAAGTTGCTCTGCTGCTTCCATTTCTGCAAGTCCTTTGTTGAGGAGCTCTTCGAACTGATTGCCAGCAGTATTGGTTTCATATGCCAATTGTTGTTGTTAAGCCTCCTTAACCTTTTGTTGGAGCTCTTGAATTTGCTTTTCCCAGAGAAGAATAGACTGAGCTCGAGATTCATAGTCAGTTTTGGTTTGCTTTATATGCATGGCTTGGTCTTCAGCTTCTTTAGAGAGCTTCGAAGCATGCTCATAAGCAGCGTCCATGGCAGTTAGTTTCTCCTGGACCTTTTTAGTAGCAAATTCGTCTTGAAGAAGACACCTAGTCACGTTATCTAACAAAGCTTGAAGATCGAATAATATGGTGCTGACTGGCAAAAAGCAGGTGGCGAGGTTAACTTGCGTAAGTAGCTCCTTCATGGTATAGCAAGCTGTGCTATCCTTCTTGAGCACTTCGAACAAGTCCACATCAAGGATTGTTCTCCTAATTTTGTTAAGAAGTACAACTCTATCATCTGAGGGCAATGGATTGTTAGTCGAACTAGTACCAGCCCTAGCAAGAGGAGTGTCCCTTTGAGCTAGTTTAGCCTTCATATACCCAATTGGGTCATTTCGTCTTAGGAGAGCTAACTCCTCTTCAGTCATTTGAGATTGAGACGATTGAGGAAGTTCCATACGCAAGGGAGTCACATCCATCTCGACTTCCATAGGTTCATTGGTCTGGTCACCATCACCTTCACTTTTTTCTTGTTCATTGCCTTCTTCATCATCAACCAGATCCACCACTTGGATATCATTATTCTCACGGCTATTGACATCTGACTCTGTTCCATCAGTCGAACCATTATGGGCATCTTCTTCCTCGGATCTTTCCTCTGCAGATTCTTCGTTCTCTTGATCAGAATCAGCCTTCTCCTCTTCAGCATGAATGTCCTTTGGGCTCTCTTGAAGGGTTTCGAGAGGAGACATTGGAAGAGAAGTTTCTGGTAAAATCTTTGCAGACTCATTGTTTCCAGTGATTTCAGGTAAACAACCGCTAGTCTTCCAAACTATCGAATAATCTTTCTGACTGTTATTCAATTCCTCTGGTAACTCACAGGATCGACTAGATTGATCCTAGGACTTCTTGGATATTAAGGTTACTCTCACAATCGAACAAATATTCATGGTTGATGTTGTATCGGTGTTTGGCTTATTTCGATTTCTCTCTCTCTAAAGTCTAAAGATGTAATCAAAATGTGTGTGAAAACTAAGTTACACGAATAAATGCTAATTGTAATGCTAATTGTAAAGACATGTAAAACTGCATAAAAGTGAAGTAAATGGCTTCGACTTACAAAACAGTTAATATAAAGGATTTCTGGAGCGTAAAAGTTTGAAATGTGAAGAAAGCGTTTAATGCAAGAAATCTGTAAATGATTTTAAGTAAACATATGCGTTCGAAGGATAAGACTTGAAGGTAAAGGTATGGAAAATATGACAGTTTTCTGAAATATAAAGTGCTCGAAATATAAAGAAAACATTAAAATGTAAAACTTTGAAGAAAAGATTTCGAAGTGAAAAGACTGTAAATAAGAAAACTTGTAAATGTTGTTTGACAAAAGGAATAAAGGAAAGTACTGGAAATGGTAAAAGGTTTTCATTAAATCAGAAATACATGGTGCTATCATACATACATTTCTCTTGCATTCGTTTCCCTTGCCATGTGGTAGTTTGAATGTTATTGAGTATTTTGTATAATAGATATGACACACGAAATCCTAATACTAAGACTTCTATTTATACTAATTCGACCATAACGGTCTTGCTACAGGATTATGCCACGTTTCGAACATGCAAGACAACGCCTCTTTCATCTTTCCACGTGTCCCCAAATGTTCCAACACATAATTTTCAAACTTCGAAAGTCCCGCTTCCATTTGAATTTCAAATGCTTTTGGTGCTTCTCCGTTTCGAATGCTCTTCCCAGATACAGCCTTGTTGTTATTTCGAGATTTCTTTAGATATGTTCCCATAATTGCCACTCGAAGCTCCAAGCTTTGACACATTTATTCGAAACACTGCTTCTGCTACTTCGAAACATGACGCTTTACTTCATTTCGATCAAAACGTTTAATTCATTTGACTTCTAATAACATTATCAAAATCTTCAGCCAACAAATTGCCCCTTTAAAATATGTATTTCGATCCCTCTGAGAAATACCTATTTTAAACACCTACACAAGATTTTGATAGGACTTTCGAATCATCGTAACATTTAATGCATTTTACTCCAGTCATGTCAATCATAGCACCTTTTGGATTCCTTAACCGCCTGGAGCCACTTCACAGCGTGGTGCAGTTACAAATAATGATTATCTTTAAATCACGCCTATTACCCATGTTAACTTTACGCCACCTCTTCATCACACCAACCCATGATCTCCACGTATCAAACCTTTATTCGGTGGATGCTTAAACTTCCCCATTATAAAACATTAACTTAATCTTCTTCTTTTCTTTTCACACTCTAAATCTTTCACACTCTGAATCTTTTATCCTCCTTCTCTCGTAAAACAATCTAAGCTTTCAACATCTTTCAAAAATGTCTTCTTCTACTTCATCCCAACTCAAGAAAGTCTCCAAGAAGAAAGGAAAAACTGCAGGAGCTACCATGGAAAGTAAAATCATCACCATCCAAGGTCAATCTGCTCTTGCTCCTCAGATGATTTCCAAAGAAAAAGAAATGATGTATGCGTCGCAGGTACTCATTCCTACCCACGTTGCTGGTAAGAGGTTAGCTTTAAATGGCCCTCTTACGGTTTTTGAAATATTAAAGGACACCAGGACAATTTTTCCCGTCTGTTATAGCTTCAAACCCTTATTTAACAAAATGGACGCCCCTAGGGCAGTAGAATCTCCTAGTTCAAATACCATAGAAACCCCAACTGTTCCTCCCAAGGACCCCTTTGTTTTGGATTATGTAAAAAGTAATTTTAAGCCATTTCGATCTTGCCCTACTTCTGATATTGCTTATCAAAATTGGTTCACGAAAGTAGAAGCCAAGAAATCCCAGCAATGGGAAGAATTAGGCATCTATAACCTGATTAAGCTATCGAAGCCTGGTTTCACCTACAGCCACCCTCTGCTATTCGCGTCCCTTTATTTCTGGGACAGTACCTATAACACTTTCCATCTCCCAGGTGGAATGATCACCCCAACCTTCTTCGACATAGCGGCCATCACTAGGCTGTCGCCAGTGGGAGAAACTTATATACCCGACAACGAAGAGCACTCAAGCATAATTGACTTCGAAGTCAAGCTAGCCAGTTTTTCCAAATTTATCAGTCATTACCATGCTGAGGGGGACAATGTGTCTGACGTAGAGCACATTGCTTTTTTAACCCTGTGGCTGTCAAGATACGTTTTCTGCAGTAGATCCCTACAGGTAGCTAGTAGGTTCATTCCTCTAGCTAGGGATTTACATGAAAATCGAAAAGTGTGCCTAAGTGAACTACTCTTAGTTGACCTCTATGAAAGCCTGAGGTCAGCTGTTTCGAGCCTCAAATCCCACACCTCCAAAAACATTCTATTGGCTGGCCCCTTTTGGTTACTCCAACTATGGCTAAATGCCATGTTCGAACCTTCCTTATCAACCGCCAACACCATTGATGAGCAAGATTCTGAGATAAGTGATAGGATAGTCGAAGGCACTAGGCTTCGAAGATTAACTCCTAATGATGACAAAGATGACTTCAAAGTTCAATTCTCGAAGTACATCATGATATTCTCCAAAAGGCACAAGTTCGAAGAGAGCATGGCGCCTTTTGCTTCGAGGGCTCATGGACCTTCTTGGTTCACCATGTCTCTCTCAGAAGCTATCAAGAGTAAGGAGATTCAGGATGTATGGAGAGCTTTCTTGCTGCCTAGACTCATTTCTTCAAGAATAATCCCAGCCAAGAACCAAATTTTTCTCTTTGCCTACCAACCAAACTTCGTTTCGAGGCAATTTGGCTTATGCCAACTGATTCCTGAACCTTTGTTTCAAACTGAGAGCGCCATCACTTCTGGACGAACTTTCAAAGCACGGGAAGCCAAAATACAGCAAGAACAATATCAAGGCTTTGCCCAATTTGAGCTGATAACCTTCGAACCTACCCATCTCGCGGCTAAAGGATTTCTGGAGTGGTGGATCAAGTTTTATCAAACTTATATGTTCGATACACTTACAATTCGACAGAAACTAATTGATGCCTTCGATGTGCAGGTACCAGCAAAGAAAGGTATGTTTACTCATGCCAAAGAGATTAAAGCTTTCCAAAATTATTTTGAAACTACTTACGACCCCACGCGCTTGGACTCCACTGTGCATCAAGCAGCTGAGACCTTGAAGGAAAAATTTAAACAAAAAGTTTCTAAGTTAAAACTTCCTTCAGGGCTGTCACCTGAGGATAGGTATAGGTTGGCATTCGAAATGCATCCACCTAAATTTCCCAGATTACCTACCTCAGAATTGGCTCTGGCTTGGTTTCCTCCATATCCATGGTGGTTTACTTGCAAAGAGATGTTCAAATATCTTCAAAGGAAACCAAAGCCATTTGAGACTGTGACATGGGCTCGATACTGGCTTCATGATTTCCCAGGACACCTTCGATACGACCTTTCTGCCATGTCAATTAAATCTGATCAAGGCACAGGTGCGAATGCTTGGGAAAATCCCAAATGTCTTTTATTTTTCATATCTTTAACCTTTGCTTTAATTGTTTCGATTTTCAGCTATCAGGATAAAGACAGCTGCCTCGAAGTCGAAGGAAGGGAGTGCCTCTCAAGCCTCCATCGAAACTACTGACAAGGTGACTCCACCCGAAACAACTACTACTGCTGCAACCACAACAACAACAATAATACCAACAACAACCAATGTTCCAATTCCAACGGTAATCACTTAGCCTTGATGTTTCGAATTCACTCAAGCTTTATGGTTTACATCTAACTTTTCGTTTAAAATTCTTTCAGACCAACAAGCTTCCTCCTACTACTCCCAAGAAGCGGAAATCAAGCACCACTGGGGAAGACCCCAAGGCTGGAGGAAACTTAAATACTGCTTCGAAGAAGAAGCCAAAGAAAGATACTTCTAAAAGCACTGTTCCGACTAGTGTCTCTGGACTCGATTCCAGGGATGCTGCTCCCTCACCCAAATCCAAAAATCCACCTTCGACCTCCAACCCAACGTTGGAACGTATAGCTAGTAACCTCTCTTCTGAGGGTCCACAGATAAATTAAACCTTTAAAAATTGTTTATAATACTAACTTCTTATTACCTTGGTGAATGTTTTTCTTTAACATTCTGCTGTTCCTTGCAGAACATCTTGAATCCAGCTTCCACTATTTCGAACTCACCATCCAGAGCTGCTGCTCCGCTCAACTCCTCTCCTCAAGGAGATTCCAGCAACTTGGTCCAAAATAAAGGTTCCTCCAATATGGCGGTTCTGGCTGGAACTTCTGAACAGCAGGATGATCAAGGTACCTCCATTCCTCTGAAAGAGGTAAATGAAACAATACTCCAAACGTCTGCAGAGGATTTGCAAAGGGCTTCTCTTTAAAAGTCCCCTCTTGAAACTCTTCAAGAGGACCCAAAGGACACTCAAACTGAAGAAGAGAAAGCTGATTCTGGGCAAAGAGCCGAAGAATCTGCAGACGAAGAATCTGAGGAGGAAAATGCCAATGACGAGGAAAATGCCAATGACGGTTCGACTGCTGGGACGGAGTCCAACGTAAATAGCAGCGAAAGGGATGGTATCGAAGTGGTAGACTTGGACGAGGATGAAGAAGACCAAGAGCACGAAACGAATGAAGGGGATGGTAATGCAACCAACGAACCCCTAGAGGTTGAAACAAACGTGGTTCCCCTACGCGTGGAACTCCCTCAATCCTCTCTGTCTCGAATGACTGACGAGGAGCTGGCACTTCTGAGACGAAATGACCCTATTGGGTACATGAATGCGAAGTTGGCTCAGAGGGACGTCCCACTTGCTAGGGCTGGCACAAGTTCGACCAGCTATCCTCTTCCCACAGATGAAAGAATTGTTCTTCTTAAAAAAATTAGGAAAACCATTCTCAATGTGGATATATTCGAAGTGCTTAAGCAAGATAGTACTGCTTGCTATACTATGAAGGAGCTGCTCACAAAGGTCAATCTTTCCACCTGCTCCTTGCCAGTTAGTACTCTCTTGTTCGATCTTCAGAATTTGCTGGACAACGTAACTGGTTACCTTCTCCAAGACGAATCTGCTGCCAAGAAGGTTCAAGAGAAACGCATTGCCATGGATGCCGCTTATGAGCAAGCTTCGAAACTCTCTCAAGAAGCTGAGGATCAAGCTATGCATCTGAAGCAGGCGAAAACTGATTATGAGGCTCGAGATGAGTCCATCCTTCTTTGGGAAAGGCAGATTCTGGAACTTCAACAGAAGGTTAAGGAGGCTAAAGAACAACAACTAGCCTTCGAAACCAACTCTGCTGGTAACCAATTCGAAGAGCTTCTCAACCAGGGGCTTGCGGAAATGGAGACTGCAGAACAACTTAAAGGGGAAGTGGCAACCTTGGAAGGAGCCAGGCGGTTCGCTCAGCAGAAACTTGAATCATTTCGAAGCACCTTTAATCGATTGAAAAATAATTCTTATTTCTAGATTTTGATGTTTATTTGACTATAATTTTGGTTTCTTACATGTAATATTCGAACAACGCCATTTTGGCATTTTATCTTGCCATCTTGGCTTTTTATAATATCTTGTTTACATCGTTACTATTCGAATCTCCCGCAGGCTTGGCTTATATTTCTTTAAATATTTCCCATTAACCTTTGGGACACGTTTATCATCCATGAGTTCTTCGATTTCGTATGCATTGTTTGAGAATACTTTTAATATTCGAAAAGGTCCTTCCCAATGAGGTGACCATTTACCTAACGCTTTATTCTTCTTATCCATAGGCAATATGACTCTCCAAACCAAGTCATTAATAATGAATACTTTTTTCTTCACCCTTTTATTGTATGTTCTGGCCACTCTTTCTTTTTGCCTCATCAAAATTTCCAATGCATGTAATCTAATTTCGTCCAACTCAACTAATTCATTCATCATCATTTCCCAATATAATGCAGTTGGGATTTCGTTTTGTCTCTGAATTCGAACTGATTGCAGATGAATTTCTACTGGTAACACTGCATCATGACCAAATGTAAGTTGGAAAGGCGTAGTGTTAATAGCTTCCTTAGGAGATGTTCTACAAGCCCATAATATTTGGTCCAGAGTTTTGTGCCAGTTTCTTGGCTTCTTGCCAATATGCTTCTTGATTAATCCTATTATTACTTTATTTGCTGCTTCGACTTGTCCGTTTGCTTGAGCATAATATGGCGTTGATGTTAGCAATCTAAACCCCATTTCTTGGGCAAACCCTTGCATCTTTCTCCCAGTAAATACAGAGCCTTGGTCTGTAGTTATGCTCTCTGGCAATCCGAACCTATAGATAATGTGCTTTTGTATAAATTCAATAATAGCCTCTTGATCAGCAACTACCAGTGGTATAGCTTCGATCCATTTGGTAAAATAATCTATTCCCACCAAGATATATTTCTGTCCTTTGGACGAAGCAGGATTTATTTCTCCTATCAAATCTAATGCCCATCCTCTAAATGGTCATGGTTTGATGATCGAATGCAACTCACTTGCAGGGGCATGTTGAATTCCTGCATGTTTCTGACATTCTTCATATCCTTTAGCAAAGTCTATGCAATCTTTGAGCATGCTAGGCCAATACAAGCCGTATCGAAACAACAACCATTTCATCTTATGGCCTGCTTGATGTGCCCCACATGCCCCATTGTGGAATTCAGACAATGCTAAGTATGCCTCACTTTCTCCTAGGCATTTCAATAAAATACCCTCTTGGGTCTTTTTAAACAATTCGTTCCCCATGAGGAGATATGACAATGCTCTATATTTTGTTTTTCTATCCACCTTTAAAGTTGGGTCTGCTAAATAACTCTTCAATGGACTTCGCCAATCTGCATCTGACAAAGCATTTATGGCTAATATTTCGAATCCCTGTTTCTCAGCATATCCCAATCTCATACTTTCCAGATCCGATGGTGTGAATCTAGTAGCCATAACTCTTCCCCTTAATTCGACCAAATCCTTGAAGTTCTTGGTAGACACTTTATAACCTGAAGCCAACTGCGCTAAGTCATTTGCTTCTTGGTTCTCTATTCTTGGTATGTGTTGAATATCCATGTATTCAAATTTCCTCAATAGCCTATTGACTATGACGAAGTATACCATTAAATTTTCCTTTATGCACTTGTATTCCTTTGTGATTTGTTTGACCACTAATTCAGAGTCTCCTTTAATTTCGACTCTGGTTGCCCCCAATTCCAACAAAGCTTCAAGTCCAACAATGAGCGCTTCATACTCAGCTTCGTTGTTTGAACAACGAGGACCATCTAATTTATACTTGAATTTTGTTGGAATTCCTTCAGGAGAAATCAGAAGGACTCCAACACCACTTCCTTTCCTGTGGGTTGAACCATCAAAGTACAATTTCCAAGGTTGCATTTCGATGTAACTCATGACCGTCTGCTCAACCAACGAATGGTCCACAATGAAGTCAGAAATTACTTGACCTTTCATAGCTTTTAAAGGCATGAAAGTCAACGAATATTCTGTTAAGGCTAAAGCCCACTTGCCAACTCTGCTATGCATTATTGGTTTTGAAAGCATATGTTTAATGACATCGAAATGAGATGAAACATAAACATCAACAGGTTTTATATAATACTTGAGTTTCATACAAGAGAAATACAAACAGAGACATAAATTTTCTAGATTGATATATCTGGTCTCTGCATCATTTAGCACTCTACTTAAATAGTATATGGCTCTTTCGACGCCATTGCTATCCTCTTGTGCTAGCATACTACCTATACTAACTTCAGAGGCAGATATGTACAATCTCATGGGCTTCCCCCATGAAGGTGGAGACAAAATAGGAGGCTGAGAAAGGTATTCTTTTATTCTGTCAAACGCCTCCTGGTGAGCTTCGTTCCATTCGAAGGCTTGACCTTGCTTTAGACGAAGTAACGGAGAGAAAGCTTGGGTTCTGCCACTTAGGTTCGAGATGAATCTCCTGAGGAAGTTAATTTTTCCTAGCAGAGATTGCAACTCCTTTTTTGACGCAGGTGCTTTCGTCTCCATTATGGCTTTGGTTTTGTTCTGGTTGATTTCGATTCCTTTCTTGTGAACCACAAAACCAAGAAAATCTCCAGCCTGCATAAAAAATGCACATTTAAGGGGGTTCATCTTTAAGCCATGTTTTCTCATTCGCTCGAATGATTGGCTTAAATGATGCAAATGTGTTTCTGCAGATATAGATTTGATGACTATATCGTCAATATACACCTGCATGAAGGTTTCAATGAAATCATGAAAAATTGAATTCATTGCCCTTTGATAAGTTGCCCCAGCATTCTTTAAACCAAAAGGCATCACCACCCATTCGTAGGTGCCTAGGGCTCCTGGGCAACGAAATGCTGTCTTTGCAACATCTTCTTCAGCAATGAAAATCTGGTTATACCCAGAGTGTCCATCTAACATACTCAAGTATTCGAACCCTGCAGCAGAATCTACTAGCATTTCTGCCACGTGCATGGAATATTCATCTTTAGGGGTTGCAGTGTTTAAATCCCTAAAATCTATGCAGATTCTTAAAGAACCATTTTTCTTAATAACGGGTACTATGTTTGCTAACCATTCGACGTACCTTGTTGTTCTGATGAATTTGCAACGCAGCAACCTTTCGATTTCAGCTTTAATTTTTGTGAGAACCGCTGGTGCGAATCTTCTGGGAGTTTGTTTGATGGGCCTCTTGCCATCTTTGATTGGCAGTCTGTGTTCGACCAACTCCCTCTTTAAACCAGGCATCTCGTCATAATCCCATGCGAAGCAATCTTTGTTTTCCTTAAGGACTTCGATCACTTTCTTCTTGAGGCCTGGGCTAAGTTTAGCACTTATGTAGGTTACTCTTTTCGTTTTTTCATCCCCTAAGTTGACTTCTTCGAGTGGATCCTGTGCCAACATTTTGGCACCTGAGTTTATGGGGTCCCTTTCGAAGCCTAAGGGTTCTTTATCATAGATGGCATCCAACCTTTGATCCATCTCAAACTCTTTGAAGGGTGAGCATTTCGAGCCATCCCCACTTACTTCGTTCGTCTTTATAGTTGATTTATTTATTTCAGCCTCTAAGGCCGCTTTTGATTCGTTCTCAGCCATATAGGCCAAAATCCTTTCGAAAAAGGTAGACTCAGTCATGGCTAAGGTTGTCGAAGTCCCAGCCTGCTGGCCGTTTTTGTATAGTGCTTTCGACTCCCTCTTCTTCACTGATTATTGTTCTATCCCAGTAAAGGCCATCACGACGAAGGGTCATGTAGTAGTGGGCGTTTCTAGTTTCATTAATCTCATCATTTGGAACACATGGAGCAATCTTTGCCAGATTTTTATCATAATCCCTTTTGTCAACTAAATTGACAGTTGACATAAAGTAACTCTGGTCTGCTTCGATGTTTTCCACGATTCCATCATCTCTCCACAGAACTAGTCGCTGATGCATTGACGAAGGAACTGCCCCCACGCCATGGATCCACTCTCTTCCCAGCAGTAGGTTATAGTTGGCTTTGGCTTCGATCACCATAAACACGGTGGGCCTACAGCTTGAGCCTATTGTCAATTCCAACTGGACCACCCCCAGTGTTTTGCCCACTTTTCCTTCATAATTGGACAGAACCATATTATGGGGCTTGATGTCTCCTTCGCGGATCTCTGGATCTCTAATCTTTTTAGCATGAAATGGGGTATCAAATTGACTGCAGCACCCCCATCCACTAGAACTTTGTTCACACCATGGACACCAACTTTCGCCCGAATGAAAAGTGGCTTGAGATGGTTCTTCATTGCAGGTTCTGGACGTTCGAAGAACGCATTTTGTTCCTCAACAGCTCCATTGTCCATCACGTAGTAGCACACGGGCCTATGTTTCATCAAATCTGTGGTGTCTTCCTCCTCATATTCGTTGATTTCGGTTTCCTGCCCAAATTCGCAGGGAAGCACAGACACCACGTTACAGTTCAAGTTGAATGAAGACTCCCCCTCCGATTTGAAGTTATCTGTTATCATATCTTCGTCCTCTTCCGGGCCTGGAGTGTATTCCTTTGGTTCATCGCGTTGTTCTTCAGAGAAGAGCCTCCTATTGACTGGAGGTTTGTATTCAGTTTGATTTTTTGGTTTGTTGGTGCTAGATTCACCTTGGTTTTTCGTTGAAGTAACCCCTTTGTTTGCCACAGCTTATCTCTCAGCCTTTCGAATCCTTTGCTGTCTGCGCCACTGGGATCTTGACATGGGGTTCCTCCCTTTGTAATTTTCTAATCTCACTTCCTCCTTTTTTGCTGTGTTGAATTGCCTCCTGTATGTCACAGCATGGCGTGCATTTCGTTCAGCGTTTCTCCATCTATCTTTGCCTTTGTCATTTCTGACCTGTAACCATCTATCGGTTGGCACTTCAGCAGGGAGTTTGAAAGTCACTCTTCGAGCAGCCTTGGGGTGAGGGCTATCAGGCCTTCGCTGTTTGTGTCTGCTGTCGAAACGTGGGCCCATCTGGGCAGTTTCTTGATGGTTCCAGCAAGGAGCAAAGGGGATCGTTTCGAAGGCCCTGGCCATGCTTTGGTCATACACAGCAGAACAACTTGGGCAAATCAAGCACTTGGTTGCCCCTTTGTAGCAGCGAAACACAAACTCCAGCAAACTTTCCCCAGCCTTGGGATAACACCTAAAAAGCTGGTTATCCTGGCGCCAATTGTTGCCAGTTCGAGCCCTCTGTACCCTTTCGAAATTCGCAGCAATTCTTTGATTGCAGAGGATGCTGCACCTAGGGCACAATATCATGCATGAATCTCCTTTGTGGCATGTCATGAGATAATCTTTGAGACTAGCATCTCCAGTGTGATTATCCCCCATTCTATACTTTTCTTTTTCTAAGTATTTTTCCACTTCCTCCATCTCAGAGCGAGGTCTTTCCATATCCACCATATTTATTTCCACATCCCCCTCTTTAGCTTCATCATCACCCCATCCTGTGGGCTTTATATCCTCAATCTGAACCTTCGAACTCTCTGGGGCAGAATATTTGACCAAATAGTCAAATTTTCCACTGGGTTCCCCTAGAGTGTCCCATATTTCCTTCTGAGGGGAAATTGGCTGCGTGATTTGGACTTTCTCCAATTCCAGCCTCAAGCCTTCAGTGACTTGTGTTAATCCTTGGTTTTGATTTCCCTGGCCTTCAGTAGCCTGGGTTTCTCTTGCAACAGCTACGGGTGCAGCAATCGAAGTCTCTGGCGTATTCTGGATGTCTTCAGTGACCTCCTCGCTGACTTCGACCATCACCCAGTTTTCAACTCCAGTACCCTTCTCTCCTGTTAGGGCGTCGCTTTGATCAGTTTCCACCATGTTGACCTCTCCAATGCATGCAGGCTCGGAGTAGTTGGTGTCTGCGACATCCAAGGGATCTTCGTCCACTTTCATCTTCGCCTTATCAGCAAATTTTAGTCTGCCATCTTTGATCGCGTTTTGAATCAGGTCCCTGAAAAGAAAACATTGTGAGGTTTTGTGGCCTAGGAAACTATGATATTTGCAAAATCCCCTCTTCTTTCTCTGATCCAAAGGAGGTATTTTGACATTTGATGGCACAATTAGTTGGCCATCTTTGACAAGTAAGTCAAAAATCTCGTCACACTTAGTGACATCGAAGGTATAAACCTTCTTTGGAAATTTGTCACTTTTTTCATTTTCAACAATATCTTTCCCTTTTGTGGGAACTAACAATTTGCAGGAATAAGGCGGGGCTTATTTTAATTCAGCGAGGTCGATTTCGACCTCTTCGAATTTAAATTCAGGATATTCTTCTGCTTCCTCAGTCCCAACATAGGAAATCCTTTCTTTCTTGCTATTCTTAAAGACTCTGGCTTTTTCGGCCTTTAGTCTTTCGACCTGTCGAACCCTATCGGCTAACTGAGCCATGTCCCTCAAATACTGAGTGTCCAATTTCTTTCGAATAGAATAATCCAAGCCACCAGCGGCCATTTCGACTAACTCATGTTCAGGCACTACTATGTAACATCTGGATTTCAAAAGCCTAAATCTATTCAAATAATCATCTATGGGTTCGGTGAACTTTCTCTTAACACTGGCCAGTTCCTTAAAACTTATTTTCGACTGCCCCATGTAAAATTGTTCATGGAATAATCTCTCTAAGAGAGCCCAAGTGTCAATAGACCCAGGAGGCAAAGTGGTAAACCATGTGAAGGCGTTTTTTGTCAAGGAACTTGGGAAGTATTTGATCCTGAGATCTTCATTATTGGCTATATCTCCCGCTTCGGTTAGATATCTCGCTATGTGTTCGACTGTTGACTCATTGGTATCCCCAGCGAACTTTGTAAATTTAGGGACTTTATATCCCCTTGGTAAATCAGTATGCATTATGCAATCCAATATAGGAGAAGCGTAATTTGGCCTCCTCATTCCTGTGTTGAGGCCATTCTGGGCCATGACCCTCTCTATCATGGTGGTTAGGTTGTTTTCTGCCAAGATGTTATCGTTTCGAATTCTATGAACGATGGCATCGGCATCTTGATTTCGACCAACCAAAACAACTCCCCTAGGTTGTTCTTCTCGAAACTCTGGGGCTTCTAACCTTTCGACCCTTGCCCCTGGTTCCATAATTTCCCTTTGTGGGCCCGGGATTATTGGGGCTTCTAACCTTGGTGCCCTGGCCCCTAAGTTAACTTCTTCTCTGGGTGGTCTATAAATTGGGTCGTTAGCAATTTGTTCTATAACAGGCGTGTTTGTTCAAAATCCCGCCTGATTCTGCCTACGCCTTTCTGGGGGAGCGAAGAAATCTGCTATTCGACTCATATTGTCAGCGTTTTCCCTGTTTGTCACAGTCACATTTTGCACTATTGGGGAAAATATCTCCTGCATGGTTTGTGCTAACACCCCTATCATATTATGGTTACTGTCATCCATCAATTGCCTAAAATCCAACTGGTTGTCTGTGGTTAGGATAGGCATTATGCTATAACCCACTGACCCTTGGTTATTTGTCATAAACTGATTCGCCCCAGACCCTAGTTGTGGAGATGAATTCGATGTGGAATTGTGTAAACCTGCCATAAAAGATGTTGGCATTCCATAAGAGGAATTTCTGGTTCTATTCCCATCGAAACCGGGTGGTCTAGTTAATGGGGTGGCGAAATGGGATTGTGTCCCTGATGGTGGAACGAATCCCCCAGGGTAACCAATAGTTCCAGTATTTCCTAAGATCGAACTATTAGTTGATATGCCACTTACTCTATTGGTGACTATGTTACTGGTCGAAGATGCAACAGACTGTGCATTCGAAGGGATTACATTAGATGTTCCGATCGAAGTGGACGCGTTAGTGCCTGTTGCATGTGGGCCACTTTGGTCCCCTTGTTGATTGTCTGAATTAAACATTTTGTCCAAACGTTTTCTTCTGGATAAAGGTTGGTTGCTGTTGGTTATCTTACCACTTCTCAGGTTCATAAAACAGCAAACTTATTAGGTTCCAACGTTTTTCGTAATGGTTAGGTCTCAACAATCCTTAATTCTGATATCCAATTATTGGTCCCACCAGGTGTGCCAATTTGTTTCCAGTGATTTCTGGTAAACAACCGCTAGTCTTCCAAACTATCGAATAATCTTTCTGACTGTTATTCAATTCCTCTGGTAACTCACAGGATCGACTAGATTGATCCTAGGACTCCTTGGATATTAAGGTTACTCTCACAATCGAACAGATATTCATGGTTGATGTTGTATCGGTGTTTGGCTTATTCCAATTTCTCTCTCTCTAAAGTCTAAAGATGTAATCAAAATGTGTGTGAAAACTAAGTTACACGAATAAATGCTAATTGTAATGCTAATTGTAAAGACATGTAAAACTGCATAAAAGTGAAGTAAATGGCTTCGACTTACAAAACAGTTAATATAAAGGATTTCTGGAGCGTAAAAGTTTGAAATGTGAAGAAAGCGTTTAATGCAAGAAATCTGTAAATGATTTTAAGTAAACATATGCGTTCGAAGGATAAGACTTGAAGGTAAAGGTATGGAAAATATGACAGTTTTCTGAAATATAAAGTGCTCGAAATATAAAGAAAACATTAAAATGTAAAACTTTGAAGAAAAGATTTCGAAGTGAAAAGACTGTAAATAAGAAAACTTGTAAATGTTGTTTGACAAAAGGAATAAAGGAAAGTACTGGAAATGGTAAAAGGTTTTCATTAAATCAGAAATACATGGTGCTATCATACATACATTTCTCTTGCATTCGTTTCCCTTGCCATGTGGTAGTTTGAATGTTATTGAGTATTTTGTATAATAGATATGACACACGAAATCCTAATACTAAGACTTCTATTTATACTAATTCGACCATAACGGTCTTGCTACAGGATTATGCCACGTTTCGAACATGCAAGACAACGCCTCTTTCATCTTTCCACGTGTCCCCAAATGTTCCAACACATAATTTTCAAACTTCGAAAGTCCCGCTTCCATTTGAATTTCAAATGCTTTTGGTGCTTCTCCGTTTCGAATGCTCTTCCCAGATACAGCCTTGTTGTTATTTCGAGATTTCTTTAGATATGTTCCCATAATTGCCACTCGAAGCTCCAAGCTTTGACACATTTATTCGAAACACTGCTTCTGCTACTTCGAAACATGACACTTTACTTCATTTCGATCAAAACGTTTAATTCATTTGACTTCTAATAACATTATCAAAATCTTCAGCCAACACTCATGAGGCGTTGCTTCGTTCGTTTCTTTCAAAGGAGGAGAAGTGCCTTGGTCATCTTGTTGCTCTAAAGCCCCAGTCGGAACCGCCATGTTGGAGGATCCTTTGTTTTGCACCAGGTTACTGGAGTCCCCATGAGGAGAAGAGTTGATGGGAGCATCAGTCTTTGATGGAGAAGTCGAAGTAGTAAGAGTTGGGTTCGAAATGTCCTACAAAGACAAAGAATATTAAGAGCATGCACCAAGGTAATGAATAACTATTTTTGTTAAAGATTCGAGTTCAATTTACCTGTGGATTCGAGTCCCCATTGATTTGGTAAGTAACCCTATCTTTGGATGTAAACGGGATGGGCGTGGGTCATCATGTAACCATGATTAGAAATATTGCAAGGTATCTTAACATTCTCTTTTAGGGACTAAGATCATTTGATAAGCAACATAGATAGCGTCATCGACGGACTATGATCTTATATTTTGCTTGTTTTTGCTAAGATACCTCACATGTGTAATATGGACATTTTGTAAGGCAACCAAGTGGATTTTACCCTAAGGGTGCTTGTGTGCAAGTGTATTGTTTTTCATGCTTGATTTTGTCTTTGATTAGAGTTTTCTAATTGATTGGTTTTAGTCTTTCCATACAAACTCTAATTACTAGCATTTGTATATAAAGCGATAAATTGCGGAATTTAAAATTACTACGTGTTGTACCCCAAAATTTTCCCTCCCATAACCTTCAAAGTTTTGCCAAGCATCACCTCAAATGGTTCAAAGTTTACTCAAGGGCTACACAGCCAAGTACCCTCCTAAGCCAGTCAAATTAGGGTTTTGGTTCTTGCAAGGAAGTTGAGGTTTTCAAGGGCTCAATCAAGTCTCATATGCTCATATACATTGTCAAGCACCTACATGTCAAGTTTCAAGTCTCACAAGGTCAAGTTGCACAGTCAAAAACCCTAATTGCCTCACAGTCAACTGTAGGGGCAAAATGGTCATTTGGCAGTCAAAAGTCAAAATTTTTGGTCAACATCTTATTTTGAAGCCACAATCATCATTTGGTCAAGTCTTGATCATGATTTCACAAGAATGGCTCAAAAATCATCAAGATGCAAAAGTTTCTATTTTTGGACAGCTGAAAAGTCAACTGTAACTTGACCAAGGCATAACTTTTTCATGGTTCATCAGAAAAATCCCATCCAATGCTCATCTTGAAGGGGAAGACATTTCCTACAACTCATCTTCACATTCCAAGTCCAAGAAATGCTCTCACAAAAAGTTATCAATTTCAACATTATAGGTCATTTTCAAAAGTCAACAAAAAGGCACTTTAAGTCAAAGACCATAACTTGAGATTGGTAAATTCAAATGACATGGGACTAAAGGCATTGGTTAGAGGACTTCAAGACCTTTCCAAAATGTCCAAGAACATGTTCATATGATCAAAATTGAGCAAGATATGCATTGGAGAAGTTGGGAAATTTTTGTGAAATGGCCAAAGTCAACTATCCTTGAAACTTCATTTTTGACAAAAAGGGCCCACTTTTTCCACTTGGTTCAGCTTTGCCATGCCTCCCACGTGTCCCATGATTTATTTCAAGATTAAAAATTAATTTTTCTATTTTTATTTAATTTTATTTGATTTAATTCATTTTAAATCTTTAAAATTCAAATAAAAATCAAAAAAATTAATTAGGGGATATTTTGTGGCTTGAATTGCTTTGATGCATCATGAAACACATTCCAAATTCGTGTACAGCCTATTTCAAGCATGGAATTCAAAAATGGAACAAAAATGGCAAGTTGTTCAATGGTGGTTATGGAGAAAATCAAAACTTCATTACAAGGCTTTAAGGTCCATTATATTGATTGATTCTCATTGCTAAACATATATGCAAGCCTTCCATACATGATACACGACCTAGAAAAACTCAAAAACGGCCAAACCAATTTCAAAACTTCAAGAGAAAAGTGACAAACTGAAAACCATTTTTCAGCACAATTCAATCTTTCCTTCTGATCCAAACACGTTCCTTACATCCCCAGGAACGATTTGCAATCATTAACAAGTCAAAAACCTCAAAGAATCGCTCATCACGCCCCCACGGTTTGTCCATTATTTTGAGAATCGAAACTCCATTTTTACGCCTCATTAATTCATTTTGATCATTGTTATGCATTACTGACATCGTTACGAAGCTTTCTGTATATTTTAATTTGATTATAAGGCTCTAAAACGAAAGTCACCATTGTTAAGTTCCAGGTTTTTCAAAGCTTTGGAATTGGGGTTTTTTACATAGTGTAAAATTAAACCTCAAGACTTACATGGCCAAAATCAGCGTGACAAGACGAAGCTAAAGCACACCTCGCGCCCTTTTTATATACAACGAGCGTCTAATCGCTATTTTTAAAATGCTTGCATTTTGTGGGGGTTTAAAACCCCCGCTATGTGTTTTTTATTTTACAGGAAATGGAGAAGATGACTGCGTGCCTTCATGTGAGTGGTGGATTTGAATATAGCGCGCTCTTTTCTTTTTGGTTCAGTATATAGCGCGTTTATTTTATATTATGTTTTCTTCTTATTATTATAACAAATATGCATAGGTGGTGCAGTGGTTGGCAACACGCTTGGTATTCACTGGGACCTGGGTTCGATTCCCAGGTCCCCCAATTTCCTTGTTTCAATTTTTTCCAGGGTAATCACGTGTAGGCTCTCAAACAGCTTCCACCATAGACCTCACATCCCAGCCTTCCAAGTGTCCATCAGTGCAAATCCAGTGGCCAAAGCATGAGGACCATGGTGCTCTAGAGTCAACATGGGCGTAGGCAACCAGAAAGAGTCAACATGGCTGAAAGCTTCAATGGGCCTCAAATTCCACATACACCCTTCCATTCTGGCCCATACCCCCTTCCCTTGGTTTATTCTTTTCTTTTCCCTTTTTATATTTTCTAATTTAATTTTTAACCTTTTTTAATTATCTTTATTATTAACAATTAACTTAATTAATATTTTCATAAAAAATCCAAAAAAGAACTAACATTATTATTATTATTATTTTATTTTTGTAAATAAATATTAAATAATTGAATTAGCTTTAATTAGGCAATTTTAACTTTTTTGAATAACTAAAATAATTTAGAATTAGGTTAACTTAGAATTTTAATTCTTTTATTTTATTTCATAAAAACATAAAAAACACAAAAAAATATTTTCTTTTAATAAATTAATTAATTAGATTAGGTTTATTTAATTAATTGCATTTAATTCAAAAAAGACAAAAAAAATTCAATTTCTTTTCTTAAAAGGGTCAAAACCCTTAGAACGTTCCCGATTAATTTTTTATTCGCGCGCATTTACTTTATTTTGATTATTATGTAATTGCTTTCAAGAATGTAATAGTAAATAGGTTTACCGCTTTATTTTAATTTTTCGTACTTATTTACCAAAACGGGTCTTTGTACTTTTGGCGATGTATAGACCCGTGCCTTGTAATAGCGTAGAATTTATGTTTCCGCACTTTACTTTCCGCACCCCCTAACTGTTAAATGCATGAAAGAATGTATGTAAATAAAATCAACTCGTAGCTCACAAATAACATGTACAAAAACATTAACTGAAAAACAATACACAAAGCACATGCCACTCCTAGGGTACGCTTCACTCGTTGCCTCGAAAAGTGGTCATCAAGTATAGGACGTCTTAGAGGTCACCCTTTGTCTAAAGATCCAGTTGCCTCAAAACGGTTGCCTCGGATCAAAGGATCTAGGACGTTAGGGTTACTTCTAAGTTATCCTATCGTTGCTTTGGTGACCACACTATCCCGATAATCAAATTGACCCGAACACCTCCAACGATGGTGCTACCTACCTCTCAATGGTGGGATAGCACTACCTAAAGGACTCTTACACAACTTAATTCCTTAGGGTAGGTAGATGACTTATGGGTACTTTCTCTTTTCAAAACAAACAAAATACTTTTCACACCTTACACTTTCTAAAAGTTTTCAAACAAAACACTTCATACACTCTTGAGGACTGATACAAGAGTTACTTAGAAGTTTTTCAAACGAACTTTTTCAAAACCCACACACACTTAAAAAGCAAACATTTTTTGAAAACATAAGAGCAAGTACCTAAGAGCCCATGGATAACCATGGATAGAAAGGGTGCTAACACCTTCCCTTTCTATAATCTACCTCCCGAACCGAGAAACATCTCAAATAAGGAATTTTGCTGTGCTTTTGTCCTTTCCATGTTGGAGAATATAAAAGACGGTGGCGACTCTTGCTTACCGCGACATTTCGCGAAACCAGCTAAAAAACAGTCAGTTCTATTTCCACCGATCACACTACGCTATTACAATACTTGTGGGATGGGGTGTACAAATTACAAATGGAGATTGCAAAAAAATAAAGCCTAATTATCTATTACAACCATATTTAATTTGGATAAATAATGTACAAGAATGAATAAATATACAAGAATATAAAATGGAAAGAAAATGGACTTTTATTTTGGATTTTTTAGGAAAAGAGGGGGTTTTGTTTTAACCTAATTAACTAAAAGAAAAATAATTAAGTAAATTAATAAAAGTTACAACCTAAATTTACTAGGAAAAGAATTCAAATAAAATCCTAATCTATTAATTGATTAAAAAGAAATTAAGTTTATAAGAAGAATATTTTTTGGTATTTTTATCTTAAAAATAATTTATAGTATTATAAAATAGTTTTGGTCTTTTTTGGTTTTAAGAGTGCATTTTTTAATTGTGAAAGAAATAAACTAAAACCCTAGTTTTTAATTAAATTTACAAATCAATTAGGAAAATAAATAAAGTATGATTAAATAAAATATTTTTTTGTGTAAAAAAATAAATAAATTATATCAAAATATACATCTAATGTTTTTATATTTTTCTGATTTTTTTTAGTATTAGATAAAATATTTAAGAAAACAAATAAATAAAAATAAGAAAAAGAAAATAAAAATGGGCCAGGGTGTGAATAGCCAGCAAGGGGGTTAGAAGTGAAAAAAACATAAGGCCTAAGGATGAGGCCCAACGCTGCCAAAAAAAGTCAGAATGTATGAAAAATATGAAAAAATCCAAAAGGGTACCACTGGGGCTCGAACCCAGGTTCCTATAGTCACAGGCGCGCGCTTCTACCACTGGGGGTGGCTATACATCCGTTTATTAATATCAAACCATAAATATATATGGTAAATACGTTCCTGAGGCCAACTTCATCTTTAACCTCACGCCCAGCCAGAACCTCTGTATCTTATTCAATTCTCAACAAAAATAAAAAATGTAAACAGGAAACTTGTGGCAAATTTCCTCACGATTTCAGAAATGCAAAGCAATAAAATTATAGATCAAAGACAAGCATGAATTTTAATGGCCCTAATCTGAATCCTAAAAATTTCAGAAACTTCAATCTTAAAATTCTCTAAGCTCAAGCAATATAAATGAAAACTATGGACATGGTTAGCTTTAGGGCAGTGAGATCTACATTTTTCATTCACAAACAAACCATTAATGATGCTTGTATGAAGAGTTCAAAAGTCAGAAAACTTACCTTGCAAGAGGGTATCGTGTTTGGAGTTTGAGTAGCTTTTAGTGAGTTCTAATGATTGGATTGGCTTCCTTAAGTTCCCAGGAAGCTAATGTGATGCTTAGCTTGAGCTGAAAGTGCCTGAGGAGTTCTGGATAAGTCAAGGTGCAATGTGCCGTTTTTGAAAATGGTGGATGATGGAGGTGTTACAGTGGTGTTGCAGGTGTTGGAATTGTATGTATATGTTATTTAGAAGCTTTTGAAAGTAAAAGGCCAAGAAACGCACGAGCAAATTTGGAGGTTGGATTCAAAACTTAGAAATGGCAAGTTTTGAGGTGTTTTTGGTGATTCTGTGTTCTTGGTGTTTTCAGGGGCCAAGCATGCGTGGGATTTGTGGCAAATAACTTGTGTATGTATAAGCAAAAGGTCTTGAGTGCTTTGGAGAGTCAGAAGTACAAGTTACAAGCTAATTGCTAAAGTGGGAAAACAAGTTTCAAGAGGAAGTACAAGCATGGGCTGAGTGATTGTAAGTGTCTAAACAAGTTTCTCTTGAATTATGGGACTTGTATGATCAGAAGAAAGCAATTGCAAGGCTCAAGAACAAGTTTTGTACAAAAAGCTACTTTATCAAAATGGCATTGTGCACTTTCTTCCCAAAATGGATATAAAGCATGGCCTTGCATTGAATGCTTAAATTGAGACCTCTAACAGCTGTGCAAGCAATTAATTATGGAGTGCCTAACAAGTTTGAGGCCTACAAAGTAGAGGTTATGCAGCATAAGTTTGAATTTTGAAACTTGTTCATCACAAAATGACTTGTAATTCAAGTGTGAAAATCCTAACTTCATCTCTTCGATTCTCCATACTCAAAAATGATCTCAAGGAGTTCTTGGACATTTTGAAAAGCTTGTAATGTGTTATACAACCCCTCTTTGAATCAATTTTGAAAATTCCCCTTGGAACTATATGAAAAAGTTCCATGAAGTTAGGTCAAAATCCGGACCAAATTAGGGCAAAAATTTCACTAAGTGTTTTGTTTCATGACCATGTATTCTTAAAATTATAACTTGAGATCCAAGCACTTTTGGAAGGAGTTGTGTAAATCAAAGTTGTATATTTCATGGACTTTCATGTTGAAAGTTTCTTTTGAATCATCTTGCATCATGATGAAAAATTTGCTCAAAGTTGTGAAAAAATAAGAAATTTTCAACACTTAGAAAAATTTCTAAGTTTAGAAATTTTAACTTTTCAAAATGAAAATTTGAATTTTTGATTTCTTGATGAATAAGTTTCATATCTTGACATGCTTTGATGAATTGTGATCTTTGACATTTGATTTTGACCAAAAAGTCAATGTTTGACTTTTCAGTATACAGTTGACTTTTGATCAGTTGACTGAAAATTCATTTGTCAACCCATTGGCCTTGAGCAATGTTTTGAACCATGTCATTAGGTTAAAATGATGCAATTGGAATCTTGAGATAATTAATTAAACCAATTGATCATTTTCTAGGTCAAAAATCAGAAATTATCCTTTCCCAATCAAAACCCTAATTTTGACCATTTTGCCCTTTTAAGGATTTGATCAAATTTCTTGAGGAATTGTGGTCCAAACTTGATTAAATGATACATATGAGTTTAAAATGTTGATGTGGATAAAAAATTATGAAGTTTCACTGTAAATTGGCCACAGTTGACTTTTTCCCCAATACAGTTGATTTTTAGGTCAACTGCTCAATTGACTGAGCAAAACTGTGATCCAAAGCTTGAAACTTGGCATGAGTAATCTTGAGGGTCCATAATGATCCATGAAAGTCATATGGGGAATTGGAAGTTCAAATATCCTTGTGCAATCTCAAACCCTAATTTTGGTCATCAATGCTTAAGGAGGTGTCTTGAGCTGATCAGCCCTAGTGTAGCCTTGAGCCAAAGGAGATCTTGTGAGAAAATTCTTGATAAATGAGAGGGAAAATTTTGGGGTACAACCTCAAGATATTTGGGATCTTGTGAAGGAAGGAGTAATTCCACTTGCAAAAGACGTGACAGATGAACAAGAAGCTACACACAAAGAATTGAAGAAGAAGGAGAAATATAAAGCTCTATTTATAATTAATTAATATGTTAGTCCATATGATTTCGAAAAGTTGAGTGACGTTGAATCAACGAAAGTAGCATTGGATTCTGGAAAAATCGTTTGGAGGCGTTGAGAAAGTGAAATAGGTGAGGTTACAAACCCACAAAAGAATGTATGACTTTCTTCAGATGGAAGAAAGTGAAAGTATAATTGATTTCTTCACTAGGGTTATGAAATTGGTGAATCAAATCAAGGTAAGTGGAGAAACGCTGACATCAAGAACAATTATTGCAAAGATCTTGAGGTTATTGGTTGCAAAGTTCAACCATGTGATAGTAGCCATAGAAGAGTTAAAATATTTGTCAACATTGACAAAGGAAGATCTTCAAGGGACGCTTGAATCTCATGAACATAGAATGATTGAAAGAGATACAGGAAAGTCGGTGAGTGGTGTGGCTCTGCAAGCATAATCAACAAAATAAATGAAAGACAAAGGAAAATGGTTCGACAATAAAGGTAGAGGAGGTTATAACAATTCGACTGGAAGGGAAAACCAACAAGTAAGAAATTCATCGAATCAAAGAAGAGCCCAATATCAAAGCTACCATATAGGTGGTGTTGCGGGAACTACTATAAAATATATCTTTGGTGAAACAATATTACTTCGGATGCATAGTTAACCGTAGTAATAACTGATATTCGCTCCTCTTAATTTTTTAATATTTAATTAGATTTTTTTTATCACGGTCCAGCAAAACAGCTGTTGTGATATATTAAATGTTAATTGTTTCGATTCTTAACACCAACAACATTCACTTCTTTTCGTTACAAAAAGGGGTTGTCATTATAATCTTATAAATATATTAAAATAAAGGACCTATCGTCACAGTTAATATCAGGAGCCATTGTGAATAGTATATATATATATATATATGTGTGTGTGTGTGTGTGTGTGTGTGTGTGTGTGTGTGTGTGTGTGTGTGTGTGTGTGTGTGTGTGTGTGTGTGTGTGTGTGTGTGTGTGTGTGTGTGTGTGTGTGTGTGTGTGTGTGTGTGTGTGTGTAAGCGAGGTTAGTAACCTTTCCATCAGAATAGCCGTTAGTATCTTAACAAAACCCTAACTACATTCTCTTCCACATCCAATAAACTTTAAGGTAATCAAGTCCTCGATAGCATCTTCAAACTTAAAGGTAATCAAGTTTATTTCCATAATCTTTCCTCCATTTTATTGATACGTTTTCTTCATTTTTTTTCTCAAAATAAAACCCTAACATTTATATCTTCCAAGGGAAAGATTGTTACTGTTTGTGGTGAAGAGGAATTCATGGTTAGCCACCTTAATTCGTTCAAGTATGTGGAAATGGATGGTGAGTTTATAGAGACTCCTTGCCAAGCCTTCGAAATAGTCCCTCCTATGGTTTCCGCCACCGAAATTTCTTCTGACATTCCAAAAGCTGATGAAGATGTGCCAAGGATGGCTTCACTCAAAGATGTTCACACTGTGATTGAAGACAGAAGTAGTACAAATTGGGGACAACTCCCTAACATTCCATTCAAAGCAGATAAGTTTGGGCTGGGTTTCACTGCCAAAGATCAAAGGGAGGTCAGACGTGCTCACGTAGGAAAACCACCTCTTCACATTGGTAATCATGAAGTGAATGATGTTGAAGACTCTGAGGATGACTGCGACTTTGATGAATGGATTTTCCTGACTACTGGTGAAGGACTCGACAACTTGCGTGCAAAGGATTTCATTCCCGTCTCCTTCAATGAAGAGTAATTACTATTTATTATTTTGTCAATTCAAGAACTTTTGTCTGTAATTTTAATTCCAAATAATGACTTTAAGCCACGTGCCTTGCCTGGGGCACCATGGTCCATTTGTTAAGAGTTTGTTTATTTTCATATGCCATATGATCATTTAATGAAAAATATTGGGCCTTTTGCATTCAAATTTTGTGCTCATTGTCTTTCTTTTTCTTATTTGAATTTTCAAAATAGCCATGTATCTTACACACACGCACACACTTGCAGATCATATCCACTATGTATCTCATTGCCAACGACTCTGCTATCGCTAGCTATGCCTTTAAACATCCAATCAACCAAGCTGAAGATGAAGGCGAAGAAGATTATGAATTACCTGGGGAATTATCCAGACTTCTGATCCAAGAGGAGAAAGCCATTCAACCTCATGAAGAGCCAGTTGAAGTGATCAACCTAAGTACTGAGGAAGACAAGAAAGAGGTCAAGATCGATGCTAACTTAGAAGACAGTTTCAAAGGAAAATTGGTACAGATGTTACATGACTATGTTGAAGTGTTTGCTTGGCCGTATCAAGATATGCCAGGGTTGCATGCTGACATTGTGGTTCATCGTCTACCAACAAAGGAATATTTCCCTCTGGTCAAGCAAAAAGTGCATCGTATACGACCAGACATGTGTGAAAAGATAAAATCTGAAGTAATGAAGCAATTCAATGCAGGTTTCCTGGCCGTGACATCATATCCTCAATGGGTTGCGAATGTGGTCCCCGTGCCAAAGAAAGATGGGAAGGTCTGTATGTGCGTAGATTACAAGGATTTGAAAAGAGCAAGCCCCAAAGATGATTTCCCGCTACCTCATATTGACGTCTTGGTCGACAACACAAATCAACATAAAGTCTTCTCCTTCATGGATGGTTTCTCCGGCTATAATCAAATCAAGATGGCTCCCAAGGATATGGAGAAGACCACCTTTGTTACATAATTGGGGACCTATTGTTATAAGGTCATGCCGTTCGGTTTAAAGAATGCAGAGGCAACTTATCAACGAGCTATGGTAGCCTTATTTCATGATATGATCCATCATGAAATAGAAGTCTATATGGATGATATAATTGCAAGATCGCAGACTGAAGAAGAACACCTTGATCACTTACACAAGCTATTTGAAAGGCTGAAAGAATACAAGTTGAGGCTGAATCCAAACAAATGCACCTTTGGAGTAAGGTCTGGAAAACTCCTAGGATTTGTCGTTAGTGGTAAAGGTATTAAGGTCGACCCTGCGAAGGTTAAAGCCATACAAGAAATTCCAGCTCCCCGTACTGAAAAGGAGGTATGAGGTTTCTTAGGTCGACTCAATTACATCGCCCAATTCATATCTAACTTAACTACTACTTGTGATCCACTCTTCAAGCTGCTGAAGAAAGATCAAGTAATCAGATGGAATGACGACTGCCAAGTAGCTTTTGAAAAGATTAAGGAGTATTTGTAAGAACCTCCAATCCTGATGCCTCCAGATGAAGGAAGACCTCTGATTATGTACTTGATTGTACTAGAGAATTCAATGGGGTGTGTGTTGGGCCAACATGAAGAGTCTGGCTGAAAAGAGCATGCAATATGCTACCTGAGAAAAAAGTTTACCGACTTTGAAACTAGATACTCACTGCTCGATAAAACTTGTTGCGCTCTGGTATGGGCTACTCGCCGGCTAAGACAGTATATGTTGACTCACACCACTTTGTTGATTTCTAAGATGGACCCTATTAAGTATATCTTCGAGAAGCCAACTCTCTCCAGACGAATAGCTAGATGGAAAATGATTTTGACTGAATATGATATCCAGTACACTACATAAAAAGTAATCAAAGGAAGTGTATTGTCAGATAATTTGGCCCATCAAGTTGTTTTCGACTACCAATCTATGAACTTTGAACTCCCAGATGAGAATATCATGCTAGTAACTGACTGCGAAAAGCCTGAACCGTATGACGAACCTGAACAAGGATCCCGATGGACTATGGTTTTTGATGGGGATTCCAACGCTTTGGGTAATGGAATTGGTGATGTGATTATCTCTCCTGAAGGTTTCCATACACCTTTCACCGCTAGATTGTGCTTCAACTGTACGAATAATATGGCTGAGTATGAGGCATGCATCTTAGGTCTAAAGGCTGTAATTGATCTAAGAATCGAGTTCTTGGATGTGTACGGAGATTCTGCTCTAGTAATCAGTAAAGTCAAGGGAGAAAGGGATACCAAGCACCCTAATTTGATTCCTTACAAAGAGTTTGTGCTAACTTTGATCCCATACTTTGAGGAGGTTAATTTTGAACACTTCCCAAGAGAAAAATCAGTTGGCAGATGCCATAGAAACAATGTCATCTATGTTCAAGTACAATTGGGACAACGAGGCTCCTAGAATTACAATCGAAAGATTTAACGAACCTGCACATTATTATGAGCTTGATACTGAGTAAGAGAAGCCATGGTACCATGGGGTGAAGAGATATCTTGAAGCACAAGAGTATCCCGAAGGAGCTTCCATCAATGATAAGAAATTTTTGCAAAGATTTTCAGCCAAATTCTTCCTAAGCAATGGAATCCTTTACAAGCACAACCATAATTCTACTCTACTCCGGTGTATTGACAAGAAGGAGGCAGAGAAGATCATGGAAGACATGCATGATGGTATCTTTGGGACTCGCTCTAGTGGACACACTATGGCCAAGAAGATTCTAAGGGATAGTTACTATTGGTCGACTATAGAAATTGATTGTCACCGTCACTCGAGGAGTTGCCATAAGTGTCAAATCTATGCCGACAAAGTTCATGTGCCTCCAATACCTTTGAATGTCATGACTGCTCTGTGGCCATTTGCAATGTGGGGCATTGACATGATTGGAGAGATTAAACCCACTGCCTCTAATGGACATCGTTTCATCCTCATTGCCATTGACTACTTCACTAAATGGGTCGAAGCTGCCTCATTTGCCTCAGTCACGAAGAACGTTGTAGCCAGGTTTGTCAAGCATAATCTCATCTGCCGTTATGGTATCCCCTAAAGGATTATCAATGACAATGGAACCAATCTCAACAATGCTATGATTACTGAACTCTACACGCAATTAAAAATCAAGCATCACAATTCTTCTCCTTATAGACCTAAAGTGAATGGTGCGGTGGAAGCTGCTAATAAAAACAAAAAATATTGTGCAAAAGATAGTGGTGACCTACAAAGACTGGCATGAGATGCTACCAATTTCTCTTCATGGATACCGTACTTCAGCTCGAACGTCAACTGGGGCAACCACATTCTCTTTAGTCTATGGCATGGAAGTTATCCTGCTTATTGAAGTTCAGATTCCTTCCCTAAGGATTATGAAAGAGGCTAATCTAGGAGAGGACGAATGGATTCATACTAGATTGGATCGGTTGAACTTGATTGATGAGAAGAGACTGGTTGTTGTTTGTCATGGTCAAATGTATCAAAAACGCATGATCAAGGATTTCAACAAAAAAATCAAACCTCGAGTGTATCAGACTGGTGACTTGGTAATAAAGCGCATCATTCTTCCTCAAAGCGATCCCAGGGGAAAATGTACTCCCACTTATGAAGGGTCATTTGTTGTCAATAAAGTGTTCTCTGGTGGTGCCATGATGCTAACAACTATAGACGAAGAAGATTTCCCGCATCCTGTAAACGCGGACATAGTCAAAAAATACTATGCATAAAGAATGACCCGCTAGGTTGACATACCTAGGAAAAAATAAGGACATACTGGCAAACCAAAAAGGTTCGGGCAAAAATTAGGCATATATGCAAAAGATTGTACACCCGGCAAGTCGAAAACCTGAAAGGGCGGCTTGGGTAAAAATGGGTATCCTGGTGGGCTGAATACCCGAGAGGGTGGTCCAGGCAAAAGTTAAGGCTTAAAGCGTATGACTATGTCCCGTTATATCCCCACAGCCAGTTTATTACCAAGGTCCAAGTTCAATGGTACAAGATCAATCCAATCAACTTCTTTCAATGGGAAGGGATGGTGTTCGAAGACATAGGGGCAATAGTGGAGTTGGAACACAATGAGATCACTTCCACATGGCTATTATTTTTGCTTTCACTTTGTACTCTTTTAATTTCTTTCGACGATTTCCTCTTACTAGGATCTCTGTCTCCTTGTACAAAAACGCCTATTTATAGGAAAACATCAATACAAGTATACTTTGAAGTGCAATTTTTTTTTTCTATTTTAAGTGCAAAAGCGTCCAATGGCTAAAATTGAATGAACATATGCATATGAATATGATTAAATTTTAGCGAATATATGAAAACAGTAATAAGTATCTCCTTAAGGATTTGAATTATCCCCATAGAGTTACTTCAATAAAATCATCCCCATAGACTTGGATTCATGCAATACCCAACCAGAGTTTCAATCTCCAGAAAATCCTCTCCCCAACTGTGTTGGTCTAAAAAGGGCCTTGTGGATTTCTCCCTAAAGGAGACACCTCTCCAACAGGTCGTCAAATTTTCTACTCAATAGGTTTTATTTCCCTAACAAACTGCAAATTCCCCAGCTTGAGTTTTCTTCTTAGACTATTACAAATCAACAGACGAAACCCCTTAACCCCCCCCCCCCAGCAGAGTCATTGCAATCCCTAACGGAGTCGTCCCTGAAAGTGGTTGTGAAGCCTGGAACCCGACCAAATAACAGTTGACTCCATTCCTCCAAAGCAAGTTACAACGAAGCTTGGATCCGACCAGATAGCATTTCAACTTCATCCTTTCTAGAAAATTACTGTAAAGCCTGGAACCCGACCAGATAACAGTTAATTTTCATCTAAGTTGTTGTGAAGCCTGGAATCTGACCAGATAATAGTTTAACTTCTTTAATCGTTAAGAAGCGTGGAATCTGACCAGATAACAATTTAACTTCTTTAATCGTTAAGAAGCATGGAATATGACCAGATAACAACAAGTTATTACGAAGCATGGACCCGACCAGATAACAATTCAACTTTATCCTCTCAAGAAAATTACTGTGAAGACTGGACCCGACCAGATAACAGTTTGATTTCATCTAAGTTACAACAAAGCCTGGAATCCGACCAGATGTCAGTTCAACTTCATCTCTTTAAACAAATTACTATGAATCCTAGAGTCCAACCAGATAACAGTTTGAGTTACTGCGTAGCCAGGAATTCGACCAGATAATAGTTAATTTCATCTTCCCCTATAAGTTGTTGCGAAGCCTAGGATTCGACCAAATAACAATTAACTATTGTCCCTAACAAGTTGTTGTGAAGCTTGGATCCGACCAGATAACAGCTAACTTCCATTATCTCCAATCAAGAGATAACTCCCCAGTAGAACAACGGACAACTGAAACTCCTGAACTCTTTCCCCTAAGCAGAAATCAACACTCTCTACAGAGTTTCCCTCAAGCAAAGTCAGTGTTCCTCAACGGAGTTTTTCCTCAAACAACAAAACAGGAGTCCCCAGCAGAAACATTCTAAACAAGGCCTGAATATATACACATGCTCTTTGTTGTACCCCAAAATTTTCTCTCTCACATATCAATAATTTTCTCACAAGATCTCCTTTGGCTCAAGACTGCACTAGGGTTGATCAGCTCAAGACACCTCCTTAAACACTAATGACCAAAATTAGGGTTTGAGATTGCACAAGGATATTTGGACTTCCAATGACCTATATGACATTCATGGATCATTATGGACCCTCAAGATTACTTATGCCAAGTTTCAAGCTTTGGATCACACTTTTGCTCAGTCAATTGAGCAGTTGACCTAAAACTCAACTGTATTGAGGAAAAAGTCAATTGTGGCCAATTTATAGTCAAACTTCATAATTTTTTATCCAAATCAACATTTTAAACTCACATGAATCATTTGATCAAGTTTGGACCATAACTCCTCAAGAAATTGGATCAAATCTTCAAAAGGGCAAAATGGTCAAAATTAGGGTTTTGACTGGAAAAGGGCAATTTCTGATTTTTGACCTAGAAAATGATCAATTGGTTTAAGGAATGACCTCAAGAGTCCAATTTCATCATTTTGACCTAATAACATGGCTCAAAACACTGCCCAAGTTCAATGGATTGACAGATGAATTTTCAGTCAACTGTATATTGAAAAGTCAAACTTTGACTTTTTAGTCAAATTCAAATGCCAAAGACCACAATTCATCAAAGCATGTCAAAATATGAAACTTATTCATCAAGAAATCCAAAATTCAGAATTTCATTTTGAAAAGTGAAATTTTCTAAACTTAGAAATTTTTCTAAGTGTTGGAAATTTCTTAGTTTTTCACAACTTTGAGCAAAGTTTTCACCATGATGCAAGATGATTAAGAAGAAACTTCCAACATGAAAGTTGTAGATATCCATGAAATCTATAACTTTGCTTTACACAAATCCTTCCAAAAGTTCTTGGATCTCAAGTTATAATTTTAAGAATACATGGTCATGAAACAAAATACTTAGTGAAATTTTTTGCCCTAATTTGGTCAGGATTTTGACCTAACTTCATGACACTTTTTCATTATTTCCAAGGGGAATATTTAAAAGTAATTCAAATATGGGTTGTAGATCACATTACAAGATTTCCAAAATTTCCAAGAACTCCCTAAGATTATTCTTGAGTAGGGAGAATCGAAGAGATGAAGTTAGGGTTTTATCACTTGAATTACAAGGCATTTTGTGATGAAAAAAATTTAAATTCAAAGTTATGCAGCATAAACTCTACTTTGCAGGCCTCAAAGTTTTTAGGAACTCCATAATTAATTGCTTGCACATCTGTTAGAGGTCTCATTTCAAGCATTCAATGCAAGACCATGCTTTATATCCATTTTGGGAAGAAAGTGCACATTGCCATTTTGATAAAGTGACTTTTTGCAGAAAATTTGCTCTTGAGCATTGAACTTGTTCTCTTCTGATCACATATGTATCATAACACAAAAGAAATGGTTTATACACTTACAATCACCCTGTAACATCCCGTTTTAATTAATAGTATTTATATTATTATTTTCTAAAAATGACCGGTTAATATTTATTTTGGTAATTTAATAATTATTTAGTCGGTTATTCAGTCCAGTAGTAGATTAAATTGGTTTATTCGGTTGATCGGAAAATGATTAATTTTATATGATAATATTGTATTTGATGTGTATTAATTGATTAATTAGTGATAATTGAATTATTAAAGTATTTATTTAATTATATTAAGTTAGTTTAATTAAATAATATAAATTAGTTTTCTTAAATATAATTTTATATATATATATATATATATATATATATATATATATATATATATATATATATATATATATATATATATATATATATATATATATAAAATATATAATATATACTTAGTTTTATAATATATTATAGATATATAAGTTAGATATATGTATCAGTAGGTTAGAAATTGGAAGGAGAAAAACAGAAAGAAAAACAGAGAGAATACAAAGAAGAGGGTTGAAGAGGAAAAGTTAGGGTTTTCAAGGAGAAGGAAGTTGCTGTAAAAAAATACCCATCTCCATCTTGCAAAATCAGAGCTATTATCAGTAGGGTTAGACTTCCTCTAAACATCTAGTATGTTTTTATTGCATTTGATTTCGTTTTTTTTTATTTAGGCGGTAAAATTAGTCATCCGGAAATTAATGAAATTTGATGGGGTAACTAAGTTAAATGCGTAGGTAATTATGGTTGATTTATTTTTTGAGATTTCGACGTTTTCAAGGGCTAATCGGAATTGTGTTTTGTTTCTAATTTGCCGGTATAGGCGGTAAAAATTAGTTATCCGGAAATTAATGAAATTTGACGGGGTAACTAAGTTAAATACGTAGGTAATTATGGTTGAGTTATTTTTTGAGATTTCGACGTTTTCAAGGGCTAATCGGAATTGTGTTTTGTTTCTAATTTGCCAGTATAGACGGTAAAAATTAGTTATCCGGAAATTAATGAAATTTGACGGGGTAACTAAGTTAAATGCGTAGGTAATTATGGTTGAGTTATTTTTTGAGATTTCGACGTTTTCAAGGGCTAACCAGAATTGTGTTTGATTTGAATAAATCATGGAAGTAACATTGTTTAAACTTGTATGTTACTTGATTTGTGAATTATATTTGCAATGCATGTACAATTGTTGGTATTTCATTGTGTTGGAATATGTGGTATGTGTATGTTAAGGTCGAAAGTGGTCTTAATTGCATACGAGTTGTTGATTGTACATTGCATGACATGGTTGGTCTTGAAATAGAGACGGTGAAACAGTGGACTCACATTTTATAGACGTTGATCCTTGAATGGAAATAGACGTAGTGACTTTGACCCGGAAAGGGAACATAGGCGGTGAAACTTGGGTTCACAAAAATAGACGTTGATCCTATAGTGGAAGTAGACGTAGTGGCTTTGATCCTATGTGGAAAAATAAGCGGTGGAACTTTGGGTCCACAAGTCGGTACCCGCATTTGCATTGGTTGCATCGAGTTGTGAGTCACATGCATAATGATATATATTATCAGTTTATGTGAAGATGATTGAGTTTGTGAAATTGGTTATGATGTGTGAATGAGTGTGATTATATGGTTAGGATGATAAATGGTTAAAGAGATAATTCTTGAATATAGCGAAATATGAAATATATGAATGTGCTTATGTTAGTGATATATACATATATTCAAGTATGGAGAATTCCTTTTATTTATTGTTTTTCATTGTTTTTAAATTATATATTTCATGATTATTGGAATTCTCACCCTTCTATTAGAATTATGCTTGATACGGCATCTCTCAAGTACCGATGATGGTAGTGCGAGACACAAGGATTAGCGGATGCATTTAGGCTTGTAGTCCGTTATGTTTTGGTTATTGAGTCGATGCTCTGACTGTGACACTTGGGGGTTTAGTGTCCGCATTCGAACTCTTATTTTGTGGATGGATTATACTTGTATATAATCCTTTATTTTGATCATATTTTGATGTATGTATTATGAGACTTGATAACATGTTTGGTGTATGAACCATATGGCTTAATGCCTTGAATTTTATATTTTGATTCCTCCTTTGGAGATGAAGTTACTATGATTCCGTTGCGTTTGCACGAAAAAGAAAGTATATGCCATGAATGTATTATGTGATTAAATGATTAAAGTGACGAATATGTCATGTCCGTTTTTCTTGAACATGTGGATTGATGTTGTGACACTCCTTCCGTGCAAATTTTATTTTCTCTGATTTTATTTATATCGTTAATTCGGGGTTTATTAGAAGGGGTGTTACAATAGTGGTATGAGAGCATAGTTGGTCAGTTGTCAAGTCTTAACTTTGCTAATCCCATTGTATTTGATTGTGTGTCTGATGCGATCGATACTTTTGTGTTATCCAGTAGAAGATGGTTGCTGGAAGGAATGATAATGCACTTGCTGAGGCTTTGCGATTACTCGCGGGATCCTTGAATCAGATGCCGCAAGCTAATCCTGTTCAGCAAGGTGGAGGTGATGATGGATTCCGTGCACTTGGAAAGTTTCAGAAAAACAATCCACCTACTTTCAAAGGAGAGCATGCGCCTGAAGAAGCTCAAGAATGGTTGAAGGCCATAGAAAAGATTTTCCGAGTGATGAAATGTACCGATGCTCAGAAGGTGCAATTCGGAACTCACATGCTGGTGAAGGAAGCTGAGGACTGGTGGATTAACGCTAGTCAGAGGTATGATGAGGATAACACAGTGGTGACTTGGGCCATTTTCCGAGATGCATTCTTGGAGAACTACTTTCTTGAGGATTTCCGTGGGAAGAAAGAGGTGGAGTTTCTTGAATTGAAACAAGGAAACGGTTCTGTTGCTGAATATGCCGCCAAGTTTCAAGAATTGATTAAGTATTATCCTCACTACAACACTACAAATACGGAAAGATCCAAATGTCTTAAGTTTGTTAATGGCTTGAGGTCGGATGTGAAGAAGGCAATTTCTTATCAGTAAATCACCCGCTTTTCTGAATTGGTAAACAAGAGTCGTATCTATGATGAGGATAGTCGAGAAAGTAGTACTTATTATAAGAACTTGCATGAGAGGAGAGGTAAGGGGAAACTGCGTCCTAATCCTTATGAAGGAAAGGGAAATCAACCAATAGGTGGAGGAAAGAATCCAAGTGGGGGAGTGATTACTCCGATCAAATGTTTCAAGTGTGGGAAAGAGGGACATCGTGCTCTAGAATGTTGCCAAGGAATTGTGAAGTGTTTTAAGTGTGACAAAGTAGGTCACAAAGCTATGGATTGTCGGGTTGGTTCTGTTGTGACTTGCTACAACTGTGGTGAGCGAGGTCACATTAGTACCAAATGCAGAAAGCCAAAGAAAGAGACCGGAAAGGTGTTCGCATTGTCTGGTGCCGAGACTTCAGCAGATGAGAGATTGATCAGAGGTACGTGTTTTATTCATAATGTGCCTTTGATTGCTATTGTTGATACGTGTGCAACTCATTCTTTTATTTCATTGGATTGTGTTACAAGATTGGGCCTTGTGTTATCTTATATGAGTAGGAGTATGGTGGTAGATACGCCTGTGATGGGTTCAATTTCTACTTCAGCTATATGTTTAAAGTGTCTTTTGCGTATGTGTGGTAGAGATTTTGAGGTGGATCTTGTATGCTTCCATTGAGTCAGCTTGATGTCATCCTGGGTATGGACTGGTTGAGAGCCAACCATGTCTATATCAATTGTTTTGCTAAAGCGATTCTTTTTCTCGAGTCTGAGAAAGAAGGTGTTTCGTTTTTGTCTACTCAGCAAGTGAAGAGGTGTGTCAAAGATGGAGTTGAATTGTTTGTGTTGATGGCAAGCATGAATCTTGGTGAAAGGGGAGTGAGAAAGGATGTTCCTGTTGTTTGTGATTTTCCAGAGGTGTTTCTGGAAGAGTTTACGGATTTACCTCCAAAACGTGAAGTGGAGTTTTCTATTGATTTGGTTCCTGGTACTAGTCCTGTTTCGATGCCTCCGTATCGGATGTCACCATCGAAATTAGTTGAACTAAAGAGCCAACTTGAAGAGTTACTTGATAAGAAGTTTATTCGTCTGAGTGTTTCTCCGTGGGGTGCACCAGTGTTGTTAGTAAAGAAGAAAGAAGGTACGATGAGGCTTTGTGTGGATTATAGGCAGTTGAACAAGGTTACTATCAAGAACAAGTATCTGTTACCTAGAATTGATGATTTGATGGACCAGTTGGTAGGAGCTTGTGTGTTCAGTAAGATTGACTTGAGATCTGGTTATCACCAAATTCGTGTGAAAGCTGGTGATATTCAGAAGGCGGCGTTTAGAACGAGGTATGGACACTATGAGTATTCGGTGATGCCTTTCGGTGTTACGAAGGCACCTGGTGTGTTCATGGAGTATATGAACAGAATTTTTCATGAATATCTTGATAAGTTTGTGGTAGTATTTATTGATGACATTCTTATATATTCGAAGAATGAAGCGGAGCATGCCGAGCACTTAGGATTGGTGTTGTCGATTCTGAAAGAGAATCAGTTGTTTGCTAAACTCTCTAAGTGTGAATTTTGGTTAGAGCAAGTAAGCTTTCTTGGTCATGTGATATCTCGTGGAGGTATTGCCGTGGATCCAACAAAGATTGAAGTTGTGTCAGAGTGGGAATCTCCTAAGTCTATTTTTGAGATACGAAGTTTTCTTGGTTTAGCCAGTTACTACCGTAAGTTCATTGAAGGTTTTTCCAAGTTAGCTTTACCTTTGACGCAATTGACGAGAAAAGGTCAAGCGTTCGTGTGGACTACTCAGTGTGAGGATAGCTTCCAAGATCTTAAGAGGAGGTTGACTACTGCTCCTGTATTAATTTTACCTAATCCATCCAAGCCGTTTGTTGTGTATTGTGATGCTTCATTGATGGGGTTAGGTGGTGTGTTAATGAAAAATGGGAAAGTGGTGGCTTATGCTTTGAGGCAACTTAAAGTGCATGAGAGGAATTATCCGACTCATGACTTGGAGTAGGCAGCTGTGGTTTTTGTGTTGAAGATTTGAAGACATTACTTATTTGGATCGAGATTCGATGTTTTCAGTGATCATAAGAGCTTGAAATATTTGTTTGATCAGAAAGAGTTGAATATGAGGCGGAGGAGATGGTTAGAGTTCTTGAAAGATTATGATTTTAGCTTGAATTACCATCCTGGAAAGGCGAACGTGGTTGCCGATGCGTTGAGTAGAAAATCAGTGCATATGTCTATACTAATGGTTAAAGAGTGGGAATTACTTGAACAGTTTCGCGACTTGAGTTTGGTTTGTGAAGAAACTTACTTTGGTATGAAGCTTGGTATGTTGAAGCTTACTAGTGCGATCTTGGATGAGATAAGAGAAGGACAGAAATCAGACTTGGTTTTGGTTGACAAGTTGACTTTAGTTAACCAAGGTCAAGGTGGAGAGTTTAGAATTGATGAGAACGGCGTTCTGAGATGTCGTGATCGAGTTTGTGTTCCTGATGTTGGTGATGTGAAAAAGAGGATCCTTGAGGAAGGACACCAAAGTGGATTGAGCATTCATCCTGGTGCCACAAAGATGTATCAAGATTTGAGAAAGTTGTTTTGGTGGCCTTGTATGAAGAAGGAGATCGTGGAGTTTGTGTATTCGTGTTTGGTTTGTCAGAAATCCAAGATAGAGCATCAGAAGCCATCTGGATTGTTGCAACCTTTGTCTATTCCAGAATGGAAGTGGGACAATATCTCTATGGATTTTGTTTCGGGTTTTCCGAGGACTCCGAGTAACTATGAGGCTACTTGGGTTATCGTGGATAGATTGACGAAATCTGCTCACTTTATTCCAATTAGAATGGATTATCCTATGGAGAGACTTGCGAAGTTGTATGTTGAGAGAATTGTGTGCTTGCATGGTATTCCGACGTGCATTGTTTCGGATAGAGACCCGCGGTTCACATCTAGATTTTTGGAAGGTTTGCAAAGAGCTTTGGGTATTAAGCTACATTTGAGTTCCGCTTATCATCCACAGACGGATGGTCAAACGGAGAGAACGATTCAATCGCTCGAAGATCTTTTGCGTGCTTGTGTGTTGGAACAAGGATGTTCATTGGAAAGTTACTTGCCTTTGATTGATTTTACCTATAATAATTGTTTTCATTCTAGCATAGGTATGGCTCCTTTTGAAGCGTTGTATGGAAGGTATTGTCGAACACCTTTATGTTGGTACGAGTCGGGAGAAAGTGAGGTGGTTGGACCGGAGATTGTGCAACAAACTATGGATAAGATTAAGTTGATTAGAGAGAAGATGCAAATTTCACAAAGTCGCCAAAAGAGTTACCATGATAAGAGAAGGAAGCCTCTTGAATTCAAGAAGGATGATCATGTGTTTTTGAGAGTGAATCCTACGACGGGTGTTGGTCGGGCACTTAAATCGCGGAAGTTGACACCTCGATTTATTGGTCCGTATCAAATTTCGGAAAGGATTGGTAATGTGGCGTATAGGATTTCACTACCACCATTACTTTCAAATTTACATGATGTGTTTCATGTGTCGCAATTGCGAAATTATATTGCGGATCCGTCTCATGTAGTTCAAGTGGATGATGTGGAGGTTAGAGATGACTTAACCATTGAGACTTTGCCGACAAGGATCGAAGATCGGAAAGTGAAACAACTTAGAGGGAAAGAGATTGTTTTAGTAAAGGTAGTGTGGGGTGGTTCGGCTAACGGAAATATCACTTGGGAGCTAGAGAGCCGGATGATGGAATCATATCCCGAGTTGTTCGTTTAGAGGTAACCGAAAATCTTTTAAGTGAGGGAGAGTTGTAACATCCCGTTTTAATTAATAGTGTTTATATTATTATTTTCTAAAAATTACCGGTTAATATTTATTTTGGTAATTTGATAATTATTTAGTCGGTTATTCGGTCCGGTAGTGGATTAAATTGATTTATTCGGTTTATCGGAAAATGATTAATTTTATATGGTAATATTGTATTTGGTGTGTATTAATTGATTAATTAGTGATAATTGAATTATTAAAGTATTTATTTAATTATATTAAGTTAGTTTAATTAAATAATATAAATTAGTTTTATTATATATATATATATATATATATATATATATATATATATATATATATATATATATATATATATATATATATATATATATATATATATATATATATATATATATATATATATATATATATATATATATATATATATATATATATATATATATATATATATATATATATATATATATATATATATATATATATATATATATAAAAGTTAGATATATGTATCAGTAGGTTAGAAATTGGAAGGAGAAAAACAGAAAGAAAAACAGAGAGAATAGAGAGAAGAGGGTTGAAGAGGAAAAGCTAGGGTTTTCAAGGAGAAGGAAGTTGCTGTAAAAAAAATACTCATCTCCATCTTGCAAAATCAGAGCTATAATCGGTAAGGGTTAGACTTCCTATAAACATCTAGTATGTTTTTATTGCATTTGATTTCTTTTTTTTTTTTGTTTAGGCGGTAAAATTAGTCATCCGGAAATTAATGAAATTTGACGGGGTAACTAAGTTAAATGCGTAGGTAATTATGGTTGAGTTATTTTTTGAGATTTCGACGTTTTCAAGGGCTAATCGGAATTGTGTTTTGTTTCTAATTTGCCGGTATAGGCGGTAAAAATTAGTTATCCGAAAACTAATGAAATTTGACGAGGTAACTAAGTTAAATGCATAGGTAATTATGGTTGAGTTATTTTTTGAGATTTCGACGTTTTCAAGGGCTAATCGGAATTGTGTTTTGTTTCTAATTTGCCGGTATAGGCGGTAAAAATTAGTTATCCTGAAATTAATGAAATTTGACGGGGTAACTAAGTTAAATGCATAGGTAATTATGGTTAAGTTATCTTTTGAGATTTCGACATTTTCAAGGGCTAACCAGAATTGTGTTTGATTTGAATAAATCATGGAAGTAACATTGTTTAAACTTGTATGTTACTTGATTTGTGAATTATATTTGCAATGCATGTACAATTGTTGGTATTTCATTGTGTTGGAATATGTGGTATGTGTATGTTAAGGTCGGAAGTGGTCTTAATTGCATACGAATTGTTGATTGTACATTGCATGGCATGGTTGGTCTTGAAATAGAGACGGTGAAACGGTGGATTCACATTTTATAGACGTTGATCCTTGAATGGAAATAAATGTAGTGGCTTTGACCCGGAAAGGGAACATAGGCGGTGAAACTTGGGTTCACAAAAATAGACGTTGATCCTATAGTGGAAATAGACGTAGTGGCTTTGATCCTATGTGGAAAAATAAGCGGTGGAACTTTGGGTCCACAAGTCGGTACCGCATTTGCATTGGTTGCATCGAGTTGTGAGTCACATGCATAATGATATATATTATGAGTTTATGTGAAGATGATTGAGTTTGTGAAATTGGTTATGATGTGTGAATGAGTGTGATTATATGGTTAGGATGATAAATGGTTAAAGAGATAATTCTTGAATATAGCGGAATATGGAATATATGAATGTGCTTATGTTAGTGATATACACATATATTCAAGTATGGATAATTCCTTTTATTTATTGCTTTCCATTGTTTTTAAATTATATATTTCATGATTATTGGAATTCTCACCCTTCTGTTGGAATGATGCTTGACATGGCATCGCTCAGGTACCGATGATGGTAGTGCGAGGCACAAGGATTAGCGGATGAATTTAGGCTTGTAGTCCGTTATGTTTTGGTTATTGAGTCGATGCTCTGATTGTAACACTTGGGGGTTTAGTATCCGCATTCGAACTCTTATTTTGTGGATGGATTATACTTGTATATAATCCTTTATTTTGATCATATTTTGATGTATGTATTATGAGACTTGATAACATGTTTGGTGTATGAACCATATGGCTTAATGCCTTGAATTTTATATTTTGATTCCTCCTTTGGAGATGAAGTTAATGTGATTCCATTGCGCTTGCACGAAAAAGAAAGTATATGCCATGAATGTATTATGTGAATAAATGATTAAAGTGACGAATATGTCATGTCCATTTTTCTTGAACATGTGGATTGATGTTGTGACACTCCTTCCGTGCAAATTTTATTTTCTCTGATTTTATTTATATCGTTAATTAGGGGTTTATTAGAAGGGGTGTTACACACCCAGCCCATGCTTGTACTTCACATTGAAACTTGGTTTCCCATTTTTCTTGAAAATTAAGTAACATAGCAAATAGCTTGTAACTTGTACTTCTGACTTTCCAATGCACTCAAACCTTTTTTCTTATACATACACAAACCATTTGCCATAAATCACATGCATGCTTGACCCCTAAAAACACCAAGAGCTCAGAATTACATCACATACCTCCATTGTTGTCTAACCTGACCAAAAGTTTGAAACTCGCATCTCCCTCGTGCGTTTTCAAGCCTTTTGGTTCCTAAAGTTTCTAAACATCATTTAGAACTCATCCCACACCATGTTACAAGACTGTAACACCATTAACACCACCCTCCATTTTCAAAAACAGAGCTTTGCACTTGGACTTATCCAGAACTCCTCAGGCACTTTCAGCTCAAGCTAAGCATCCCATTAGCTTCCTAGGAATTTGAGGAAGCTAACCCAATCATTGGAACTCACTGAAAGATGCTCAAACTCCAAACCTGATACCCTCTTGCAAGGTAAGTTTTCTAACTTTGGAACTTTTCATACAAGTATCATCAATGATTTATTTGTGAATGAAACATGTAGATATCATTGCCCTAAAGCTAATCATGTCCATAGTTTTCATTAATTTTGCTTGAGCTTAGAGAATTTTAAGATTGAAGTTTCTGAGATTTTTAGGGTTCAGAATAGGGCCATTAAAATTCATGTTTATTTTTGAGCTATAATTATTTTGCTTTGCATTTCTGAAATCGTGAGGAAATTTGCTACAAATTTCATGTTTACAGTTTTCATATTTGTTGAGATTTGAATGAGATACAGAGCTTCTGGCTGGACGTGAGGTTGAAGATGAAGTTGGCCTCAGGAACGTGTTTACCATATATATTTATGGTTTGATTTATATAAACGGATGTATAGCCACCCCAGTGGTAGAAGCGCGCGTCTGTAACCAGAGGGACCTGGATTCGAGCCCTAGTGGTACCCTTTTGGATTTTTCCATTTTTTTTCATACATTCTGACTTTTTTGGCATGCGCTGGGCCTCCCTTTGAGCCTTATGATTTTTTTTCTTGCCTCTAACCCCCTGTTTCACTTATACAGCCCCTGGCCCATTTTATTTTCTTTTCTTATTTTCATTTTATTTATTTTCTTAATTATTTTCTAATATTAAAAAATCATAAAAAATATAAAAATAGTAGATTTATATTTTGTCATAGTTTATTTATTTTTTTCACACACAAAATTATTTTATTTAATCACACTTTATTTATTTTATTAATTGTTCTTTTGTAAATTTAATTAATTAAAAAAACTAGGGTTTTAGTTATTTTCTTCTACACCACTTAAATATATTATTTTAAAATATAAAAAGACCAAAAATATTTTATAATACTATAAATTATTTTTAAGACAAAAATACCAAAAATATTCTTCTTACAAACTTAATTTCCCTTTTTTAAATCAATTAATAGATTTAGGATTTTATTTAAAATCTTTTCTTAGTAAATTTAGGTTTTACTTTTTACTATTTTAATTGATTATAATTCCCTTTATTTAATTAGATTAAAAATAAAATCCTTTTCCCTAAAAAAATCCAAACAAATATCCATTTTCTTCACATTTACATTCTTGTATATTTATTCATTTTTTGTACATTTATTTATTCATTTCTTGTATAAATTTAATATGGTTGTAATAGATTAATTAGGTTTATTTTCTTGCAATCCCGATTTATAATTTGTACACCCCCCTCCCACAAATATTGTAATATCGTAGTAATTTTAAATTCCGCAATTTATCGTTTTATATACAATTGCTAGTAATTAGGGTTTGTATGGAAAGACTAAAACCAATCAACTAGAAAACACTAATCAAAGACAAAATCAAGCATGAAAAAAATACACTTGCACTTGCACACAAACACCCCTAGAGTAAATCTACTTGGTTGCCTTTACAAAATGACCATATTACGCATGTGAGGTATCTTATAAAAAACAAGCAAAATACAAGATCATAGTCCCTCGATGACGCTATCTATGTTTCCTTTTAAATGATCTTAGTCCCTAAAAGAGAATGCTAAGATACCTTGCAACATTGCTAATCATGGTTATACGATGACCCACGTCTGTCCCGTTTACATCCAAAGATAGGGTTACTTACCAAATCAATGGTAAGATAACAATGTCAAAGGAAAAAGAAAATGAACATGAAATACTTTTGAGTAGGTAGAATGCTCCTAATTACTTTCTCAATTTCAAAACATCCTTGCTATTTTCAAAACAAACACCTACACTTTCAAAACCTCTTACAAACTTGAAAACATTTTCAAAAAATCAAACATCTTTGTATACATTCTTAGGAATGAGAATCATTACAAAGATTGCCTAAACAATGGCCTCTTTACAAAATACTTTCAAAAACCACACAAAGCACAATTTCAAACAAAAGCAAGTGATCTAGCAAGTAACTAAGAGCCCATGGAAAACCATGGATGAAAAGGGTGCTAATACCTTTCCTTTTCATAATATAGCCCCCGAACTCAAGAAATAATCTCAAAGGTCTTTCCTGTGCTTTTTCACCTTTCCTTTTGGATAAAATAAAAGTCGATGGCGACTCTTGCTAACCGCAAAATTTGCGATAAAACGCAAAACAATCAAGTCAGTTCTCCCATCGTATCACACTCTTCATCTCCAACAACAGTCTAGGATTTAGCCTCCCAAAGCTCCCCAACTCTTGTCAAGGATTTATTTTCCAAAGAAAAAGATACATTTCAACAATAGTTCACATTCATATATTATATTACATGCATGATAAATGTATACAACATAATCTCATTTATTTTGAGAACATCATTACGCCATGCATATATCTGCATGTAACTAACCCTCTTCCTTGCAGGAAAAGTCAATCAACAAAATAAAAGTTCTCTTCTAGATAGATACACATCTACCAGTTAATAATAGGCAATCAATATACCTCGTCTGACTAGATCCACTTCCTCCAATTAATAATAGGCAACCAACAGGCCTCTTCTAGTTAGAATTGTTTCCCCAGTGAAGTCACCAATCCAAGACCTCTTCTGATTAGATTTATTTCTATCAGTTAAAGACAGGCGCACGAAGACCTCTTCCGATTAGATTCATTTCAATCAGTTAAAAACAGGCAAACACAGACCTCTTCTGGTTAGATTTATTTCTTCCAGTTAAAGATAGGCGAACGAAGACCCTTTTCTAGTTAGATTTACTTCTTCCAGTTAAGGACATGCGAAGGACATATGTTGTTTCATTATAAATCGACCAAATATTTATTCTGATACTTTTCCCAGTAAACATCTGCTGGCTCAAATTAAATCGACCAAATATTTATTCTGATACTTCTCCTAGCTGAAGTCAAGCATTAGACTTATTCTAATTTCTCTATCAACAATCACTTCTGGATGGAATCTATAAGCCCGTCTCCGACGATTCTCAACCACTTCTGGATGGCATCTATAAGCCCATCTCCGAAAATATTCTGTCACTCTCCAAATGGCATCTATAAGCCCATTCCCGGTACAACAAATCCAAAGTGTTACTTGCACAAGCGAGTGCGAATTTCTGGGCACTCTAGTGTTAAATCATCTTTCACCTTCGAGTCACGAATGGAAGACATGCCAATCTAACTCTTAAAGTTTAAGAAGATTGAACAGGGGTAGCTGTTGTACCCCAAAATTTTCCCTCCCATTTTTTATTCAAGATGTTATCCTAGTTTTTCTCAAATACTATAAATGGTTCAGGATTTGATCAGACAGATTCTCCTCCTAAGTATTGAGTCCACGATTAGGGTTTGGTACTTCTCAAGAAAAATTGAGTTTCCAAGGTTTCAACTAGTCTTCATGGTTCTTAATGTATTCTCAAGGATTCTCGTGCCAAGTTTCAAGCCTTGCATTGCGAGTTTGCTCAGTCAATGGTTCAGATGATTGAAAATGAATTGCATTTGACCCAAAAGTCGACCTTTTTGAATATCAAGTTCAAACATTTGTAACTTCTTCAGTATTCGATATTTTTAAGTGGTTCTTTTTGTGTATGATTCTCCTTGACATCATCTCCAATTTCTCTTTACAAGGAAAATATCTAATTACGTGCATCATCAGAAATTCAAATGCCTTAGAGGTCATTTTCTGGATTTTGACTTAATCTCAAGTAACAATTGCTTGACTTCCAAGAATCGTAATTTCCTCAATTTTTAAGATCTTAAGGCAGTTATTATTGCACATTGTCATATGCGATGTCATCTATAAATTCTCTTCAAGGATCAAAGGAAAATTGTGTTTAGAGGACCTTGAAAGTTATCGAATCGTCATAGGTCATTTGCTTGATTCTGAGTGCTCTTAACTTCTAGGTTATGTTCATGTCGTAATCATTTTCTCAAAAAAAATTGATTCCTATGTCGGGATAATTCATGAAAACAAGAAGTTTGAGTTTGAAAATTCATTAATCGTTTTGATGCTGGCATTGCGAATCACTGGTGTTGAAACAATATGATTATTAGAACGATGGTGCACATGTTTAAGCTCATCGGACATTCACTTTATTCAAATATTTTATTTGAGATTAAAGGATGGAAGATAATATGAGTGAATTACTTAGAAGCCAAGATACAAAGCTCAAGTCCATTATTGAGTTCGAAGGTTCATTCAAGACTCAAGGCGCTCAAATATTCACGTGCATTCATCATTCAAAGTTCATCATTTCACGATGCAAACTCAAGACATCAAGGATTTAAGATCCATTTGGATTCGAAGTTCTCTTCACAAAATCAGTCAAGATTTCATATTCATTGAATTTATAATTTCATCATTCAAGTTTACAAAAATACAATTCAATTCATGCTTTTTTTTCAAGTTTCAAATTACAAATTACAAGAAAATTACACAAGTTCTTTTTGTTGTACATGGAAACCTAAAGTCCTCCTAAAACTATGCTAAACTTGTCCTTGATCTTAAAAGTATTGTGAACCAAAAGGTGGCCATGCCTTGCCTTTCACAAAATAGCACCCATGCTACAATCTTCAAGCCTAAACCAGTCCAAAACCTTGTTGTCATATGCTACCCAAAAACCTGCATAATAATCCAAGCAAAACAGTCCAATTATGCCCATGAAACTGTCAAAAAATAGCTTGCACTAGCTGCTAAAAAACTTGCTTCATTGATGTCCAAACCTGTCCATAAACGGCCAAATATATCACAAAAATTAACAATACAAAAGTTGTATCAAAAAGAAATTAAAACAACAGCCACATTTGTTCAAAATTCACCCAATTTCCCACCATTTTATCATTATCTCACCTATATAACAGAAGCAAGTTAGGAAAAAAGAAGATGGTTGAAACTATGCTAAAATATACAAGCTTCATCCAATCTGTGAAAATCATTCAAAATATCACTCTTTTTACCTCCAAGACCCTCCACCTCCATAACCTTTAAACTTTGTGCATAATTCTCTTATATAGAAGCTCATTCTTCACCTCTCCTTACAACCCTCAAATCTTCAATTTAAGCATCACAAACATTACTATAAAATTTCAAAAAAAAAAAAGTAACACAGAAAAGACACCAACTTACCAACAATAAACACTAATAAACTCTCTAATATTCAACTCAGAACCTATCCGAAAAACATGAAGAGTCCATCCTAAGCTCTGCTCATTATCACCTACAACAAGGAAGAGGTAGAAAAGAGAAAAAAAGTCACAAAAAGATCCCTAACAAAGTCTCCAACGGCTCCAATCGGGAATAGTCAGAAAAGAAAAAATATTGAAACACTGCCATAAAAACCAAAACTCTTCCTCCAATAAAACGGTAATCTGCATTTCCTCAACCCATTCTTCAACACCTTTAACCTCCATCCATCACTGCAACATAATCTCCTTCATCGATTCTTCAACAATCATCATCATCAACTCACAATCTTCAAACTCCAAACGCGAACACCAAAAACTTCACAAAGCAGCACATTAACAACTTCAGAATCTGTGGATTCCTCATCACGATCATTTCAATCAACCTGGAATAAAAAAATCGATGGACAACTTATCAGCAAGTCTTCACCAACAACAACAAGAACTCAGAAGCAATTAATTTAACAGAAGTGACAGAGCCAGCATATTCTCTGGACTTCTATTCTCTAATCATCAGCTTTAACTCCAACAAATACCAAAGCAATCCTCGGCTTCGTAGGTTAGTTAATTCTTCTATGAAAATGGACTGCTATAGCTCTTATTTTCCTCACTGTATTGTTATTTGTATGCATAGAACCAAAATCATCGATGTTATTTGTTGCTGTCCATAAAAATCGATTTTCGTTGCTGAGAACTACAGAACCGATTGAACCGCAAGTTTTACCGAAATTTTTGTTGTGTTTAAAAGGTTGTAGCCATAAGCAGAAGCAACATCGCATATGTTGTTGTTTGTTGTTCTCATCAGTTAAGAAATTTTGGAATAACTGAAGTAGAGAAGTGTTGATTTGTGGCTATGGTTTTGATAAGAAGAAGAAGAAACGGAGGGAAATTTTAAGGAGTAGAAGCGTGAAAAGTGATAAGAACAGAGGAGGAGAATAACGTGTAAATAGATTAAGAGAGGTAGGTGTGAGGATACCCTCGTTTAGCTTTTAGGGTTTTACAATTTTTGTTTGCATTTGGGCTTTGTTCATCAATCTTCCCCATTCCCCAATTCGCAGCCCAATCTGAGTTACTTAATCACACCCCCATCTTTTAAATTTTAAATCAGCAAAGTGAATAAGCCACTTGGGCCTTTCCTCTTTAACTCAACCCATACGAATTGCTGAACACACCCCTCTGGAATTCTTTCACATCCCTAGACTTTTCAATTTATTTTTGTTAATTATTATTAATTGTTTTGATAGTCCTTTCTTGATATTAATTTTCTTTTAATTTTCTTCAAGATAAAAACCACAAAAATCATTATAGTAGGTCTTTAAATCCTTTTGACTTCTAATTTCCTTACATGAAAAATCACAAAAAATATTAGAACTTCTTTACTTGAGATAAATGATTTTAGAATTTAGGTAATAATTTCCTTTTGCCCCTTTAATATTTTCTTAACATTAAAAATAATAAGAACAGGGTCTTCGACATCGAAGAAATGACAGGGACGGCCACCGAACAGGGTCTCTCTGCCTCCGACGACACCAAAACCTGTAAATATTATTGTGGGAGAGGTAGATGTAGGTGAAATGAGTCATGTCTCGAAGGATTCTGGAGAGGAAAACAATGTAGGTGAAGTTGAGAAGGTCAATTTGGGGATTGTCAAAACCCTAAAGAGGAAGAAGGTAAACTTAGTGGGGCAAATCTAGACGATACGCAAGGTAACAATGGCGCTAGTAAACTGTGTGTTGATGTTATTAAGGGGAATCTCAAGACTACAAATGGAAAAGCTTTGAAGTTTGTGGCACCAAAAGTAGTAGTTGGGAAACTGGTGGTTGAAATTGAGCATGAAGATGTTGAATCGGAGCTTAGGTTCTAGGGGTCTTCACTTAACATGTATGCTATTGGTGTTAATCTGAGCATGAATGCTGTCAAGAACTACATGATCAAGGAATGGAACTTCGTTCAATTGCCAGAAATGCTTTACAATGAGGAAGGCTTCTTCATTCTGAAATTTAAGACAGTTAAGGAGCGTGAAGTTGTGGTGTTTAAGGGCCCTTATACAATTCGAAACATGCTTATGATAATATTGGAATGGCGTCTTGATTTCTCTATGGAGAGAGATATGCTGAGGACAATTCCGATCTGGGTTAAATTCCCTAAGCTTCCAACTCATATGTGGGGTGTTTCAAGTCTAGGAAAAATTAGTAGTGTCATTGGGAATCCTCTTTTCACAGATGAGTGTACGGCTGACAAATTGTGGGTTACATATGCTCGTATATTGGTGGAAGTAGATGTAACTCAAAAGCTACAAGAGGATATTGTGATCCATTATGATGGTTACGATAGAGTTCAAGAGGTCGAGTATGAATGGCATCCAAAATACTGTGAGAAGTGCCAAAAGGTGGGGCATATCTGCAACGTGGAGAAGAAACCTACAGTAAAAGTGTGGCACCAAAAAGATGGTAAGGAGAGAGGAGAAAGAATTCTAGCTAACAAAGAAGGGACTCCTGGCACTCATGAGGGGTATGTGATGATAAATGAGGTTTCAACGAGTACAAACAACAACCCTGTGGATACTTACGCAGTTTGGACAGTAGTGTTGAAAGGTGACAAGGACAAAGGTAGTAAGAAGGTTGAATGTTTAAAGAATATTTTTAGTAATAATGGTTTTAGCACCTTAGAGGTTTGGCAGGACCATAAGGTGAGCCTATAGGGGCCACATGATTATATCTTGGAATGTTAGGGGGCTTAACAAAGTAGCTAAGCAAAAAAGAGATTGGATCCCGTCTCTTTAAGCTACAACCTACGATTGATATTCTTTTGGAAACGCGTGTTAAGAAAGAAAACTCTGTTAACTGTAGAAAGAAAATGGGTGGAAATTGGATGTCCTATGACAATTATAGCAACCATGATAATGGGAGAGTTTGGTTTATGTGGAAAGCTAGAAAAATTAGAGTGAAGGTTGTGACTATGACGATACAATTGATTCATTGTGGATTGTATAACAATGATGACAATTTTGTTTACTGGGTAACGGCTGTGTATGCCTCTAATAAGTTGGAGAAGAGAAAAGTTCTGTGGAAAGAATCTGCAACATTGGGAAAAACCAGCAAGGGGCATGGATTGTTATGGGGTATTTTAACAATGTCCTTGGCTGTCAAGACAGGATAGGTGGCAAAGTGGTTAGGGGATCTGAGTTTTATGATATCAGAGATATGATGGAGGACTCCAGTCTGTTTGCTCTGGATAGTCAAGGTGCGAAGTTCACTTGGTTTAACAAACATGTTGAGGGCCCTATATATTCCTGTATTGATATAGTCATTGGTAATTTGGAGTGGATTCAGAAAAATGATGATAAGAATGTTTATATTATGGAGTTGGGGGTTTCTGATCATGCTCTGGTCTGCATTAAAGGAGGTGAGTAAGGGCCTAAACCCAAGACAACTTTCAAGTTCATAAATGCAAATACAGAGTTGGAAAACTATAACAATAAGGTTAGTGTCAACTGGACGAAGACTGTTAAGGGCCACCAGTTTCAACAGCTTTGGAATAAGCTTATGAGGATGCAACAGGTTGTTAGGAAATTGCATAAACCCCTTGTAAGCATTTCCAGCCAAATTATTGAGAAGAGACGGTAGTTAAAAGATGTTCAATCTTGTATGACCCTTGATAGAATGATAAAGTTACATGACTGGAAAGAGAAAATTCTGACACAGGAGTCAAAAATTGAGTGGATTAGAAAAGAGGATGGTAATAATAGTTTTTTCTATGTTTCCTTGAAAAATAAAAATAGTCAGAAGTTTATTAGTTTGTTGTACAAGGATAATGGTGATATTTGTGATAGTCCTGAAGCCATTGAGAAGGAGGTTCTGGATTTTTACAAAGGGTTGTTGGGGACTATTGATTCCAATATTCTAGGGGTTGACATTGTTGCTCTGAGAAGAGGGAATCAATTGAGTATGGAGCAAGGTGCAATGCTGAGCAGCTCTGTTTGCGAGAAAGAAGTGTATGAAGCCTTGCATAGTATTGGTGATCAAACGGCTCCGGGTATTGATGGGTTTGGATCTAAATTTTTCAAACACTCTTGGCAAGTTATGAAGGTTGATGTGCTAAGCACAATCAAGCTCTTCTTTGAGGAGGGTATCATGGATAGTAGGCTCAACATGACACAGGTGACTCTTATTCCGAAGCATGAGAATGCCTTCAATATTAATGATTTTCGCACTATATCATGTTGTACTACTGCCTACAAAATTATTTCCAAAATTATGGCCAACAGGATGAGTATTGTGCTTGGTAGTATTATTAGTAAAAACCAGGCAGCATATGTGCCTGGACAGAAGATCCACGATCATATCCTCATTGCTTATGAGCTTATCAGATGTTATAGCAGAAAAGGAGGAGTGCCTCGTTGTATGATGCAGGTGGACATTAGGAAAGCTTATGATTCCATGGAATAGATTGCGTTACAAACTATCTTGGCTGGGTTAGGTTTTCTGAGGAGATTTGTCAGGTGGGTTATGTAAGTTGTGTCTACTGTTTCATACCAATTTAATATCAATGGAAGATCCTCTTCGAGAATGAAAGAAGCTGGAGGTTTGAGACAGGGGGGCCCCATCTCTCCCCTTTTGTTTGTTGTGATAATGTAATATCTCCATAGAAAGCTGGATACCCTGAGCTCTATTCCTAATTTTAATTACCATAGTGTTGTACCCCAAAATTTGCCCTCGTATTTTTCCACAAGAGATCACAGCTTCAGGCTTTTCCTGATTTTTCAGACTGGCTCAAGAATCGGTCAAACATACTTTTCTCGTCCGTCAGACAAAAATTAGGGTTTTCATTGATTTTCATGACTCTGGAACAATTCAAACAGTTTGCTTAGGGTTTGGTTGATTTTGGCTCAGCTTTGATCAGGCGGACGCTTCTTTGACTTTTAATCAGGAACTAGGGTTTTTGTGCGCGCATTCTCAGAAAGAATTAATCCCACAGTGCTTTTCAAGTTATTCCGAGATATGGACTGAGGCATTTGGATTGAGTTTTCAATGTTTGACTAAATCAGTGAAAAGAGTCATTTAGATTGAGTTTGCAGTGTTTGATTGAATCAGTAAAAGGAAAAGACATTTGGGCAGTTGTTGTGATTGACTGTGCTTTGCTTTGGATTTTTGAAGCGCCAGGTTTATTAATTGATCGATGCTAAAACCACCATGTTTATTTAATTGTTTATTTATTCTAAGTTAAGATAATTGGAATTTATTTCCATTTATTATAATTTGAGAATTATAAATAATAAAATAAACAATTGAGAAGAAGAAAAGGAATTAACTGATAAAAAATAGATTTTATTCATCTTTAATTTATTTGTTACAATTATTATTTAAATACAGTATTCATTTACGAAGTATTTACAATGATAATTTTACAGACAATTAAAATTGAAATAAAACTATCCTAAGAATATTCCTAAGTCTTCATCTTCCATCCATTGCTACTTCTGCTTTCGTTTGATTTTTATCTGCAAAAAAAAATAAGAAACAAAAGAAAGTCAATTGCAGATAAAATAAATAAAAGGCAAACAGTTAATTCGGGTTCATCATTAAAGGCAACTGGCTGGAATCAGTTCGCCCTCTCTGCAAATCACGAGATTTCTCCCGGTTCACAGAGAGGGATGAAAAATGCTTGCAAAAGAATAAAGTATGAAAATGCACAAAAGTTAAATTGCACAAATTCAAAAGGGGTCAAACAAAGCTGCATAGTCCAAAAGTTTCAAACTGAATGGCATAAACAAAGTCCAAAGGCAAACTGAACTAGAACTATAAAGTCACAAATTCAAACTATCCAAAAAGCTGCCAAAAAGGTGCAAAGTTGCCCAAAAGATATCTCAAGATATCAAAGTATCAAAAACTGTCACAAAGAAGCAGAAAATATGGAAGCAGTACACAAAGTATGCAGGTTAAAACCAATATTGCAAGCAAGGTTTCGTTCTCATCATTTTTCCAGCAGTGCCTTTTCAGAACATAAGGACAAATAAGCAATATAATATGCTTAAAACTGTACTAGAGAGAGAGAGAGAAAGAAAGAAAGAAAAGAAGCACAAGCTTACTGGCTTTAGGCATGAAGAGATATATAACAAACTGATCAAGACAGTAAAAGGAGGCAGCATAAGATATCAAAAAAACAGAAACAAAAGGGTAACTTTTGAAAACATAGTGAAGCTCTCAAAAAACCTGCTTCTCATCAAATACCCTGCATAAAAACCTTACAACCGGTTGAAGCCCAAGCCTCCAACACCAACCTGCATTAAACCTGCCTATCCGCACTTAAACCCTCAACCTATTTGAAGCATATAACACAAAAGCCTTGATTCTAAACCGGCAATGGCCTAAAAACACAAACCAGTTCCCAAAGCCTTACCTGCATTAAAAAGCAAGAAACCCCAAAGCCTTTCAAGACTTACCATTCAGAACACTCCAACCTGTAAACTCAACCAAGATCCATAGCCTTAAACAGTTAACAACACAAACTATCCAGGCCTTAAGCCTTTCAAGCTTAACAACCATAACCTGTGCAAAAGACCAAAAGCACATAAATTGTCCAGATTCAAACCCTGTCCATTTCAAAGCCTACATCAAGCCTAAATCAGAGAAAAGCCTAAACTTTTCCAAACCTAAGCTTCAAACTCATAAACCTGTGTCAAATCAATCAAGCCAAGCATACTAACCTTGAAACATTCAGACACATACAAAATTCCCAAGAACCCTCAGAAAAACTTCATCATTGGGAAAACACACGAATCAAACACATTAGCATTCAATACGCGATACCAATAAGCATATTCAGAATCATCAACAGATACATCATCAAGAAATTATTTCACATCAAGCAAAGCAAGTTAGGCAACCAAATTCAGCAAGCAAACATATAAGGCATCAAGCTAGGCATCAGGGCGACAAGAAGAAGAAGATAAAGAAGCAAGAGGGCAGGCATCGAGGCAACAAAGAGAAGAAGGTAAAGAAGTTCGTTTTCAGCATGTATCATTAAACAACAAAAAAGGCAAAAATACTTAGTACCAGGGAAGCCTCCCCAAGGCTCACAGCTACATCACATTTCTCCGTCCTTGGCCGCCTAGTGCACCACCGCCCATTTCTTTTCCTCCCCAAAGGTCCATTTCTTTCCTTTCTTTTTTTTCCTTCCTTCAAAACCTCATATAAATAGAATTTAATCATGATGCAAGAATCGAAATCAGAACGTTAAAAAACATGCAAGAATTTAAAACCCTAAAGATTGAAATTGTTACCTCTTGGCCAACGTCCACGTAACCATGAAAGGAAAGAGAAGGAGGCGGCGCCTCTGACAACGGGGACGGAGAAACTCAAAAGCCATGGCAAGAAAGACGAAGTGAAAATGAAGAACGGCGTGCCTCTGTTACAAACCCTAGCATTCTCCAAATGAACAAGCGTTCCAAACCCTTACAAACATTTGTCTCAAGCAGTGGGCTTCAACCCTCTTCATTTCCCTTAAGCCCAAACGAGTTCCATTTGACACCCCCCTTTTTTTTGTTTCTCATGCAATTTATGTTTGGGCCACCAAGCCTTCTAAGGCCCATTCTTTTCTAAAACTGAAATTACTCTTTTACTACCCTTTGCTTTTCACATAATATGCTGATTTTAAATTAGCCTTAACAATACTTTTCTTTATTTTTTATAACACAATCAATTTTGCATAGAAATCAAAATTCAAATAAGAATTTTTCTTTTTAAGACAATTTTTCCTTTCTTTTAAGTAAATTTGTATATACAATACTTTTTTTTTCATATAACATAATCATAATTTTGTATATAATACATTAACTAAAATATAAATAATATTTTTCCTTAAACTTAAAACATTTTCATTTTTTTTAGTTAAAGCTTTGTACATAAAAACGATAATACATAATTTTCTTAAAATATTTTCCCTTTTCTTCAATTAAAACTTTGTATATGAAAACGTCAATACATAAATTTTCTTTAAGATAAATACTTTTCTTTTCTTAAAATATTGTCTTTGTACATAATTAATTAAAGTACATTATTTTTTTTAATACATAATATAATTAAAACTTAAAACATTCTTTTCTTTTATTTTCTTAAAATATCTTGTTTGTACATAATTAACAAAAATCAACAAAAGAAATAAATGACCAATACTTAATTTTCCCATTAAGTTAGCATTTCCCAAACATGTAAATAAACCTCATACATTTACACATACACTTACACACCTACATTGATACATTATCCATTTGCTATTCTTATACATTGTTATACATGATACATATTATATTTGATCGCAATTCGATTTGATTGTAATTATTTAAGTCTCATCCCCATTTGAAAATTTGTACCCCCACTCCCGGATACTATTTTGTAATAGCGTAGATTTTAAATTCCCGTAATTTACCGCTTTCAAATATACCATGGTTAGACCTAGGGTTTGTATGTACATAAAATCGAACGCTAGATAACCTAATACAAGACAAATACATGAAATCAATACACAATCACACTTGCACCCCTAGGGTAATCCCACATGTTGCCTTCCAAAATGGGCCATGCTTGCACGTCGAGTTTCTTTGGCAAAACAATTCAAATGATCATAAGTCCCTCGATGACGCTTTCGAAAGTTGCCTATCACAATGATCATAGTCCCTTCAAGCAAATTGCCAAAGACACTTGGTATCATTGCATTCATGGTCCATACGATGACCCGCGCCTGTCCCGTTAACACATCCTAAACGCAAGATTGTCCACCAAATTCAATGGTGGAACAAAACTGTCAAAAAGGGGCTAAAACATAAGAAAAACCTTTGAGTAAATTTAGGGGTAGACAAACTCTTAGTTACTTGGATCAATCTTGCAAAAACACTTGCCTATTTTTCAAAACCACGCTCCACAAACACTTTCAAAACAATCTTCAAAAACATTTGAAACATCTTTTCGAAAAAGATACACACCCTTGTATATACTCAAACACGAGTCATTACAACGGTTGCCGAAACAAAGGCGTCTATTTCAAAAACATTTTCAAAACACAAATACACACACCATTTCAAGCAATCAAAAATCAAGGCAAGTGATCTAAAACCAAGTAACTAAGAGCCCATGGATAACCATGGATGAAAAGGGTGTTAATACCTTCCCTTTTCATAATCTACCCCCCGAACCCACGAAACATCTCAAAAGGTTTTTTCTGTGCTTTTTTAACCTTTCCTTTAGGATAAAATAAAAAGTCGGTGGCGACTCTTGCTAAACCGAACAAGTGCGAAAACAAACGCAAAAACTCAAGTCAGTTCTCCCACCGTATCACACATAGCAAATGCGAGAGGCTGAATTTGGTTGAGCTAAGTTTTGCTGATGACCTCTTAATCTTTTCTAGAGGTGATACTGTCTCTATTCAGTTGCTAATGGATATCGTCTCTAAATTCTCTTTATCCACTAGTTTAAAGATGAATCCTAGAAAATGTAAAATTTTCTGTTGTGGTTTGAATGTTGGTGAGCAGGTTGTTTTGGAATAAATCACAGGTTTTAGTAGAAGTTGTCTCCCTTTCACCTATTTATGGATCCCTCTTAATAGCAGAAAGTTGTTTCTTCTTAATGCTATGAGCTTGCAGAAAAAATCAGTTTAAGAATCAGACATTGGAGCTCCCACTTACTTACCTGTGCTGGTAGGGTTCAGTTAGTGAATACGGTGATTTTTGGGTGTGCCAATTATTGGATGAGTTGTCTTCCTCTTCCCAAAGGAGTGACTAAGAGCTTGAAGCTATGTGCAAAACCTTTGTTTGGGCTGGAAAAGATATTGTCTCGAGAAATTCCCTTGTGGCGTGGGAGAGGGTGTGTGCTCCTAAGAAGCAAGGAGGGTTAGGTATTGTCAACCTGGCTGTGTGGAATAAAGTGTGTATGTGCATACTGCTTTGGAGTCTTAGCAACAAAGCTGACATATGTGGGTCAGGTGGATACATGCCTATTATGTGAAGAATTATGACATTATGCTAAGGGAAATTAGTGATAATGGCTCCTGGATCCTGCGTAGTATCCTTAAGGTTAGGTCTGATTCGATGAGGCTAGCCCAGTGGGATATCTTGAAGAGCTCTGTAAGTTCCCAATGAACAAGGTGTACGTAGAATTTTTGAAGGAGATTCCCAATGTGGTTTGGGGTGGTCTTGTTAGGATTAATATTTCTTGGCCTCGTGAAGTGTTGTTGTTGTGGCTTTCTTGTCACAAACGGCTGCCTACTAAAGATATATTGGCGAAGATTGGCATCTTCCACCAGCCCAATTATATGTTCTATAATTGTGTTGAATCGGTTCAACACTTGTTTTTTGAATGCAGTGTTACTAGTTTTGTTTGGGATGGAGTTCTTGGGTGGTTAAATGTTAACCATAATATTCTGGGTTGGAATCATGAACTTGAGTGGATTGTGAAAGTGTGTAGGAGCAAGAATTGGCATGGTCAATTCTTAAAGATTTCCATAGCGGAAACAATTTATGAGATCTGGTGGGATGGAAATAGGGTTGTCTATAATAAAAATTATACTATTAGGAATACAATTGGTGCCATTGTGGATAATATAGTGAATAGAGTGTGGGTCTTCCCTAAGTATAGACATAGAATTGCCCAGCTTTTGTTGCCTTAATTAGGCGGGCCGGAGTGGGTTTTTTCTTTTCTGGACCCTATGGGTCGCTTTGTATCGATCTGTCTTTGGTTAATATAATCTTTATTTCCAAAAAAATAATAATAAAAAAAGAATATTAGAATTTAGTTTTACCTTTTTTAGATTTTACTTAAACCAATAAAATACCAAAAAAATTATTTTAATTATTTTACCAATTAATTTTATTTAATAGTTTATTTTAGTTTAATTAACTTTTTATTTTTAATTCGATTGGGTTGTATTGATTGTTTATTTAGACTTTTAATCGCATTGTTGATTCGATCCATCACCATTTGTAAATTTATATTCCCCATTCCCAAAAGCTTTGTAATAACGTAGAATTTTAATTTCTGCAATTTACTGTTTTTCTTTATATTGTATAGTAATTAGGCGTGTATGGCAAGACTTAAAATCAATCGCTAGACAACCATAATCAAAGACAAATTAACTTGAAAACAAATGACTTTTCACACGCGCACCTCTAGGATAACCTCGCTTGTTGCCTCCAAAAAACAGTCATGTCCCTCGAATGTGGTACGCTTTAGCAAAGACCCTCGATAAAAAAGACCGTAGTCCCTCGATGACCCTTCGATGTTTCCTTCGGTAAAACAATCTTAAGTCCCTTACGAAAAATGCTAAAGTGTCTCATAAGTTGCCTTCTGCGACTGTATGATCGATCCACGTATGTCCCTTCACATCGAATGATGGGGCTTCTTACCAATCAGTGGTAAGATAGCAACATTTAAAGGAGGAGGAAAAGAACAAAGATCTTTTGAGTAGGTAGAACATTCATAATTGCTTGCTCACAACATTCTCAAAATAACATCTTTCAAACACACCAACACTTTCAAAAAACGAAATATTTTCAAAAAGTCAACACTTTGTATACATTCTTATAGAGACGGGAATCATTACAAAGTTCGCCTAAACGAAGGCACTTTTCAAAAATACTTTCAAAAACAATCACAAACACATTTCAAACAAATAATTTCCAAAGTGAGCTAGCAACTAAGAGCCCGTAGATGACTACAGATGAAAAGGGTGCTAACACCTTCCCTTTTCATAACCTACCCCCCAAACTCAAGAAAATTCTCAAAAGGTCTTTCTTGTTCTTTTCACCCTTTCCTTTATTGGATAAAATAAAAGTCGGTAGAGACTCTTGTTATTCACAAAAATTATGATAAAATGTAAAACACCCAAATCAGTTCTCCCACTGTATTACAGTTTCCATGAGAACTTGTAGTGATGGAATCTCTACTTCAACAGGGAGTACTTCCTCCATGCCATAAACAAGAGAGAAAGGAGTTACTCCTGTCGTAGTACGTACTGAGGTATGATAGCCATGTAGAGCAAAGGGAAGCATTTCGTGCCAATCTTTATATGTCTTCACCATTTTCTGAATGATTTTCTTGATATTTTTATTGGCAGCTTCAACGGCCTCATTCATCTTGGGTCGGTAAGGTGATGAATTGTGATGGTCTATCTTGAAATCATCACATAACTCCTTCATCATTTTGTTATTCATGTTGGACCCATTGTCTGTAATAATTCTGCTTGGGACCCCATACTTGCATATGTTCTTCTTGATAAATCGGGTGACCACTTGCTTGGTAACATTTTCATAAGACGCAGCTTCTACCCATTTGGTAAAATAATCAATGGCGGCTAATATAAATCGATGTCCATTAGAAGATTTTGGCTAGATCATTCGTATCATACCTATTCCCCACATCGAGAATGGACATGGTGAACTTAGAATATTCAGAGGAGTTGGTGGTATATGCACCTTGTCAGCGTAGATTTGGCACTTATGGCATGTCTTCATATAATTATAGTAGTCAGCTTCCATTGTCAACCAATACTAACCTGCTTTCAAGATTTTTCTAGCCATGGCGTGTCCATTTGTGTAAGTTTCATAGGTTCCTTCGTGGATCTCTCTCATGAGTGTGTCTACTTCATGTTTCTCTATACACCTGACTAACACCATATCATAGTTTCTTTTTGTATAATACTTCACCATTTAAGAAGAATTTCACAGCTAGATTTCGTAGAGTTTGCTTATCAATAATTGAGGCACCTTCTGGATATTCTTATTTTTCTAGATACCTTTTGATATCGTAGAACTAAAGTTTATTATTAGGTCTTTCTTCAACTGCGAGACAATGTGCAAGTTCTTCAAAATGTCTGATCGTGATGCATGATTAGGCCAAGTTACTTCGAACATGGCTACCATCTGATTCTCTTCTCGTGGAATATGAGTGAAAGGGATCTTTGTAAATTTTGTAGCTAGCTTCAAAACATAATCCCGATATGGAATTAATTTGGGATGTCGGGTGTCCCATTCACCGTTGACTTGGTATATGACTAACGCTGAGTCTCCATATACTTTGAGGTATTTGATTCTTAGATCAACAGTAGCTTTTAGACCCAAGATGCAAGCTTCGTATTCAGCAACATTGTTGGTACAATCTTTTATTTCTATAAAAATATAGTTGCCTTACATTTTGGTAAGATGTCCCAACAAGGAGATATAACATCGCGTCTACATCAAGCTGACAGTGTGAATAAGCTGATTTGTAGCTATTGAATATTCTGGGAATATTCAGTTAGCTTATGTGGCGTCCAAGATTGATAATTCAGAATATTCTTTGATTGGTTTTTGAAGATTTGATTAGTTTCTAAATATGGAGATTTATTAGGAAACTAATGATTGAAGACCTATTTTCTTGGAGGACTTTTTGCAGACTTTGTACAGCCTCACTGCTGCAATTTTGAAGCCCTGCCCAGTATAGAATAAAGTTATAAATAGACTGGTGTATACCTAGTATTAGGTGGAACTTACTAATGTATTTGTGTTAGGGTTTTTAGAATCCTTATTGTTGGATTGTGAGTTTCCTGTTAGATGTTTGTGATACGGTGGGAGAATTGACTTGGGTGTTTTGCGTTTTATCGTAAATGTTGCGGTTAGCAAGAGTCGCCATCGACTTTTCTTTTATCCAAAAGGAAAGGCTGAAAAGAACAGGAGAGACCTTTGAGATTATTTCTTGAGTTCGGGGGGTAGATTAAGAAAAGGGGAGGTATTAGCACCCTTTTCATCCATAGTTATCTATGGGCTCTTAGTTGCTTGCTAGATCACTTTCTTTTATTTGAAAATGTGCTTTATGATGGTTTTGAAAGTATTTTGAAAAGGCGCCTTCGTTTAGGAAAACTTTGTAATAGTTCTCGTTCGTGAGAACATATACAAAGTGTTGGGCTTTTGAAAATATTTCATGTTTGGAAAATGTTTTGAAAGTGTTTTTGAAAGTGTTGCTGTTTGTTTTAAAAATAAGCAAGAGTGTTTGATTTGAAAATGAGCAAGCAACTAGGAACAATATACCTACTCAAAAGTCTTTGTTCATTTCTTCCTTTCCTTTGATATTGATATCTTACCATTGATTTGGTAAGAAGCCTTATCTTTGGATGTAAAGGGACGGGCCTGGGTCATCGTATAGCCATGATAGCAATGTTGTGAGACATCTAAGCATTTTTCTTTGAGGGACTAAGATTATTTTGAAAGGCAACATTTGATAGCGTCATCGAGGGACTATGATCTTGTACTTTTTATTTGTTTTTGCTAAGACATCCCACATGCATAACATGGCCATTTTGGTAAGGCAACAAAGTGGAATTACCCTAAGGGTGCAAGTGTGCAAGTGTATTGGATTTACATGCATTGTTTATCTTGGATTAGGGTTTGCTACTTGTTGATTTTATCTTTCCATACAAACCCTAGTTTACTAGTATTTATATAAAGCGATAAATTGCAAAAAATAAAATTACTACGTTATTACATCATTAGGGGAGAGGTGTACAAATTTACAAATGGGGATTTGCAAGAAAATTAAACTTAATTATCTATTACAATCATATTAAATATTGTACAAGAATTGAATAAATGAGCAAGAAAATAAAATGGAAAAGAAATGATTTTGTTTGGATTTTATGAAAGGGTTTAGTCTTGACCTAATTAAGAAAATGATTAGTTAAAAATAAATAAAATTAAATTTAAACTAATTAAGAAAGAAATTAAGTTAAAAATGATTTTTTAGGGTTTTTATGAAAAAAAAAGGTTTTAAGTTAATGAAATAAATTTGAAAATTAATTAATTAAAAGAAACCTAAGTTCTAAATTAATTTTAATTTAAAAGAAAATAAAATAATAATTAAACCTAAATCTAAATATTAATTATTTTAAAAAAGAAATTGATTTGTTTAAGAAAATGTTTTTTTGTTCTTTTTGTCTTTATAATGAAAATAAAATATAAATGAGCAAATAATAAATAAAAATGTTTTTGGATTTTTTATTAATAAAATAAACATAATATTAATAATTATAGTAATAAAAAATAATAAATAAAATTACAATATAATATAAAACATAAAAGAAAATAAATAAAATGAAGAAATAAAATAAAAATAGTTTGGGTCAAGTGTATGAAAATAGGCAGGGGGTCAGAAATCAACAAAAAATCCACTGCCCACCACTTGGAGGCCCAACGCGCTGTTTGGAACCAAAAAAGGAGTGAAAATATTGAAAAATTGCACAAAAGGTAGCGCTGGGTATTGAATCCCTGGCCTCTAACACAAACGCACGCTACCTTTGCCACTAGGGTGGCTATACATCCGGTAACATTGGTGAAATGATAAACATATAACACAAATCGAGTCCTGGATATGACTTCATCTTCAACCTCCAGCCTGAACATCTGTAACTTCATCATTTCTCAATAAAAATGAAAGATCCAAACATGAAAGTTGCTCCATTTTTCCATACGAATCCAACCATATAAATACCATAAGCTATAAATCAAAGATGAATGAGAATTTCTAAAAGTACCAAATTCTGACCTAATTATTTTCAGAGATTCAAACCTAAAATTCTCTAAGCTCAATCAATATAAATGAAATCTATGGACATGTACAATTTCAAGGAAATGATGTCTACATTTTATCTTCACAAATGTAAGCCTAACAATGCCTAAATGAAAAGATAGAAGTTCAGAAAATATACCTAAAAAATGGAAATTGTGAAATGATTTTGAGCTTGATTCAAGGTGCTACGATGATCAGGTTAGCTTCCTCAAGTTCCCAGGAAGCTAATGCAATGGTTAGCTTGAGCAATGGATGGCTGGAATGGCTTGGAGAAGTCAACTTGCAATGCTGTGTTTTTGGTTATGGAGTTTGATGCAAATGGTGTTACAGTGACGTAACAGGGCCAGGGATAGGTTATATTTGATGTGTAGGAGCTTTAGGAACCAAAAGGCCAAGAAACGCACGAGGGAAATATGAGTTACAAGTTCAAAGTTAGAAACTGTGCAACAATGGAGTTTTTGACAATTTCTGGTTTGAGGGAGTTTGGGAGTGTTTTAGTGTGTTCAAGCTCGTCCCTTAGCTCACAAATAGTGACTCTATTATAAGCAATAAGTTTGGATGCTTGTTGTTGATCAGAATTCAAAAACAAATATTTAAGCTTAACATTTGATTTTTGAGAAATCAAGTTTCAATGTCTTGTGTACTTGCCAATGTAGAGTGGTTATGCTTTAAACAAACTTGCTTCTGACTTTGTAGATGGAGCGTGATCAGAGGGTACAAGTTAGAGGCTCAAGAATTGACTTTGTGCATAAATCTTGCTTTTCAAGAATGGCATTATTCACTTTCTTCCCAAAATGGCAATTTGAATTGGATAAAGCTTAAACCACTTGGATTATAGCTCAAAAGTTTATGTAATCCATTAATGATGGATAGATACACAAGTTAGAAGGCCTGCAAAGAAATATTGTGCATCCTAACATTGAAATTGAATTATGTGTTCATCAAGAAATGACTTGTAATTCAAGAATGAAACCCTAACTTCTTTCCTTCGATTCTCCTTGCTCAAATATGATCTCAATGAGTTCTTGGACATTTTGGAAATCTTGTAACATCCTCAACAACCTCTATGTTGGAAATTTTTTAATATTCATCTTGGAACTATGTGAAAATTTTCCATGAAATTAGGTCAAAATCCTGCCTAAACTAGGGCAAAACTTCACTAAGTTTCCAAGTTTCATGAATATGTCTTCACAAAATCATAACTTCAAATCCATGAATTTCTATAAAAAGTTGTGTTCTACAATGTTTTAGATCTCATTTATATCTACAACTTTCATGTTGGAAGTTTCCTTTGAATCATCTTGCATCATGGTGGAAATTTGGCTTAAAGTTGTGAAAAAATATGAATTTTCCAACACTTAGAAAAATGTCTAAGTTTAGTAATTTTGACTTTTCAAAATGAAATCATGACTTTTTGATTTCTTGATGAAAAAGTTTCATATTTTTACATGCTTTTATGAATTGTGATCTTTGATACTTGATTTTGACCAAAAAGTCAAAGTTTGACTTTTCAGTATACAGTTGACTTTTCATCAGTTGACTGAAATTCATCTGTCAACCAATTGATCTTGAGAGATGTTTTGAGCCATGACATTAGGTCAATATGAAGAATTTGAATCCTTGAGATCATGTCTCAAACTAATAAGTCATTTGCTAGGTCAAAAATCAGAAATTGCACCTTCTCAGTTAAAACCCTAATTTTGACCATTTTGCCCTTTTGATGATCTGATCAAATTTCTTGAAGAGTTGTGATCCAAACATGATAAAATGAAATATATGAGTTCATAATGTTGATATGGATCAAAAATTATGAAATTTGACTGTGAATTGACCAAATTTAACTTTTTTCCCAATACAGCTGATTCTAGGTCAACTGATCAATTGACTGAGCAAAAATGTGATTCAAGACTTGAAACTTGATATGATCAATATTGAGGGTCCAAAATGATCCATGAAAGTCATATTGGGCATTAAAAGTCCATTTTTCCTTGTGCAAACTCAAACCCTAATTTTCAGTTATCAGTGCTTGAGGAGGTGTCTTGAGCTTATCAACCCTTGTGCAGTCTTGAACCAAAGGAGATCTTGTGAGAGATTACTTGAGAAATTAGAGGGCAAATTTTGGGGTACAACAGCTACCCCTGTTAAATCTTTTTAAACCTGAAGAATTAGATTGGAGGATCTGCCATTCGTGACTTGAAGGTGGAAGATGATTGAACACTAGAGTGTCCAGAAATTTGCACTCGAAGATGGATTGGGAATGGGATTATAGATGCCATTTGGAGGAATGATGGTAAATACTGGAGGAAGTATCAGCATAAATCTTTGGTCGATTTATACTAAAACTCGATGTTTTACCTGTGGGAAAAAAGGTTAGTAAAATGCAGATGTATGCATGATGTTCACAAGATGAATGAGATCATGATAAATGCATTTTGTATGTATATGTTATGATGTATGAATGTGAGATGTATGTTTGTCTGGGAAAATAAATCCCTGACTGCTACTGAGGAATTTTGGGAAGATGAATCCTGGATCGCTATTGGGGATGAAGAGTATACATATCTTTAAACTTTGTTGAAAGGATGCTTCCGCTGGGGAATATCTCTTGAATGTTAGTTGTTATCTGTTCGGATCCAGGCTTCACAACTTGCTGAGGATAAGGAAGTCAACTGCTATCTGGTCGGATCCAGGCTTCACGGTAACTTACTGGGGAAGGATAAATTAACTGTTATCTGGTCGGATCCAGGCTTTGTAGAAAATTTCTTATGGAGAGTGAAGTTAGGTTGTTATCTGGTTGGATTCCTGCTTCACAACAACTCGCTGGGGATAAAGAAGTTAACTGCTATCTGGTCGGATTCCAGGCTTTGTCGTAACTTGCTAGAAAGGATAAAGTTGAACTAATATCTGGTTGAGTCCAGGCTTCATAGTAACTTGAAGTGGTAACTACTATTTGGTCAGATCCAAGCTTCATAGTTTTTTTTTTTGAAAAGTTATACCATTATCTGGTCGGGTCCAGGCTTCATAGTGTCTTGCTGGGAATTGTAGCTAGTTGTTATTTGGTCGGACTCCAGGCTTCACAATAACATGCTTGAATAGACGAAGTTGAACACTGATATCTGGTCGGATCCAGGCTTCACAAATTTTGAGGTGGATGAAGTTAATTTCTATTTGGTCGGGTCCAGGCTTCACAATAAACTTGTCTGAAGAAGATAGGGTTAAACTGATATTTGGTCAGGCCTAGGCTTTATAGTAACTTGCTTGGAATTCAGTTGTTATCTGGTTGGATTCCAGGTTTCATAACAAACTTCTGAGGGGAATTGCTATCTGGTCGGATTCAGGCTTCACAATAACTTAATTGAAAAGATGAGGTTGAAAACTGATATCTGGTCGAATCCAGGCTTTACAGTAACTTGCTGGAGTAGAGGAAAACTCTACTGGGGAAAATAAGTTAAATCCTAGTTTGGTTGAGTCCAAGTTCTTCTATATCTTGAAGAGTTAAACTATTATCTGGTCGGGCCCAGGTTTCATAGTATTGGAAATGTTAACTAATATCTGGCCGGGTCCAGGCTTCATAGTGACTTGAGAAGTTGACTATTATCTGGTCGAGTCCAGGTTTCATAGCAGCTTGAAAATTTTACTCTCATATGGTCGGGTTAAGGCTTCATAGTATCTTTGGAGGTAGTAAAGGTTTTGTTGACGTCTTTACTGGGGATTAGGGGTTGTGACCCTCTGGTTTGTAATAGTCTGAAAAGAAAACTCAAGCTGGGGAGTGTGGACTCAGTCGGGGAAGAAAAACTCAGCTTGGAAGGATATACTCAGCTGGGGATAACAGGCTCAGCTGGGGATAACAGGCTCAGCTGGGGAAGATAGACTATGCCGGGGAAATTTGCTGATTGTTGTATGTTGGGGAAATAAACCATGTTGATGAATACTTGATGAACTGCTAATGAGGTGAGTTCTTTGAGGAAGATATCCATAAGGTTTCTACTTGTAGGATCAACTTAGCTGGGAAGATAGCTGTCAAGAGATTGAGACTCTTGGTTGGAGATCAGTATATGCAAAGAGACTTCATGGGTAACTTTGTTGAGAGAAATGGTTTATTGTAGCCGTCTTGTGGGGATAATGCTAATGAAATAACTCTGTGGGGATATTCCATATACATTAAAGAGATGCTTGTTGCTGCTTAACAGGTCACATGTGCTAAATAGTTTTAATCATGTTCATATGCATATACTCGTTCAATTTTAGTCATTGGACAATTTTGCATTCAAAATAAAAACAAAAAGTTTGCACTTCAAAGTATATTTGTATTGGTATTTTGCCTATGAATAGGCGTTTTTGTACAAAGAGACGGAGATCCTAGTAAGAGGAAATCGTCGGAAGGAAAATAAAATTGAAAACAAAAATAATATCCATGTGAAATGATCTCATTGCACTCCAACTCTACTATTGCTCCAATTTCTTCGAATTCCCCTTACCGTTGATAGAAGTTGATTGGATTGATCTTGGACCGTTTTAACTCAGACCTTGGTGATAAAGTTGATTGTGGTGATTCCACGGGACATAGTCATATGCTTTCAATCCCTAACTTTTGCCTAGACCGCCCTTTTGGGTTTTCAGCCCACCAGGATACCCATTTTTGCACAAGTCGCCCTTTCGGGTTTTTAACTTTCCGGGTGTACAATCTTTTGCATATATCCCTAATTTTTTCCCAAACCTTTTGGTTTTTCGGGATGCCCTTATTTTTTCCTAGGTGTGTCAAGCTAGCGGGTCCTTTATGCATAGTATTTTTAACTATGTCAGTGTTTATAGGATGTGGGAAGTCTTCACCATCCAGGGTAGTCAGCATCATGGCACCGCCAGAGAACACTCTCTTGACAAAAAATGGCCCTTCGTAGGTGGGAGTCCATTTACCTCTGGGTCGCCTTGTAGCAGAATGATGCGCTTTATCACCAAGTCACCAGCTTGATATACTCGAGGCTTGACCTTTTTGTTGAAATCCTTGATCATACGTTTTTGGTACGTCTGACCATGACAAACAGCAGCCAGGCACTTTTCATCAATCAAGTTCAACTGATCCAGTCTTGTTTGAATCCACTCGTCTTCGCCTAGGCCTGCCTCATTCATAATCCTTAATGAGGGAATCTGAACTTCCACTGGCAAAACAGCTTCCATGCCATAGACTAAGGAAAATGGAGTTGCCCCAGTTAATGTTCTAGCTGAAGTGAGATAGCCATGAAGGGCAAACGGTAACATCTCATTTCAATCCTTATAGGTTACCACCATTTTCTGCACAATCTTCTTGATGTTTTTGTTGGCCGCTTCGACTGTGCCATTCATTTTAGGTTTATAAGAATAAGAATTGTGATGCTTGATCTTGAACTGAGTGTAAAGTTTGGTAATCATAGCATTGTTGAGGTTAGTCCCATTGTCGATGATGATACTTTCGGGGATACCATAGCGGCAGATGAGGTTATGTTTGATGAATCTGGCTACCACATTCTCTTTAATTGAGGCAAAAGAGGCGGCTTTGACCCATTTGGTGAAATAGTCGATAGCGACAAGAATGAAGCGATGTCCGTTGGAAGCGGTGGGCTTGATTTCTCCAATCATGTCAATGCCCCACATCGCAAATGGACACGGAGAGGTCATGACATTCAGAGGGATAGGAGGCACATGGACCTTGTCAGCATAGATTTGGCATTTATGACAAGTTCTTGAATGTTGATGGCAATCAATCTCCATTATTGACCAATAGTAGCTAGCTCTTAGGATTTTCTTAGCCATGGTATGTCCGCTTGAGTGAGTGCCAAAGAGACAATCGTGCATGTCTTCCATAATTTCCTCTTCCTCCTTCTTATCCATACATCGAAGTAGAGTAGAGTCATGGTTTCACTTATACAATATTCTGTTACTTAAGAAGAATTTAGCTAAAAATCTTTGTAAAAACTTTATGTCATTGATGGATGCTCCCTCGGGATACTCTTGTGCTTCGAGATATCTCTTCACCTCATGGTACCGTGGCTTTTCTATATCACTGTCAAGCTTACATAGTGTGCAGGTTCATCGAATCTCTCAATTGTAATCATAGGAGCTTCGTTGTCCCATCTGACTTTGAACATTTAAGACATGGTTGCCAAGGCGTCAGCCAACTTATTTTCTTCCCTAGGGAAGTGCTCAAAGGTGATTTCTTCAAAGTAAGGAATAAGAGATAGCACAAGTTCCTTGTAAGGGATGGGATTAGGGTGCTTAGTTTCCCAATCTCCTTTTACTTGGCTAATCACTAGAGCGGAATCCCCAAACACGTTCAAATGCTTGATCCTTAAGTCAATGGCAGCTTTTAGACCCAAAATGCTAGCTTCGTACTCAGCCATATTGTTCGTGCAATCGAAGCATAATCTAGAAGCGAAAGGAATGTGGCAACCTTCAGGAGATATGATCATAGCACCAATTCCATTACCCAAAGCGTTGGAAGCCCCATCGAAGACCATAGTCCATCGGGATCCTTGTTCAGGTCCGTCATACGGTCCAGGTTTCGCACAGTCGGTCACTAGCATGATGTTCTCATCTGGGAAGTCAAAGTTCATAGACTGATAATCATCGACAGCTTGATGGGCCAAATGATCTGCTAGTACGCTTCCTTTGATGGCTTTCTGCATTATGTATTAAATGTCATACTCAGTCAAGATCATTTGCCACCTAGTTATTCGTCCGGAAAGAAAAGGTTTCTCGAAGATGTACTTGATTGGGTCCATCTTAGAAATCAATAGAGTGGTATGAGTCAACATATATTGTCTTAGCCGGTGAGCAGCCCATGCCAGAGCGTAGCAAGTTTTCTCGAGCAGTGAATATCTAGTTTCACAGTCGATAAATCGTTTGCTCAGGTAATAAATAGCATGCTCTTTTCGGCCATACTCGTCATGTTGGCCCAAAACACACCCCATAGAGTTCTCTAGTACTGTCAAGTACATGATCAAGGGTCTTCCTTCAACTGGAGGCATGAGAATCGGAGGTTCTTGCAGATTTTCTTTGATTTTGTCGAAGGCAGCTTGGCATTCATCATTCTATCTGACTACTTGATCTTTCTTCAAGAGTTTGAAGATTGGCTCACAAGTAGTAGTCAAGTGTGATATGAAGTGGACGATGTAATTGAGACGACCCAAGAATCCTCTAACTTCCTTTTCAGAGTGGGGGACTAGAATTTCTTAGATCGCCTTTACCTTGGTAGGATCAACTTCAATGCCTTTATTGCTGACCATAAAACCTAGAAGCTTTCCAGATCGTACTCCAAATGTGCACTTGTTAGGGTTCAACCTCAACTTGTACTTTTTCAGCCTCTCGAGTAGTTTGTACAGGTGATCGAGATGTTCCTCTTCAGTTTGTGATCTAGAAATCATATCATCCACATATACCTCCATTTCATGATGGATCATATCATGAAACAAAGCCACCATAGCCCATTGATATGTTTCCCCTGCATTCTTCAATCCGGACGGCATGACCTTGTATCAAAAGGTGCCCCATTGCATAACGAAAGTTGTCTTCTCCATGTCTTTGGGAGCCATCCTTATTTTATTATAGCCAGAGAAACCGTCCATGAAAGAGAAGACTTTATGTTGAGCAGTATTATCGACAAAGACATCAATGTGTGGTAGAGGGAAGTCATCCTTAGGGCTTGCCCTATTCAGATTCCTATAGTCTATGCACATGCGAACTTTTTCGTCTTTCTTCGGCACTGGCACCACATTTGAAACCCACTGGGGATAGGATGTCACAACTAGGAATCCTGCATCAAATTGTTTCATCACTTTAGCTTTTATCTTTTCAGACATATCAGGCCTCATGCGACGAACCTTTTGTTTGAGAGGAGGATAATCTTCCCTTGTCGGAAAACGATGAACCACGATGTCGGTATCCAACCCTGGCATATCTTCATAAGAGCAAGCGAATACTTCCCCATAATCATGCAAAATCCAAACTAACCTTCTCTTGACACTACTTTCCAATTTAGCACCAATCTTAACCTTTTTTTTGTCCGTCTCGGTACCCAGATTGATGACTTCAATTGACTCTTCGTGCGGCTGAATAGCTTTTTCCTCTTGTAATTGAAGTCTGGCTATTTCTCCTGGTTTTTCACAATCTTCCTCACCTTCGTCTTCGGCTTGGTTAATTGGACATTCGAAGTCATAGTTGGCAATAGTAGAGTCATTGGCAATAAGATCCAGAGTGGATGAGGACCTGCAAGTGTGTGTGTGTGTGTGTGTGTGTGCATGTAAGATACATGGTTATTTTGAAAAATGTATTTGAAGAAAAGAAAGACAATGAGCACAAAGATTTGAATTCAAAAGAGTCCAATGATTTGTATTGAATGATCATATGATTAGATGAATATAAATAAAACCCTTGACAAATGGACCAAAGTGCCCCGGGCCAGGCACATGGCTTAAAAGTCATTGTTAAATATTACAGACAAAATGTTCTTGAATTGAAAGAAAGCAATAGACAAACGATTACTCGTCAATGAAGGATATGAGCACGAAGTCCTTTGCATGCCAATTCTTAAGCTCTGTTGTAGTAGGATACACCCAATCTTCAAATGCAGCTTCATCATCTGAATCACCCAGTGTTAACTTAATGGCTTCCAATACAGAGAGGTGGCTTCCCTGCATGAGCGTGCCTCACTTCCTTCTGAGCCTTGACGGTGAAACCCAAACCAAACTTGTCTGCTTTGAATGGGATATCAAGGAGTTTCCCCAATGTATCACAACTTCCTTCTTCAATTGCAGCGCGAGCATCTTTGACTGAAACCATCTTCAGCACGGCCTTGACAGCTTTAGATACATCAGAGGAACATTTGGTAGCAGCAACCGTTGGTGGCACAACTTTAAAGGCTTGACACGAGGTCTCAATGAATTCTCCATCAATATCCACGTACTTGAAAGAGTTAAGGTGGCTTACCATAAACTCTTCCTCTCCATAAACAGTGACAATTCTTCCTTTGACCGGATATTTGAGTTTCTGATGGAGAGTTGAGGTTACTGCCCCAGCTTTATGGATCCAAGGGCGACCCAACAAACAAGAATAGGCAGGTCAGATATCCATGATGTAGAAGGTGGAATTGAAAACTTGTGAGCCCATCTTGATTGGAAGATCTACCTCTCCATGAACTATTCTTTTTTATCCACCGAAGGCCCTTACGATGATATCACTGGGTTTCAAGACTAAACCTTCACAGTCTAAACTTTCTAACGCCCCCTTGGGTAGCACGTTTAAAAAAGAACCGGTGTAAACCAGAACATGTTCTAAGGTAGTCCCTTTGCACTCGAAAAAAACATGTATAGCTTTATTGTGGTTCTTCCCAAGCGGTGTTAGATCAGCATCTGAAAATCCCAAACCATTATCAGCCGTCAGGCTCACCGTGTAATTCTCAAACTGGTCTGTTGTGGTCTCATGAGGGACATGATCTTTTTTCAAGAATTTGATTAATGTTCGAGCATGGGCATCGGAAAAGAGTAGCGATGACAACATAGAAATCTTAGTAGGGGTTTACCCCAAATGCTCCACAATCTTGAAGTCGCTCCTTTTTATTATTTTCAATATTTTGTCCATCTCGCGAGTGGAAGGTTCTCCATCAGCAACGTCCTTTGCGGGTACTTCCATCTCCACAGGTTCAACAACCTTCTCTTTCCCTCTTGTATCAGTACTTGACATAGCAGCAGTGATGCGGACAAGTGCCTTTGTAACAATTGGTGGTGAGATATTGGGTGAAAAGATTCTCCCAGTTTGGGTTACCTTACTTGAGCCAGTTATGTTACCGACATCGTCAGCTTTGTCTTCTTCGATCCAAGCGTCTTGTTTTATCCCATGATAGAGCACCTCAGCACCATAGTTCCATGGCACTGCCTTGTTTGAAGAGTAGGGAATTGGTCCGGGATTGGTAATTATTAAGGGAGCAACGTTTGGTTCATTTAAAATCCTGATAGAACCTTTGGAGGAGATCCTAAGAGGCTTATTTGAGATGGTGATAATGGAGAGATCTTCACATTTATTAGTCAAACTTTTGGCAAGCAGAGTCTTCGAAAATATAATTTTGTGGCTATCCATAAGGTGTTGAATGCCTTCCTTCAGCCCTTCGCATCCATTGGGTTGTTGGGTATAGCAAACACATTCTTTCACGCAGCCAGGGAAAATCCCGACTTTCAATAGATTCTTTTTGATGATATTCAGCGGAGTAGTCAAGTCTTCAACAGAGGCAACGGAAATTATATCTTCAACAGCATTGACACCCTTGTCATGTTTTGGCATAGGTGCAGTGATTACATTCGGAGTTGGAGAAGGATCAAATTCAACAGTCTTGTTATCGATTAAATCCTGGATCTTATTCTTCAAGGACCAGCATTGGTCAGTCTCATGCCCGGGACTACTTGAGTGATAAGCACATTTGGCGTTCGGGTTATACTTTGGTGAAAAGGTATTTGGATTAGCAGGAGGATCGCGCAATGTCACCAAATTAGCCTTTAGTAAGTGTTGTAGGGCTTGAGATAGTGACATGCCTAACTTTGTAAATTGTCTTCTTGGAGTTTTAAAACATTGATGATTTGCAGATGGTCTTTGAGTAGGAGTTGGATTGGAGATTCAGACAGCATTGACATACGGATGATCATTCTTCTTGGTACGGGCCCTTGCCCCGTACACAACATTGATTTCCTTCTTTGTAGAAAGAGGTTTCTTTACAGGATTTGAAGTGGAGGCAGATGCCATGGGAATCTTCCCGCTTTTGATGCCACTTTCAACTCTTTCACCAGTTAAGATTAACTCGGTGAAGCCGGAAGAAGAACAGCCAACCAACAAGTTAAAGAATGGACCAGATAAAGTGCCCATGAACATGTCAATATGATCCCTATCAGTCAAAGGAGGTTGAACCCTACTGGCCACGTCTCTCCACTTTTATGCATATTATTTAAATCTTTCATTCTTCCCCATTGTCATATATTGCAATTGAACCCTTGTTGACGCCAAGTCGGCGTTATACTGGTACTGGTGGTAGAAGGCGGTAGCTAAGTCCTCCCAAGTATTGATACGGGAACCATCCAACTAGTAGAACCACTCTAGTTGCGTTCCGATCAAACTCTCTTGAAAAAAGTGAACCTATAGTTTCTTATCAACAGTGTGCGGTTGTATCTTGTGCACATAAGATTTTAGGTGATGTTTTGGACAGGAAACTCCATCGTAATTTGCAAAGACTGGTATTTTGAACTTTTGAGGAATAACAACCCCAGAGATCAAACCCAAATCATCAAAATCTAAATCGGGGACGACTTGGATCTCGACGGCCTTCAATCTGTCTTCTAACTGCTTGTACTTGACATCGGCGGGTGGATATTGCTCGTCAAAATAATCATCATCATACGCTTGATCATTAATACAGTCATGTTGCTCACCAATCTGATATTGCTCACCAATCTGATTCTCGTCTTCTTTATATGAGTTTTCCACTATCGGGATCTGACGAACCGACTCTTTAAACCTTCTACCCATGTTGACCAGGGCTTTCTTCTTGGGTTTCTTCTTAACTTCCAGAAATGCCATCATATCTTGTTGCCCCTTGGCTAGGGCCAGTAGAGTCTCTTGGAATTGATAGTTTTGTGCCTGAAGATCCTTCACAGTTTTCTCTAGATCCATCTTGCTGAACTAAGCAGGGGAAAGATAAGGAAACATGTTATGTGAAAACATGTCATGTTATGATGCATGGAAGATGTATATGCAAATGATTTCAAGGATTTATGAAATCTATATTTGTATAGACAAAAGAATGAACAAACGGAAATTTTCATTAATTAGTTCAAAAGATTACAACATGCCTCTTGGGCTTACAAAATAACTCTCTAAGATAAAAATACTGAATGCATCCTCTTCGGCGCGAGATGGGCGTTCACACTTTACTCTTCTTGTAGCTGCTTTGTAAGTTCCAAGACCCTCTTCTCGCTAGCGTAGAATTTAGCTTCAAAAGTATCTTGTTCTTACTTTAGCTGAAACCAACCTTTTTGCATGTCTTCAAGATAAGTAGGCATGTCAATATGGAAGATAGTGTACGGGACATCTTCTTCAACCACAGGTTCCATTATAACTGGTAAGATGGAGGGATAAGGCATCACAAGTTTCTGAGCACGAGCTCGTACCCACCTAAGGTAAGGCTCAAGGGGAATGGAATTATTGTGTCCCAGCGTCTTGTTATCCACTTTGCTTACCATCCTACAAGCTCGTATAAATCCATGACGGTAGCTTTGATCGTCGCTTTCATAGTCGAATACCACTCCTTGGATAAGCATATCATGTGGGTCATCCCTTCGGGCATAACCAAACTGTCGTAAGACTAAGAAAGGATTGTAAGTGATACCTACTCTAATGCCAAGTAAAGGGACATTAGGGAATTCCATACAACGGTCGACGATAGTAACATTCTCCAAGGATCAAGAACACCAATGAACATTTGAATGTCTGAGCGTCATCAACCTATGGGACCACCTCAAACCTTGCTCGTTCTTCAACACAGATCAAAGAAGATGTGAAATAAACCATCTTTCCAAGAGAGGAGTGCAACACATGAGGATCCCTCTCTTCCTTATAGTGCGAGAGTAAAAAGAATGTAGGATATCCCCCAACAAAGTAGGCACTGGATTGCGAGACATGAAGATTTTGACAGCATTTACATCTATGAGTTGGTCAGGGTTTGGAAACAAAACCATCCCATAGATGAGAAGGGCCAAGATTTCTTCAAAAGCTTGTAAGTCTAAAGAGTTACAACAATCTTGAGCTTTCTCAAACAAGAACTTGGCCAAGAAACCTTTGACACCACTCCTTGTTTCCCAATTAGTTGTGATATCAGATTGTTGCAAATGTAATGCTTGGGCAATCTCTTCAGGTTTTAGATCTCTTTCCGTACCGTTGAAGGGTAGTTGATTGAGAATGGGAACTCAAGATTTGAGAGAATTATTCCAAAGTTGGTACAAGCTGATAATCGGGAAAAGTGAAGAAATGGTGTAAAGGATCAAAGAATTGGAACAACACCTTCATCATATTTTCGTCAGTGTTGGAGGTAACCAAGTTTAGGAGGCAACTGTGTCTTTTGGTGAATGGATAATTCTCAGGAACCCTTGATGCTAACTCATTGAGTTGAGGAGGAATTATTACGAGATTGACTTGGATAGTATTCCTGCGGAGGGTAGTCATGTCATACAAAAAAGAACAAAGATAAATTCCAATAATCCTTGAAATGGTTAGTGAGAATGATTATGATGTTATGATGTTTATGATGTTATGTACAAGTAATTATATACAAACACGGCAAACAAGTCCTTATGTTTAGGCTTGCATGGAGTCTCATAGGTAAGTACCCTCTTGAAGTTTAGTTGGCTCAAACCTGTCCTAGAAATAGTAACCGAGTTCTAAGGGATCTCAATATCACTGATCTGTCTTCTCGGGCATTGTTTCAGCGCAAGCCTCTTTCACGGCAACCGAAATATCCCAAGAATTAAAACCTCAATGAGTGTAGTATCGAGTATCAACCAACTTCGAACTGCACCGAAGCCGGTTATCTCACTACGTCCTAATGGCCAAGTTGGCCAAGTAAAGTTTCTAAAAGTCAGTTAGTGCTTCATGACCCCACACAGCGGCCCCGTATTCTCCTTGACTACTCAAGGGCTACCGGTACCCACAAATGTGTCACACTAACGTAGCTATTGGTTAGACCATGTCGGTATACCCTGCGCAGTTTCCACAATGTATTGCTACTTACCTATAAGGTATCCCAAATCCGGGTAGAGGATTCAAGCCCAAACAAGGAACCAAAATGTAAAGCAATCAAGTCAATCAATGAAAGCAAATAAAGGTGATCTAGCCCTAAGGTAACCCCAATTTTAAGTTTCTCCCCAGCATAGTCGCCAGTTCTGTGATAAGGTGGGAGAACTGACTTGGGTGTTTTACGTTTTACCGCAAATGTCGCGGTTAGCAAGAGTCGTCGTCGACTTTTCTTTTATCCAAAAGGAAAGACTGAAAAGAACAGGAAAGACCTTTGAGATTATTTCTTGAGTTCGGGGGGGTAGATTATGAAAAGGGAAGGTATTAGCATCCTTTTCATCCATAGTTATCTATGGGCTCTTAGTTACTTCCTAGATCACCTGCTTTTGTTTGAAAATGTGCTTTGTGATGGTTTTGAAAGTATTTTGAAAAGGCGCATTCGTTTAGGCAAACTTTGTAATAGTTCTCGTTCATTAGAATGTATACAAAGTGTTGGGCTTTTGAAAATATTTCCTGTTTGGAAAATGTTTCGAAAGTGTTTTTAAAAGTGTTGGTGTTTGTTTTGAAAATAAGCAAGAGTGTTTGATTTGAAAATGAGCAAGCAAATAGGAACAATCTACCTACTCAAAAGTCTTTGTTCATTTCTTTCTTTCCTTTGATATTGCTATCTTACTATTGATTTGGTAAGAAGCCTTATCTTTGGATGTAAAGGGACGGACGTGGGTCATTGTATAGCCATGATAGCAATGTTGTGAGACATCTTAGCATTTCTCTTTGAGAGACTAAGATCATTTTGAAAGGCAACATTTGATAGCGTCATCGAGGGACTATGATCTTATATTTTTTATTTGTTTTTGCTAAGACATTCCATATGCATAACATGGCCATTTTGGTAAGGCAACAAAGTGGAATTACCCTAAGGATGCAAGTGCGAAAGTGTATTGGATTTACATGCATTGTTTATCTTGGATTAGGGTTTGCTACTTGTTGATTTTATCTTTCCATACAAACCCTAGTTTACTAGCATTTATATAAAGCGGTAAATTGCGAAAAATAAAATTACTATGCTATTACATCATTAGGGGAGGGGTGTACAAATTTACAAATGGGAATTTGCAAGAAAATTAAACTTAATTATCTATTACAACCATATTGAATATTATACAAGAATTGAATAAATGAGCAAGAAAATAAAATGGAAAAGAAATGGATTTTGTTTGGATTTTATGAAAGGGTTTAGTCTTGACCTAATTAAGAAAATGATTATTTAAAAATAAACAAAATTAAATTTAAACTAATTAAGAAAGAAATTGAGTTTAAAATGATTTTTTAGGATTTTTATGGAAAAAAAGGTTTTAAGTTAATGAAATAAATTTGAAAATTAATTAATTAAAAGAAACCTAAGTTCTAAATTAATTTTAATTTAAAATAAAATAAAATAATAATTAAACCTAAATCTAAATATTAATTATTTTAAAAAAGAAATTGATTTGTTTAAGAAAATGTTTTTTTGTTCTTTTTGTCTTTATAAAGAAAAGAAAATATAAATGAGCAAATAATAAATGAAAATATTTTTGGATTTTTTATTAATAAAATAAACATAATATTAATAATAATAGTAATAAAAAATAATAAAGAAAATAACAATATAATATAAAACATAAAAGAAAATAAATAAAATGAAGAAATAAAATAAAAATGGTTTGGGTCAGGTGTATGAAAATAGGCAGGGGGTCAGAAATCAACAAAAAATCCAAAGCCCGCCCCTTGGAGGCCCAGTGCGCTGTTTGGAACTAAAAAAGGAGTGAAAATGTTGAAAAATTGCACAAAAGGTAGCGTTGGGTGTTGAACCCCTGACCTCTAACACAAACGCGCGCTACCTTTGCAATTGGGGTGGTTGTACATCCGGTAACATTGGTGAAATAATAAACATATAACACAAATCAAGTCCTGGATATGACTTCATCTTCAACCTCCAGCCTGAACATCTATAACTTCACCATTTCTCAACAAAAATGAAAGATGCAAACATGAAAGTTGCTCCATTTTTCCATACGAATCCAACCATATAAATATCATAAGCTATAAATCTAAGATGAATGAGAATTTCTAAAAGTACCAAATTCTGACCTAATTATTGTCAGAGATTCAAACCTAAAATTCTCTAAGCTAAATCAATATAAATGAAATCTATGGACATGTACAGTTTCAGGGCAATGATGTCTATATTTTATCTTCACAAATGCAAGCCTAACAATGCCTAAATGAAAAGATAGAATTTCAGAAAATGTACCTCAAAAATGGAAATCGTGAAATGAGTTTGATCTTGATTCAAGGTGCTGCATTGATCAGGTTAGCTTCCTCAAGTTCCCAAGAAGCTAATGCAATGGTTAGCTTGAGCAATGGATGGCTGGAATGGCTTGGAGAATTCAACTTGCAATGCTCTGTTTTTGGTTATGGAGTTTGACACAAATGGTGTTATAGTGATGTAACAGGGTCAGGGATAGGTCATATTTGATGTGTAGGAGCTTTAGGTACCAAAAGGCCTAAAAATGCACGGGGGAAATATGAGTACAAGTTCAAAGTCAGAAACTGTGCAACAATGGAGTTTTTTTACAATTTCTGGTTTGAGGGAGTTTGGGAGTGTTTTAGGGTGTTCAAGCTCGTCCCTTAGCTCACAAATAGTGACTCTACTTATAAGCAACAAGTTTGGAGACTTGTTGTTGATCAGAATTCAAACACAAATGTTTAAGCTTAACATGTGATTTTTGAGAAATCAAGTTTCAATGTCTTGTATACTTGCCAATGTAGAGTGGTTATGCTTTAAAAAAACTTGCTTCTGACTTTGTAGATGGATTGTTGTCATAGGGAACAAGTTAGAGGCTCAAGAATTGACTTTGTGCATAAAGCTTGCTTTTCAAGAATGGCATTCTTCACTTTCTTCCCAAAATGGCAATTTGAATTGGATAAAGCTTAAACCACTTGGATTATAGCTCAAAAGTTTGTGTAATCCATTAATGATGGATAGATACATAAGTTAGAAGGCATGCAAAGCAAGATTATTCAGCCTAACATTGAAATTGAATTTTGTGTTCATCAAGAAATGACTTGTAATTCAAGAATGAAACCCTAACTTCTTGCCTTCGATTCTCCTTGCTCAAATATGATCTCAATGAGTTCTTGGACATTTTGCAAAGCTTGTAACATCCTCTACAACCTATATGTTGGATATTTTTGAAGATTCATCTTGGAACTATGTGAAAATTTTCCATGAAGTTAGGTCAAAATCCTGCCTAAACTAGGGCAAAATTTCACTAAGTTTCCAAGTTTCATGAACATGTCTTCACAAAATCATAACTTGAAATCCATTAATTTCTATAAAAAGTTGTGTTCTATAATGTTTTAGATCTCATTTAGATCTACAACTTTCATGTTGGAAGTTTCCTTTGAATCATCTTGCATCATGGTGGAAATTTGGCTCAAAGTTGTGAAAAAATATGAATTTTCCAACACTTAGAAATGTGATCCAAGACTTGAAACTTAATATGAGAAATCTTGATCGTCCAAAATGATCCATGAAAGTCATATGGGGCATTAAAAGTCCATGTGTCCTTGTGTAAACTCAAACCCTAATTTTCAGTTATCAGTGCTTGAGGAGGTGTCTTGAGATGATCAACTCTTGTGCAGTCTTGAACCAAAGGAGATCTTGTGAGAGATTACTTGAGAAATGAGAGGGCAAATTTTTAGGTACAATAATGTTCATAAGCTTTTAAGCATTAAACATATTGTGTGTCAATTCTTATAATCTTTTAAGCATTAAACATATTGTGTGTCAATTCTCATAAGCTTTTAAGCATTGAGTATTGTGTGTTTTGGAAGTATAGCTTCTGGTAGTTTTTGTTCTCTACTTGTGTTTAGAGTTAGATCCAATTGTCGAGTGTAATTGAAGATGGATTTGAGGAGGACCTCATACCTAGGTGAGTCTTAGGTATAAGTTAAGCAAAGGGTGATGATTAAGTGCATAGACTGTAAACTGGAGGTTTGTTGTAAGGTTTGCAAATTGATAATATCTAGTTGATTTCATCCCTGGCTTGGTAGCCCTCAGAGTAGGAAGGTTGTTCCGAACTGGGTAAACATATTTTGTGTTATTTACTTTCAGCACTGCTATTTTTGTTTATACATCTTGTTGTTGTGTGTGAAGTCAGATCCAGTGTCTAAATATATCGTAGGATATCTGGGATCTAATATCCAGAATTTCAATTGGTATCAGAGTAGGCATCCTGCTCTGACTCTGGGTGAGATTCAGGGCAGATACTTTCTGGTGCAATGGACAAGGTTAGAAGAACTATAGTTAAAATACCGATTATGGATGATACCAACTATGATAGTTGGAAACCTCGTATGGAAACCTTCATAAAGTCCTTGGGTGACAAGTCTTGGAGAAATGTTGTCAAAGATTCGGATCCACCAAAGGTTGTGGATGCAGCATGGAAAGTCATTGATGTGCTAAAGCCTGAAGAATACTGAGATGATAATAATGAGGCGTTATCCCAAGGAAACTCCAAAGCATTGAGCGCCATATTTAATGGAGTTGATAAAAATATTTTCTAGCTTATAAAGAGTTGTAAGCATGCAAAAGTTGTATGGGAAACCATGAAAAAAGTTCATGAAGGAAATCCTAAGGTTAAATTGGCAAAGCTTCAGCTTCTCTCCTCCAAATTTGAGAACTTGAAGATGAATGAGGATGAAAGCATCCAGGACTTTCACACGGCTGTTCTAGATATTCCTAATGACTCAAAAGACATGGGAGAGAAGATATCAGAGGATAAGCTAGTCAGGAAGATACTTAGATCTCTTCCCAAGAGATTTGACATGAAGGTGATTGTTATTGAAGAATCCCAAGATTTAAGACCTATGGCAGTTGATGAGCTTGTAAGTTCTCTTAAAACTTTTGAGTCTGCTATAAATGAAAAATCTAAAAAGAAGAGCATAGATTTTGCTTCTAATGCTGAAGATTCAGAGGATAAAGGAAACATGAACTCAGAAGGAATATATGAGGATCTCATGCTGCTGGGAAGAAAATTTAGCAGAGTGTTGAGGAAGTCCAGGTTGGGTGCTAAGAACATGTCATATGACATCAACAAAAACCAGGACCTGGGAAGAAAGCTAAGATTTAAAGAAAAGCCAAACCAAGAGAAAGGTGTTCAGTGTCATGAATGTGATGGATATGGACACATAAGAACTTAATGTGCTACCTATATAAAAAAGAAAAGAAAAAGATTGTTTGTATCATGGTATGATGGAGAATCTGAAAATGATCATGAGGAAGATTCAACCAAGCAGGTGACTGCCTTGATTGGAATTTGTGGATCTGATCAAGAATCATGTACTTCTGATACAGATTCATATGTCGGGAAACTCACGGTGAGTGAGCTGGCTACTGGATTCATAGATATGTGCCTCAGAAATGATAAGAATGAAGTGGTCATGTCGGTAACTAGGTCAAAGGACAACTGCTACCTATAGAATTCTCCATAATGTCCATCAACATGCTTATTGTCAAAAGATGATGAACTAAGCATATGACATCAAAAGCTCAGACACCTACATCCGAAGGGCATGAAGAAGTTCCTGTCAAAGGAAGCTATCAAGGATATTCCCAAACTAAAGATTGATGAAGGGAAAATTTGTGGAGAATGTCAAATTAGGAAGCAGACAAGGATGTCCTATAAGAAGATTCGACATCTTTCTACCTCGAGAGTTCTAGAACTCTTTTACATGGACTTGGTGGGGCCTATGCAGGTGGAAAGTCTTGGAGGAAAAAGGTATGCCTATGTTATGGTTTATGACTACTCGGGATTCACATGGGTGAAGTTCATTAAACAGAAATAAGAGGTGTTTGAAGTATTCAAGGAACTATGTCACAAAATTCAAAGAGAAAAAGGTTGTGGCATTGTCAGAATCAGAAGTGACCACGGGAAGGAATTTGAGAACAATAAATTTGAAGAGTTATGTCCTTCTGAAGGGATTAATAATGAGTTTTCCTCACCCATCACTCCTCAAAAAATGGTGTGGTTGAGTGAAAGAACATGACTATTCAATAACGTGCAAGAGCTATGCTTCATGCGAAGAAATTACCCCTTCACTTTTGAGCTGAAGCCATGAACAATGCTTGCTATATTCACAACAGAGTAACAATCAGAACTGGAACTTCAGTTACTCTGTATGAATTATGAAGAGGAAGAAAGTCTATTGTCAAGTACTTCCATGTATTTGGAAGTAGATGTTATATTCTGGCTGACCGTGAGCCAAGAATGAAGTTGGATACCAAGAGCGATGAAGGAATTTTTTGGGGATACTCTACTAACAGTAAAGCATATAGAGTATTCAACTCTAGAGCCAAGGTAATGATGGAGTCTTCAAATGTTATTGTTGACGACTCAACTAAAGAAGATGATGTCCCAGAAGAATTTGAGAAACTATTTCTACAAGAGGTGAAATTGCAAAAGAAAATGTCACAACATCTTCCACCGGTGTTGCAAGTCTAAGTGTTGATACTGAAGTTGAAAAACCTTAGGTAACTGACAAAGGACCCTCTCTCAATTCAAAAGTATCATCCTAAGGAACTGATAATAGGAAATCCTAGACAAGGGGTAGTTACCAGATAAAGGGAAGTTGTATCAAATGCTTGTTTTGTGTCAAACATTGATCCTAAAAATGTGAGAGAAGCTTTGATTGATGAATTCTGGATTAATGCTATGCAAGATGAGCTTGGTAAGTTCAATAGAAATGAAGTATGGGATTTGTTACCAAGACCGGAAGGGGTGAATATCATTGGTACAAAATGGGTGTACAAGAACAAGACTGATGAACAAGGTGGTGTCATCAAAAACAAATCCATAATGGTTGCTCATGGGTACACTCAAATTGAGGGAATAGACTTTGATGAAACATTTAATCATGTGGCTCGCTTGGAGTCTATTAGATTGTTGTTTGGTGTAGCTTGTCACCTCAGGTTTAAGTTGTATAAAAATGGATGTCAATAGTGACTTTCTAAATGGGTACTTGAATGAAGAAGTTTATGTTGAGAAACCGAAAGGATTTGTTGATCCTTCTTTTCCAGATCATGTGTTCATATTGAAGAAGGTCGTGTACAGACTGAGACAAGCTCCAAGAGCTTGGTATAAAAGATTGACTAAACTTCTAGTCAGTCATGGATAAAGAAAGGGTGGAATTGACAAGACTCTCTTTGTCAAAGATGAAGCTGGAAAGCTGTTGATAGCTCAGATCTATGTGGATGACATTATTTTTGGAGGAATGTCAAATGACATGGTCCAACATTTTGTCAGACAGGTGCAATATGAATTTGAGATGAGCTTGGTAGGTGAACTGACTTACTTCCTTGGATTTCAAGTCAAGTAGATGGAAGACTCCACCTTTCTTTGTCAGAGCAAATATGCCAAAAATATTGTGAAGAAGTTTGGGTTGGAAAACAACATTCATAAAATAACTCCACCTCCTACACACCTGAAGCTAACCAAAGATGAAAAAGGAGTTAGTGTTGATCAAAGTCTATATAGAAGCATGATTGGAAGCCTTCTATATCATATTGCTGGCAGACCAGTCATCACATTTGTTGTTGGAGTGTGTGCAAGATATCAAGTAGAACCTAAGGTAAGTCACATTAATCAAGTAAAGAGGATTCTGAAGTATGTGAATGGGACATGTGACTATGGTATGATGTACTCCCATGATACAAATTCCTCGTTGGTGGGATTTTGTGATGTTGATTGGGATGAAATTATTGATGATAGGAAGAGTACCTATAGAGGATGTTTCTTTATGGGAAACAACTTTATCTCTTGGTTCAGTAAAAAGAAAAATTGTGTTTCTATTTCTACTGCTGAAGCTGAGTACATTGCAGCAGGAAGCATTTGCTCTCAACTGGTATGGATGAAGCAAATTTTGTCTGAATACAATGTCACATAAGATGCTATGACATTATTTTGCGATAATTTAAGTGCTACAAATATTTCCAAAAATTCTATTCAGCATAGTAGGACCAAGCACATTTACACCAGACATCACTTCATCAGAGAACTTGTGAAGGATAAAATCATTAAACTTGAGCATGTCAAAACTAAGAATCAGCTTGCTGATATCTTTACAAAAGCTCTTTATGCTACTCAGTTTGAGAATGTAAGGAGGAGACTTGGGATATTTGTGTCTATGAAGAGTTATAGCAATTACTGTTGGTGTTGCATCTTGTGTTCAGGTGGCTAAGTATGGTGCTGCACCTAATGAACATTCTACCAGTGATTTCAAGGAAAAAAAGATGTTTATGCATGACAACTGGTCATGGAATTTTGCTTGGATCTAGCTTATGATCCTGTTTATTTTGGTTTATGATTATGTAAGGGCTAAAAACCCAGGACATTTTTGAATTTTTGCACCCTGACTCTATAACTTTAGGTGCTTAAATTGTTTTTCTAATATTGTTTACTTACCTTTGTCATATTATGGCTACAAAGGGGGAGTAGTATGATATTGAGGGTGCTGAAGCTGGCACTTGCTGAGGGGGAGAATTTTTTGATTCTTTGTGTGTGATAGCAGGTTCTGAGGGGGAGTTCTTACTTGTTTTTGAAGAGATGTGAGATATGATGTCTTGACATCATGGTGGGAGAACTTAAGTGTTCTCTATTTTTGGTGCAGCTATGTTAGTAGATCAACTAACTACTTACTATGTGTGTGTGCTGCTATTTCTGTGTTGCTAACCTTACATGTGTGTTTTTCCACTGTTGTACCTTTGATGTGTATGTTTGATTTATTTTCAAGCATAATTTTTTGTGCAAGGTGTTGTAACCCAAAATTTTCCCTCACATTTCTCAAGACATTTCCCATAAGATCTTCAATAGCCCAAGCTTGCACAAGGATTGACTAGGTCAAGACATCTCCTCAACACTAATACCTCAAATTAGGGTTTGAGTTTTCACAAGGACAATTGGACTTTTAATTCCTCATATGACGTTCATGGATCATTATAGACTTTCAATATTTCTCATGTCAAGTTTCAAGTCTCGTAGTTCAAGTTTGCTCAATCAATTGATCAAATGACCTAAAATCAACTATATTGGGTAAAAAAGTCAACCGTGGTCAAATTACATTCAAAATTAAAGATTTTTGGCGCATATCAACATTTTGAACTCATATGTATCAATTGTTCAAGTTTGGATCACAACTCCCCCAAGAAAATTGATCAAATCACCAAAAGTGCAAAATGGTCAAAATTAGGGTTTTGACTGAGAAGGCTTGATTTTTTACTTTTAACCTAATACATGACTTATTGGCTTGAAACATGATATCAAGAATTCAAATCCATAATCTTGACCTAATTACATGATTCAATTCATTTCTAAAGATCAATTGATTGATAGTTAAAATTTGATCAATTGGTGAAAAAGTCAGTTGTACACTAAAAAGTCAAACTTTGACTTTTTGATCAAAATTAAGTTTCAAAGATAACATTTCATCAAGACATGCAAAAATATGAAACTTTATCATCAAGAAATCAAGAAAGTCAAAATTCATTTTGAAAAGTCAAAATTTCTAAGACTTAAAAAATTTTCTAAGTGTTTTAATACATGCTTTTCTTCATGACTTCATGCTAATTTTTAACCATGGTGCAAGATGATTCAAGGAAAACTTTAAACATGAAAGTTGTAGATCTTGATGAATTCTAAAAACTTGTATTAGAGGGATCATGTCCAAAAAATTCTTAGATCCTGAGTTATAAGGTCATAAAGTCATGAACTTTTTCTTAAAATACTTAGTGAAATATTGAGTGTTTTAGGCAGATTTTTGGTACCAACTTCATGATAACTTTTCACATATTTCCAATTGTATTATTCAAAAATTAAAAATATGAAGGTTGTAGAGGATGTTACAAGCTTTCCAAAAAGTACCAGAACTCATTGAGATCATGCTTGAGCTAAGAGAATCGAAGAGATGAAGTTAGGGTTTCATTCTTGAATTACAAGTCAATTTTGTGATGAACACTTGACCAAATCCATAGCCATGTTGCATAATCTTTGCTTTACAGGCCTCAAACTTGTGCTTCACTCCATAATTAATGTCTTACACAACTTATAAAGCCTTTGTCCAAGCATTTGAGCCCTTATCCAATGCATCATTCCATTTTTGGAAGAAAGTAACCATTGTCATTCTTGAAAAGCAAGCTTTATGCAAAGTCAACTTGTCTTGAGCATTGCACTTGTTATTTCTACAGAAGCATCCTCTACACAATCAGAACAAGCATGTTTAAAGTTTCTAGCCACCATACATTTCCTTGAAACCATGTTTGTCCAAGCTTGCTTCAAAAACAAGTCAAAATCCATAACATGTGACTCTGTACTTCTGACTTCTACAAGATTCTAAACTCTTTGCCTATAAATTAAACCTTAATTTGTAAGCATAGGGACGAGATTACAAGACCTATAAACCTCTCAAACTCCCTCAAGCCAGAAGTTGCACAAAACCTCCATTTTTGTGTCATTTCTGACTTTACACACTCATCTTCAAATCCACTCATGTGTTTCTTGTCCAAACCATTCACCATGCTTCTAATACACATATATAGACTATCACAATCCCTGTTTTCAAACTGTAACACCTCCATCACCATCTTCCATTTTCAAAAATAGAGGTCTGCATCTTGACTTCTCCAGGCCAGTTCAAGCAGTCTCAGCTCAAGGTAACCATTGGAATAGCTTCCTAGGGACTCAAGGAAGCTAACCTGATCATTACAGCAACTTGAATCAAGCTCATTTGCAGAACACGATTTCCAGTTTTGAGGTAAAATTTATGAATTTCAATCTCTTCTTATAGGCATTGTTAGGATTCTATTTTCAAAGATAAAATGTAGACATCGTAGCCCTAAAGATGACCATGTCCTTAGATTTCATTTATATTAGCTGAGTGGTGAGAATTTTAGAGTGAACTTTCTGAAAAATTTAGGTCAGATTTGGTACCATTTAAAATTCGTGTTTATATTTGATCTGTTGCTTAAGTTATTTACATGTTTGAAATCATGATGAAATTTCTAACAAGTTTGATGTTTATACTTTTGAGAATGGTTGAGAAATGAGTAAGTTATGAAATTCAAAAATGGAAAGAAGATGGCGCGAGGAAGAAGAAGATGATAGCCATGGAAGGAGTTTAAAATATAATAACATGGTTTGACATAAGTTAACAGATATATAGCCACCCCAATGGTAGAGCGCCCGCGTATTGGGCCTGGGTTCAAGCCCCAACGCTGCCCTTTTTCCATTTTTTTTTATTATTCTCCTCTTTTTTGTCAAACAACAGCGCGGTTGGGCCTTATACATTGGGCCTTGCATCATTTTGCTATATCTTACCCCCCCCCCCCCATTTCTATTTGCAGTGCAGCCCATTTGTTTCCTTTTTTTTTCTGATAACAAAAATACTATTGGGCCTAATACAAAACAGAACATGTTTTACTTCTAAACCACCCAAATCACTTTCACACCTCCTTACTTTTATTTTTATATTGTATTTTATTTTCTCTTTTCTCTACTTTTATTATTAGTAATATTATTATTATTATTTTATTAATCAAAATCCCAAAAAATGTTTTTTTTTAATATTTTTTTTTAAAATATTTAGTATTAGTATCTTATTTCTTTTAAGACAAAAAAACCAAAAATATTTTTATTTAAAAAATTTATTTCTTAATTAAATTAATATTAGACTTAGCTTATTTTAATTAAATTAATTTAGAACTTAAGAGTTTAATTAATTAGTTTCTTTCCATTCATTTTTAATTAAATAGGTTAAAACATTTTCTTAAAAATCCTAAAAAAATGTTTCTTAGTTAACTTCATTTTTTTTCTTAAAATTAACTTAGATTTAGTTTTCATTAAATCAATTTAAATTAACTTAGATTTAATTAATTATTTTCTTTTTAGTTTAATTAGGTTAAACCCTTTCACAAAAATTCAACAAAAACAATTTTCCTTTCTTTTCATATTATTTTACATTTTTGTACATTATTCATTCAATATGGTTGTAATAGTAATTAAGCTTTAATTTACTTGTTATTCCCCCATTTGTAAATTTGTATCCCCCATCCCTAAATGATGTAATAGCGTAGAATTTACATTTTCACAATTTATCGTTTTCAATACAAATGCTAATAATTAGTGTTTGTATGACAAGACTAAAATAAACAAATAGCTAACCCTAATTCAAGACAAAAATGCATGAAAAGACAATCACTTTGCACACTTACACCTTTATGGTTAACCCACACTTGTTGCCTCGGATAAAACAGTCATGTCCCTCGAACGTGGGATACTTTAGCAAAAGACCCTCTATTACAAGATCATAGTCCCTCGATGACCCTTCGATGTTGCCTTCGGTAAACAATCTTAGTCCCTTACAACAAATTGCTAAGGTATCCTACAATGTTGCTTTCTATGATTGTACGATAACCCACGCATGTCCCTTCACATCCAATAATATGGTTTCTTACTAACTAATGGTAAGATAACACTATCTAAAGGAGGAGGAAAAGAACAAAGACTTTCTTTTGAGTAGGTAGAACGTTCATAGTTGCTTGCTCATAACCATTTTCAAAATATCTCTCAAAATACACCAAAACTTTCAAATGAAATATTTTCAAAAGTCAACACTTTGTATGCATTCTTATAGAGACGAGAATCATTATAAAGTTCGCCTAAATGAAGGCACTTTTCAAAAATACTTTCAAAAACATCACAAACACATTTCAAATAAAGCATTTCAAAGTGAGCTAGCAACTAAGAGCCCGTAGATAACTACGGATGAAAAGGGTGCTAACACCTTTCCTTTTCATAACCTACCCCCCGAACTCAAGAAAATTCTCAAAAGGTCTTTCCTGTTCTTTTCACCCTTTCCTTTATTGGATAAAAGAAAAGTCGGTGGTGACTCTTTCTATCTGTAACAATTGCGATAAAACACAAACACCCAAGTCAGTTCTCCCATCGTATTCCACAAGGGTATTTAAGTGTTTTAGCCAAAATATGCCAAAGGGGGATATTGTTATTTCTCTGAAACTATAGTTGGCTTACATTTTGGTAAAATCATTTTAGCAGTAACATGTTGAACAAGATGTTTCAACATTCTATTTCAACATGTCGACTAAGATGTCTCAACAAGGAGATAGGGCATTGTGTCTGCAATAAGCTAATAGTGTGAATCAGCTGACTTGTAGCTATTAAATATTCTGGGAATATTTAGTTAGCTTATTTGGCGTCCAATATTGATAATTCATAATATTCTTTGATTGGTTTTCAAAGATTTGATCAGTTTCTAAATATGGAGATTTATTAGAAAACTAATGATTGAAGACTTGTTTTCTTGGAGTACTTTTTGCAGACTTTGTGCAGCCTCACTGCTACAGTTTTGAAGCCCTACCCAATCTAGAATAAAGTTATAAATATACTGGTGTATACCTAGTATTTGGTGGAACTTACAGATGTATTTGTGTTAGGGTTTTTAGAATCCTTATTGTTGGGTTGTAAGTTTCCTGTTATATGTTTAGAAGCTTTCAATCATTGAACATATTGTGTGTCAATTCTCATAAGCTTTTAAGCATTGAACATATTGTGTGTCAATTCTCATAAGCTTTTAAGCATTAGTCTTGTATGTTTTGGAAGTATAGCTTCCAGTTATTTTTGTTCTCTACTTGTGTTTAGAGTTAGCTTCAATTGCTGAGTATAATTGAAGAGGGATTTGAGGATGGCCCCATACCTAGGTATGTCTCAGGTAGAAGTTAAGCAAAGGGTATTGATTAAGTGTGTAGACTATAAACTGGAGGTTTGCTGTAAGGTTTGCAAATTGATAATATCTAGTTGATTTCATCCCTGGCTTGGTAGCCCCCAGAGTAAGAAGGTTATTCTGAACTAGGTAAACATGTCCTGTGTTATTTACTTTCAGCACTGGTATTTTTGTTTATACATCTTGTTGTTGTGTGTGAAGTCGGATCCGGTGTCTCGACATCTCGTAGGACATCTGGGATCTGATAGCCATAATTTCATAGTCAAAACATAACCTTGTAATATAAGGTTTATGAAAGTTCTTTGGAGAAGTCAATACAGCCCCAATACCATGTCCTAGTGCATTTAAATCACTGTCAAAAATTAGTGTCCATCGTGCTCTTGGTTCAGGTCCTTCGTCGGGTCCTGGTATTTCTTAGTCACCTATAACCATGATGTCTTCGTCTAGAAAGTAAAACTTCATCGGTTGATATTCTGCCAACAGTTAATAATACAGGTGATCAACTAGTACACTGCCCTTGATATCCTTTTGAGTAACATATTGGATGTCGTATTCAGATAATAACATCTACCATCTGGAAATTCTTCCTATAAGAGCCAGTTTTTTTAACACATATTTCAGAGGATCCTTTCTTGCTATTAACCACGTGGTGTGAGTTAACATATGTCCTCTGTGGTTTAGTAGCTCAGGCTAGAGGGAAATAAGTTTTCTCGAGAAGTGAGTACAGGGCTTTGGAGTCAATAAATTTCTTGCTCAGGTAATAGATGGTGTTCTATTTTCTACCTGTTTCATCGTGTTGACCCAATACACATCCCATAGATCCTTCAAGTACTATTAAGTACATGATAAGTGGTCTTCCAGGAATAGGTGGCATCAGGATTGGTGGCTCTTGTAAATACTGTTTTATTGTTTCAAACGCTGTTTGACAGTCTTCATTCTACTCCACTGATTGATATTTTCTGAGTAGTTTGAATATAGGCTCGCACGTAGCTGTTAGGTGCAATATGAATCTTAAGATGTAGTTCCATCATCCTAAGAAACCACAAACCTCTTTTTCTGTTTTTGGAGCGGGCATTTCTTGTATGGCCTTCACCTTGTCGGGATCCACCTCAATACCTCGCTGACTTACAATAAAACCCAATAGTTTGCATGACCTGACACCAAATGTACATTTGTTCAGATTCAACCTCGGTATGAATTTTCATAGACGTTCGAATAACTTAGGTAATTGAATGATGTGATCATCCTCTGTGAGATTTGGCAATCATATCATCTACGTAAACTCCGACTTCTTTATGAATCATATCAAGAAATAATGTGACCGTTGCTCATTGATAAGTTTCCCTGCATTCTTTAGACTGAAGGACATTACTTTGTAACTGAAGGTGCCCCAAGGAGTCATGAAAGTAGTCTTTTCCATATCCTCGGGTGCCATCTTGATCTGATTATATCCTAAGAAACTGCCCATGAAAGAAAATGCTGAAGGTTGAGATGTATTGTCCACCAAAACATCTATGTGAGGTAATGGGAAATCGTCTTTAGCACTTGATTTATTTAGATCCCGATAGTCTACACAAATTCGTACTTTTTTCGTCTTTCTTGGGTACCGGCATGATATTAGCTATCCAAGGTGGATAACCTACCAAGGCTAAGAAACTTGCGTCAAATTGCTTGAGGACTTCCTCTCGAATTTTTTTAGACATGTCTGGATTTATTCTTCTAAGCTTCTGTCTGACTGGAGACCAACCTTCTTTGAGAGGTAGCTTATGTACCATGATATTTGTATCCAAACCTGGCATATCTCTGTAAGACCAAGCCAATATATCCACTTACTCGTGTAGGAGCTTTATCAATCCTTCTTTAACACTTTCCTTCGAGGTTGCACCTAGCTTGATCTCTTTTGGGTCCTTTTCAGTCCCAAGATTAATGGTCTCTATAAATTCCTGATATGTTGTATGTAATATACTTTTTTCTCTAGTAACCTCGCCAATTCTTCAGAAAGTTCAAGATCTTCCACATCTTCCTCTTTAGCTTGGTTAATTAGTGCATCAAAATCATATCGGATCGTAGCAGTATCATTATCAGTGAGTTTAGATGTGGATCTGCATATTTTATCATGTTTTGGTGTTTTTTAGTATGCGAAATTTGGAAAGTGTGTATGGAAAACTATTGCCATTTTTTGAAAAAATAAAATAGAAATGCAATAGAAATACATGGATATTAATTGAATGCAAAACATAACTTTTATTAATTGAAAATAATGTTTGAAAATAAATGGGGGCCCTTACAAGCTACCCATATGCCTAGGGCGGGACATAGGTTCTTTTAAAAACGGAAAAATTACTTTGGAAAGAAATAGATCTCTGGAATCTCCACAGTTGTCTAATTTTTGAGGTCTTCGCCTGGAGCATTTTCTCAGATGAAGTTAGATGCTCCTTTGTTGTTGCCTTTGTTGGATATCATTGACATTTTTCCACCATGCTCTACTTCTTTGCTGATGAAGGTTTTCTGGATGGGAGGAAATTGCCCTTTGCTTTTCTCGGTAGTCTTTGATGGTTGATAGCCCAAACTAAAGCAATCTTTCTTTCCAGTTATCTCCACAAGTTTTCCCCAACCTTTAGATGTTCGATCCTCCACAGTTGTTTGTAAATCTCTCCATGATGCCATAGGGGTTCCAGGTTTTGAAACTTTATCTACTTAGAGCGTAACCACTGTAGCCAATTCCAAGACTTGGAATGGCGTTTCTACACAATCTTCTCCCACACTGATATATCTATAGGACTCTAAACGACTTATAAAGATGTCTTCTTCTCTGTCAATTATCACCAATTTAACTTCGACGAGGAACTTCAGCTTTTGATGCAGGCTTGAGGTGACAACTCGTGCAGCGTGAATCCAAGGTCGCCCGAGTAGGCAAGTATATGCTAGTTCTATATCCATTACCTGAAAGGTGATGTATAACATATGTGGACCGATCTTTAGAGAGAGATCCACCTCTCCAAACACAGTACTTTGAGAACCATCGAAGGCTTTTATCACCATAGAACTTGGTCTTATAACAATGTTGTCCATTGTCAGCTTCATCAAATTGTCCTTTGGTAGCACGTTTAGGGAAGAACCAGTATCCGTGAGTACTCTGGATAGGCTAGTTGTCCCTATCTGGACTGAAATATACAATGATTTGTCGTTAGCTCTACCTTGTTGAGGTAACTCACTATCTTTGAAGCCTAGGTGTGATCCTAATGTTAGATTGGCCACGACTCTATCAAGTTGGTTCATCGAGATCTCCTTTGTAACGTGCGCATAGCTTAGAATCTTAATTAGAGATTCTCGGTGTGCATCCAAATTGATTAGTAGAAAGAGTATTGAAATCTTGGTCAGGGTTTGGTGTAGTTGGTCCACCACCCTATAGTCACTTTTCTTAATCATTTTTAAGAATTCTTCAGCCTCTTGATCAATGGAGTTTTTACTTGGAAGCTCTTTCCCCTGATTAGTTTCATCCATAACCTTTCCTTTATCCTTAACATAAGTATCATCCTTCTTATCTTGATCGGGAGCGAATACACGACCATTGCGATTCACGCACCCGATTCCTGCTATATTTGTAACTATAGGTTCTCGGCTTGTTGATGGTTCACATTCTTGTTTTTGCCCATTGATATAGACATTATTGTCATAAACCCATGGCACAGCTTTATCATTTTCATACAGAGTGAGAGACGATCCATTGATCACCATTTTACTCTTCCCAAGGAATTACAAGTGTTTTCTTTGCAGAATTTGGACTTTGGCAAGGAATCACCAATGGCCCTCTTGTATTTCCGTTAATAGCAGTTATATATCCTTCTTCAGAATAGTGTCCGAACTGGACTATCCCTTGATCCACCAATTCCTTGAAAGTGTTCTCGAAATCATCATTGTGTTCCAAGAGAAAATCATGTTCCAATAAATAATCCATTACATATCTATTGGAGTTTCCACTCGTTTTATTCTCTTCAAGAATAGTGATTATCTCGATTATGTTCACAATTGGACCATGATGTGGAGGCATGGGGTTTGTTTTGATGTTTGGCTTATCAAAGGTGATATCTTGGGAGTCCAATAAATCTTGAACCTTGTGTCTGAAGGCCCAACATTTTTCAATGGTATCCTTGGAGAACTAGCATGATATTCACACCTAGCATTCGTATCATATTTTAGTGGGGGTGCCCCAATTGGAGGAGCAAGTGGCTTCAGCTCTACCAAGGATTCCTTGAGCAAATATTGTAGTATCTGACTGTATGGCATAGGGAGAGGATCAAATCTTCTCAGAGGTCTGTCAAACCTATTTTATTGTTGTTGTTCTTGTGGGATCACCAATGGTTGTTTTTCTTTTTGGTGGGCAGAAACAACATTAGTTTATCCTTCTTTCTTCTTTGAGAAGTTTGGAACATGCTTCTTTGAATTGTAAGGAGCACTAGACGATGCCCCTTGTATCTTGCCACTCTTCACACCAGCTTCAATACGTTCTCCAATTGTCACTAAATCAGAGAAACCTAAGGAAACATTGCCTACCATTTTCTCATAATACAAACCTTGTAAAGTACTCATGAACATGTCCATCAATTCTTTCTCAAGTAGCGGTGGTTGCGCTCGTGCTTCCATTTCTCTCCATCGTTGAGCATATTCTTTGAAATATCCGTCCTTCCTTTGGGACAAATTCTGAACTTACATGTAATTATGAGCCATGTCCAAGTTGTATTTGTATTGCCTTAAGAATTCATTAGCAAGGTCCGCCCATGATTGGACATGTGCTCGCTCCAACTGCATATACCAATCTAAAGATGCCCAACTCAGACTATCTTGGAAGTAATGGATCATTAATTTCTAATTGTGAGCATATGCATGCATTTTCCTATAGTACATGCGTAAATGGTTCCTTAGGTACGTGAGTCCCTTATATTTTCCAAAGTTAGAAACTTTAAATTTAGGAGGAATCACTACATCTAGAACCAGGCCCATTTCAAGAGCATCTACATCGAAAGCATCGTAACCTTCCACAGCCTTCAACCTTTCTTCAAGACCTTTATACTGGTTAACTGTCACAGGATTTTTAATAGCCTTTGGTTGGGGTACTTGAGCAACGCCTTCTACATCATGGTCTCCTTATTGCAGATCTATGTAATTATCCACATTGTTGACTGGAATTTGCAAAGTATGAGATGCCCCCACCTTCAGAGGAGGTGGAATGAAACCTTCAGTCATGTTGGTCTCTTGTTGGGAAACAATTGACTTCCTGGGACCATATTTTGGCTCATGTCTTGGTTGGTTACCGCTTGATGCACCAATGGTTTGGGATATCTCTTCAATATCCACCTTTAGAATCTCGTCTTGTCTTGCTATGATATTCTTCAAGACGAGCAGAACTTGACTCATGTCTCGTTTCATAGAGTCGATACTTCCTTTCACTTGTTCTAAGTCTTCTTGAAAGGCCGCTTGGTTCTCTTTGATTTTCTCCATTACGTTCTTTTGATGAGATCTTGTTTGATATGGTGGTCGGGAAGGTAGCATGGTTTTTCCAATGATTTAACTGGAGATGATATGAAAAAGATAAGTTTTTTGTATGAGGCATGAAATGTGATGCTTGTGCTTGGATGAATGCGTATGAATATGCTAAAAATTTATTTGAATTCCTTATTCACTTGGATTCCCTTTTACTCATTATTATTTTTCCAAGTTTTATCTTTTATTGGTGAGTATCCCAAAATAAATACACAAATGAAATTCTGAAAGAAAAGTATTGTATTGAATAATAACCATCATCCTTGCAAAGGGAAATACAATCCAAATACTAAAAAAAATACTGAATGGGAAATACTGAAAGCGGGAAATCAAAACCAAATGTCTGATACTGAAAGAAATAACAAAAGGGAAACTAAAAAACTCCTAAGCGCGCTTGCGGATTTCTGCCCTAAAACCATCAACCATCTCCCTGCAAAGCTTTAGTAAGTTTTGAACATCTTTCGGGAGAGGAACCATTGTAGCTTCCACATCCCTTAAGCTCATAGGATTATCCTTAATGAGAATGTTGGCTAAGTAGGCAAGTTTTGCATGCTTGTCTTTGAGCCTCAGATACTCCTTGTATAGTTTCAGGATTATAATCTTGTTGTCTTCTCCCGCTTAAGCAATCTTTGTATATTGTCCTTTCCAATACATCTTTTCATCCCTCATCTCCTTATAGAGTTCCCTTTGTATAAGGAAATCCTTTCGGAGGCCTTCCAACTCTTGGCAGACTTGTTCATATTCTTCTGTCTTTCGGGAGAGAAGCCTTTATGCCCTCATCCTCTTAAGGCGTTCTCCTATATCTGATTAGATAATCTACTCCAAGCTTGGATAATATTCACAAGTAACTCGGGATCTTTGTACCCATATCATGAAGAATCAATGGTCGAATTTACTCGTAAAAAGGCTTATCTTCCAAATGGTACCCAAGTTGACGTAAAGCCAAAGTGGGGTTATAGTTGATACATCATCTTGTTCCAATCAGAGGGGAATTTGGAAATTCTCCATAATTATAGACAATATCACCTATGTTCAACTTCCTAGCATACCATAAAACAGAGTCAACAGTAAGAGCCCTTAATTTTTGGGACCATTCATTTTTTGTTAAATCCCTAACCATGTAGTCCTCCTTGTAGAGGTGAGTAATAAGCCAAGAAAAAAGCAGAGGAATGCAACAATTTAGGACACCCTCCCTTTTTCATAACGGGTATAAAGGGCATAGTAAACATAAGCAAGTAGGATAGGATTAGGATCATCATTTAACACCTTTACGGCCCAAAATACATTAATGGCCGCAGAATCAATATAGTCAACAGTATATGGAAATAAAACCACAACAAAAATTAGTAATGTCAAACAGTCCACACAAGCTTCCCATTCTTCTTTATCGATAAAAGAAAGAGCCTTACATTCTAGGTATTGTTTCTTAATCCCTTGCACTTCCCCCTCTTTCTTATAGTTTAACACGTAAACGGAATCCCTATCTCCTTAGCCAAATTTTGGACACTGGCAGTCTGTCCAATCCCTAAGATTTATCCTTGATCTTAGAGAAATCCAAGATCCTATCAAACTCCTCTAAAGTAGGTGCTAATTAAAAATTTAAAAAGTGAAACATCTTAGCGGAGGGACGTAGAATTGAGCACGAGCAACAATGGCTTCTACTTGCACAATTATTTTAGTCAGCTCAAGGATATTCCCATACCAGCGAACAAAAGTCTTCAATATTTTCTAGGAAATTTCCCTCTGATCAGTTTTATCTTCTTCATATCAGGAACCAAGGCGCTAACTCAAACGTTTTATTTCTTATTGGTATTCATCTTTATGATACTCACCAAAAATCTTTGATTACTTTTTTTCTTAGGAATCCTATGAATAAGACAAATAAAAATGCAAAAATAATGAATATTTGAAATGCAAAATGTGTGTTATGCATGGTAATGCAATAGGTGGTGGGATTTATGAAAGGTATTCTTAATAGGTAGGTTCCTAAAAGGGTGGCTTCCTTCAGGGTATCATGGATGACACTAAAGGGAAAAGGCACAAGGGCCTCCCTTAAGTGGAGATTTTGTTTTAGGTTACACAGAGAGTCATTGGCCAAATCCCGAATTCCTACCTCCAAGAGAGTCTAGCCCTCTAAAATATATTCCTTGGAACTCAACCGACTCTAGGTGAAGTCGTCACAAAAACTCATAGAGATGTTAAACCCCATTGGCCAATAGACGATCCTTCTTCTAAGTTTTGATATATTGAAATTTGAATTTAAATCCCACCAATAATAATATGATACTAATAAAATAAAATAAATAGCAATAAAACAATAAATAAATATTAAACAGATATAAAACAAAATATACCAAAAATAGAAAAACCCAAAACAGAAACCCTAGACCTAAAAGAAAGGATAGACTCCACCCTAGGATTGTGTCCCCAACAGAGTGGCCAACTGTCATAATCGAAAGAAAAAAATGAAGAGTCGCTGCCATTAATTTTTATCCTAAGGACGAGGAAATAACGGGTAACCCTAGTTAAAATAGATATTATAAATTCATAAGTCAATTAGACGAAAGGAAGGTGTTAGACACCCTTCATCTCCCTTGTTCTCAAGGGGCTCCACTTTTAGGTCTAAGGGTAAGATTGGAATATCAGAGACATGTTGTTTCCATATGTTTAAGAAAAGAATTTTAGTTTTTTAGTTATGAAATCGCCTTAGTTTTAACCGCGTCCTACGTATCTCCTTGCGAAGAATCAGAGTCCAAATTCATAGTTCGTATGTGTTTGGTTAGTTTTTCTTATGGATTATGGAAATATTTTAGAATTATCCTTGAACATTGTCTGAGTTTGAAAATAGTGTAGTTGTAGACGCGGTTTGCAGTTAATAAGAAAATATATCCACAATCCTTTTTTTGAAAGTAAAGTTAAATTTGAATTAAGTTAGTGAAAAGTTGTTACATTTGATGGGTTAGTTATCTTAGAATGCATGATGAAGTTTTGAAAAATAGAGTTTGAATGATAGAAAATATTTGATGATTTGATAAAAAAAGGTTAGTATTTTTAGAAAATAATTAATAAATAACTTTTTTCTTGTTATTAAAAATATATTAAATATTTTTAATAATAATTCAATATTTATTTATAAAAAATGATTACTATGATAAATGATGCAAAAAATATTTTAATGCAAAAAGTGATAAGAAATGCTATGAAACAAAATATACAAATTAAATAGATAAAATAAATAAATAAAATAAATAAAATATTTAAACAAAATAAGGGGGTGTATTTGTAGCTCAGGTAGTAAAAGCAATGGGTCTCGACAATAAGGGCTTAAACCCAATATTTATTTTTAAGTCCAATTGCACAGGGGGGATTTAAATCATTGTTGAGGAAGTAAATAGGGGGTGTGAATAAGGATGGGCTTAGCCCAGATAAACTTTGAGATTCATTATCCAACGTGTGAGTGAATGCATGGTGTATTGTGGTTATGCATGGTTTGAGACGTTTGACCCTGATCAGAAGGCCCCCAAGAGTTAATCATGGAGCATTGATCAGAAGTAAAACAAACTAATGGTTAAGATTGCAAGTTGACTAAGGGAACACGGTGGAAAAAGGCGCGGGTGACCGGTCAACGGTCACCTCATCTAGGGGCTCTTAAGGAGCCACCTGGCGCGCATCAGGAGCATGGGGGAGCATTATATAAACAAAATGTTGAGCATGATGATCATTTTATGATTTATTTCTCTCTATAAGCCAAACCAAACAAAATGTTGTCTGAGAGTTAGAGATAGATACTCTTTGTTCTCTATAAAACCATCGCCTATACCACCGATCAGAAATCACCTCCACCGGTGATGTTCATCAAAACCCATAAGATCCACCATGGATCTTCATATATTCATCCAAACATAAACCTAGAAACCCAGAACCCCAATAATATTTGTCCCAACATTCAACCCCAAACCCAGATTTGCATGAACCCTAAACCTAGGGTTCTTCGTTATGAACCATAACCCCTTCCTAAACTAGGAACACAACCAAGCCCCAAGAACCATAAGAAGATCACCAAACCCTAACCTTAATCATCAACCAACCCATATGAACCCTAGGGTTCTAACATGAATCCTAACCCTAGGTTGTACGAACCCAAACCCCAAATCAAACCCTAATCCCAAATTTTCTTCAAAAAACCCCAATCAAAGAAAAATCAAACATCAAGCATCATCATCAACAAACCCTAAAGCTAAGAGTTCTCAAGCTTACCGTCTGATGCAGTGAATCTTTGTGTAATTTCCTCTTTTGGTTCTCTAGTTTCTCTGCTAATTCCTTCTTCTTTCTCCTTTGCAGGTACTACTTAGAGGGAGGATTAGCTTTGAGAAATTAGGGTTCTAATGATGAACCCTGATCCTATGTTGATGAAGAGCTTTACTGGAGGGTGAGGGATGAGCAACAATAAGCAAAGGGTTTCTCCAAGATATTTCGTGCTCAATCCAATAGTCTAGGTCTTAATTTATAGGTTTTAGAAATTAGATAGATTAGGAAATATTTGTAGTGATTTGCAGTTACAAATTAGTTTTAGGTTGATTGATTGTAATTCGTAAAATCTGATTGTAAATCAAAGATTTGATTTGAGTTAGATTAGGATTTGATTTGTAAATTATCTCTTAGGGTTTGTGTAATCTGAATGTATTTGGACATTCTTCTTGTACGAATTCAATATGATCAATAAAACAATTCCAATCAAAATTATTTCAAATTCGATTTGATTACTAATTTTTGGACCTGGCTTTAGTTATCTTAGAGAGGAAGAAGGAAACGCGAAGCTTGGGACTTGGGTTCTCAAACCCTAGTTGAGTTTTAGTCCACTCTTCTGAATAATGATTTTAATAATAATAATAATAAAATGAATTTTAATAATAAAATTGAAATAAACAAAATGTTATAAATATATAATATATAATATATAATATATAATATATAATATATAATATTTTAAATGGTTGAGTAAAAGAAAAAAGAAAACGTGATTTGTTGACTTCGGACAACACCATGATAATAATAAAAAAATCAAAATTAACTTGAGTGTATTATGGGTTTCTCCATAATTCTTAATGGTCAAACTTAGAATTTCAAAAAATAAAAATAATGAGCCCTCCTAAAGAAAAAATACACCCCTTCTCTAATTTACCCTATTTAAACACCCAAAAATATAAATATAAGTTAGTAAAACCAAAATAAAATAACATCCAAAATTAATAGGGAAATAATTATCTAAACCAAATTGACTATTAACACTTAGTGGGGAAAATTTGAGGTATAATAGAAATTGACAATTTTGTCTTTCCAGTTGATTTCCAGATCATAGACATTCCTGAAGATAAAGAGACTCCTATCATTCTTGGTCGATCATTCTTATGTCGGTATGATCAAATTAGAAGGAGAAAGTAAGATTTCAAAACCACTCCCAGAAGAAGTCTCAGGCATAATCTCTCAGGTGGCATCAATAAAAATTCAGAAGTTCAATCAAGAAGTCAATAAGAGAAAGAAAAATGAACACCGAGGTGAGAAGATGGAAGTTGGAAGTGACTTGAGGCACAAAGTGGTTCATACTTTTGATCTGGATGAGTTATGGGTTGCGGAAAGGATAAACAACAAGGTGTGGAAGAGGAAGTACCCCCATAATAAAGGGAATGAATCATCGAGCCATGCGACGTTAAACGAAGCACTTTGTGGGAGGCAACCCACGCTTTTAATAACTTAGTTGTCCTTTTTGTTTTGTTTGTTTTCAGGTAATAAAAAAGGGGCCTTGCTTGTGAAAGCTAGGAGGAAGCAGTTGGTATTGCATCATCCTCTATGAGTCACTCTTCTTGATCTTGTTTTGAAACATTGACGCTAATATTTAGTTCATGTTTGGGGTGGATTTACTATTTGTTTTGTTGTTTATTTATGCTATTTGCTTTGTAATAACCACATGTTAAGTTCTTGCCAAATTTTGACCGAAATTTTTTGTTTTGCGCAAGAGCTTGGATCTAAAAGAGATTGTGAATAGTATATAGAGATAAAGGGATGATTTTATGAAGGTAGGAAGTTCGGAATAATGTGACAGTGGTACGAGTCTAACGTGTAGATTTGTATCATATTACTTAAATCCTAAGAAGTACTCCTTGAGTAGTTTATTTTGACAGTCTGGCATAATCTAGATTCACATGCACGTATGTTGGTTGAGAAGTAAATAAATTTGGAAGAAAATGATGCAAAGGCGGTAAGAGGAAACCAGCCTACTAAGTTGGGTAATCCTCACCCGGTTATTCAGCCCAAAGAGGGTTTATCCCCAAACATCGTCCAGATAAGGACAATATATAAACTGCAAAGATTTGAAAATTTCATCGGTAATTAAAAGTAGAAAATGCTGCCTATTTGGTACCTAAACAAAAAATTCTTGATTAGTCTAGTGCATGTGATGATCATCATAATTCTCATTTCTTTAATTTGATTGTCCAAATGAAAAAGGAGGAAAATTAGAAAGAGATTTAAGTATAAAGCATAGTTAGAGAGGTATCCGAAGAGGAAGCTCACTCAGGCTTAAAAGGTTCTTACAAAAACTCTTTGCGTCATGTGAACACCGGACGGACTACCTCTTGAACAATGTGAATAGAAGTCTCACGTATGAGTATTGGTATGTTGTGAATTTCATGAGCTCTTGTGATTGTAGCTTGTGGTCAAACAACAGTTTAAGTTCAAGGGAGTTTAATCAGTGGTTTTTACACCATTATTTACCGTTTGAGTTATCTTTTCTTTTTATTGTCAAGAATTTTATTTTATTTTACCATATTTTATGTGTTGGTTGTGTGTTTTATTGTTTGTAGCTCGGAGGAATAAATCAGGACAAATTAGGGCAGAAAAGTGCAAAATTTAGAGTTTTGGAGGAAGGGAAAATTTCATGATACAGGAGGCCTGACACGGGTGGCCGTGTCACCTGAAACTGGCCGTGTCAGGGGGAAATCTTGGAGAACATGGAAAGTCAGGGGGGCAACACGGGTGGTCGTGTCGCCTGACACGGGCCGTGTTGTACCTCTTGAAGCCTTAAAGCATATTTTGGATTTTTAAGGGCCAAGACGGGTGGTTGTGTTGCCTGACACGGGTCGTGTTGGCCAGTGACGCTGATTTTGAGTGTTTTCATAATTTTTCACTATTTGTGACCTGGATGTCCGTTTTGGACATTTTTGACCGAGACAAATGGATTGTTCACTATTTAGACAAGTTTTGAAGAGGAATTAGGGGAGCTTTTTTCCAGTGGAGAATTTCTACGATTGAAGCCTATGCAAGTGTTGGAGAACAGAGACTTTTCATGAGTGAAAGAAATTGAAGATTAAAGTTCACCATCAATTTGTAATGTTTTTTATTCTGAAATTACTTTGAAAAATATGAGTAGCTAAACCCCCCAATGCTAGGGGTGTCCCTGATTTAATTCTGTAAACGACTTTGAATTCGAGTTTCTTTAATCTATGTGTTTTTCATATTCAATTTGATTGTACAAGGTCTTTATGCTTTCTTTATCGGACCAACAAAGATTGATTTACGGTTAACAATCAGCTGGACCGCGGTTTTGAAGGTTTTTTATACGATTATACTGTAATAGATATCGCCTAGGACTAGGGATACCCTATAGTTATCAGTTAACTCTTGATAAAACAAAGGCTCGATTTCATCATAATTCACTAAGGACTTAGGATCTAGGATGAATGTTCAAAGGTTTTATCACTAAGGACTTAGGGGGAAATAACCTAAAGAGCTGGTAATTGGTATTATGAACTTGTTGAATAAATCAGGATTCAAGGTTGTTACAGGGAAAATTATACACTTTACCCTAGCATGTTACTCATATCTGTAAAAAAGCCTATTTATATTTCTACTTATTTTTACTTACTACTAAGTGAGAATTTCCAAACAAAACCCCAATTTAAGTTTTTGTTTAATTGAACCACAAATTAAACTCTATACTGATACGCAGTTCTTGAGATCGATACATTGGGATTTCCCATTATTACTACACTAGAAAATTAGTATGTTTGCTAACTTTCCAATCAGTATGATCAGAGGAGAATAATCCAATAGTGTTACAAAAGCAACTTGGAAGTAGAGAGGGAGCTCCTCACCCTGGCTATCATCCCTTACCCTGAAATGAATGATAGTGATACTGCAAGTTAAGACCAAGGATTGGGGGAAAAGTGAAAGGCTTACCCCAACTGAATATTTGGAAGAGGTCTAGATCGGGCCTTCACATCACAAAGTAACTAAGTTAGGCACCTGGTTGTCCGAATATGAAGAGGAAAATATGATCGCCCTACTCAGGAAGAACGTCGACTTGTTCGCCTTGGCACCCTCGAATATGCCTAGCCTAGATAGCAAATTGGTGTGTCATCGCCTCGCGATATATTCCGCAGTTCAGCCACCATCACATAGGAAACACAAGGTTGTCGAAAAAAGAGAATAGGCATTGACAAATAAATTCATAAGTTGGCAAGCGCCAGTTTCATAACAAAGATCAAATACTCGTGGCTGGCTTATATGGTTTTGGTAAAAAAAAGGCATTGAACAAGTGACACATGTGCGTTAATTTCACTGACTTCAATGTCAGATGTCCAAAAGATCCATATCCTCTCCCTAACATAGATAACCTGTTGATGGATCTTTGGGTTACAAAACATTTAGTTTCATTGATGCATGTTCAGGGTACAACCAGATTAAAATGGATCACGAATAAGCTCCCAAGACGGAGTTCAAGTTCGACCACAGTAATTATTACTAAAATGTCACGCCTTTTGGGCTCAAGAATATTAGTGCCACCTATGAGGAGCTCATGGACACGGTGTTCTCAAAGTTGGTAGGATACAGCTTGGAGGTTTATATTGATGACTTGATCATAAATTCATCATAAGGATGAATCCATGAAACATAGTTAGAATATATCCTGGGATCATTCAGGAATTAAAACATGTGCTTGAATCCAGCCAAGGGCTCATTCGACGTGTAAGTGGGAAAGTTATTGCGTTTCATACTCACTAAATGGAGCATAGAGGCGAGTTGTGATAAATGCCAAGCCATCATATACATGGTGTGATCGGTGGGAATGAGAACTGACTGTTTTTTAATGCTGGTTCGCGTTTGCGTTTGTTTTTGCAAAATGTCGCGATAAACAAGAGTCGCCACCGTCTTTTATTTTATCCAACAAAGGAAAGGACAAAAGCACAGAAAAATTCCTTTTCGAGATGTTTCTCGGGTTCGGGAGGTAGATTATAGAAAGGGAAGGTGTTAGCACCCTTTTTATCTGTGGTTATCCATGGGCTCTTAGGTACTTGCTCACTATGTTTTCAAAAGTTTGCTTTTCTTTGTGTTTGTGGGTTTTGAAAAGAGTTTTTGTTTGAAACTTCGATTTAACTCTTGCTTCTGTCCTCAAGAGTGTAATGAAGTGTTTTGAAAAAACTTTGTTCGAAAAGTGTAAGTGTGAAAAGTTTTGTTTTGTTTTTAAAATGAGCAAGTACTTAAGAACCTCTACCTACTCAAAAAGGAATTAAATTGTGCTAATGTCCTTTAGACAATGCTATCCCACTATTGAGGAGTAGGTAGCATCGTTGTTGGAGTTTTCGGGTCAATTCGATTTAAGGGACGTGTGGTCACTAAAGCAATGTTAGGATGCTTTAGCGGTAACCCTAATGTCTTAGATCATTTTTATCGAGGCAACTGTTTCGAGGCAACTTTGATCTTTAGACAGGAGGGCGACCTCTAAGACTTTCTATACTCAATGACCACGTTTGAGGCAACCAAGTGAGGCGTACCCTAAGGGTGGCATGTGCGAGTGTGTCAATTTTCAGTTTATATTATCTTTGTACATGTCATGGTGAGCTACTATTGATTTTAAGTTAAGAGTTAATCTTGTCACGCATAGCCTAATTAGCATACATCTAAACAGTTAATATATGTACAGGAATTTAAAGTGCAGGAATTGTAAATCCTACGCTATTACAAGGCTTTGGGGAGGGGGATTATTTACATGTCCAAAAATTGGGGGGATAAAGCAGTAAAGTGTCTTAGTCAAGCTATTACATCCCAGTAGGCAGTTATAATAAAATAAACGCGCGCGAATCTGAAAATAAACTCTAAAAAATCCTAAGAATAAAATCTTTTTGTTGTTTTATTTTATTTTGGGAAAATGATCTAAATCTACTTAATTTTAGTTTTTTTTTGAGAAAATGTTAAGATAATTAAAAGATTAATTGACCAAAATTAATTTAATAGAAAAAACTAGCCTAATGTTTTTTGTGGTTTTCTTATTTTAATGTTAATTAAAAAGATAAAAAGATGTCAATGAAAACAAAAATAGAATACAAGGGGGATCCTTCGATCCAGGGAAAAAAAGGAGTTTCGACCCAGGGAGGGAATGGAAGCTTCGATTGGGCCAGACAGTAAGGCGTGAGTAGCCTTCGATCCAGGGAAGAGGATTGTATTTTGATCATGGAGGCCAAGGCTTTCTATCCAGGAATGAGATGCCTCCTTCGATCCAGCATGCTAATGGGTTCGATCCAGAGAAGGTGTCTCCTTCGATCTGGGATGTTATACCTGCAAAAGTATGTTAGCAAAATAAAACACAGGGTTTGGGTATTGAACCCCAGGCCCTTTGATCCTGCGCTTGCTGGGTCTCTTCAGGCTATGTCTACAGCAAATATTAGCAAACGATGGACATGGCCTGGGTGCCAAATCCAGGCCTCTTGATCCTGTCTAGGATAGAAAATCGAAGGTAACAACCAGTATGAATGTATTATGCAAATATGAGGTTGGATAGTTTACCCTTTCTTACCAGCAGATTGGACCTTTGATTTAGGCACTTGCTGGAGGGAGCACTTTCAATCTGAGGGCTTCTGGGTGTGGGCACCTTCGATCTGAAGGACTGCTTTGGCTTAGATCACTTCTGAAAATACTGATGACCTTTGGCAGCGTATCTCCAAGTCCTCCCTGTTTCTCCTTTTTCTGTTCTGTTTTCCTGCAGAGTTTTTGTGTTTTCTCTATAATTTTTGTAATGTTTTTTGTTCGTGTTCTATAATTTTTGTAATGTTTTTGTTCCACCTTTGGCACTGTATGCTGGCCCTGTATTTATAGGAGTGTGGGGGTCTTGTAACGGCAAGAGACAGCCAATTAAACAGGCCATTAAAGTCATGAGACAAGAATCAGACACATTAAATAATTTCCTTTTTTTGAAATATTCATGTCTCTTGAATGAACCTGGACACTTTTGAATTTCGAATGCCTTCAGGCCCTGCTCTTCGATTGGTCTTGATTTGCCTCCTTCGAATGGATTTCTTATGTACCCTTCTGTGATACGGTGGGAGAACTGACTATGAGTTTTGCGTTTGTATTCGCACTTGTTCGGTTGAGCAAGAGTCACCACCGACTTTTTATTTTATCCTAAAGGAAAGATTAAAAAGCACAGGAAAAACCTTTTGAGATGTTTCGTGGGTTCGGGGGGTAGATTATGAAAAGGGAAGGTATTAGCACCCTTTTCATCCATGGTTATCCATGGGCTCTTAGTTACTTGGTTTTTTAGATCACTTGCCTTGATTTTCGATTGCTTTGAAATTGTGGTGTGTGTGTGTTTTGAAAATATTTTTGAAGAAGATGCCTTGTCTTAGGCAACCAATGTATTCGACTCGTGTTTGAGTGTTTTACAAAAGTGTGTATCTTTTCGAAAAGATGTTTCAAATGTTTTTGAGAGTTCGTTTTGAAAGTGTGCATGAAGTGTGGTTTTTGAAAAGAAGGCAAGTGTTTTTGCAAGTTGGTCTCAAGTAACTAAGAGTTTTGTCTACCCCTATTGTACTCAAAGGTTTTCTCTATGTTTTCAACCCTTTTTAACAATTTTGTTCCACCATTGAATTTGGTGGACAATCTTGCGTTTAGGATGTTTAACGGGACGGGCGCGGGTCATCGTATGGACCATGAATGCAATGGTGCCAAGTGTCTTTGGCAATTTGCTTTGAAGGGACTATGATCATTCCATTTAGGCAACTTTCGAAAGCGTCATCGAGGGACTTATGATCATTTGAATTTGTTTTGCCAAAGAAACTCGACGTGCAAGCATGGCCCATTTTGGAAGGCAACATGTGGGATTACCCTAGAGGGTGCAAGTGTTATTGTGTATTGATTTCATTTATTTGTCTTGTATTAGGTTATCTAGTGTTTGGCTTTATGTACATGTAAACCCTAGGTCTAACCATGATATAATTCGAAAGCGGTAAATCGCAAGAATTTAAAGTCTACGCTATTACAAATAGTATCTGGGAGTGGGGGTACAAATTTACAAATGGGGATGAGACTTTAGGAATGTAATGTCCAATAAATTTACAACCAAATCGAATTGTGATAAAAGTGTAAACAATGTATATCAATGTATAGAAATAGCAAATGTATATTGTCAAATGTCAAGTGTATTGTGTAAGTGTAAGTATTTTATTTACAGGTTAAGAAAATGTGAATTTAAAAGGTATTATTAAGTATTGTATTTGTACAAAGAGGAAATGAATTAAATGTTATTTTATTCAATTTTTGTAATCTTGTATATTCTTTAATATGAGCAAAAAGAATGTTTTAACTAAATGTTTTAAATTCTAGTTAAATTATGTATATTAAAAAAAATGTATTTTATTGATTATGTACAAAAAGAAAATTTAATGAGAGAAAAGAAAATATCTTAATTTCTATTTTTTTATGTATTTATGTTAGTATATTTATATACAAAATGTTTTAGTTAAGGAAAAAAAAAAGAATATTCAAACTAAAAGAATCTATTTTTTATAAATGTTTTAAGCAAGATTTACAAAAAAATAAAAAGAGTTTCAATGAAAGAAAAGAAAAAAAGGTTTTAAGTTTTAGGTATTAATGTAATTTAGTATTAATATGTATTTATACAAGAATTTTAAATGAAAGAAATGTTTTAAAAATGAGAAAATATATATTGTGTTCAAATTATAAATATGTTATAAAAAGAAAAAGTTTGATGTAAGAAAAAAAAGGTTATGTTAAATAAAAATAGGTTTTAAATTCTAAAGTGGTTTAAAAATGAAAAAGAAATGGTTAAGTTATATAAAAAGATTTAAAATGATAAGAAAAAAGCAAATGGGTGCTAAATGAATGGGCCAAGGGTTTACTGGCCCAAACAGAGTGTACGCGTGGGGGGGTGTGATCAGAAACGGGCTTAGGCATTAAAGAGGGCAAGGCCCTAAACGAATTTTTTTAAAAGTTTGTAAGGGATTGCATTGTTGTGCTTCATTTGGATTTTAGGGTTTGGTGAGACAGAAGCGGCGCCGTTCCCCTTTTGTTCGTTCTCTCGTTCGCCTTTGCCTTTGCCTGAGCTCCTTTCGCCCAATGGCCACCGATGCTTCAATCAACTCCTTCCTCTCCAAGGTCACGTAGGCAACGGTCTACAAGGTACTGATCTTCATCTTTGTTTGTTTTACGTTTTTGCATGTTTTTAGTTACTTCTGATTCTTTTATATTTGTTCAATGCTTGCACAAGATGTGGAAAAGAAAGGAAATAAAGGGTTATACCTTTGGAGAGGAGGTGAGAAGGACCGGAGGCAACAGGGCGGCCAAGGGCGGAGGAAAATGTGATGCGTGGCGAGCTTTTTGGTAACCCTGGTACTCTGTACTCTTTGTCTCTCTTTTTGTTTGGTGATGATGACAATATATCTGAAAGCCTTTTTTCTTCTTCTTCTTGTCGCCTTGTTTACATGCTTATGTACACTTGTGTTGCCTTGGATGCTTTGAATATTTCTGAGTACGCCTTGAGCTGGTGGATATGTTTGGCTTTTGGGTTGCCTGCCTTGTATGCTTGACTGTTGTATGCCTTAGCGTTTCTTTATCTCATTCTTCTGTTGCCTTGACACCTCTGTATGCTTGCCTTTTTTACTGCCCTGTGATGACTCTTCTGAGGGCCTGTGTGGGTTTAGAATTTGGTTCTTTTATCTTGATGCCTTTTGGGCTTGATAGGGTTTAATGGTTTATGGCCTTAGGCATATGCTTGACAGGGTTAATGCTTGTTGGTGAGGCTGGTTGTTTCTGGTTTGGATGTACAGGTTTTATTTAGGATGGTACAGGTTTTGGGCATATGCTGGTTGTTTAGTTGACAGGTTTTTTGAGGCTTCACAGTTTATGCTGGTTTTTGGTTTATGTTGCAGTTTTGGGTTGGTTTTGACAGGGTTCAGGTTTTGGCCTTGGATGTGGTTTGGATCTTGGTGAGGCTTTGGTTGTGGCCTTACTGATCTTTGGCTGAAGGTTTTCTTTTGCAGGCTTGACAGGGTATGAGGGTTTATGCTTAGGCAGGTTTGATGCTTAGGTGAGTTTACTATGGGATGGAGGTTTTATTGGTTTAGGTTTTTGACAGCTCAGGCAGGTGAGGCTTGGGTTTGATGAAGCTATGCTTTGGCATGGTTTGTATGTTTATGCAGGAGATAAAAGGCTTCAGCAGGTTCTGGCTGTGGCTTGACAGGGGTCCAAGTTTTTATGTTTGATATCTTTGTTTGCAGGTTTAAACTTGTTTTGACAGGTTGCTGGTTTCAGGCAGGTTCAAAGCTTGGACTTGCTTAGGCCATTTGATAGTTTGAAGGGGTTTTTTATGTTACATGTTCTGTTTGTAAATTTTGGCCCCTTTGTACTGTGTTATTACAATTGTTTTATATTTTTCTTCATGCCTAAAGCCTAAGCCTGCAAAACCTGCTTTTTCTCTCTTCTTTCTCTCTCCAGTACACTTCAATATAAACAATGTTTTTATGTGTACTTTTTTTTTCTGAAAGGGCAGCATTGGGAAATGATGATAAGAATTAGCTTGCTTGCATATTAATCTTCCTCTGCATATTTGTCCCTTTTCCTCCAGATTTTGTGCTGCACTTTGTACCTTTTGATACTTTGATATCTTCTTTTGGCAGTTTTGAGTAGCCTTGTACAGTTTGTGGACAGTTTGGAATTAGAACTCAGTTTGGACTTTGTAGTTTGATTTGAACTGTGCAGTGGTTTGATAAACTTTGCATTTTTTCACTTTGTGCATTCCAAGTTAGCAAACAAACATTCATCCCTCTCTGTGAACCGGGAGAAATCCCGTGATTTGCAGAGAGGGCTAACTGATCCCAATCAGTTGCCCTTAATGATGAACCTTATTTTTATCTGTCTCTTTCATTTATTTATCTGCTATTGACTTTTCTTCTTTTCTTTTGTAGATAAAAAATTCCATGAAGCACTGGAGCAAGGGATAGCAGATGAAGAATTGAAGATTAGAAAAATATTTAGGATAGTTTTTATTTAGATTTAAATAAATGTAAAATCATTGTTGTAAGCAATTTGTAAACAAAACAATTGTACAAATAATTTAAAAATAAATAAAAAGTTTCTTGATCCAATTAATTCTTTTCCTCCTTTTTTTAATTGTTCGTTTTATTATTTATAATTCTTTAATTACAATAATTGAAAATAAATTCCAATCATTTAATCTTAGAATAATAAATAATTAAATAAACAATGCTTCAGCATTTTATCATTTAAACCTGGCGTTTCAAACATCCAAAGCAAAACAACAGTTAATCACAACAACTGATCAGACGCATTCCCCTTTTTACTGATTTTTACCAAACTCTGCAAATTCAAACTGAATGTATCCTTTTTACTGATTCAGTCAAACAAACGTGAATTCAATCCAAATGCATTCTTTATATTGATTAAGTCAAACAATGCGAATTCAAACCAAATCTCGGAATAACTTGCAAAGCACCGTAGAATTAAATCTTTCTGAAGAATCGCGCATGAACAACCCTAATTCCTGATTAAATGCCAAAGAAGCATTCGCCTGATTGAAGTTGAGCCAAAATCAACCAAAACCCTAAGCCAACTGTTTGAAACATTCTAGAGCCCTGAAAATCAATAAAACCCTAATTGTGTCTGACTGACGAGAGAAGTCTGTTTGACCGATTCTTGAGCCAATCTGAAAAATCAGGAAACGCCTGAAGCTGTGATTTCTTGAGGAAAAATGCGAGGGAAAATTTTGGGGTACAACAGTTGCCCCTGTTCAATCTTCTTGAACCTGAAGAGTTAGATTGGTAAGTTTGCCTTTCGCGACTTGAAGGTAAAAGAAGATTGGACACTAAAGTGCCCAGAAAATTTGCACTCGACGATGTGATGGTAGAGGTGAATGGGCTTGAAGATACCATTTGGTGATGGGCTTAAAGATGCCATCTGATGTGATAGAATCTTGTTGGGGGATGGGCTTAGAGATGCCATCTGGAAATGGGCTTAAAGATGCCATTTGGTGACTGCTGGTAGGAGGATGGGCTTATAGATGCCATCTGGAAATGGGCTTAAAGATGCCATTTGGAAATGTTGAACTTTATGTCAATGGTGAGTGGACGAGTATCAGAAAGGCACCCGTGTTTTGGAACATCTCTGAACTGGGGGTCTTGAACAAGCAATAGATTGACATCCATATCTGGAGGCATCCGTAAACTGTTTTCAAAAGTTGCATCTGAACAAGCGATAAATTAACATCCGTTGTCGGGAGGAATCCGTAAATTGTTTTCAGAAGTCTTTGAGAAGAATCTGAACAAGCGATAGGTTAACATCCGTTACTGGAGAATCCGTGAACTCTTTTCAGAAGTCTTGAAGTTGAATAAGCAATAGAGCAACATCCGTTGTTGGGAAGCGTCCGTAAACTGTTTCCAAAAGTTGAGAAGAGTCTGAACAAGTGATAGGTTAACATCCGTTACTGGAGAACCCGTGAACTGTTTTCAGAATTCTTGAAGTTGAATAAGCAATAGAGCAACATCCGTTGTTGGGAAGCGTCCGTAAACTGTTTTCAAAAGTCTTGAGAAGGAACCAGTGTAGGGTTTCCTGATGATGAGTCCGTGTAAAACTGCATCTGGATGAATTTGAACAAGTATCAGAATGTCGCCGTGCCTGGGTCACATCTGAACTATTTTTGGATGAATATCGGAAGATGATCTTTGTCTGTCGACTGATCTTACCTGAAAAGGTAAAGGGTTAGTTGTATGCAATGTTATGATGCATGCTGCAATGTATGTGACACAAATGTTTATGACATGAATGTGATGAATGCCTATGTAAGCTGATGAGCTATCTTGCTGAGGATAAATGAATCCTGGATGGCTGAAGATAAAAGCATCTTGACTGCTGCCGGGAAGAATAATTCCTTGGCTGCTGCTGTGGAGGGCAAGAATCTCTTGATTGTTGAAAAATGAGAAGTCTTGGGACCACTGTTGGGGAAATCAGAAGCTTGGGTTGTATGCCAAACTACTGGGGACTTCCTGTTTTGAGGAGATCTGTGTAGGATTTCCTGATGATGAGTCCGTGTAAAACTGCATTGGGTTTTTGAACACTTTTGACATTCGAATGCCCCAAGTGGTGATGTAGATAATTTCCTGGCTTGTTACAGGTGTTGGTCTATAATCGGTCGTTCATAGATATTTTCCTGGCTTGTTACAGGTGTTGATCTGGAACTCTTCAGACGTGCCCTGGCTAGATACAGGAATCGAGTTTGGAAATAGTCGTCAACAGATATGCCCTGGCTGGATACAGGAATCGAATCTGGAAATAGTCGTCAACAGATATGCCCTGGCTGGATACAGGAATCGAATCCTCAAACTCTTCAGACGTGCCCTGGCTAGATACAGGAATCGAGTCTGGAAATAGTCGTCAACAGATATGCCCTGGCTGGATACAGGAATCGAATCCTCAAACTCTTCAGACGTGCCCTGGCTAGATACAGGAATCGAGTCTGGAAATAGTCGTCAACAGATATGCCCTGGCTGGATACAGGAATCGAATCTTCAAACTCTTCAGACGTGCCCTGGCTAGATACAGGAATCAAGTATGGAAATAGTGATAGTTGATTTGTTGAACACTTTTGACATTCGAATGCCCCAAGTGGTGATGAAGGAAACTTGAATCAGATTACTCTGCATATTGAGAGATTTCTTGAAATCTTGACTGGACTGCCCCAGATTAACTGGATTTTGAAAGATCTGTTGGACCTTGACTGGACTGCCCCAGGTTAATTGGATTTTGAAAGATCTTTTTGGACCTTGATTGGACTGCCCCAGGTTAATTGGATTTTGAAAGATCTGTTTGGACCTTGACTGGACTGCCCCAGGTTAATTGGATGGTGATATGTCATGCCCCTTGTTGATAGGAGATTTGTCGTTGGAAGTGTTATCCTTTTGAAGTGATTTTGCTCACTGAGAGAGTTTTCGTTCCTCCGAACATTCGCTGTATGAAATTCTTTGCTGTCAAACAAAAAGCCAAATGCAGACAGTGATATTCAAGCAATGCAGAGTTTATGTTTGTCTCGAAGTTTTGAAAAATGCGTTTTTAGCAGGAAACTTTTTATAAGACAGATCAACACAAGATTTAGAGCAAAGCCTTACAGGAGTCAGGACACCTTTTGTAACAGTATGCTTTCGAACTAACCCATGCTTCAATTAGGACTTTTGAAGGGTTGTAACGTGGCTTGGTTCACGGTTTAAGAAACAAAGGATAAAGGCTCAAAGTATATTTGTACCCACCCGCTCTTCGTGATATTCTTCATACCTAAACTCAGTTAATTGTGCGTCGCACTCTGTTTTGAGTTTGGAACGACTTTCGGGCGATGGTTCACCAGTTGAATTTGGGGAGACAGTCATCATCTCCTTTTTCTTTTTTCAACATTTTTCATGTTGTTGAGGATTTTGTAATGACCTCACTATTTTGATTTTGATTTGTTATCCCTAACTTTTGCCTGACTGTTCCCATTTTTTTCGAGATTACAGTCAGCGGGATGCCCCAGCTTTCTTAAGCCTCCTTTACAGGTTTTGGCTTGGTGGGCTTTTCTCTTTTGAGAGATTGACTGCCTATGTGATAGGGAACCACCCTTGTCTTTTGATTCCAAAGGAATGCTTTCTCTTCTTTTTTTTTGACGTCGTTCGTTGTGTTACGAACTGAGAGTTTGCGACTTCAATGCGCACTTAACTGAGATACTACCCTGCCCCGGGTTTATATCAAAGGTTTTGGTCGTTTTTAGAACAGAAAACTCCTACTTCTTTGGCTCGAATGGGTTGACTAGGGATTATCTTCCTTATAACTCCAGTGTTTGGGAATTGAAAGAAATGCCTGTACATCATCAGCAAGGTCTGTTCAAAAGCATACTGTATAAGATCATGGTATTGTTTCGTCATCCTCCCTCTAAAGGCTTGCAGCTTTTTATCAAGAGTTAAATATCATAAAGTGAGTAAAAAGCATAGTTTAAATGTAATTAAAATGATTGAATCAAATCAAGACAAACATATGCAATGCATTAATGAAACAGAGTTTGAGATTAACAGATAATTGTTTGAATAACAAAGAGATTACAACTTGAAAATTCAAATGAACAAAAGTCTTCTCGTCTCAGTACTTGTCACTTTAAATGGTGAGCCTTGGGGGGATGGTAGAAGAACTCAACCTGGCCATCTTGTGTGAATTCCAATGCTCCTTCATCAATCAGGTTTTGAATTTTGTACTTCAACTTCCAACAGTCGTCAGTATCATGCCCCGTGCTGTTGGAGTGATATGCACACCTTGCATCAGGATTGTAGTTGGGTGAAGAAATCTTAGGATTCGGATGAGGTCCTACCAACGTCACCAGATTCAATATCAACAGGTGTTACAAAGCTTGGGACAGCGGCATGTTGAGCTTGGTAAATGGCCTCTGATTAACCCGTTGTTTATGGCAAGGTTGTTGTTGGACCCATGAGGTAGTAGCAACTTGGAGAGGTCCATTCTTCACCATACCAAACTCTTGTCTTCTTGAAGGCTGATTAATGATTTGATCCCTAGCCTCGACCGTTTGCTTCATGTTGTTGTATCTGTCTTGATGAAGCTGGTTGATCATGGTTCTCAACTCTTCTTGTTCCCGGGCTAAGCCTTGGATAAGAGCCATCTGCCCCAGCATCTGGGTTCTCATTGCATCTACCTCAGCTTGCAGATGTTTCAGTTGTTCGTCCTTATTATCTTCAGGACTTTTCTTGACCAAATTCCCCATGAGGAGTGTTTTCAACTCTTCCTGCCCCTTGGATAGGTTTAAGAAGATTTCCCTGAACTGAGTCTCTTGAGTATGAAGATCCTGGTTGTCTTGTTGGAGAGCCATTGCTGAAATAAACAGCGAGAACATGAGAGACCTGTACTGGAAGACCTGTTATGCAATGATATGTATGATATATGTATGCAATGTTTTCAAGGATCTCGCGGGGTAAACAAGAAACTGTTAGAATCTGAATCTGGTAGCTTGATTGAAGGAACTTCATGTTGCTGAGAGTCCTTCTTCAAGATTCAAGCTCACCATATCGAGTGGGTCATAGCCCCTGACTCAAGTTATCATGTTTTGATCTCTAGATGACATTTGCTAGAGGAAAATAAATCCCCTTTGCCCCTTGCTAGCCATTTGATTTACCATAACCTGCATCACAGACCCTTGAGACCCTTGAAATGGTTAAAGAAATGTTAAGGCATGATGTTATGATGTGTATGCTATGCGTTTAAGCACAAGTGTGAGGTGATGTAAGTAAGCCCTGTAGTAAATCCAGATTATTGGATAAGGACTGTAAACAAAACCTGCAAGGAACCCATGTTGTCAGATAACAAGAATGTGTAAGTAATTCAAGTTTGAGGGCACACAAGTCACACATATAGCCTTAAGTTTAGGCTGGCATGGAGTTTCATAGGTAAGTACCCTCTTGAATTTAGTTGGCTCAAAACCTGTCCTATAAATAGTAACCGGGTTCTAAGGAGCTCAATATCATTGGATTGTTTTCTATGTTCATCGTTTTGGTTTAGCCACTGAACTGGCGACCAAAATATTCCAAGAAAACAACCCTCAATGAGTGTAGTATCGAGTATCTACCAACTTCAGACTGCACCAAAGTCGGTCATCTCACTACCCCTAAAAAAGGCCAAGATGGTCAAGTAAGGTACTAAGGTCAATTGATGCTTCACGACACCACGCGGCGGCCCCGTACTCTCCTTGACTTAACTCAAGGGTTACCGGTACTCACTAAAGTGCCACATCAACGTAGCTACTATTTCAACCATGTCGGTATACCCCGCACAGTTCCCTCACAGTTTGTTGCTACTTACCTAAAGGGTATCCCCAGATCCGGGTTAGGATCTATAGAACTCCGATACAAACCCACAAAACTTAAAGCATACAAAGCATACAATTGAAAACACAAGTGATCTAATCCTAAGGTACACCTCACTTATAATAATCCCCAGCAGAGTCGCCAGTTCTGTGATCGGTGGGAATGAGAACTGACTATTTTTTAATGCTGGTTTGCGTTTGCGTTTGTTTTTGCAAAATGTCGCGGTAAGCAAGAGTCGCCACCGTCTTTTATTTTATCCAACAAAGGAAAGGAAAAAAGCACAGAAAAATTCCTTTTCGAGATGTTTCTCGGGTTCGGGAGGTAGATTATAGAAAGGGAAGGTGTTAGCACCCTTTCTATCTGTGGTTATCCACGGGCTCTTAGGTACTTGCTCACTATATTTTCAAAAGTTTTCTTTTCTTTGTGTTTGTGGGTTTTGAAAAGAGTTTTTGTTTGAAACTTCGATTTAATTCTTGCTTCTGTCCTCAAGAGTGTAATGAAGTGTTTTGAAAAAACTTTGTTCGAAAAGTGTAAGTGTGAAAAGTTTTGTTTTGTTTTTAAAATGAGCAAGTACTTAAGAACCTCTACCTACTCAAAAAGGAATTAAATTGTGCTAATGTCCTTTAGACAATGCTATCCCACTATTGAGGAGTAGGTAGCATCGTCGTTGGAGTTTTTGGGTCAATTCGATTTAAGGGACGTGTGGTCACTAAAGCAATGTTAGGATGCTTTAGCGGTAACCCTAATGTCTTAGATCATTTTTATCGAGGCAACCGTTTCGAGGCAACTTTGATCTTTAGACAGGAGGGCGACCTCTAAGACTTCCTATACTCAATGACCACGTTTGAGGCAACCAAGTGAGGCGTACCCTAAGGGTGGCATGTGCGAGTGTGTCAATTTTCAGTTTATATTATCTTTGTACATGTCATGGTGAGCTACTGTTGATTTTAAGTTAAGAGTTAATCTTGTCATGCATAGCCTAGTTAGCATACATCTAAACAGTTAATATATGTACAGGAATTTAAAGTGCAGGAATTGTAAATCCTACGCTATTACAAGGCTTCGGGGAGGGGGATTATTTACATGTCCAAAAATTGGGGGGATAAAGCAGTAAAGTGTCTTAGTCAAGCTATTACATCCCAGTAGGCAGTTATAATAAAATAAACGCACGCGAATCTGAAAATAAACTCTAAAAAATCCTAAGAATAAAATCTTTTTGTTGTTTTATTTTATTTTGGGAAAATGATCTAAATCTACTTAATTTTAGTTTTTTTTTAGAAAATGTTAAGATAATTAAAAGATTAATTGACAAAATTAATTTAATAGAAAAAACTAGCCTAATGTTTTTTGTGGTTTTCTTATTTTAATGTTAATTAAAAAGATAAAAAGATGTCAATGAAAACAAAAATAAAATACAAGGGGGATCCTTCGATCCAGGGAAAAAAAGGAGTTTCGACCCAGGGAGGGAATGGAAGCTTCGATTGGGCCAGACAGTAAGGCGTGAGTAGCCTTCGATCCAGGGAAGAGGATTGTCTTTTGATCATGGAGGCCAAGGCTTTCGATCCAGGAATGAGATGCCTCCTTCGATCCAGCATGCTAATGGGTTCGATCCAGAGAAGGTGTCTCCTTCGATCTGGGATGTTATACCTGCAAAAGTATGTTAGCAAAATAAAACACAGGGTCTGGGTATTGAACCCCAGGCTCTTCGATCCTGCACTTGCTGGGTCTCTTCAGGCTATGTCTGCAGCAAATATTAGCAAACGATGGACATGGCCTGGGTGCCAAACCCAGGCCTCTTGATCCTGTCTAGGATAGAAAATCGAAGGTAACAACTAGTATGAATGTATTATGCAAATATGAGGTTGGATAGTTTACCCTTTCTTACCAGCAGATTGGACCTTTGATTTGGGCACTTGCTGGAGGGAGCACTTTCAATTTGAGGGCTTCTGGGCGTGGGCACCTTCGATCTGAAGGACTGCTTTGGCTTGGATCACTTCTGAAAATGCTGATGACCTTTGGCAGCGTATCTCCAAGTCCTCCCTGTTTCTCCTTTTTCTGTTCTGTTTTCCGGCAGAGTTTTTGTGTTTTCTCTATAATTTTTGTAATGTTTTTTGTTCGTGTTCTATAATTTTTGTAATGTTTTTGTTCCACCTTTGGCACTGTATGCTGACCCTGTATTTATAGGAGTGTGGGGGTCTTGTAACGACAAGAGACAGCCAATTAAACAGGCCATTAAAGCCATGAGACAAGAATTAGACACATTAAATAATTTCCTTTTTTGAAATATTCATGTATCTTGAATGAACCTGGACACTTTTGAATTTCGAATGCCTTCAGGCCCTGCTCTTCGATTGGTCTTGATTTTCCTCCTTCGAATGGACTTCTTATGTACCCTTCGAATGGGCCTTCTGAATGCTTCTTCGAATGGTCTTGAGTTGCACAGAATCACTCTGGTCGAATCAGCTCTTTAGGAACAGAAAAGGCAAGAATCTGGCCTTTAACTCAGGAATTAAATCCATAATCAGCATTTAATTATTCCTATATTTGCAAGGGAAACATGCCATTCTCTCATGTTCAGTGTACCTGGACATGTTTTTGAGTGCCCTCTTGATGGCTTTGTTAACAGGTCAATCGAAAGGTGTTGTTCACGCTAATCGAAGGACATGGTTAACATGCCTGTCGAAGATGCCTTGACTCAATGCTAAATCGAAGGATCCCTTGGCATGCCAATCGAAGGCCTTGACATAATGCCAATCGAAAGGCTTGTTCATGCCAATCGAAAGGCTCTTTCAGAATACCAATCGAAGGGTCTTTCAGAATACCAATCGAAATGCTCCTTCAGGATGCCAATCGAAAGGTCTTTCAGAATGTCAACCGAAGTGCTTGTCCATAATGCCAATCGAAAGGCTCCTTCAGAACACCAATCGAAGGGTCTTTCATAATGCCAATCGAAAGGTACTTAAAGCACCACTCAAAAATTTTCTTTTTCCTTAGGCAAGGGTTTGTGATCAGCCATGCAGGGGGAAGACTTTGGAAAACATGAGAGGACAAATTTTGGGGTGCAACACATGGGAAGCCCCTCCAATGTCAAATAGGTTTAGTAGCTAACCATGCCCTTAGCCACTCTCTCTCATTTTCTTTCTTCTACATGTGATAATGATTTCCACTTCTTGTCCATGTTGAAGAAAAATGAGAGGTTTGAATGGATGAATGAATGTGAGAGACATTCTCGAAGATGAAATTATTATTAGTGTCACTACCCATTATGACACGCCAATAATAATTTAATCATTATATCTCAATTTGTTTATTACTGATCATCCGTTAAGCTCAGTAATTGTCCAAGAAACATATTAAAGTAGAACTATATGTCTATTTCATGAACAAAGTGTTTAGAGGCATTGAGGCTAGGTACCAGAAGATAGAAAAGGTCGTGTTGGCATTAGTGATGACCGTAAGAAAGCTCGGGCCTTATTTTCAAGGACACTAGATATTGATAAAACAGGCTTTCCCGCATGACATGTCCATAAAAATCCAGATCTGGCTAGAAGAATGATACCTTGGGCAGTCAAACTATCTAAATATGATATCTAGTGCATTCCATGAGGCAGCATCAAGTCATATATCCTGGTAGATTTTCTGGAAGAGTTTAACTTGCCCATTGGCAATGAGGTCTCCCTCGTCTGGATCCTTTTCTTGGAATAAGCCTATAACTTTAAAGGGAGTGGCGTGTGGATAGTGCTAGATGGACTAGATGACTTATTGATCGAGCAGTCAATTTTGAATTTAAGGCTAGTAACAATCAGGTTGAATATGAAGCCCTCATTTCTAGCATAACCCTCGCCTTAGAAGTTGGTACCTTGAATCTACAATCCAGGATATACTTTTAACTACTGGTTAAATAAGTCTTAATCGAGTACCAGGAAAAGGAACCCCAACTCATCAGATACTTAAAAAGGTACGTGATTTTTTCAATCGCTTCAAAAAGTTTGAGATATTACATGTGCCCAGGGCACAAAATTTTAAGGAAGACTTGATGTCCAAGTTGGCTAGTTCGAAGAAAGAAGGATTCAATTGTATTTAAATATAAAAATGCTCTTCATGCCTAGCATAGATGTCGGGGAGGTGAATGTTATCAATATCACCCTAACTGGTGGTTGGATAGCGCCCATAGTTCATTATCTATTGTTAGACGAGTTATCGTAAGACAAGTTAGAAGCATAGAAAATCTGTAAGTGTGCAACGAGATTCATCCTTATGTCAGGAAAGATTTACAAAATGGAAAGAGCCACTCCTATGCATAGATTCATGTTGGAGCATGAGATCGTCCTGGTTTTAGTCGAGTTTCATCAAGTGTCATGATAATTTCTTTTTGGAGAGAAATCTTCTTAAAATCATTTAGAGAATTAGCATACATATCATTAAAAGCTTTCGAAAACTCACTATAAGAATATTGATTATTGGAGTCAGAACTATATACATTTTATGTTTCACCTTTCATACATGCTATCAAACATAAGTTAGCACACTTATCATTTGAACTTGAGAAAGAATCTGAGGAGGACCTCTCATCCTCTTCTTCCCACACGATATAGACTCTACGACCTTTGAAACTTCTTCCCTTCGTCTTGTAGAATTCCTTATCTTTCTTTTTATGATTTTTGGTGAGACTCGAACAAGTTGTTCTATAATGTCTTGATTTACCGCACTCGTAACAAGTAATATCATCATCCTTTTTATTATGTTCTTTCTTAGGCGGGTGACTATTTCTAAAGTTTATTAAACCTTTGTTGCAATGCTTGAGCTTCTTATTCAAGTTTCTACTATAGAGTTTGACGAATAAACTCACATCCTCTTTTTTAGGAGTTTCTTAGTTAGAATTGTCACTTTCTTCCTTTGATTTACTAGCTTTAGATGATAAAGCTTTCAAATAAAAATCATGTTTCTCTTCTTTTTCTTTCTCCTTATTTTTTTTATTTTACTTTGCTTTCGACGAGTCGTTTCAGTTCATTTTCATGCTCGACTAACTTTCCAAATAGCTTTGTAATATCCAAAGTACTGAGATCATTTGATTCTTTTATAGCGGTAACCTTTGGTTGTCACTCCCAGTACATAGACCTTAATATTTTGTTAGCATAATCTTTGTTGGAATAGGTTTTATCCAAGTTACTTAATTTGTTGATTAAGTGGAGGAATCTAATTTGTATGGAATCTACATATTCTCCAGGTTCCATACGAGACAATTCAAACTCCTTTGTAAACATATTAATTTTAGAATCCTTGGTGTTTTTCGTTCCCTCATAGAGAGTTTAAAGAGCGTCTCACATACCTTTAGCACTCGTATGATGTGAAATTAAGTAGAATACTTTCGCGCTTAAAGTGGATATACGTATGTTTCTTGTTTTCAAATTATATGACACCCTTTTGGTTTCATCATCCGTCCAATTCTTTGGGTGCTTTACAACTTCACCCTCACCCGTGGGGATAAAAGGTCCCTCGGTGATGGCACGCCAAAATTTTTTGTCAACTGATAGTAAGTGTACGTACATAATTGATTTCCAATAAGTATAATTTTCACCTATGAAAATTGGCGCTCTATTGTACGCTCCCTTTGGATCATTATCATCTGTCATATTCTCAAAACTTTTGGAGTCGATTAGACTTAATCAAAATACCAGCTTTTAATGTCAATTGTTGGATGAAAATATAGTGTTAGAAAATAGTCTAGGGGTTGAATATACTTTTAAAATCAAATCAACTGATTTTCCGTAATCGAAATATCAGAGGTTTTTCAGAGTATGCGTGCGGAAGTTTTTACAGCAAAATTGTGAAACTATACCCACTTGACAATTATTTGCGTAACAACTTAAATCACTTTACAAATATTGTAATGTCTAGATGAATAAATACAATGTATGTAATTGAATTAATTGAATAAGTCACGAGGTATGGTTAAGAAATTAATCAACAAAGCGAATTCTAAAAGCATGATGTTTTTTAGATTTTAATCACTACTAAAGCTCTTGTCAAGTCTCCAATTCCAACAACACCTAATCTTATCAAATAAATCGCTATGGCCGAATTTAAACCTAAGCATCCGTGTTCTACGAAATTTAAAATCAAGAGTAAGTGATAGAGAGATGACATTGGAATTTATAGTGGTTCGACTTTGTCGTCCTTGCGTGAGTCTACATCCACTTTTTCTAATAGTTTTCTTTTATTTTGACAAATATCTCAAGAATATATACAATCGACAATCCACAATAATATTGAAGAAAAATAACACATAAAATCTTCAATTTGTATCTTAACTTGTATATGGCTTAATGTCAAATTCTTATGCGTAATCTTTACTCGATCAATGCTTTGAAACTTTCAATATCACTAATCTGCTCTAAGCCTTCGTGTGTAGCAATCAACCCCTTGATCCTACCGACTCCTTGATCGGTGAATTGTCTGAAGATGTAAAAAGAATTCTGACTTATTTGTAGTCTTCCACACAGTCACTACTAAGGAAATTCTGGAGAGAATACCTTCTTCTTTTCACTAGAATTTATCAGCACCAATGACAACAACCCCAATCTTTCAAGAACTTGAAAATCTTTTACCCAATCTTCAAGAACGATTAATTTCAAGACAACATCTCCCTCAATTAATTACAAATCTTTCGTTATCAAGATATGAAATTGAAACTAAGGTTGAAGATGAAAGAATTTCTAACGCAAGTGTTTCAAAAGAGGAAGGTTATTTTTCACAGAAATCCATACATATATGAAGTTCACATATGATTCTCTCTTGTAAAAGTGTTGACAAAAGAGTTTTGTATGTTCTTGAAATTAAGCACAAAAAGACTGAACAAAGGTGATTAGATTCGAATCAAAGAAAAATAGTTTTGACTCAAATGAGCAATTGAAGTGGAATAAATGAAAATCATATTTTTTTAACCCATTTTTAAGTTGATTTGAATCAAGCACAAAGTGTGATTCGAATCATGAACCCCGTGATTCAAATCATGTTCAAAATTTAATTCGAATCAAATCAAACAGGGAAACCTGAAAAATGCAACAACAAAAAAAGTATGTGATTTGAATCATGTTGAAGGTTTGATTTGAATCAAATTAAGCAGAGGGTCATTGAAAGAGTGTCATTCGAATCATGTTCAAAAATTGATTTGAATCAAATAGTTTAAAAAATTTCTGATATGTTTGTCCAATTTTATTTAAATCATAAAATGTGTTTGATCCTCATGATTCTAATCAAACATGCAAAATCTCAATTTTTCATGTTTTCACAAAAGCCTTTTGAGATTTTACATTTCACTTTCTTCAAATCAGAAACATATAATTTTCTTATTCCACCAACTCATACAAATGACTAAAAACCTTATGATCAAGTTCGAATATAACAAATAATTTATGCATGTTAAAAAGATTTACGAATCGATTTCAAATTTGATTCAAGGTGTGCAATTTATGAGAAAGACTCAATAACCGAAAGTAAACAAAAGTGATAAGACAAACAATAAAATAATCGTGTTAGGATGCTCCCCTTAAATTTGTTAAGGATATGTAGCTATATTAACTACTCCAAAGAGTGTAAGTACTGACATGAGAAGTTCAACTACTAGTCTATGAAATATAGAAAAATAAAGTAAAAATAAGGCAAAATACGTTTTTGAGTCCCTTAAGTCTAAAAAATTCCAAATTCATGATTTAATTGTTCAAAAAGATTCATATTAGTCTTTTTTATTACATCTGTTAGTTAAAGTCAAAATTATAGTTCAGATGGCATACACATGTTGCTGAGTTGGCATATTGACATCTGACGAGGACATGTTTATCACCAAATTTCTAAAAAAACATTCTTGTTGAGCCAAGTTTCAAACCTTGATCTTTTTTATTTACTAGACAACATAACACACCACTGCAACACAACACGCTTGTTTGTATATTTTGCAAATAATATATATTTAACATTTGCAACACATGAGCGGCAGGTTCTAGTAACTTCACAGACTCTCATTCCTGTTAAATTTTATTTTATTTTTCTAAAGCAATAGTCATTTAGAAAATGAAGGTCTTATGCACTAAAAACACAATGTAAGGATTCTAAAAGTAAAACATGTGAATTGATTAAAGCAATTTTTAAAATTTCAATCAATTGAATACACGAATTTCTAAAGAATACTTTTACATATAACTTTTAGCATATGCTTAAAGGCACATACTTGCATTTTCTAAAAATACATATTATAAATTAAAATCTCAAATGTCAAGGTAGAAAATATACTAAAAACAATAAGTTTGTTTCCTAACCTCTCAACTTTGATCAAATAACATATAGCTTAGATAAATAAATTATAAAGTAATTGAAATATATCTTTTTATTTTGCCATATCAAATATTCATCTCAAAGTCAAGATCTGAACAATTTTCCTACATTCATGATTTTGCGGCGACAGAAAACCAAGTTCCATATGATTCAATATGATCTTCATACTATTTATCACTATCACCACACTTTAAAAAGTATATTGATCCTAAAACAAATAAAGCATTAAATTATCTCTTTGAGCAAAATCTTCATGATTATTATCAGATAAAGCTAAACAATTATAACTATGAGAGAGTGAATGAGAGAACCCGCCAAGCATTCATCGTCCTCTTGAAATTGAATCTTCCATCTCACCATGTGACGAAGGGAATAGCTCTATATAGCGACTCCCAAGTGTCATTCTATCCTTTGCCATGGCTGCTTTTGAATCTTCAGCATTTTCAAATTCCACATAAGCCTCCCCAGAAGGTCTACCCTCTGAATTCATTACAATATGAATTGAATCCTCTGACAGCACAAAATCCTTGAAGAACTCCATTATGTCATCCTTATTTGCAGAAAATGGTAATCCCCTCAGTCGCAACACCCCTGTATGCTCAGCCGAATCTTTTCCTTCATCGTATGATTTAGCCCGGGGAGCACTTCGACGAGGTGAACCACCTCGAGCGTCTGAAACCTCGTTTGCAATTGCCTTGTAGTATTCCTGTCTCTTACTTCTGAAAACTTCAACATACCTTCTACCTATGTTCTGCCTGTTTCTTTGAAGAGCAAAATCGACTTGTAGAGGATACCCCAAAACACAAAAGCCTTCCCCGGAAAACTTGCCACCTTTATGAACAAAAAGAACATCAACTATGTCTAGACCATGGAAGAACTCGGCCACATCAGTTTCAGTACAATCAAAGGGAAGGCCGCGCAGTCGAACAACAGGGAACGGTGGAGGAGGAGGAGGTTGGCTCACGTAACCATATGGAGATGGATTGTACATATAACTCGAACCTGGGGAACCATAGAATGAAGATCCTGCATCAACAGTCCGCTGACGTTTTGGCGCCATTTCCCGTCCATCGCCACCATCAGCAAATTTACTGAAATTTTCATCAATAACCAAATTTGAAGTCAATAAGCTTATCATTATAGTCAACAAACTTGAAACTTTAAGTACACTAGATTATCTTGTAAAGTTTCAGTAATCTTCACAATCTACTCTAGAGTTCAGACATCTATGATAAAACAATTACAATTCATATTAACCGAGACAGGAAATAATCCTGTCAAAAAATACTCAGGTTTGAAATTTGAAATAAGACAGATAATTAGATTGAAGTCTATATATAAAAAGAGTCTTTTCTAATAGCAAAAGAAGATTGAAACTAGAATAAAGACAGTTGAACTTGAAATATCAAAAGCAATGTTAACATATGACAATTGATAATTTAGACAATGGAGAACAATAATTATCGACTCAAATTTAGGTCGAATTTTATTCTAAGGTACCTGCTACTTAATACATATCCAATCTAAATTAAAAGATAAACTTGATCAATTAACTAAATATCCTATATTGAAAGCAAAAAACCAGATTTAAAACCCGTAATTAAACGAGATTATGAATTAAACCCCGAAGATTTACAAAAAAAAAAAAACCCTAATCAAGATTGGGGGAAACAGAAAGAGAGAGTATAGAAAAGTGAAGAAAATAAAAAGAAAGAAAATAGAGAAAACAGGTTTACCCTCTGTAAAGCATTGCAGGGAAGGAAGATTGTGAGTGATTGATAGCAGAGGTTTGTGGTTGAGTCTCCAGATGCCTACAAGACGATGTGTTTTCTCTCTCGCGTTTGCCGTGGTCGACTCTCCCGTAACAACTTTAGAATGTGTTATTATTTATTAACTCATAGCTTTCATTTATCAATTTAATTGGAATACATCTATATTGTAAATTACATTTTAAGTTAATCAAGACGGTTAGATTTTTATTATTTTTATTATTATCTTTTAAAATTTTAAAAATTCATATTTAATTTATCTCATTTTAAAATTTGGTAAAAAAATTTAGTATAGTATTCTAAATATGTATGGAAAAGTTATTCAAAAATTTAATAGTTTAAGGATAATTAAACGACTTTCAAAATTTTAGAAAATAGCTGAGATTAAAATTACATTCATATAAATTTTATAAGGACTAAAACATGTCATTTTTTTATAAAGACTAAAAGTAAAATTTGAGATATTTATAGGGATCAAAAACATATTTAACTCTTTATTAAATAATATTTTTTTGTGAAACATGATCAATTATTGTATATAAATTTATCGTGAAAGACTTTATAGATAAAAGTATAAGTTAAAAAACGAACAACTCGTCAATTTTCAATGAAAATACATGAGAGGGGACCAAAAAAGAAGTTTTCAAGAAAGAAGGAGTTTTCACTAGCTCTTGAAATATAGGGGTCAATAACTTCTCCAGAGAAGAGGGAGTAGTTGACGCCGCTAAGGGTGATTCAAACCCTAGGTTCTAGAGATCTCTGTAAATACATCTCCCCTCGAGGGAATAACATACACCAATTAATACACATTCTCTACGCCCAAAAGAGCATCACACTTGATACAATCTAAACACACGACCGTTGGTGATTACACGCTTGCTACCAAGCATCATCGATCATCGGCAGAGTGTTAGCTGGGATTTTCGACAAGACTTTAAAAATCCAACTAAAGCAAGAGGAAGATGTAAATACTCTGAGATGAAGTGTTCTTTTAAGGAGAAAAGAGTGGTCGATACATAACATGTTCGACACGAGATAAGCGAACCCAACAACGCCTCTGAACCAAACAACGCCTCCAGACTTAAGTTCCAAATCTTGGAACATATGCCTTTCGCTCGTCATGTGTCGCAAGCATCCATTGTCCAGGTACCATGACTGGTGTTTCTGTGGCGTCATCAAGGAAATCTGCAATATAGATTATCTGGTCCTTAGGTACCCACTTTTTGGGTCCTCTCTTGTTATAAGTTACAAAGGTTCTGACACCTTTGAACTTTTGTGCAACAGGATAATCATGTGAGATTTATGCATGATACTTTGGTTTAGAAGTTTCCTTATGTGTCTGTGTTTGTGCTACAGTAGTATCAAAAATCTTCTTGTTTTGGACATTTCAAATTTCTGCCAGCAAGCACGAAATGTTTAGAAAGAGGTTTTGGTTTGACATTCAGAGTCTTATCAATTTTCTTTGATGGTCCTGAATATCCCAAGCCTCTGCTTCCATTTCTACTAACACCATAAATCATTGAAGCCATTTGCTTCTATCTATGCTTTTAGCAAGGAAGTGTTGAAAAGCTCTATCACATATGATTACTTCATCAGTAACAGATGTGTTAGAGAAAATCTCTTCTTCTAATTTAGAAATTTTACTTTTCATACCGATGTTTGATTTTTCTAAAGCAAATAATTTTTCATTTAAGTCAGAAATTTTTCACTCATTTATAGTAGTGTTCTCAGAAGTAGCTACAAAATTTTTTTCTTCAAGATTTTGTTTTTACTTAGAAGAGATTGATACCTTTTCATTAATTCATATAAACCAATTTCAAGTTCATAACGAGATAAGAAAGAAAGTACCTCTTTGTCGTCATCAGAGTCTGACTCATAGTTGGGTGTCAGTTCGTCTTCTAATGTTGCTTCTCCCTTACTGGTCCTGGCCATAAATGCCATGTTTGCATGCTCTTTATCATAATCTTCATCTTTTGATTCTGAATCATCCCATATTTCCATTAGACCCTTTTTAGCTTTGTACGCCTTCTTAGGCTTCTTGTCTTTCTTAAGCTTTGGATAATCATTTTTGTAATGTCCAGGCTCGTTGCATTCAAAGCAAGTGACTCCTTTTCCAGAAGCATTCCTCTGACCGGAAGTGGATTCACCTCTTTCATATGTCCTTCGTTGACCTCTTAACTTGCTTTGTCAATGCTTCCAGATTTGACTTATTCGTTTAGATATTAGAGAGAGAGTTTATCATCATCTGAATCTTCTTCAGATTCTTCTGATTCTTCTTTAGCTTGATAAGCCTTGATTTTCCCAGAAGTAGACTTTAGAGCAACTGATTCTATCCTTTTCTGATGTTCATCTTGTTCTAGCTCTATTTCATGACTTCTTAAAGAGCTAATCATCTCCTTAAGAGAGGTGTTATTCAAATCCTTTGCCAATTTTAAAGCAGTTACCGTTGGTCTCCATTTGACAGGCAGACTTATGATAATATTTTTAACGTGATCTATAGTAGAGTAACCTTTATTCAGAACCTTAAGTCCTACCACAAGAGTCTAAAATCTTGAAAACATCGTTTCCACAGATTCATCGTCTTCCATCTTGAAGGCTTCATATTTTTGAATTAAGGCCAGAGCCTTTGTTTCTTTTACTTGTTGTTTCCAGTGATTTCTGGTAAACAACCGCTAGTCTTCCAAACTATCGAATAATCTTTATTAACGCTATTCAATCTCTCTGGTAACTCACAGGATCGACTAGATTGATCCTAGGACTCCTTGGATATTAAAGTTACTCTCACAATCGAACAATTATTCATGGTTGCTATTGTACAAGTGTTTGGTTTATTTCGATCCCTCTCTCTAAGAGTTTAAAATTGTGGTCAAAATGTATATGAAAACTAGGTTATACGAATAAATGCTAATTGTAATGCTGATTGAAGAGACATATAAAACTGTATGAAAAATGAAGTAAATGGTTTCGATTTGCAAAACATTTAACATAAAAGGTTTCTGGAATGTAGAAGTTTAAAACGTGAAGAAAGCGTTTAGTGCAATTTTAAGTAAAAGGATGCGTTTGAAAAACAATACTTGGAAGTAAAGGTATTGAAAGCGTAACAGTTCTTTGAAATATAAAGTGCTCGAAATATAAAGAAAGCATTAAAGAGTAAAACTTTGAGGAAAAGACTTTGAAATGAAAAGACAATAAATAAAGAAACTTGTAAATGTTATTCGATAAAAAGAAAAGAGGAAAGTACTGGAAATGGTAAAAAGGCTTTCATTAAATTAGAAATACATGGTGCTATCATACATACATCTCTCTTGCATTCGTTTCCCTTGCCATGTGGTAGTTTGAATGTTATTGAGTATTTTGTATAACAGATATGACACACCGAAATCCTAATACTAAGACTTCTATTTATACTAATTCGACCCTAACGGTCTCGCTATAGGATCATGCCACGTTTCGAACATGCAAGACAATGCTTCTTTCATCTTTCCACGTGTCCCCAAATGCTCCAACACAAAACTTTCAAACTTTGAAAGTCCCGCTTCTATTTAAATTTTAAATGCTTTAGTGTTCTTCCGTTTCGAACGCTCTTCCCAAACCTAGCCTCGCTGTTGTTTCGAGACCCCTTTGGATATTTTTCCATGATCACCGTTCGAAGCTTCAAGCTTTGACACACTCATTCGAAACACTGCTTCTGCAACTTCGAAATATGGTGTTCAATTCCATTTCGATCAGAACTTTTAACTCTTTTGAATTCTAGATAACATTATCAAAATCTTCAGCCAACAAATTGCCCCTTTAAAATATGTATTTCGATCTCTTTGAGAAATACCTATTTTAAACATTTATACAAGATTTTGATAGGATTTTCGAATCATCATAACATTTAATGCCCTTGACTCCAGTCACATCAATCATAGCACCTTTTGAGTTCCTTAACCGCCCAGAGTCACTTCACAGCGTGGTGCAGTTATAAGTAATGATTGTTTTTAAATCACGCCTATTACCTATATCACCTTCTCGCCACCTCTTCATCACACCAACCCATGATCTCCACGTATCATACTTTTACTCGGTGGATGTTTAATCTTCTCATTATAAAACGCTAATTTACTCTTCCTTTTTCTTTTTACACTCTAAATCTTTCATACTCTGGATTTTTACTCTTCTTCTCTCACAAACAATCTAAGCTCTCAAACAACAAAAATGTCTTCCTCCACCTCTTCCCAACTCAAGAAAGTCTCAAAGAAGAAGGGAAAGACTACAGGGGCAACCATGGAGAGTAAAATCGTCACCATTCAAGGCCAATCTGCTCTTGCTCCTCAAATTATTTCCAAAGAAAAAGAAATGTTGTACGCATCACAGGTACTTATCCCTACCCATGTTGCTGGTAAGAGGTTAGCCTTAAATGGTCCTCTTACAGTTTTTGAAATACTAAAGGAAACCAGGACAATTTTTCCCGTATGTTATAGCTTCAAACCTTTATTCAACAAAATGGATACCCCTAGGGTAGTAGAATCTCTTAGTTCGAATACCGCAGAAACCCCAACTGTTCCTCCCAAGGACCCATTTGTTTTGGATTATGTAAAAAGCAATTTTAAACCATTTAGATCTTGCCCTACTTCTGATATTGCCTATCAAAATTGGTTCGCGAAAGTAGAAGCCAAAAAATCCCAGCAATGGGAAGAACTAGGCATTTATAACCTCATTAAGCTATCGAAACCTGGATTCACCTATAGCCATCCTTTGCTGTTTGCGTCCCTTTATTTCTGGGATAGTACCTACAACACTTTCCATCTCCCAGGTGGAATGATTACCCCAACTTTCTTTGATATAGCGGCTATTACTGGGCTGTCGCCAGTGGGAGAAACTTATGTTCCTGACAATGAAGAGCACTCCAGCATAATTGACTTCGAAGTCAAGTTGGCCAGCTTTTCCAAATTTATCAGCCATTATCATGCTGAAGGGGATAATGTGTCTGACATAGAGCATATTGCATTCTTAACCCTGTGGCTGTCTAGGTACGTTTTCTGCAGTAGATCCCTGCAGGTAGCTAGTAGGTTCATTCCTCTAGCTAGGGATTTACACGAAAATCGCAAAGTGTGCCTAAGTGAATTACTCTTAGTTGACCTCTATGAGAGCCTGAGGTCAGCCGTTTCGAGTCTCAAATCCCACACCTCTAAAAACATTCTATTAGCTGGCCCATTTTGGTTACTCCAATTATGGCTAAACGCCATGTTCGAACCTTCTTTACCAACCGCCAACACCATAGACGAGCAAGATTCAGAAATAAGTGATAGGATAGTCGAAGGCAATAGGCTTCGAAGACTAACTCCTAATGATGACAAGGATGACTTCAAGGTTCAATTCTCGAAGTACATCATGATCCTCTCCAAAAGGCATAAGTTCGAAGAGAGCATGGCGCCTTTTTCTTCGAGGACTCATGGACCCTCTTGGTTCACTATGGCTCTCTCAGAAGCCATCAAGAGCAAGGAGATCCAAGATGTATGGAGAGCTTTCTTGCTTCCTAGACTCATCTCTTCGAGGATAACCCCAGCTAAGAACCAAATTCTTCTTTTTGCCTATCAACCAAACTTCGTTTCGAGGCAGTTTGGCTTATGCCAACTGATTCCTGAACCTTTGTTCCAGACTGAGAGCACCATCACATCTGGTCAAACTTTCAAGGCAAGGGAAGCCAAGATCCAACAAGAACAATATCAAGGCTTTGCCCAATTTGAGCTGATAGCCTTCGAACCTACCCATCTCGCGGCTAAAGGATTTCTGGAGTGGTGGATTAAGTTTTATCAAACTTGCATGTTCGATACACTTACAATTCGACAGAAACTAATTGATGCCTTCGATGTGCAGGTACCAGCAAAGAAAGGTATGTTTACTCATGCCAAAGAGATAAAAGCTTTTCAAAATTATTTTGAAACTACTTACGACCCCACGCGCTTGGACTCCACTGTGCATCAAGCAGCTGAGACCTTGAAGGAAAAATTTAAACAAAAAGTTTCTAAGCTAAAACTTCCTTCAGGGCTGTCACCTGAGGATAGGTATAGGTTGGCATTCGAAATGCATCCACCTAAATTTCCCAGATTACCTACCTCAGAACTGGCTCTGGCTTGGTTTCCCCCATATCCATGGTGGTTTACTTGCAAAGAGATGTTCAAATATCTTCAAAGGAAACCAAAGCCATCTGAGACTGTGACATGGGCTCGACACTGGCTTCATGATTTCCCAGGACATCTTCGATATGACCTTTCTGCCATGTCAATTAAATCTGATCAAGGCACAGGTGCGAACGCTTGGGAACAATCCCAAATGTCTTTTATTTTCCATATCTTTAACCTTTGCCTTAATTGTTTTGATTTTCAGCTATCAGGATAAAGACTGCTGCCTCGAAATCGAAGGAAGGGAGTGCCTCTCAGACCTCCATTGAAACTACTGAAAAAGCTAATCCACCCGAAACAACTGCTACTGCTGCAACTACAACAACAACAATAACGCCAACAACAAGTGCCCCAATTCCAACGGTAATCACTTAGTTTTTGATGCTTCGAATTCACTCAAGCTTTTTTATATCTAACTTCGTTAAAATTCGTTCAGACCAACAAACTTCCTCCCACTACTCCTAAGAAGCGAAAACCAAGCACTACTGGGGAAGATCCCACTGCTGGAGGAAACTCAAATACTGCTTCGAAGAAGAAATTAAAGAAAGCTACACCTAAAAGTACTGTTCCGACTAGCGTCTCTGGACTCGACTCCAGGGATGCTGCTCCCTTACCAAAATCCAAAAATCCACCTTCGACCTCCAACCCACAGTTGGAACGCATAGCTAGTAACCTCTCCTCTGAGGGCCCACAGGTAAATCGAACTACTTCTAAAACGTTTAACTTCTTATTACCTTGATGAATGTTTTTCTTTAACATTTTGCTGCTCCTTGCAGAACATCTTGAATCCCACTTCTACCATTTCGACCTCACCGTCCAGAGCTGCTGCTCCGCTTAACTCCTCTCCTCAAGGAGATTCCAGCAATTTGGTCCAAAACAAAGGTTCTTCCAATGTGGCGGTTTTAGCTGGAACTTCTGAACAGCCAGATGACCAAGGCACCTCCATTCCTCTGAAAGAGGTGAACGAAACGATACTTCAAACGTCTGCAGAGGATTCACAAAGGGTTCTTCAAAAGTCCCCTCTTGAAACTCTTCAAGAGGACCCAAAGGATGCCCAGACTGAAGAAGAAAAAGCTGACTCTGGGTAAGGATTCGAAGAATCTGCAGGCGAAGAATCTGAGGAGGAAAACGCCAATGACGAGGAAAACGCCAATGACAAGGAAAACGCCAATGATGGTTCGACTGTCGGGACGGAGTCTAACGCACATAGTGGCGAAAGGGATGGAATCGAAGTGGTAGATTTGGACGAAGATGAAGAAGAGCAAGAGCACGAAGAAAATGAAGGGGATGGTGATGCAATCAACGAAACCCTAGAGGTTGAAACAAACGTGGTTCCCCTACGCGTGGAATTCCCCCAATCCTCTCCGTCTGGAATGACTGACGAGGAACTGGCACTTCTGAGGCGCAATGACCCCATTGGGTATATGAAGGCAAAGTTGGCTCAGAGGGATGTTCCAATTGCTAGGGCTGGCACAAGTTCAACCAGCTATCCTCTTCCCACAGATGAAAGAGTTGTTCTTCTTAACAAAATTAGGAGAACTATTCTCAATGTGGATATCTTCGAAGTGCTTAAGCAAGATAGTACTGCTTGCTATACTATGAAGGAGCTGCTCACAAAGGTTAATCTTTCCAATTGCTCTTTGCCAGTTAGTACTCTCTTGTTTGATCTTCAGAATTTGCTGGACAACGTAACTGGCTACCTTCTTCAAGACGAATCTGCTGCCAAGAAGGTTCATGAGAAACGCATTGCCATGGATGCCGCCTACGAACAAGCTTCGAAGCTTTCTCAAGAAGCTGAGGATCAGGCTATGCATCTGAAGCAGGCGAAAACTGAATATGAGGCTCGAGCTGAGTCCATTCTTATTTGGGAAAGGCAGATTCTGGAACTTCAGCAGAAAGTTAAGGAGGCTAAGGAACAACAACTAGCCTTCGAAACTAATCCTGCAGGTAACCAATTCGAAGAGCTTCTCAACCGGGGGCTTGCAGAAATGGAGACTGTAGAACAACTTAAAGGAGAAGTGGCAACCTTGGAAGGTGCCAGGCGGTTTGCTCAGCAGAGACTTGAAACATTTCGAAGCACCTTTAATCGATTGAAAAATAATGTTTATTTCTAAATTTTTATATCTCATCTGACCATAACTTTGGTTTTTTACATGTAATATTCGAACAACGCCATTTTGGCATTCTTATCTTGCCATCTTGGCTTTTTATAATATTTTGTTTATGTTGTTATTATTCGAATCTCCCGCAGGCTTGGCTTATATTTCTTTAAATATTTCCCATTAACCTTTAGGACTCGTTTATCATCCAAGAGTTCTTCGACTTCGTATGCATTGTTTGAGAATACTTTTAATATTCGAAAAGGTCCTTCCCAATGAGGTGACCATTTACCTAATGCTTTGTTCTTCTTATCCATAGGCAATATGACTCTCCAAACCAAGTCATTAATAACGAATACTTTTTTCTTCACCCTTTTATTGTATGTTCTGGCCACTCTTTCTTTTTGCCTCATCAGAATTTCCAACGCATGTAATCTAATTTCGTCCAACTCAACTAATTCATTCATCATCATTTCCCAATATAATGCAGCTGGGATTTCGTTTTGTTTCTGGATTCGAACTGATTGCAGATGAATTTCTACTGGTAATACTGCATCATGGCCGAATGTAAGTTGGAAAGGCGTAGTGTTAGTGGCTTCTTTAGGAGATGTTCTACAAGCCCATAACACTTGGTCCAGAGTTTTGTGCCAATTTCTTGGCTTCTTGCCAATATGCTTCTTGATTAATCCTATTATTACTTTGTTTGCTGCTTCGACTTGTCCGTTTGCTTGAGCATAATATGGCGTTGATGTTAGCAATCTAAACCCCATTTCTTGGGCAAATCCTTGCATCTTTCTACCAGTAAATACAGAGCCTTGGTCTGTAGTTATACTTTCTGGCAATCCAAACCTATAGATAATGTGCTTTTGTATAAATTCGATAATTGCCTCTTGATCAGCAACTACCAAAGGTATGGCTTCGATCCATTTGGTAAAATAATCTACTCCTACCAAGATATATTTCTGACCTTTGGACGAAGCAGGATTTATCTCCCCTATCAGATCCAATGCCCATCCTCTGAATGGCCACGGTTTGATGATCGAATGCAACTCACTTGCAGGGGCGTGTTGAATTCCTGCATGTTTCTGACATTCCTCACATCCTTTAGCAAAGTCTATGCAATCTTTGAGCATGCTAGGCCAATACAAACCATATCGAAATAGCAACCATTTCATTTTATGGCCTGCTTGGTGTGCCCCACATGCCCCATTATGGACTTCAGACAATGCTAAATATGCCTCACTTTCTCCTAGGCATTTCAATAATACACCTTCTTGGGTCTTTTTGAACAATTCGTTCCCCATGAGGAGATATGACAATGCTCTATATTTTGTTTTTCTATCCACCTTTAAAGTGGGGTCTGCTAAATAACTCTTTAAAGGACTTCGCCAGTCTGTATCTGACAAAGTATTTATGGCTAGAATTTCGAATCCTTGTTTCTCAGCATATCCCAATCTCATACTTTCCAGATCCGATGGTGTGAATCTAGTAGCCATAACTCTTCCCCTTATTTCGACCAAATCTTTAAAACTCTTGGTAGATACTCTATAACCTGAAGCCAATTGCGCTAAGTCATTTGCTTCTTGGTTTTCTAACCTTGGTATGTGTTGAATATCCATGTATTCAAACTTTCTTAATAGCCTATTGACTATGACGAAGTATACCATTAGATTTTCCTTTATGCACTTGTATTCTTTTGTGATTTGTTTGACCACCAATTCAGAGTCTCCTTTTATTTCGACTCTGGTTGCCCCCAATTCCAACAAAGCTTCAAGTCCAACAATGAGCGCTTCATATTCAGCTTCGTTGTTCGAACAACGAGGACCATCCAATTTATACTTGAATTTTGTTGGAATTCCTTCAGGAGAAATTAGAAGGACTCCAACACCACTTCCATTCCTGTGGGTTGAACCATCAAAGTACAATTTCCATGGTTGCATTTCGACGTAACTCATGCTTGTCTGATCAACCAACGAATGATCCATAATGAAATCAGAAATCACTTGACCTTTCATATCTTTTAAAGGCATAAAAGTCAATGAATATTCTGTTAAGGCCAGAGCCCACTTTCCAACTCTACTATGCATTATTGGCTTTGAAAGCATATGTTTAATGACATCGAAGTGAGACGAAACATAAACATCAACAGGTTTTATATAATATTTGAGTTTCATACAAGAGAAATATAAACAGAGACATAGCTTTTCTAAATTGCTATATCTGGTCTCTGCATCATTTAGCACTCTACTTAAATAGTATATGGCTCTTTCGACGCCATTGTTATCCTCTTGTGCTAACATACTACCTATGCTAACTTCAGAAGCAGATATGTACAGTCTCATGGGCTTCCCCCATGATGGTGGAGACAAAATAGGAGGCTGGGAAAGATATTCTTTTATTTTGTCAAACGCCTCTTGGTGAGCTTCGTTCCATTCGAAGGCCTGACCTTGCTTCAGACGAAGTAACAGAGAGAAAGCTTGGGTCCTTCCACTCAGGTTCGAAATGAATCTTCTGAGGAAGTTGACTTTCCCTAATAGAGATTGCAACTCCCTTTTTGACGCAGGTGCTTTCGTCTCCATTATGGCTTTGGTTTTGTTCTGGTTGATTTCAATTCCTTTCTTGTGGACCACAAAACCAAGAAAATCTCCAGCCTGCACAAAAAATGCACATTTCAAGGGATTCATTTTTAAGCCATGTTTTCTCATTCGTTCGAATGATTGGCTTAAATGATGCAAATGTGCCTCTGCAGATATAGATTTGATGACTATATCATCAATATACACCTGCATGAAGGTTTCGATGAAGTCATGAAAGATTGAATTCATCGCCCTTTGATAAGTTGCCCCAGCATTTTTTAAACCAAAAGGCATCACCACCCATTCGTAGGTGCCTAAGGCTCCTGGGCAACGAAATGCTGTTTTTGCAACATCTTCTTCAGCAATGAAAATCTGGTTATATCCAGAATATCCATCTAACATGCTCAAGTATTCGAATCCTGCAGCAGAATCTACTAGCATTTCTGCCACGGGCATGGAATATTCATCCTTAGGGGTTGCAGTATTTAAATCCCTAAAATCTATGCAAATTCTTAAAGAACCATTTTTCTTAATAACAGGTACTATGTTTGCTAACCATTCAACGTACCTTGTTGTTCTGATGAATTTGCAGCGCAGCAACCTTTCGATCTCAGCTTTAATCTTTGTGAGAACCGCTGGTGCGAATCTTCTGGGAGTTTGTTTGATGGGCCTCTTGCCATCTTTGATTGGCAGTCTATGTTCGACCAACTCCCTCTTTAAACCAGGCATCTCATCATAATCCCATGCGAAACAATCTTTGTTTTTCCTAAGGACTTCGATCACTTTTTCTTTGAGGCCTGGGCTAAGTTTAGCACTCACGTAAGTTACTCTTTTCGTTTCTTCATCCCCTAAGTTGACTTCTTCGAGCGGGTCCTGTGCCAACATTTTGACACCTGAGTTTATGGGGTCCCTTTCGAAGCCTAAGGGCTCTTTGTCATAGATGGCATCCAACCTTTGATCCATCTCCAATTCTTTGATGGGTGAGCATTTCGCACCCCCCCCACTGACTTCATTCGTCTTTACAGTTGATTCATTTATTTCAGCCTCTAAGGCCGCTTTCGATTCATTCTCAGCCATATAGGCCGAAATCCTTTCGAAGAAGGTAGACTCAGTCATGGTTAAGGTTGTCGAAGTTCCAGCCTGCTGGCCGTTTTTGTATAACACCTTCAACTTCCTCTTCTTCACTGATTATTGTTCTATCCCAGTAAAGACCATCATGACGAAGTGTCATGTAGTAGTGGGCGTTTCTAGTTTCATTCATCTCATCGTTTGGGACACATGGAGCAATCTTTGCCAGATTTTTATCATAATCCCTTTTGTCAACTAAATTGACAGTCACATAAAGTAACTCTGGTCTTCTTCGATGTTTTCCACGATTCCGTCATCTCTCCACAGAACTAGTCGTTGATGCATTGACGAAGGAACTGCCCCCACGCCATGAATCCATTCTCTTCCTAGCAGTAGGTTATAGTTGGCCTTGGCTTCGATAACCATAAACATGGTGGGCCTGCAACTTGAGCCTATCGTCAATTCCAACTAGACCACCCCCAGTATTTTGCCCACTTTTCCCTCATAATTGGATAGAACCATATTATGGGGCTTGATATCTCCTTCGCGGATCTCTAACCTTTTTAGCATGAAATGGGGAATCAGGTTGACTGCAGCACCCCCATCCACTAGAACTTTGTTCACACCATGGACACCTACTTTCGCCCGAATGAAAAGTGGCTTGAGATGATTCTTCATTGCAGGCTCTGGACGTTCGAAGAACGCATTTTGTTCCTCAACAGCCCCATTGTCCATCACGTAGTAGCACACGGGCCTATGTTTCATTAAATCTGTGGTGTCTTCCTCCTCATATTCATTGATTTCGGTTTCCTGCCCAAATTCGCAGGGAAGCACAGACACCACGTTACAGTTCAGGTTGAATGAAGACTCCCCCTCCGATTCGAAGTTATCTGTTATCATATCTTCGTCCTCTTCCGGGCCTGGAGTGTATTCCTTTGTTTCGTCTCGTTGGTCTTCAGAAAAAAGCCTCCTATTGACTGGAGGTTTCTCTTCAGTCTGATTTTTTGGTTTGTTGGTGCTTGATTCACCTTGTATCTTCGTTGAAGTATCCCCTTTGTTTGCCATAGCTTCTCTCTCAGCCTTTCGAATCCTTTGCTGTCTGCGCCACTGGGATCTTGACATGGGGTTCCTTCCTTTGTAATTCTCTAATCTCACTTCCTCCCTTTTTTGTGTGTTGAATTGCCTCCTGTATGTCACAGCATGGCGTGCATTTCGTTCAGCACTCCTCAATTTGTCTTTGCCTTTGTCATTTCTGACTTGTAGCCATCTATCGGTTGGCACTTCAGCAGGGAGTTTGAAAGTCACTCTTCGAGCAACTTTGGGGTGAGGGCTATCAGGTCTTCGCTGTTTGTATCTGCTGTCGAAACGCGGGCCCATCTGGGCAGTTTCTTGATGGTTCCAGCAAGGGGCGAAGGGGATCGTTTCGAAGGCCCTGGCCATGCTTTGGTCATACACAGCAGAACATCTTGGGCAAACCAAACACTTAGTTGCCCCTTTGTAGCAGCGAAAAACAAACTCCAACAGACTCTCTCCAGCCTTGGGATAGCACCTAAAGAGTTGGTTATCCTGGCGCCAATTGTTGCCAGTTCGAGCCCTCTGTACCCTTTCGAAATTTGCAGCAATTCTTTGGTTGCAGAGGATGCTGCACCTAGGGCACAATATCATGCCTGGATCTCCTCTGTGGCATGTCATGAGATAGTCTTTGAGAGTAGCATCCCCAGTGTGATTATCCCCCATTCTGTGCTTTTCTTTTTCTAAGTATTTTTCCACTTCCTCCATCTCAGAACGGGGTCTTTCCATATCCACCATATTTATTTCCATATCCCCCTCTTTAGTTTCGTCATCGCCCCATCCTGTGGGCTTTATATCTTCGATCTGGACCTTCGAACTTTCTGGGGCAGAATATTTGACCAGATAGTCGAACTTTCCACTGGGTTCCCCCAGAGTGTCCCATATTTCCTTCTGAAGGGGAACTGGCTGCGTAATTTGGACTTTCTCCAATTCCAGCCTCAAGCCCTCAGTGACTTGTGTAAATCCTTCGTTTTGATTCCCTTGGCCTTCAGTAGCCTGGGTTTCTCCTGCAACAGCCACAGGTGCAACAATCGAAGTGTCTGGCGTTTTCTGGATGTCTTCAGTGACTTCCTCGCTGACTTCGACCATCACCCAATTTTCGACTCCAGTGTCCTTCTCTCCTGTTGGGGCATCGCTTTGATCAGTTTCCACCATGTTGACCTCTCCAATGCATGCAGGCTCGGAGTAGTTGGTGTCTGCGACGTCCAAAGGATCTTCGTCCACTTTCATCTTCACCTTATCAGCAAACTTTAGTCTGCCATCTTTGATCGCGTTTTGAATCAAGTCCCTGAAAAGAAAACATTGTGAGGTCTTGTGGCCTAGGAAACTATGATATTTGCAAAATCCCCTTTTCTTCCTCTGATCCAAGGGAGGTATTTTGACATTTGATGGCACAATTAGTTGGCCATCCTTGACAAGCAAGTCAAAAATTTCGTCACACTTAGTGACGTCGAAGGTATAAACCTTCTTTGGAAACTTGTCACTTTTCTCATTTTCAACAATATCTTTCCCTTTCGTGGGAACTAACATTTTGCAGGAGTAAGGTGGGGCCTGTTTTAATTCAGCGAGGTCGATTTCGACCTCTTCGAATTCGAATTTAGGATATTCTTCTACTTCCTCAGTCCCAACGTAGGAAATCCTTTCTTTCTTACTATTCTTAAAGACTCTGGCTTTTTCAGCTTTTAGTTTTTCGACCTGTCGAACCCTATCGGCTAATTGAGCCATATCCCTCAAATACTGAGTATCTAATTTCTTTCGAATAGAATAATCCAAACCCCCAGCGGCCATTTCGACTAACTCATGTTCAGGCACTACTGTGTAACATCTGGATTTTAACAGCCTAAATCTATTCAAATAATCATCTATGGGTTCAGTGAACTTTCTCTTAACACTGGCCAATTCCTTCAAACTTATTTTCGTTTGTCCCATGTAAAATTGTTCATGGAATAATCTCTCTAAAAGGGGCCAAGTGTCAATAGATCCAGGAGGCAACGTGGTAAACCAAGTGAAGGCGTTTTTTGTCAAGGAACTTGGGAAGTATTTGATCCTGAGATCTTCATTATTGGCTATGTCTCCCGCTTCGGTTAAATATCTCGCTATGTGTTCGACTGTTGACTCGTTGGTATCCCCAGCGAACTTTGTAAATTTAGGGACTTTGTATCCCCTTGGTAAATCAGTATGCATTATACAATCCAATATAGGAGAAGCGTAATTTGGCCTCCTCATTCCCGTATTGAGGCCATTCTGGGCCATGATCCTCTCTATCATGGTGGTTAGGTTATTTTCTGCCAAGATGTTATCGTTTCGAATCCTATGAACGACGGCATCGGCATCTTGATTTCGACCAACCAAAACAACTCCCCTGGGCTGTTCTTCTCGAAATTCTGGGGCTTCTGGCCTTTCGATCCTTGCCCCTGGTTCCATAACTTCCCTTTGTGGGCCTTGAATTACTGGGGCTTCTAACCTTGGTGCTCTGGCGCCTAAGTTAGCTTCTTCTCTGGGTAGTCTCTGAATTGGGTCGTTAGCCATTCGTTCTATAACAGGCATGTTTGTTCGAAATCCCGCCTGGTTCTGCCTACGCCTTTCTGTGGGAGCAAAGAAATCTGCTATTCGACTCATATTGTCAGCGTTTTCCCTGTTCGTCACAGTCACATTCTGAACTATTGGGGCAAATATTTCCTGCATGGTTTGCGCTAACACCCCTATCATATTGTGGTTGCTGTCATCCATCAATTGCCTAAAAGCCAACTGGTTATCTGTGGTTAGGATAGGCAACGTGCTATAACCCACTGACCCTTGGTTATTTGTTATAAATTGGTTCGCCCCAGACCCAGATCCTAGTTGTGGGGATGAATTCGAAGTGGAATTGTGTAAACCTGCCATAAAAGATGTTGGCATTCCGTAAGAAGAACTTCTAATTCTATTCCCATCGAAGCCGGGTGGTCTAGTTAATGGCGTGGCTAAATGGGATTGTGTTCCTGGTGGTGGAACGAATCCCCCAGGGTAGCCCATAGTTCCAGTATTTCCTAAGATCGAACTGTTAGTTGATATGCCACTTACTCCAGTGGTGGCTATGTTACTGGTTGAAGATTCAACAGACTGTGCATTCGAAGGGATTACATTAGATGTTCCGCTCGAAATGGACGCGTTAGTGCCTGTTGCATGTGGGTCACCTTGGTTTCCTTGTTGATTGTCTGAATTAGACATTTTGTCCAAACGTTTTCTTCTGGATAAAGGTTGGTTGCTGTTGGTTATCTTACCACTTCTCAGGTTCATAAAACATCAAATTTCTTATGGTTCCTACGTTTTTTTGGGATGGCTATGTCCCGACAATCCTTAATTCTGATATCCAACTATTGGTCCCACCGGGTGTGCCAATTTGTTTCCAGTGATTTCTGGTAAACAACCGCTAGTCTTCCAAACTATCGAATAATCTTTATTAACGCTATTCAATCTCTCTGGTAACTCACAGGATCGACTAGATTGATCCTAGGACTCCTTGGATATTAAAGTTACTCTCACAATCGAACAATTATTCATGGTTGCTATTGTACAAGTGTTTGGTTTATTTCGATCCCTCTCTCTAAGAGTTTAAAATTGTGGTCAAAATGTATATGAAAACTAGGTTATACGAATAAATGCTAATTGTAATGCTGATTGAAGAGACATATAAAACTGTATGAAAAATGAAGTAAATGGTTTCGATTTGCAAAACATTTAACATAAAAGGTTTCTGGAATGTAGAAGTTTAAAACGTGAAGAAAGCGTTTAGTGCAATTTTAAGTAAAAGGATGCGTTTGAAAAACAATACTTGGAAGTAAAGGTATTGAAAGCGTAACAGTTCTTTGAAATATAAAGTGCTCGAAATATAAAGAAAGCATTAAAGAGTAAAACTTTGAGGAAAAGACTTTGAAATGAAAAGACAATAAATAAAGAAACTTGTAAATGTTATTCGATAAAAAGAAAAGAGGAAAGTACTGGAAATGGTAAAAAGGCTTTCATTAAATTAGAAATACATGGTGCTATCATACATACATCTCTCTTGCATTCGTTTCCCTTGCCATGTGGTAGTTTGAATGTTATTGAGTATTTTGTATAACAGATATGACACACCGAAATCCTAATACTAAGACTTCTATTTATACTAATTCGACCCTAACGGTCTCGCTATAGGATCATGCCACGTTTCGAACATGCAAGACAATGCTTCTTTCATCTTTCCACGTGTCCCCAAATGCTCCAACACAAAACTTTCAAACTTTGAAAGTCCCGCTTCTATTTAAATTTTAAATGCTTTAGTGTTCTTCCGTTTCAAACGCTCTTCCCAAACCTAGCCTCGCTGTTGTTTCGAGACCCCTTTGGATATTTTTCCATGATCACCGTTCGAAGCTTCAAGCTTTGACACACTCATTCGAAACACTGCTTCTGCAACTTCGAAATATGGTGTTCAATTCCATTTCGATCAGAACTTTTAACTCTTTTGAATTCTAGATAACATTATCAAAATCTTCAGCCAACACTTGTGTGTTTCCTTCATGTGTCATCTGAAGAGAATCAAATACAGACTTTGCAGTCTCTCTATCTGTGACTTTCTCATTTTCATTATATGAAATAGCACTTAAAAGAATGGTTCTTGCTTTGTAGTGATTTCTACATATTTTCTTTTGTGTTTCTGTCATTGCACTTCTTGCAATCTTATGACCTTTATCATCTATTAGGTGAGTGTGGACATCAACTACCAAATCCCATAGATCCAAGTCATATGCCAGAAAATAACTTTCTATTCTATCCTTTCAATAGTCAAATTTCTCCCCATCAAACATAGAAGGTTTTGAACTATAGTAATCTCTATCATTATCCCTATTATCAATAGTGGAAGTAGATGTAGCCATTGGTTTTTCACACACACTGGATCAATACTGGACACTGTTAAGTGTTGATAAAAATTCAAACTTTTTATCTCCTCGGAACCGGAGCTCTGATACCAATTAAAGGTGTGGAAAACACAAGAAATGGGGGTTTGAATTGGATTTTAAAACAAAACAAAAATTCTTTAATAATATTCCCCTTTAAGTTAAAATCCTTTTAATCTTCACTCTTGATAATAACAATAAGTAAGAACAGGAAATAAAGAACAATGTATGTTTATACTAGTTCACTTGAAAATTATCAAGCTAGTCTAGTCCATCCACCAAGGTGATTTCGACTCACTCAATCAAGGACTTAATTCACTATAACCAAACTGATTATAATTTTCACAAGCTACCCGCAAGTGACTAACAACTTCTAAGACTCGCAAGTCAAAGACTTCTTAAGGCTACAGACCTACCCGGTCCCTTAAGGAATATCAAACAATAATGAACATGATTATTACAATGCACAAGCTACCCACAAGTGACTAACAGCCTCTAAAACTCTCAAGTCATAGACTTCTTAAGAATAGAAACCTACCTGGTCCCTTAAGGAATATCAAACAAGTGTTTGAATACAAGTTTTGTTTACAAGAATGTTGCTTCTAAAAATCTGAATATGTAAACTATTTTAAGAACAATGACTTAAGAATGTGAAAGCTATGAACAACGTTTGCGCGTGAATATTTCGTTGATTGGCAGATTTCTCTCTTAATCTTCAAGCCTTTATATAGCCAATAAAATAATATATCCGTTGAGGGGTACTCTTGGAATTTCCAGAAACATTGGAAGCTTGAACAGTAACGTGGGGGACAAGATCGTGCGACACGTCCGTCCTTTCATGATAGTGGAATGAAGCATTGATTGTACCATTTACTATTTGTACCACGTTAACATTATCTGCTTTCCTTCTACACTTCAGATAATTTTGCAAGCATGAGTTTAGAATCGAGAACATAACATAAGGTCATCAGAACTTCAAGTCTTTAGAGTCTTCAGAATTGTGTCTTCAGAGTCTTCAGCACTTGGTTGTGAGAACCTATTTCTTGGAGCCTTGGGTCTTTATAACTTCAAGTCTTTAGAATCTTTAGAATTGCGTCTTCAAAGTCTTCAACACTTGGTCTTTAGAATCCTTATCTTTTGAACTTTAGGTCTATAGAAACTTGAGTCTTTAGCATCTGGGCTTGAGTAGAAATTTATGTCTTTAGATTTTCTGACAGTTTCTTTAAAACCCATTGTCTTTAGAAACATGAGTCTTCGGCATATGGACTTAAGTAGCAACTTCTGTCTTCAGATCTTCTGACTAGTTTCTTTAGACAAATATCAGAGCTTACACTTTATAGCCTTTTGGAGTGTCTTGCTACTATTCAACAGAACTTGTGTAGCGCAGAAGTGGAACTAATTCTCTTCTAATGTCTTAGCCACGCTATTCATCAGAAGCAGAACCTGCTTGTTAAGTACTCAACAATAACAAACATTAGTATAACAAAATTGTTCACACAAATATACTCATTTATTATCATTAAAACTCCGAGATAATATTATAGAGCCAAATCTTGTTCTTATATAAACTACAACAAACTTTCTAGAAAGCCTTAAGTATACCCTATACATTTGGACTAACTTGGGAGGGGGCGACATTAGCAGCACTAAAAACTCTTCCTAAAAGGAAGTAAAGGGAATTAAAACCCCCATTTCATATTTAACGGGAAGATGGTTATAAAAATACAGGGAAGATGACCTGTTAGAGATATCCATATTTACCTTATCCTCCTTCGAGCAGGGTTCTATTATCACATTCATTTCCCAACCGGTACTGGAAAACTTGATGTTGTAACGAAATTTCTCGATCATTTCTTATGTAGAATATATGGATATAATATTCTGGACATAAACATGTGTTGTTTTCTTCCCCATGATCAAAACAAAAACTGAGACTTGGAAAAAAGAGGTATAACCCAAAAATGTTTCTCTAAGGAAAATAAATGGGAAAAGAATATCCAAAGGGTTCTATGAAGTAATATAGGGAAGCCCAATGATACATGGCTACACGTTAACCCAATAAAGGAACCACTGCAGGTAGTGGGAGAGTCTTCACACCTGTAAGACACATGTAAGAAGTAAAATAAATTGGTTTTCACAAGCGCCATCATGAGGTGCATCAAATACCAACCATATCTTTTCCACCCAATCACTCAAACTTTCAGAAGTGGTTGACGTTTTGATGTCTTGGAACATCACACATGAATAGGTGTGTTTTTTATTAAACCATTCACTTTTTCTACAAATATCTTCAACAGAGGGACTCTCCCTAGCTGAGGGACTCCCCTTGGCTGAGGGACTCGCTTAGTGACCATAGTTATCCTCGCCTTGAAAAATTAACAACATGGCGAGGAACATGCTCTAAGAGTTTAAAATACTTCGCCCTTAGAAAAGCTCTCATTCTTGAGAGACTGTGTAGTGTTATATTTGTGGATGCTCTAAATCAGGGTGCCCTCTCCCAGGAGGTCTGTCACCCAGGCGATGACCCAGAGACCTGCCCAGAGGAAAACCTGACGTGTGAGTCAAGAAAGAAGGAGTCTCCACTAGCTCTTAGAATATAGACAATCAATAACTTCTCCGGAGAAGAGGTAGCGGTTGACGCCACTAAGGGTGATTCAAACCCTAGATCCTAGTGATCTCTATAAATATATCTCCCCTCAAAGGGAGAAGGATAGACCCCAACTAATACACGTTATCTACACCCGAAAGAGAATCATGCTCAATATAGTCTAAACATACAATTGTCGGTGATTACACCATTGCTACCAAACATCACTGACCATCAACAAAGTCTTTCACCTTACATGAGTGTGTCTCTTAAATAACCTTAAAATACCATCGTACATGGCTTCCCGCCTCTGTGAGCAAGCTCTCACTATCCAATCGTGTTATAAACCTACTAAAATCTCTGAGTCTCCTTGTCTTTATAGGGAAAACATACACACATATATTTTTTGGCTAGTACAAAAGTTAACATTCAATTCTCCACCGCCATATGGAGAGAATTCAAAAAATAACCCTATATAAAACACAAATTTTGTCCTTATCGTTTCAAGATTCCCCTTTTAACCTCTAGCTTGAATTTTGTCCTTATCCTTTTCATTTTAAATATTATTTGTTGTTGATTGTCTATTTTCATTAGAAATGCGGGGTAACAAGTACATGCATGAGTATTTCAAATAATATTTTAAATAAAAAGGATATTTAAATAAAACTTATTTAAAATAAATATATATTTTTCAAATAAATATACTTATTTCAAATTTAGATTTTCAAATGATAATATATATTAATTTCAAATGATATTTATTTATATTTTTTAATCCATATTTATTTATTAATATTTCGAAAGGATAATGCAATAAATTGGATACATGGAATTATTTTTCACATGAACTCAGTTGCTAAGTTGCTTAGAGTGGGTTTGAATCCTACTTAAACCATTTTAATTTTAAATATCATGTTTATAGAGAATACTATACTAATAAGATTGTAGCCTATTGAAAATATTGTCTCATTTGATTATATACTCAAGTAGTGTTTGATTGTCCATTCCATTTTATACATTGTCCATTCCATTTTTCTACGTTAAATCTACTTGACCTTTTTAAGTTAAAAAAATAATAGTCACATGAATTAGTAATATTATTCATCCAAGTTAGTGTTAGAATAGAGGGAGATAGGTTCGAAATAATATAAATTTGAAGTAATAATCTTAGCTCATTTTTGAAAGCAGTAATAGGTTCAAAATAAACAGATAGGTTCTGTCAAAAAATTGGGTGCAAAATAAAATATTGATGGGGTGCAGGATTGAGTAAAATAAGATAATTATATATGATTTGAAAATATGATTTTTTGGTTGGAGGTTTTATTTTGACACTCATCATTTTATATTCGACACTCTTCCATTTTTTTTATTCTCAAAATGCTTCTGTTATTATTATTTTTTAATTTTTACATTTGTTAAAAAAATTACTATTGGTCAAGGGGGTGAAAAAGGAAATTTCCGATTGACTAGCAAAATTTCCGGTACCGAAATTGTGTAATTATCGGATATTTTTTGAATTTCTAAAATTTATGTTAGCAAATAATTGGAAATTTCAAATTTCCGGGGCGATTTATAAAAAATTTATAACATATTCTGAAAATTTCCAAAATTTCCAATACGTATCATAAAATCGAAAATTTGAAATTTTCTGAAAATCAGATATTTGAAATTTCCAGAATATCAAAAATTTCGCATATATTTAAAATTTCTGGTATGTCTGCAGATGAAATTTTATATCGATGTGGTTCGGAGCCGACAACTTCAGCTTCTTCTACGGATTCACGTACAGATTTTACGCAGTTTTTCACCACAAATACCGTATGTTTCCTATTGAATTTATACATTTTTATTTGTTTTCCGATATTTATGAAATTGATAAAATTTACTAATTTTATGTTGTAATTGACAAATTTTTAAATCCATATATGAAATTTTAGAATGGACACCATCTATTGGTAAAAAGCATGATATTATTGTTGTTACAGTTCATTTTGATTCTGCTAATGGAATCTGAGGGAGGAAGGATAAATTAACTATGGGTTGTGAGAGAGGAGGAAATTACAAAAGAAAAAATACATCTGGAAACACCTCTGATGGCATTTATACTATGAAGGTTAAATGTTCGTTTAGGATAAGATATATTCCTAGTGGTATAGGTTGGAAGGTGGTTGTTAAATGCGGGATGCACAATCATAGACTAGATAAGGATTTGGAAGGTCGTGACATATTGGAACTTCTTAAAGACCATGAAAGAAATTTTGTGAATGACATGACAAAATACAATATGGCTTCAAGGTACATCATTTCTGCTTTGAAAGGCAAAGATCCAGAAAACCTCACGAGTATTACCCAGATATATAAAGCTAGAGCAACATACAGATTGGACAATAGAGGTGCAATAACGGAATGCAAATGTTATTGAGCCTTATTCACCAAGAGAAATACATGTGTTGGATTAGAAATAGGAAAAATTCAGATATTGTAGCTGATATCTTCTGGACACATCCTGATTTTGTGAAGTTATTGAATATGTTTCATATGGTGTTAATTTTTTATTTCATGTACATGATAAATAGGTAAGAACTTTACTCCTCCCATCCTAAAATATGTTGTAGATGTTGAGTGAGCTGGTTGGTTATATGCATTTTAACCGTGCAGGTACTGGATACCACTGCTTGAGATTGTTGGTGTCACGTCAACGAAGTTGACGTTTTCAATTGCATTTGCCTATTTGGAACATGAAAAGGAAGAGAACTTCACATGGGCACTAGAGAAGATCAAAGAGTTGTTCTGTTAAGAGAAATTGCTATCGAATGTTATGGTGACGGACCGAGAACTTGCATTAATTAATGCCATGGAATCTGTGTTTCCAAATGCAACTCATATGTTGTGTATGTTCCATATTTTAAAAAACTTGAGCATGAAATGTAAAGATTACACGAAATCAGAAAGACAAGAACATGTGATGGATCAATGGAGGAACATCATGTATTCAAATACTAAAGATGAGTTTGATGTACACTACAATTTAAAAACCGACAAAAAATATAGAGTCGCCAACCTTAATTTTTATCTTTGAGAAGGGAATATAAAGGATAACCCTAATTTAGTCAGAGATTCTAAGTTATTGGACTCGTTCTTAGACGAAGGGAAGGTGTTAGACACCCCCATCTACCTTGTTCACAAGGATACTGGGGTTTAGAATTACGGCTTAGGAAATAGGGTTTTAATTTTTATTAGGGGAACTCGCCACAATTTTAGTCGTATGCCTACGTATCATCTTATGAGGAATCAGAGTCCCAATTCGTAGTTCGTAGTTGGTTGGTGTTTTTTATGGATTACGAAGATGTTTTAAATCTCCCTTGTACTTAGTTCGGTTGTGTGAATATTGGAGTTATTAGACGAAGTTCGCAGTCGATTAAAATATTTTCGTAATCCTTTTTGAAAATTGTTTGAGTTAATTAAGTTATTAAAAAAAGAGTTTAGTGTTGATTAAATATTTTTTAAATGTATTAATATATAAAACATCTTATTAGTGCATGGTTAAAAATAATTTTAATGCAATAAATAATTTCTTGAATGAGTTAGAAAATAAATATTTGATTTTTAATAATAATGGTAAAACAATTTTAGAATTTATAAATATATTAAAATATATATAAAAAATAATTATTATAACAAATAAAATAAAAATAAAAAAACACGGGGGGGGGGGGGGGGGGGGGGTGTACTTTGTATTGAGATAGTAAAATAGGGGGTATAGGTAGTATGGCCCTAAATTCAGATGTTGAATTCAGGCCCAAACGCATGGGGGGTAAGTTATTGCACAGGTTAGTAAAAATAGGGGGTTTAGTCAACAGGGGCCCAAGTCCAGATGTTGGACATGGCCCAATAGCATTAGGGGGTGAATTTTTTCAAGGTTGTAGTGAAACAAAAATATAGGGTGTATTAAACAATGGGCCAAGCCCAAGGAGCATTGGGGAAGAGGTCTGTTTGGATATCTTGTGGGCAGACGCACGGTATCATAATGGGAGCGCGTTTTTGGGACACTTGATGATGATCAAAGGGATATCCAACAGAGGCGTATGGTACGAGGGCAGGAGTACCAACACAGGATTAACGAGGATTATAAATTCATTTTTTGGGTTGGAGGCAAAACACAAAACACAAATTTGTTGTTTGGAGGTTAGAGAGAGAAGCTGCTCTAGATTTTCGTCGCCAAAAATCATCTCCGCCTTGGGCGCCATCGGCCAGAAATCGCTTCCGTCAGTGGTTGCGCCAAGGCACCACCAGCCTCATACTCCACCACGGTCTAGGTCATATGAATCCTAAAAACCCTAAGGGTTCATGAAGAACCCTAACCTGTCTTACCCGAAAACCTTCAACAATCACGAAGCATAACTCTAAGTTTGTAGAACCATAACCCTAAATTTGTAGAACCCTAATCTTAAGTATGAACTCTAACCCCAAATCAAACCCAGAAAACCCCAATTCGAACCAAAACCCCACAATTAAACACAATTAAAACCAAACACAACAATCAACTGAGCCCTAAAAGCTAAGTATTGAGGGTTACCGCCTGTGCCGTAAACCTTCTTGTATAAATTCTCCTCTTCTGATTCTTCTAGTTCTCTTCCTCTAATCTCTTCTTCCTCTCTTCTTTGCAGGTATGTGGGATGATGGTGCGTGATGGCTTGCTTCGTGGACAGATCTTAGGGTTTCATAAATTGAAATCCTAGATCTCAAGCAAGAGGATGCTTCAAAGCTTCAACTACTTCTCCTTCTTCTCCTTGGTTTAAAAGTCTCTTTCTCCAAATTTTTGGTTGTCCTTTTCTTAGAAATTTCTAAGTTATTTATAGGTTTAGGTTTTAGACCGAATTAGGAAAATGTTTATGATTGTAGTTATATTTTGTTGATTTAGGGTAGATTGATGAATTATGAGATTTAATTTGATTGTAATTGATTTGATTCTGTTTTTAGATGATTTTGTACAAATTTTTATGTAAAGATCTTATTGAAAATGATTTGATTTCGTTTTAGTTTTGTATGCGTTTCAATTCACAAAATGCGTTTTTCCTTTTGATTTACACAGTACACGTTTCTTCTGGACTGGGCTTGGATTGTGTACAATCAGCGAACATGGTTAAACCCTAACTGGGATTTGGTTGACTTGGTCAACAATTTAAACAATAACCAAATAAATGAAATATTTTCATTAAATAAATAATATCAATATTGATGATAATAATAACGAATCATAATAAAATAAATATTTATAATGACAATTGTAATAAAATTAAAAAATGGACTCAGGCTATGGGCTAAATGATTCAAAACACACCCCCTTAATGGGCTTATCAGCATGATCAAAGAAGCAAAACGCACCCCCACCCCTTATGAACAACAACTTTTAAATGAGCCCGATTCAATGGATCTGTCCTAAAACTGAAGCAACCAATTCTTTTTAAACATACACCCTCTATTATTTTGAACGGGCCTTACCCCTTAATGGGCTTAAAAACTAAATACACTTCCTATTTAAGGTTTATACCCCACAATGAATTTATCAATAGTAATCTATACCTTATATAAAAAAATGATAATAAATAAAAATTTAGTTAGAAATTTAGTAGGGAAAATTTGGAGTATGACAGCTGCCCCTATTTAATTATTCTTCGATTGAATAGTGCGAGAATACGCAGGTCTCGCACATTTGAATCAAAGGTTTATTAAATAATGGAAGACCCCCAACATTTGTCCGAATGATTTATAAGGATACACTGTACAATGCTCCCAATAGTATAAAAAAATAGGCATAGATGATGATCTATCATCTTACCGGGGTTTGAACAGAAAGTTTTTATTTCGGCTTAGATATGAAGACGCGGATAACTCATCGATATCTAAAAAAGATTGTAGAATTTTGCATATTTACCATAACCTAGGAGGTAAAATAATACAAGTTTGAAAAGTTGACTTAGTAATGCTATGGTACTAATATAGTAAATTTATAACATAGATTTTGTCTATTCATCACAACCTAGAGGATGAATAAAACTAAGTTTGATAACACAATGTTGCATGGAAACTGACACAATAAATTATGTCGATTTTGTTATGTTTACTACGACCTAGGGAATAAACAGTACGAGAATGAACCTATGTATTTATCACAACCTAGGGGATAAAAGACAACAGTGGTGGGGTTATGTTATTCATCACAACCTAGGGGATGAATAGTTTAACCCTGAAAATTTGCATACCTATTGCAACCTAGGGGATATATATTTGAAGGATTTATGCATTTATCACGACCTAGGGGATAAACAACATAAAGTTAGACTCACGTATTCATTACAACCTAGGGAAAGAATAATATGAACCTGATAATTCACACACCTACCACAAACTAGGGGGTAGATGATTGAAAAGTGTATTAGTAATCGAATCTTAGATAAATAGATCAAAGATGAGATTGGAGTTTTACCGGTTGTATCTATTCTCAACCTAATTGTTGGTTTTACTAAACTGACAAATGGCCCCAAGATATTTGTTTTATCCAAAGTATCTTTGAAAAATGTCATGTGTAATGTGTGTGCATAATACCTTAGATTGATATGGAACCTAGAACGTATATGCATCAAGTACTTTGTGTATGCCCCAAATGTTTAAATATACACCGAACGTGTGTGTATGCCCAAAATGCAATAAAAATGTTTTTTTTTTATATTCTCTCCTTTTAAACCATTGGTTTTGTGTTACCAACTCCCTAATGTTGTGTTGTCGTGGTATCTTTGAATTGATTTGAACCAAATGAAATGTGTCAGTAGGATTTTGATATTTGTATCGCAGGCACATGCGTGGATGTAGTTGAGGACATAGGCATGGATATGGCCATGATCGCAGGCGTGGATTTTCTTTTGACATTTTTCTAACCAAAGTATTCTTTTGATGTTTTATCAGATGATTTTTTGTTTGTCAAATCCCCAAAACAATTTCAATGCAGTATTCTAAAGAAATAATCGTAGTATTTGCAAATAAGTCCGAAAAAAAGTAAAAACATAATGAAATGATTGAAAAAGTAAATGTTTTATTGATAAATATGCATCTGACTAGGCGAGAATACAAGATGCAATTCCTTAAAAGAGGTAATTACAGAAAGTTTTGAAAATGGTAATGGAAATGAAAAATGATAATTGCTACCGCTGTTTCTCCAACGTTCTTTTGATAGCTCCAATCTCTTTTGCTTATGAGTTAAATGATTTAGATCAATCCCTCTCCTTCATGGTCTTAGTCATGTGTTGTACCCCAAAATTTGCCCTCCCATATTCTTCAAGATTTGCCAAGATCAAGCTACAAGATCTCTCAAGGGTTGCACAGTCCAATTGCCTCCTAACACAGTCAAAACTAGGATTTTGGTTCTGGCAAAGAAATTAAGGTTTCCAAGGGTCCAATCAAGTCCCACATGCCCATATACATTGTCAAGCATCCATATGTCAAGCTTCAAGACTCACAGCATCAAATTGCACAGTCAAAAACCCTAAATGCTCCACAGTCAACTGCAGGGGCAAAATGGTCATTTGACAGTCAAAAGTCAAAATTTTTGGTCAACATCTTATTTTGAAGCCACAATCATCATTTTATCAATTCTTGATCATGATTCTCAAAGCATGGCTCAAAAAGTCTCAAGATGCAAAAGTTTCTATTTTTGGACAGTTGAAAAGTCAACTGCAAATTGACCAGGGCATAACTTCCTCATGGTTTGTCAGAAAAATCCCATCCAAAGCTCATTTTGAAGATAATGACATTTCCTACAACTCATCTTCACACTCCAAGTCCAAGAAATGCTCTCACAAAAAGTTATCAATTTTAACATTATAGGTCATTTTCAAAAGTCAACAAAAAGGCACTTTAAGTCAAAGACCATAACTTGAGATTGGTAAATCAAAATGACATGGGACAAAAGGCATTGGTTAGAGGACTTCAAGACCTTTCCAAAATGTCCAAGAACATGTTCATAGCTTCAAAATTGAGCAAGATATGCATCAGAGAAGTTGGGAAATTTTTGGGAAGTTTCAAAAGTCAACTTTGCCTAAAACACTTCAAAATTGCTAATGGGCCTCAAATTCTTCCTTGAATCATTACCCAAAGCATATGCACGACCCATTGAGCTCAAAGGGATTTATTTTCTTATTTTTAATTAATTAATTGAATTTTTATTCTTATTAATTCATTTAATTAGATTTAATTATGAGAAAATATCAAATAATGCTTTTTTAAATCTTTTTGTGCAGCAAATCATACTAGGGCAAGCTGGCTAGGTCGTTTCACATCCAAAAAAGGAAAATCATCCATGATTGGCAAAGATTTCAATGAAAAAGATTGAAAAAGATATGATGAAAATCAAAGATTCAAAACATTAATTCATGGACTTATGGGCTTGTTTTTTGACCTAGAATCGTTCATATACTTATGCAAGACCTAACCTAATGGAGACATACACGAAACAGCTGCTGAAAGCTCATAACAAAATTGCAAAATTTCAATAAAAAAGCTTGAAACTGATTTCATAGTTAGAGCATAATTCAAAGCTTCTGAAGGATTCCAACACGTTACCTAAGCATCCGGGAGTCTATTGCAATCAAGAACAAGCTTCCATACTCAAAGAAACGGTAGAACAGCATCGCGTTTTTCACAAAAATGTCCATAATCGAATTTTAATTTCCACGCATCATTCATGTGTTTTGATTATTGATTCATGCTACTAACATCTCCCTGAAACTTTTGGCATAGTTTAATTGTTCTAAAGATGCTTGAATCGAAATCTGCCATTGATGAAACCTAGGGTTTCAGAAGCTTCAAAATAGGGCTTCCCATATACTGTAAAATTGGACCATCAAACATACATGGACGAACTCGTTGCAGCAAGCCTGATCCATTGAGATACTCGCGCCCAATTTATTTAACCCATGGGCGTAATCGCTATTTTCACAGGTTCCACTTAGTGGGGGTTTAAAACCCCCGCTACTTGTTTTATAATTGCAGGAAAAAGATGAAGAAGAAGCTGAGGTGTCCAGGCATGATAGGAGCATTCGAATCTGGCACGTAATTTTTTTTGTTCATACCACTAACATTTGTTTTTTTATATAATAATTACTCTCCATTATGTTAACAAACGAACATAAATGGCCTGGTGGTTGGGGACGTGTACTGCAGGCATTGGGACCTGGGTTCGATTCCCAAGTCCCCCACATATTGCAAAATTTTTGTTTTAACGTGTTCACATGCAGCGTACTCTCAACGTTCCACCATACACGCTCATACGCTAGCCTGCCAAGTGGCTTCAAGGTACAATCTGAAGGCCAGAACGTGAATTCCAGGGTGTACCTCAGTCAAGCCTCACACGCATGATCAGAAAAGTCAAATAAGGCCTTGCCTTGATGGGCCAAAATTACTTCAAAAAACCTCCATTCTGGGCCTGATACCCCCTTGGTTTGCATCTTCTTTTTATTTTCTCTTCTTTTCTATTTCTTTTTAATTCTTTTATTTGCTTTAATTATTTTTATTTAATTCACCTAAAATAATTTTCATAATAAAAAATCAGAAACCAAAAAAATGTTTTATATTTAATTATTATTAATTTCACCATTAAAATATTTTTGTAAATAAATTTCAATAATTAACTTAGTTAAATTAGGTTTTAATTTTGACGCTTTCATAAATAAATAAAATGCATAGAATTAGGTTTTTGACATCTCCATCTTTTTTCTTAATCAATTATTTTTCTCATTATTTATTATTATAATTATTATTTATTTTTGTAAATAAACATGTAAATTAAATTAATTAGTTAATTGGCCTAATTTTGACATTTTCTTTATTAACTAAAAATAATTTAGAACTAGGGTTTTCTTTAATTCTTTTTCTTGTTTTCATTAAATACAAAAATACATAAAAAACATCTTCTTTTCCTTAATTAAATAATAATTAGACTTTAATTTCATTTAATTTCAAGCAAAGGGTCAAAACCCTCGGACATTCAATTTTAATTTCTTTTCGCGCATTATTTTCTTTTTAAATATTATGTAACTGCTCAAGGATTGTAATAGTAATTAGGTTTACCGCCTTTATTTGCTTTCCGTACTTTTATCAAAAACGGATCTTTGTACTTTGGCGATGTATAGACCCGCGCCTTGTAATAGCGTAGCCTTTATCTTTCCGCTTTTACTTTCCGCACTCTTAAATTCTAAATTGCATGAAAGAATGTATGGTTAATTAAAAACAAGCGTAGCTCACAATCCCCTGACGAAAGATAAATATTAAACTGAAAATAACACACAAATACACACACCACTTCTAGGGTACGCCTCACCTGTTGCCTTCGAAACGTGGTCGTCAAGTATAGGACGTTTTAGTAAGTCCTTATGTCCATGATCCAGTTGCCTCGAAACGGTTGCCTCGGATTAAAAAAAGATCAAGGACATAAGGGTAGCTTCTAAGGTGTCCTACTGTTGCTTCGGTGACCACACTGTCCCTACACTCGAATTGACCCGAACACCTCCAACGGTGGTGCTACCTACCTCTCAATGGTGGGATGGAACTACTTTAGGGACTTCTACACGGCTTAATTCCTTAGGGTAGGTAGATGACTCATGGATACTTGCTCTATTCAAAAACAAACAAAAATCTTTTCACACCGACACTTTCAAAAAGCTTTCAAAACAATTTTTCAAACACTCTTGAGGACAGATACAAGAGTTATTCCGAAATATTTCGATGAAACTTTTTCAAACCCACTCACATTTTGAAAAGCAAACATTTTGAAAACATAAGAGCAAGTATCTAAGAGCCCATGGATAACCATGGATAGAAAGGGTGCTAACACCTTCCCTTTCTATAAATCTACCTCCCGAACCGAGAAACTATCTCATAAGGAATTTTGCTGTGCTTTTGTCCTGTCCATGTTGGAGAAAATAAAAGACGGTGGCGACTCTTGCTTCCGTGACATTTTGCGAACCAGCGTTAAACAGTCAGTTCTAAATCCACCGATCACAGAACTGGCGACTCTGCTGGGGAAAATATAAAAGTGAGGTGTACCTTAGGACTAAGATCACTTGTGTTTTCAATTGTCTGAATTGTTTGCTTTATTATTGTGGGCCTATTTTGGGAGTTCTATAAATCCTAACCCGGATCTGGGGGATACCTTCTTAGAAAGTAGCAACAAGGCTGTGAGGGAACTGTGCGGGGTATACCGACACGGTTGAAGCAGTCTGCTACGTTGATGTGGCACTTTGGTGAGTACCGGTAACCCTTGAGTCCAGTCATGGAGAGTACGGGGCCGCCGCGTGGTGTCGTGAAGCATCAACTGACCTTAGGAACCTTAATTGAACCATCTTGGCCTCTTTAGGGTAGTGAGATAACTGACTTTGGTGCAGTCCGAGGTTGGTTAATACTCGATGCTACACTCAATTGAGGGTTGTTTTCTTGGAATATTTCGGTCGCCAGTTCAGTGGCTAAATCGAAACGATGAACACAGAAAGCAATCCAATGATATTGGGACCCTTAGAACCCGGTTACTTTTGATAGGACAGGTTTGAGCCCACCAGCTTCAAGAGGGTAGTACCCCAAACCCCATGCTGGCCTAAACTCTAAGGGTTGTGGTGTGACTTGTGTGCCTTACCATGTTTGCTTTTTGTGAATACTTGTGGTGTGTTTAATCATAGCATCATAACATCATACAACATCATATGTGTTGTACCCCAAAATTTGCCCTCGCATTTTTCCTCAAGAAATCACAGCTTCAGGCGTTTCCTGATTTTTCAAACTGGCTCAAGAATCGGTCAAACAGACTTTTCTCGTCAGTCAGACAAAAATTAGGGTGTTCATTGATTTTCATGGCTCTAGAATAGTTCATACAGTTTGCTTAGGGTTTTGGTTGATTTTGGCTCAACTTTGATCAGGCGAACGTTTCTTTGATATTTAACTAGGAATCAGGGTTTTTAGGCGCGGTTCCTCAGAAAGATTTAATTTTACAGTGCTTTTCAAGTTATGCTGGGATGTGGATTGAAACATTTGGATTGAGTTCGCATTGTGTGATTGAATCAGTGAAAGGGTACCTTTGGATTGAATTTGCAGGGTTTGACTAAATCAATGAAAAGAGACATTGGGTTTGAATTTGCGTTTGCTGGATTTAATTAGTGAAAAGAGGCAGTTGAATTGGATTTGCAATGTTTGGCTAAAATCAGTAAAAGGAAAACACGTCTGGGCAATTGTTGTGATTGACTGTTGCTTTGCTTTGGATGTTGGAAGTGCCAAGTTTATTAATTGATCAATGCTGAGACAATGTTTATTTAATTATTTATCATTCTAAGATTAAATAGTTGGAATTTATTTTCAATTATTTTAATTTAAAGAATTATAAATAATAAAGTAAACAATTGAAAAGAGGATAAAAAGAATTAATTGGATAAAAGGAGTTTTTATTTCATCTTTAAATATTTGTTACAATTGTTATTTAAATACGAGTATTCATTTACAAAGTATTTATAATAATGATATTACATTTATTCAAATTTAAATAAACTATCCTAATATTTTTCTAAGTCTTCAATTCTTCGTCCTCCATCTTTCGCTTTTCCTCTCCATTTGATTTTTTATCTGCAAAGAAAAGAAGAAAAAGTCAATTGAAGCGGATAAATAATTAAAAAAAAAGGGAAGCAGACAATTAAAGTTTGGGTTCATCATTAAAAGCAAACGGACGGGATCAGTTAACCCTCTCTGCAAATCACGGGATTTCTCCCGGTTCACAAAGAGGGATGAAAAATATTTGCAAATTAAAAATGAATGCACAAGTCAAAAAATTGCACATTTTAAAATTGTCAAAACTGCATAGTTCAAGGACAGCATATGCAAATAACCAAGTCCAAGTTACAGACTGAATGGCCTAAAGCAAGTTCAAATTTCAAAACTCAGTTCCAATGTCAAACTAAACAAAAGCTGTCCAAAGGATGTCAAAATACAAAAGTATCATCAATGCTGTCAAGAAGCACAAAGTATGGAAAGAAGAAGACAAAATATGCAGAGTTAGACTACTATTGCAAGCAAATTCAGTTTCATCATTTCCAGGCCAATTTGCTTTTTCAGAATTAATACATGTTAAGCAATATAATATGCTTAAGTATTGGAGAGAGAGAGAAAAAGAGAGAAGAAGTGTAGGCTTACTGGTTTTTGGCTTTAGGCATAAAGAAATATAAACACAGAAACTGCAATAAAACAGTGAAGCAGAAGGCAAAAGTATGAAGGAATTAGCATGCAAACAAAACTGTCAACAAAGAGTAATAGAATTATCTTTCCATTTTAAAACCCTGCAAACCTGCCCATCAGCTTGACCAAAGAAAAGATATCAAATCTGGAAGCATTCAAAAATCATAGGCGCCAAAAAAAAAGAGCCTAAACATATATGAAAGGCAACACAGTCCAAGGGAGAAAAAATCACAAAAACAAATATACAGCAGCACACCGGCCAAAAGAACAAAAAACATAAAACCTGATTTAAACCTCCAACAACACAAACTGTAAAAAGCTTAAGAACCAAAAAAAAATAGCCAAGACCATCATCAAGCCTTTAGCCTCATCAACCTAGCATAACCTTAAACCAACAGCCATCACCAACAAACCATCAACCTGTCAAAACCAGTAAGCCAAAGCCATAACCAAAACAAACAAACCATCGACCTGTCAAAACCAGTACGCACAAGCCATAGCCTCACGCTAAGCACCAACCTTTCAAGCCTTACCTGCATAAGCCATACCCAGCAAATCCAAGCCTAAACCAGTTTCCAAAAACGCACAGAACCCACACAAGCCCTCAAAAATATTCATCATTGGGCTAAAGAACCAAATCGTACAGCATCAAACAAATATTCAAACATACCAACCAACACATCCAAGCAACTCAAGGCAGCAAAGAGAGAAGAAGAGAAAAATATATCAAAGTGGTTCAATTCATCATCATCACCAAGGCAGCAAAGAGAGAAGAAGAGAAAAATATATCAAAGTGGTTCAGTTCATCATCATCACCAAGGCAGCAAAGAGAGAAGAAGAGAAAAATATATCAAAGTGGTTCAGTTCATCATCATCACCAAGGCAGCAAAGAGAGAAGAAGAGAAAAATATATCAAAGTGGTTCTCAAGCATCATCATTGAATCAACACTCAAAAGAGCCAAAGAATACACAAACCAGGAATCCAAGCAAGCTAGCACCAAGTTCGTCACCACCCCTCGCCGTCAAGCCGCCGGAGACGCCTCCAGAGCCACCGTCCTCCTCCAACGAAGGTAATTCAATTTCTTCTTTCTCTTCACACCTCAACAGGAAACAACAATAAAACTAAAATCAGAATCAAATGGGCGAAATCCTAGACATGCAGAACATAAAACCCTAACGAGATCGAGACGAAAATTTTACCTCGCTTGAACCGCCGTTGAATGACCCATGGAAGAAGGAGGAAGTGGCGATGGCGTGGGTGGCTGGGCAAGGGGCACTGTTCTGGACGCTTGGCCGGAGAAGGAACGAAAGACGAACGAAGAAGACGAAGAGCAAGCAAACGGCGCCGCTCCTGTAACAAACCCTAGCGCATTCTCAATTGAAACAATAACCCTGAAACCCCAAAACAGATTTTTGTTCCAAGTCTTGGGCCATAACCCGTTCAAAACACATAAGGCCCAAGTACGTTTTAAATTGGCACCCCCCTTGGATTTCTAATTCTGATTAAGCCCTTTAGGCCCATTCCCCTCTTTTGTACTTAAGCTAACCTTTTTTTATCCTTTTTTTTTCTACAATTTTAAACTAACCTAATCTTATTTGTAAATAAAATTACCTTAATTCTTTTTTTTTATTTTATATAAAAACTTTCTTTACATGAACTTTAGGGTTAATTAGATTAATAGATTTTTATTTTTATTTTTCTTTTGTATATATAAAAATCCCTTTATACACAAATCACTAATTAAAATATATTAATACATGAGAAATACTTTGTCTTAAAACATTTTTTTGTCTCTAATTAAAATAATTTTATTTGTACATAAATGGGTCAATACATAATTTTTTCTTTAAGTTAGAACATTTTTCTTTTTCTTAAAATACTTTATTTGTACATATCAACAAATACGAGAATACAAAAATTAAATAAACAAAACATCTAATTCTTTTCATTAAGTAAACCATACTTAATAATACATTCAAATTCACATCTCAACTTGTAAATAAAATACATGTACACTTGCACTTACACCATCCATTTCACATTTGATACATTATACATTTGATATTCTTACACTTTGCTATACATTACATTGATTACATTTGATCGCAATTCAATTTGGTTGTAATTATTTAAGTCTCATCCCCATTTGTGAATTTGTACCCCCACTCCCGGATACCATTTGTAATAGCGTAGACTTTAAAATTCCCGCAATTTACCGCTTTCGAATTATACCATGGTTAGACCTAGGGTTTGTATGTACATAAAATCGAACGCTAGATAACCTAATACAAAGACAAATGCATGAAATCAATACACAATCACACTTGCACCCCCTAGGGTAATCCCACATGTTGCCTTCCAAAATGGGCCATGCTTGCACGTCGAGTTTCTTTGGCAAAACAATCAAATGATCATAAGTCCCTCGATGACGCTTTCGAAAGTCGCCTATCAAAATGATCAAGTCCCTTCAAGCAAAATTGCCAAAGACACTTGGCACCATTGCATTCATGGTCCATACGATGACCCACGCCCGTCCCGTTAAACATCCTAAACGCAACATTGTCCACCAAATTCTATGGTGGAACAAAATTGTTAAAAGGGGTTGAAAACATAGAGAAAACCTTTGAGTACAAAAGGGGTAGACAAAGCTCTTAGTTACTTGAGATCAACTTGCAAAAACACTTGCCTTCTTTTCAAAAACCGCACTTCATACACACTTTCAAAACAAACTCTCAAAAACATTTGAAACATCTTTTCGAAAAGATACACACTTTTGTAAAAAACTCAAACACGAGTCAATTACAACGGTTGCCGAAACGAAGGCGTCTATTTCAAAAACATTTTCAAAACACACACACACACCACAATTTCAAAGCAACCGAAAATCAAGGCAAGTGATCTAAAAACCAAGTAACTAAGAGCCCATGGATAACCATGGATGAAAAGGGTGCTAATACCTTCCCTTTTCATAATCTACCTCCTGAACCCGCGAAACATCTCAAAAGGTTTTTGCTGTGCTTTTTAACCTTTCCTTTAGGATAAAATAAAAAGTCGGTGGCGACTCTTGCTCAACCGAACAAGTGCGAATACAAACACAAAACTCAAGTCAGTTCTCCCACCGTACCATAATATGCATCCACTAACCACTTCAGGGGTTCGAATCTTCATCTTTGTTCTTGTTTTGTAGGACATGGAAACTATCCGCAGAAAGACAATTCAGATCAGCCTTGTAAGGATCCCTCCTCAGCTTAAGGAACTTATATCCAGGATTCCCAAGAGTTCTTCTTTTAGTGAGAAACATGGAAAACTCATCAGCTTGGTCAACACCAACATTGAGGAAGATATGATAAAGGTCCTCTTCCAGTTCTTTGACCCTCTGCACCATTTCTTTACTTTCCTGGATTATCAACTGGTGCCTACCTTGGAAGAGTTCTCCCGGCTTCTGAAGATCCCTATCCTTAGTCAACTACCCTACAAAGGTACGGAAAAGGAACCCAAACTTGAAGAGATTGCTAAAGCCTTACGCCTACAATCATCTGACATCAAGGGACATTGGGAAGCTAGAAGTGGTATGAAAGGGTTCTTGGCCAGGTTTCTGTTTGAGAAGGCCCAAGAATGTTGGAATTCCCTTGACCTACAAGCCTTTGAAAAAGTTGTGGCCCTCCTTGTCTATGGGTTGGTGTTGTTCCCGAATCCCGATCAGCTTATAGATATCAATGTTATCAAGATCTTCATGTCCAGGAATCCTATACCTATGTTGCTTGGGGACATCCTTCACTCATGTTACACTCGAACCATGAGAAAAAGAGGTGTCCTTATGTGCTGCACTCCTCTCCTGGGAAGGTGGTTTATTTCGCATCTTCCACAATCAGTTTTGAAGAATGAGCGGGGTTTGAGATGGTCACAACGATTAATGACTCTTACACATGCTGATATACATTGGTGTTCTCGGTCCAGAGAAGACGTCACTATCATTGATCGTTGCGGGGAGTTTCCTAATGTCCCTTTACTTGGAATCAAAGGAGGAATTACTTACAACCCCTGTCTGGCCTGGAGACAGTTTGGTTATGCCCGGAGGGATGGCCCTCATGACATGTTAATTCCTGACATAGTTTTTGACTTCGACAACGATGCACAAGGACTTCGCCAGAGATTTATCAGAGCTTGGAGGATGCCCAACAAGGTAGACAGCAAGACACTGGGGCACAGGAACTCCATCCCGTTGGAGCCTTATCTCAAGTGGGTACGAGCCCGCTCCCAGGAGTTAGTGATGCCATATCCTCATGTTCTCCCTGTGATCAAAGAGCCAGTTCTGGAAGGAGAGGTGTCCTACACCATTCAACATCCTGACATGCCTACATCCTAGGAAGAAATGCAGAAGAGCTGGATCTAGCTTAAGGAAGAACGGAATTCTCTTAAGTCTAGTCTACATGCTAGTGAGAAGAAGGTCTTGGAGCTCACCCGCCTACTGCACGAGGAAAAGACTCTCAACACTTACATAGCTCCAAAGAGGATGCGCAGTGTCTTTTGGGATTGATTCACTTTTGTAATGTTTGCCCACGAGGCCTTGATGTACTAAACAATTATTTCTTAATGATAACGTGTGTTCCTTTTTGTCTACAACAAATTTGAACTTTCGAACCCTTGAATGCATTGCATAAACAGCATATCATGCATCATGTGCATAGCAGGTACTCTTTTTTACAGGTGGTTTAATCTTCTTCGCTGTTTATTTCAGCTCGCCATCATGAATCCTGAATCATCTACTGAGCAATCCATCAAGGCCCTTCAGGCTCAGAACGCCCAGTTCCAAGAGCTGATCATGAGTTTGGCCCAAGGTCAGGAGGAATTGAAGGCTCTGCTGGTCAAGAAGAAGAAGAGAACAGTACTATTCAACACTGGCCGGAGGTTTGGTAACACACTGCAGAATGAGGTTGATCAAGCTGGTTCTTCTGTGGCGAAAGGCAGTCCCCAGGGGGGAAGGGTTCCTAGTCCGGTGGTCTCTGACAGCGAGACTGATTTTAATGAGGAGCAGTATCCTCCAGCTGAAGACAAGTACAAGCAGTTAGAGGATCGTCTGAATGCCATGGAAATTCAACAAGTGCCTGGGTTGGATTTCGGAGACTTGGGTCTATCTTCTGGTGTGGTGATCCCACACAAATTCAAAGCACCATCTTTCGCAAAGTATGACGGGGCGTCCTTCCCTAAGCTACATCTCAGATCTTATGTGCGGAAGATCCAGCCGTATACTGTGGACAAGAACTTGTGGATCCATTTCTTCCAGGAGAGTCTTTCAGGGACTCATCTCGAATGGTTCCATCAGCTGGATGGAACCAAGGTTCGTAACTGGGAGGAATTGGCTACTGCTTTTTACAAGCAGTATCAGTATAATGCCGACCTCGCTCCTACACGTACCCAACTCTAGGGTATGTCGCTAGGTTCGGGAGAAGGTTTTAAAGAGTATGTGCAGAAGTGGAGGGACCTGGCTGGCAGGGTGCAGCCACCATTAACCGACCGTGAACTAGTAGATATGTTCTTGGGGATCCTATCCGGGCTGTTCTTCAATCATCTCATTGGCAATTCGTCTGTAGGGTTTACAGATCTCATTCTGACTGGGGAAAGGATAGAGGCTGGTTTGAAATCAGGGAAAATACAGAAAGGTGCGTCCTCAAGTTCTGAGAAGAAGCCTTTCAAAAAGGAAGCCAGTGCTGTGTATGGGCCTAGGAGGCAAAACAAACCTGAACGCCGCCAAGCTGTCAACGCGGTGGTAATTGCAAAGCCTGCTGCCGCTCCTCGGCAACCTAACCAACCAAGGGGTGAGAGACCCAGAAGAGAATATACTCGGCTTAGTATGACCTTGTCACATATCTTGCCGCAACTACTATCGACCAACCTGGTGACCGTCAGAGAAGCTCCGAAGGTGGTAAACAGCACATCTCCGAAGTATAATCCTAATGCCCGCTGTGCTTATCACTCTGATAGCCCGGGGCATTCTACTGATGACTGCTGGGCCCTAAGAAATAAGGTTCAGGACCTTATCGATGCCAAGGAAATACAATTTGAGGCGCCTGAAAGGCCCAACGTTGTGACTGCTCCTATGCCCCAGCATGGAGTAAATGCTATTGAGAAAGACCTGTATGCAGTTTCTGTAGATGATGTGGCTACCCCTTTATTGACTGTCAAGAGGAACCTGTTGCTAGCCGGTTTATTTCCGGGTTGTAGCAAGGGTTGCCTTCTGTGTGTTGTTTCCCCTACTGGTTGTCCGTTGCTGAAGTCAGGCATCCAAAGCCTGATGGATAGCAAAGAAATTTTATTCAAGAAGACTGTTGTTCCTATTGTTCCTGTTGAAGAAGTATCCGTTGTCACCATTTTTAACAATCCTACCAAGGCTCCCCCGAGGAAGCCAGTCAAAATCATGTCTGCTGCACCCATTATCATTACTGTTCCGGGGCCCCTCCCCTATAAATCTGACAAGGCTGTCCCATGGCACTATGGGGCAGATGTGTATGTACTCGGAGTAAAGCAGGAGTTTAACACCAGTACCGGTATCAGTAATATCACCGGTCCTGCTAAGGTTACTCGTAGTGGCGGGCTCTTCTCGCCTGACATTGCGCCACCAGTCATCCGAATACCTCTTATAATAACACCTGCAAGTGCGCCTGTTTTCCCTTCTGATCAAGTTACTACCCCTGCTGCCGAGTTATCTGACACTCGGGGCAAAGGGATTGCTGATGTGCCTGCCCAGATGGAGGCACCGAAGACTGTCAATGCTGAAGCCTCCCAGCAAGAGATGGAGGAAATCCTTAAGATCATTAAGAAGAGCGATTTCAACGTCGTTGAACAGCTGGGGCATACCCCCTCCAAGATCTCTATGCTATCATTGTTGTTGTGCTCAGAGGCCCATGCCAAGGCCCTGATTTCATTCCTGAAGACGGCTCATGTGCCACAAGAGACGTCTGCTGATCAATTCACTGACTGTTTGGCCAATTTGACTGCTGACAATGGTTTGGGTTTCTCGGATGCTGATCTGACCGCTAAGGGAAAGAACCACAATGATGCCCTGCATGTCTCCATAGAATGCAGGGGAACTACTCTTGCACACGTGTTGGTGGACACCAGTTCTTCGCTGAATGTATTGCCCAAGAAGGCCTTAGACAGGCTGGATTGTGAGGGTCTGGAGTTGAAGCCTAGTAACATCATCGTCCGAGCCTTTGATGGGTCGAAGAGGATGGTACATGGGGAGGTGGATGTTCCGATTCGTGTTGGTTCTCAAGTCTTTGACTCAACGTTCTATGTGATGGACATTCGTCCATCCTATTCTTGTTTGCTGGGTCGTCCTTGGATCCATAAGGCTGGGGCTGTGACCTCCACTCTACACCAGAAGCTCAAATACCCTGCCAGAGGGAAGATTGTTACAGTGCAGGGGGAGGAGGAATACATGGTTAGTCATCTGAACTCGTTCCGGTATATAGAGATGGACGGGGAGTTTATTGAAACCCCCTTTCAACATTTTGAAGAGGTACCTCCAACATTGGCGTCAGCAGAGACAGTGATTGAAGAAGACTTTCCTTTGAAGATGGCTTCCTTGAAGGACGCCCGGGCTGTAATTGAGAAAGGTGAATGTGCAAACTGGGGCAGGCTCCCTGATTTTACTCCTAAGACTGACAAGTTTGGGCTGGGTTTTACTGCAGAGGCTCAGAGGGCTGTACGCAAAGCAAGGATCGGAAGACCTCCCGTGTTCATCACCAACCCGGGAGTGAATGCTATTGAAGGCGAGGCGGAGGAATCTGAGTTTGATAGCTGGATCTACCCGACGACCGACGGTGGACTGAACAATTGGACTGCAAAAGACCACATACCTGTTACTTTTGTTACGCAGTAATGAATTCCTTTGTTTTTAATTTGTAATGAACAATAAATTGAAACTTTATGGCCCGGTGTCTTACCCGGGGCACCGTTGGCTTCATTTGTGAGGGCTTATTACTTGTCATTTCCATATATCATGAATAAAGACATTGGACGTTTTTCGCATTTCAAATCTTGTGCTCCCTTTCTTTCTTTCTTTATATATTGCAAAACAGCTATATTTACACACACTCACTCATACAGGTTTTAATCCACTCTGGATCTCACTGGTAACGACTCTGCTACTGCCAGTTATGACTTTGAAAATCCGATCAACTTAGCCGAAGACGAAGGTGAAGATGATTGCGAAGTGCCTGTTGAGCTTGCAAGACTGTTACTCCAGGAAGAGAGGGCCATTCAACTACATGAAGAGCTAGTGGAAACGGTAAATCTGGGTACTGGGGCAGACAGAAAGGAAGTTAAGATTGGTGCCAATCTAGAGTTCAGCGTAAAACAACGGTTGATTCAGATATTGCATGATTATGTGGATATCTTTGCCTGGTCCTACGAAGACATGCCTGGGTTGGATACCGACATTGTGGTCCATCACTTGCCTACCAAGGAAGACTGCCCTCCGGTTAAACAAAAGGTCCGCCGTATGCGTCCAGAGATGTCCGAGAAGATCAAAGCCGAGGTTATGAAGCAATTTGATGTCGGGTTTCTAGCAGTGACTTCTTACCCTCAGTGGGTTGCCAACGTGGTTCCGGTACCGAAGAAAGATGGTAAGGTCAAAATGTGTGTCGATTACAGGGATCTGAACAGGGCCAGCCCCAAGGATGACTTCCCTCTACCTTACATTGATGTTCTGGTTGACAATACTGCTCAGCACAAGGTGTTCTCCTTCATGGACGGTTTCTCCAGATATAACCAAATCAAAATGGCTCCTGAAGATATGGAAAAGACTACCTTTGTTACTCAGTAGGGCACCTTTTGCTACAAGGTCATGCCTTTTGGGTTGAAAAATGCTGGGGCAACCTACCAACGTGCCATGGTTGCTTTATTTCATGATATGATCCACCATGAGATAGAAGTATATGTCGACGATATGATTGCAAGGTCTCAAACTGAGGAGGAACACCTTGACCATTTACAGAAGTTGTTTGACCGTCTGAAGTTGTACAAGCTGAGGTTGAACCCGAACAAGTGCACCTTCGGGGTAAGATCTGGAAAGTTGATAGGCTTCATCGTAAGTGACAAAGGTATCCAAGTAGACCTTGCCAAGGTTAAGGCCATACAAGAGATGCCAGTTCCCAAGACAGAGAAAGAAGTCAGAGGCTTTCTAGGACGTCTGAATTACATTGCCCGATTCATCTCGCATCTAACTGCTACTTGTGAACCAATCTTCAAGCTGCTGAAGAAAGATCAGGTAGTACGTTGGAATGATGAATGTCAGGCCGCTTTTGACAGAATCAAAGAATATCTCCAAGAACCACCCATTCTTATGCCACCGGTTGAAGGGAGACCTCTGATACTATACCTGACAGTACTTGACAGCTCAATGGGGTGTGTGCTGGGGCAGCATGACGAGTCTGGCTGAAAAGAGCACGCCATTTATTACCTTAGCAAAAAGTTTACCGACTGTGAGACCCGATACTCACTGCTCGAGAAAACTTGCTGCGTTTTGGTATGGGCTGCTCGCCGGCTAAGACAGTATATGCTGACTCACACTACTCTGTTGATATCAAAGATGGATCCAATAAAGTACATATTCGAAAAGCCTGCTCTGTTTGGAAGAATAGCAAGATGGCAAATGATCTTGACAGAATACGACATCCAGTACACGACTCAGAAAGCTATCAAAGGAAGTGTACTGGCAGACCACTTGGCACACCAGGCAGTAGACGACTACCAGTCAATGAACTTTGAGTTTCCTGATGAGAACATCATGGTAGTGACTGATTGTGAAGTACCTGGACCAGATGAAGGACCTGAGGAAGGATCCCGATGGTCTATGAACTTTGACGGAGCCTCCAACGCTTTGGGTAACGGCATCGGCGCTGTGATCATATCCCCTCAAGGCACTCTGTTGTACCCCAAAATTTGCCCTCCCATATTCTTCAAGAAATTGCCAAGTCATGCTTCAAAATTCCCCAAGGGTTGCACAGTGTAAGAGCCTCCTGAATAGTCAAAATTAGGGTTTTGGTTCTGATCAAGAAAATGAAGTTTCCAAGGGTCCAATCAAGTCCCACATGCCAACAAATATGGTCAAGCATCCTCATATCAAGTTTCAAGACTTTCAGCACAAAATTGCACAGTCAAAACCCTAATTGCACTACAGTCAACTGTAGGGGCAAAATGGTCATTTGACAGTCAAAAGTTCAAATTTTTGGTCAACATCTCATTTTTAAGCCACAAACATAATTTTATCAATGCTTGATCATGATTCTCAAAGCTTGGCTCAAAAATCATCAAGATGCAAAAGTTTCCGTATTTGGACAGTTGAAAAAGTCAACTGTAAATTGACCAGGGCATAACTTTCACATGGATTATCAGAAAAATTCCATCCAAATCTCATTTTGAAGAGAAAGACATTTCCTACAACTCCTATTCATACTTCAAGTCCAAGAAATGCCCTCACAAAAAGTTATCAATTTCAACATTATAGGTCATTTTCAAAAGTCAACAAAAAGGGACTTTAAGTTAAAGGCCATAACTTGAGATTGGTAAATTAAAAAGACATGGGACCAAATACATTGGTTAGAGGACTCAAAGACCTTTCCAAAATGTCCAAGAACATGAGCAAAGCTTAAAAATTGAGCAAGTTATGCCTTGTGGAAGTTGGGAAATTTCTGGATATTTTGAAAAGTCAACATTGATTCAAATGACCTAAAATTGCTAATGGGCCTCTTTTTCTTCCACAATTCATTATCCAAGGCATGTGCACGACCATTTGGCCCAAAGGGAAGTTTTTCTTCATTTTTTATTTATTTATTTGGATTTTTATTATTAATAATTCATTTAAATTAAAATAAATACATGAAAAATACTAAACCTAGGTTTTAAATCTTTTTATGCATAATGTATACTCAATATTTCGTGCATAGCTGGATTTGGAAAGAATTGAAGACAATTGGCCATGATTTGTACCAAATAGGCATGAAAAATATTTGAAAAGATTTTGGGAAATCAAATCTTGCAAGACATGAATGCCAAGGTTTTGATTGATTTCTTTGACCTAGATCACTCATACATAAGTACAGAATGCAACCCTAGTGCTAACAACCAAAAAAGCTGCGCCAGAAATCCTTACACAAACTTGAAATTTTTGCTTGAAAATCCAAATCTGAAAACACATTTGCAGGTCGATTGAAGCCAAAAGAGTCATTCCATTGCATCCCTGGGACATCAAGCAACGTACCTGGATCAAGAACACAGTCCCTAGCCCTTTGAATCATTGTACAGAAGTCAAGCTTTTCTCACTTTTTTTTCATAATCGTATTTCATAATTTAAGCATATTCATTGCATTTTGTTCATGAATTCTTATTAATTAATTGATTCTGAAGCTAACCATGTAGATGAATTGGGTTTTTATGCACTATACAAGAAATCACCATGGGCGATGCTTAGGGTTTTCAGAATCTTAAATTGGGTTTTTTTAGTTAAGAAAAAATTAGCATTCAAGACTTAGACCACTGAGTCAAGCATGATTGGACGATCATAAAGCCACCCTCGCTAGGGATGTCAATGGGGCGGGGCGGGGCCGGGGGGACACTTCCCCATCTTTTTCCCCGCCATCAAATTCATTCCCCGTCCCCGTCCCCGATCTCCGTCACGGGGGAATTTCTATCCCCATCCCCGTTTCCCGCGGATCCCCGTTCCCCGCGGGGATCCCCATAGATCCTACATTTATTCATTAATATTTTATTTTTTTAAAATGTTTATATTTTCTATAAAAATAAAAAGCACAAAGAATTCACATATTTATTATGTTATTAAAAAATACTAGTATTTGACATTTATTATTTTTTATTAAAAATACTAATGGAACACAAAATAATAATATTTTTTTTTATAAATTTCTATAAAATGCTATAAAATTCAACAAAATGAACTATAATACTTTTTAAAGTAACAATATGCCTAAACAACTAAAAAAATCCAACAACATAATTATGCTTAAAAAACTATACTTCATCAAAACTAATAAGGGATAATTATAAAATTTAGCATCATGAGTATGCTTGAAAAGCTAAAAAATACTTCATAATAAGTCAACTAAAAGCAAAAGTCAACATATCTCTATTTGCTCAATTGATAACACACGTAAAGTAGAAATATCAAAATACTTAAAACAAAGTTACATAAAGGAAATGACTAAAAAACCTAATCTAAAATATATATATTAAATTAACTATATTAAAATAATAGGCGGGGCGGGGGGTGTATTCCCCGTCCCCGTCCCCGAAATGCTCTCGGGGGAATTTTTCTCCCCATCCCCGCCCCCACGGGGGAAAATTCCCCATCTTTGGGGCCCCGAACGGGGCGTTCCCCGCGGGGATCCCCATTAACAAGTCCAAACTGACATCCCTAACCCTCGCGCTCAATTTATGAGCATCCCTGGGCTAATCGCTATTTTTCAGAAACTGGCCTAAGGGAACGCTAACAAAACCGTTTCCAATGTTTGTGTTTCAGAAAAAAAATAAGGCAACGAAGAAGATGACCCCTGTGGCGCTCAATGATTGGCCTATTTAAATTTCGTGCTAATTCTCCACTAACGCGTTATTTTATTTTATAAATTTTGTTTGTTACTTAATCTACAGATGAACGAGACAGCTCCACTGGCAAGCGCGTTGGTTGGTAATGTTCAGGACCTGGGTTCGAGCCCCAGGTCCCCACCCCCTTTCATATTTTTCTTCCTTTAATATTCATGTGTAGTTTCAGTGTAAAGACGCACCATACGCCTTCAAAATCAAGCCGTTCACTTGGCCAATGAGATCAATCAGAAGGCCACGATCTGAGGAACACGGTGAACCATAGTCAACGCTTGGGCACGCTACTGGAGAGTCAATCAGGCCAGGCTTATTTGGGCTCAAAATTGATGGGCTTCACCTCACAATTAGGGGCAGACCCCCTAGGTTTGCCATTTTTTTTACATTCTTTCTTTTGCATTATTTCTATTTTCTTTTAATTATTGTCTTTTGATTAATTTATTATTTTCATAAAAAACACAAAAACACCAAAAAATCAGAAAAGACAAAAAAATATATTTATTTAATTAATATTTTGTATATAAATCCATTAATTAACTAGTTTTAAATTAGGTTTTAATCTTAACTTTTTTTAATAAAAATCTAAAAAATATAGAATTAGGGTTTAATTAATTTTCTATCCCTTTTTATTTTCTTTCATAATAATTAAATATTTACTATTACTTATTTTTGTAATTAAATTGCATGTAAAATAATTAGGGTTAATTTTAGGTTAAACTTTAATATGTTTTCGTAATAAAATAGAAATTGTAGAATTAGGTTTAATTGCATTTAATTCTTTTTTCCATTAAAATCATAAAATACCAAAAAATACCAAAAACAATTTCCTTTCTTTTTTAATTAATTAATTTCATCATTTAATTTAATTTTGCAAAAAGGGTCCAACGCCCTCGTTTTTAATTCTTATTTAATTCGCGTGTTTATTTCTTTCTCGTGTAATATTTATGTACCTCTCCCAAAGCCGTGTAATTAATTTCTCGCACCTTACTTTTCTTTAATTCTTTATTTTCTGTCAAATCGGGTTCTGGAAATTTTGGCGATGTGGACCCGCGCCTTTTGTAATAGCTTAGAATTTTTACCTTCTCGCAATTTTTAACTTTTAAATCAATGCATGCAAGAATGAATGGACAAAAATAAAAATAAACGCTAGATCACCAATAACATGACAAGATAAAAATAACTGAACATGACACACAAATCACACACCACCCCTAGGGTACGCCTCACTGTTGCCTTGCCTCGAAAGGTGATCGTCGAGTAGAGGATGTCTTAGTAAGTCCTCATGATCCGAGAACCTGGCATGAGGGTAGCTTCTAAGGTGTCTTCCCATTGCTCTGGTGATCACCATGTCCCAAACCTCGAATTGACCCGAACACCTCCAACGGTGGTGCTACCTACTTCTCAATGGTAGGATGGCACTACTTTAAAGGACATTTACACAGACGAATTCCTTAGGATAGGTAGACAACTCTAGATACTTGCTCTAATTTCAAAACAAAATTCAAAAATACTTTTCACACCGACACCTTTTCAAAAAGCTTTCGAAAGCAATTTTTCAAACACTCTTGAGGACCGATACAAGAGTCGAACTGAAATTTTCAAAGAAACTTTTTAAACCCACAGTTGAAAAGCAAACAAACCTTTTGAAAACACAATGAGCAAGTATCTAAGAGCCCATGGATAACCATGGATAGAAAGGGTGCTAACACCTTCCCTTTCTATAATCTACCTCCCGAACCGAGAGCAATCTCTTTAAGGAATTTTTCTGTGCTTTTGTCCTTTCCATTTGGAGAAAATAAAAGACGGTGGTGACTCTTGCTTCCGCGACATTTCGCAAACCAGCGTTAAACAGTCAGTTCCGGATCCACCGATCACAGAACTGGCGACTCTGCTGGGGATATAATCATAAAGTGAGGTGTACCTTAGGGTTAGTTCATAACTGTGTTTTCAATTGTATTGCTTTGCTTGCTTTAAATTGTGGGACTGTCATGGGAGTTCTATAGATCCTAACCCGGATCTGGGGGATACCTTCTTAGAAAGTAGCAACAAGACTGTGAGGGAACTGTGCGGGGTATACCGACATGGTTGAAACAGTCTGCTACGTTGATGTGGCACTTTGGTGTGTACCGGTAACCCTTGAGTCCAGTCAAGGAGAGTACGGGGCCGCCGCGTGGTGTCGTGAAGCATCAACTGACCTTAGGAACCTTAATTGAACCATCTTGGCCTCTTTAGGGTAGTGAGATAACTGACTTTGGTGCAGTCCGAGGTTGGTTGATACTCGATACTACACTCAATTAAGGGTTGCTTTCCTGGAATATTTCGGTCGCCAGTTCAGTGGCTAAATCGAAACGATGAACAATGAAAGCAATCCCGTGATATTGGGACCCTTAGAACCCGGTTACTTCTAATAGGACAGGTTGAGCCCACCAACTTCAAGAGGGTACTACCCAGACCCCATGCTGGCCTAAACTCTAAGGGCTTTCTCTTGTGTGACTTGTGTGCCTTCGTACTTGACTATTTGCATGCTTGTTGTCTGACACTTAAGCTTCTCGCAGGTTTTGTTTTTAGTCCTTAATCAGGACTCATAACAAGGTTTACCGAGTTTCTTGCAGGTTTTGTTTTTAGTCCTTAATTGGGACTCATGACAGGTTTTACTTGAGTTTATTGCAGGGTTTGGTTTGTAGTCCTTAATAAGGGCTCATAACAGGGTTTATTCATATTACCCCATGCATCATGACATCATACCATTGCATACATCCTAACCCATTTCAAGGATCTCAAGGGCTTGTGATGCAGGTCATGATGAGTCAAACATCTAGCAAGGGGCAAAGATGATTTATTTTCCTCTAGCCAAAGTTGTCAGAGGCTATGACCCACTGGATATGGTGAGCTTTGACACTCGAAGAAAGTTCCTCTAGCCAAAGTTGTCAGAGGCTATGACCCACTCGATATGGTGAGCCTTGACCCTTGAGGAAGGACTCTCAACAACATGAAGTTCCTCCCATCAAGCTACAAAATGCAAATTCCAACTCTAACAAGTTTCTCTGTTTACCCCGCGAGGTCCTTGAAATCATTGCATGCATATCATACATATCATTGCGTAACAGGTACCCATTCTCTGCAGGTTGCTTACCTTCTTCGCTGTTTATTTCAGCAGTCTCGTCATGAATCCTGAATCCTCAACCGAGCACACTATCAAGACCCTCCAGGCTCAGAACGCCCAGTTCCAAGAGCTGATCATGAATTTGACCCAGGGGCAACAAGATCTGAAGACCCTGCTATTGAAAAAGAAGAAGAAGAGGACTGTTTTGTTCATCCCTAGACGCAGATCTGGGAACACACTGCAGGATGAAGCTGAGAGGACAACTCCATCTGTGGGGAAAGGCAGTCATCAAGAGGAAAGGGTTCCCAGTCCAGTGGTCTCCGACAATGAGACAGATTTCAACGACGAACAGTACCCTCCGGCTGAGGATAGGTACAAACAGTTGGAAGACCGACTAAGTGCTATGGAGATACAAAAAGTGCCTGGCCTGGACCTCGAGGATCTAGGTCTGTCTTCTGGGGTAGTGATCCCGCACAAATTCAAGGCACCTGCCTTTGCAAAGTACGACGGGGCATCGTGTCCAAAGCTGCATCTCAGGTCATACATGAGGAGGATCCAGCCCTACACGGCCGACAGGAACTTATGGATCCACTTTTTCCAGGAGAGTCTTTCAGGGACTCAGCTTGACTGGTTCTATCAACTGAATGGAGCCAACATCCGCAGCTGGGAGGACTTGGCCACTGCTTTCTACAAGCAGTACCAGTACAACGCCGACCTTGCTCCCACGCGCACTCAACTTCAAGGAATGTCTATGGGTGCAGGCGAAGGTTTCAAAGAATATGCTCAAAAGTGGAGGGACCTTGCTGGAAGGGTACAACCACCTCTAACCGACCGCGAGCTCGTCGATATGTTCTTAGGGACCCTGTCCGGTCCATTCTTCAACCACCTGATTGGGAATTCTGCTGTTAGATTTACAGATTTAGTCTTGACCGGGGAAAGAATAGAAGCTGGCATCAAGTCAGGGAAAATACATAATGATGATTCCTCGAACACTGAGAAGAAACCATCCAAGAGAGAATCTAGTGCGGTCAACGCAGTAGCTATTGTAAAGCCGACCGGTGCTCCTCAGCGTCACCGTCAACAAAGGGAAGAAAGACCTAAGAGGCAGTTTACCCCCCTCGGCATGACCTTGTCACAGATATTGCCACAGCTGCTGGAAACCAAGTTGGTAACTATTATGGACCCCCCGAAGAATCCTAACAGGACACCTTCAAGGTACAATCCCAATGCTCGCTGCGCCTATCATTCCGACAGCCCGGGGCATGCTACAGATGACTGTTGGACTTTGAGAAATAGGGTTCAAGATCTGATTGATGCAAAGGAAGTCCAGCTCGATTCTCCAGAGGCTCCCAACGTGATCACTGCTTCCATGCCAAAACATGGCTAGGATAGAAAGCGCTTTTTTTTGGTTCATTTGAATTCAAGTTGTAATTTTCTTTTGATTGTTCAAACATTTACTCATGTTAAACATTGTTATTTCTTTAATGCATCGCATATGTCTGTTCTGAAACAATATATTCGTATTCACTAAATGCAAATTATTTTCATATTTTTTCTGATGTCAGCTCTTGATCTAAAATTCTAAGCCTCTTGAGGGAGGATGACGAAAACGATACCATAATCTACAGTATGCTTTTGAACAGACCCTGCTGATGAGGTACAGGCATTGTTTCAATCCCTAAACACTGGAGTTATAAGGATGATAATCCCTCGTCAACCCCTCTGAGCCAAAGAAGTAGGAGTTTTTCTTTTCGAAATTTAAAACCCTTAATCATAACCTGGGGCAGGGTAGTCTCTCAGTTGATCCAAGTGCATAACGAATGGCACCAAGGAGGTCCTTGCAAAACAAAGAAAGACAGTGATGGTTCCGAATAATCAATAAAGAAAGGCAGTCATTATCTCAAAAACAAAAGCCCAAAAAAGTCAAAACCTATAAAAAAGGGGACTTACGAAACTGGGGCATCCCGCTGACTGTAATTCCAAAAAAGGAAACAGTTCAGGCAAAAAAAAGAAAGGGATAACAAAAATCAGACAAGAAAGAGGTCTTACCAACCCTCAACAAGAAAGGAATGACTGCCTATTCAAAATAAGTTATCAACATCCGAATCATCACCGGAAAATCAGAGCGAAGACTCAAACAAGGTCTGACGTATGATCAACTGAGTTTAGGTTTGGAGAACATCACGAAGAGCGGGTGGGTACAAATAAAATTTGAGCCTTTATCCTTTGTTTCTTAAACCGTGAACCAAGCCACGTTATAATCCTTAAAAGTCCTAGCTGAAGCATGGGTTAGTTTGAAAGCATACTGTTACAAAGGTATCCTGACTCCTTAAGGCCTACGGTAAATACGGAGTTGACATCACGTTTTACAAACATTCATTTGTTTTATGAAAAAGAATGCATTTTCAAAATCTTCAAGACAGACATAAGCTTTGCATTATTGATATAACATTGTTTGCATATGACTATTTGTTTGAACAACAGGAAAATTCGCACGAAGAATACCTAATAAACAGAAGTACCTCCAATCAAGGGGCAGACATGATCATGGTCCATCATCTGGGGCAGTCCAATCAAGATTCGGAGAATCTTTCAAAGGCCAAATAGCCTGGGGCAAGTCTCCGCATGAGTCACCTGGGGCATTTCAACAATAAATCTTGCCTGATCAAACACCTTCTGGTGGCATGACAAAACACTTCTAACAGGGGCAACTCCCTACATTCTGAGAACATGGACATAGTCGAAAAATACTGCGCATAATCAAAGACCCGCTAGGTTGACACACCTAGGCAAAAATAAGGGCTTCCCGGCGAACCAAAAGGGTTCGGGCAAAAATAAGGGATGAAAATGAAAAAATCTGTACACCCGGCAAGTCGAAAACCTGAAAAGGCGGCTTGGGCAAAAATGGGTATCCCGGTGGACTGAAAACCCGAAAATTTGCTGTTGTACCCCAAAATTTGCCCTCCCTTTTTCTCAACATTTCTCATCACAAAGCTCTTGAAGCTCAAGATCCAGTTAGGGTTTCATCTGCTCAAGACTCCTCCTTGCACTGCTAACCCCAAATTAGGGTTTGTGTTTGCACAAAGATGTTTTGACCTAAAGTGCCCAAGATGACTTTCTTACTTCATATTGACCTCCTAAGTTTATCCATACCAAGTTTCAAGTCCTGATTCCAAATTTTGCCCAGTCAATTGGACAGTTGACCTAGAAATCAACTATATTGGGGAAAAAGTCAACTGTGGCCAATTGACAGTCAAATCTCATGAAATTTGATCCACATCAACATTATGAACTCATATGAACCATTTGATCAAGTTTGGATCACAATTCCACAAGAAATTTGATCAGATCACTAAAAGGGCAAAATGGTCATTTTTAGGGTTTTGACTGTACAAAGGCAATTTTTGACTGTTTGACCTAGCCAATGGCAAACCAAGCTCACATATGGACTCAAGGACCCTATGGAATTATCTTAACATGATCAACAAACTCAAAAGATCCCAAGTACACAAGATTGACAGTTGAATTTCCCAGTCAATTGATCAGTTTTGACTGTATATTGAAAAGTCAAACTTTGACTTTTTGGTCAAAATCAGGAGTCAAGATTCATTTTTCATCAAAATATGCCAAATCATGAAACTTGTTCACCAAGAAATCACAAATTGCAAATTAGGGTTAGAAAATGGAATTTTTCATAACTTAGAATTTTTCTAAGTTATGAAAAACCCTAATTTTTTTCCCAACTTTGCCCCACCTTTTCACCAAGATCCATTTGGATTCAAACAAAAGTCAAAACATGAAAGTTGTAGCTTGTTGCATAATCTACAACTTTGGTTCACAAAGTTTTCTCATTTGAAGCTTGTATCTCAAGTTACAATTTTTTGAATAAGGGCACTAAACCATTTTTAACTTAGTAGAATTTTAACCTATTTTGACAAGGTTTTCTACCCCACTTCAAGGCCATTTTTCATACCCTTCCACTTGGAATTTCAATTTGCATTTCAAAGATGGATTGTAGTACACATTCCAAGCTTTCCAAAATGTCCAAGAACTTCTTAAACAACCTCATGGTTAGAGAGAATCGAATTTCACAATATAGCAAAAAACCACTTTGTTCATGACCAAGTTCCATGTCCATAACTTTGCAAATTTGAACTCAGCATGCTTTAGGCTAGATTACAGGTCCTTAAACCAAGTTACACTCCATAATTTAATGCTTGTTCATTGTGCCAAAGTGTTGTTCCATGAGTTCAAGCATTGTACACAAGATTGATCCATTTTTAGATAAAGTGAATTAGCCATTTTGGTAAAAGTTCACTTTATGTCAATTTAGAAATCCAACAAGTACAAGCTAAATCCTTTTGGCACAAGATTATGGACAAGTTGCTCTGATCAAGAGAGGATTATGCAGCACATTAGGAGGCCCCCTACATGCCTAGAAAGCCAACTTGCTTTTGTTGCTTAAGAAAGAAGAAAAGTTCCATAACTTGTAACAACTTCCATCTCAGCCTTAGAACAAGAAAGCAAATATTGTAGACACATTCCAAACATCCCAACCAAGCTTTTGCACGAATCCTTGACCTCTCAAACACTCTCCATCTCAGAAACACCATCAAACTGCTCAAACAGGGCAAGGCCTGCAGTTTGAGTGCCATCTCTCAATCCCTTCAAGCATTCTTGTCCAAACTTGTTCCTCTACCTTCCTTACAACCTATGCAAGCTATCCAGAAGCTAAGACACGATCTGTAATTGCTCTAACCACTTCCACCATTTTCACATCTTTGACTTGCAGGTGAAGTTCTACAGCTTGATTCAGAAGCTTTCAAGACAAAATAAACATTAGAATAGCATCCCTGGACCTCAAGGAAGCTTTTCCAATCATCACCTTGCACTGAAAGTTCCTCATTCTCCAGATAGAAGTTCAACTGAATAGGTAAAATTTTGAACTCGTATCTCTCTTATTATGCATCTTTAGTCTTAAGTTTGTGAAGAAACAAGGTTCTACTCATAGCCCTGAGCATGTACATAGCTTTACATTTCATTTCTTTTGCCTGAGTTGAGAGAATTTAAGCTTTGAAAATGGCAGAAAGTTTAGGTCAAGATTTGGGATTGATAAAATTCTCTCTCATTTCTGAGAGTTAGGATGAGTTTTTTATATATTTGGAATCGTGATTCAATGCTTGACATGTTTTGTGTTGAAAGTTTGTGCAAAATCTCAAAGAATCAGGATGTTTGAATCTCTGTAACAAGGCGCGCGTTTTTGGCCAAAGGTTGAAGAAGAAGTGGATTGGGCTGGGCCTGTATCATTTTGCTATCCACACCATTTTTTCTGTTTCACACCCCTGAGCCCATTTGCTTCATTTTTTTATATTTTTGACTTTCTTTTTTTTTGTTTGACTTGTTTATTTTTTTTCAGCATATTAAAATTTTGAAAATAATTTTCTCATCATTTTTTGATTTTATTTGGTATTTATTTGATTTTCTTTTGATTTATGTATATATATTATTATTTAGGATAAATAGAGAAATAGTGTAAATACATTCCCATTTTCATTTTTTATTTTATATTACCCTCTGAAAATATTTCATATAAAAAATACTATTTTCTAAAAAATATTAAATATTATTATTATTATTTATCCATAATACATATTTAAAATAAGGTAAATATAAATACATATTTGTTAATATACTTAGAATAAAATATCAAATAATGTACATATTTTATTTTTTAATATTTAATACTAAAAAAAGGCCTTTTTATAAATATACCATATTTTATTTTATTTTTGTATGTAAATAATAAATATTATATGAATTAAGTAATTAATATCCATTTTAAATGAAATTAGGATTTTTGCCCTAAAAGTTGAAAATACTCAAAAATAATACCTTTTTATTTTCTTGTTTTATTTTACATAAACCATACTTTTTTCATACATATAAAAACTTTCTTTTTTGCATTTTGCATATTTACTTCATTTCCATTTAATTATGCAATTTATTTACCTTGCAAATATTCAAAAAATGATGTAATAATTTAGATTTAAATTCTTGTCTAAATATCCCCCATTTGTAAATTTGTACCCCCCTCCCCATATTATTATGTTGTAATAGCGTAGGAATTTAAATTTCGCACTTTATACGCTTTCTAATTATGCCATGATAGAATTAGGGTTTTGTATGCGAATAAAAATGAACAAAATAGTTGGACCTAATACAAGATGAATGAGCATGAAAATAAACAACACATCTCACACTTGCACCCCTAGGGTACTCCACTTTGTTGCCTTCAAATAAATGGGCCATGTTGCATGTTGAATTTCTTTGGGCAAAGCAAACAAATTGAATGATCATAGTCCCTCGATAAAGCTTTTCAAAACAAACAAAAACAAATGATCAAGTCCCTTAAAGAAAATTGCCCAAAGACATTTAACGCCGTTGCAATTATGGTCCAAACGATGACCCGCGCCCGTCCCTTTTACATCCTAAGATAAGATTGTCCACCAAACACAATGGTGGAACAAAATTGTCAAAAGGTTTAAAACATGACAAAAGTCTTTGAGAAAACTTTAGGGTAGATAAACTCTTAAGTACTTGCCAACTTTCCAAGAAAACACTTGCCTAATTTCAAAACCCACTTCACAAACACTTTCAAAAATCAACTTTTTAAACCCTTGAAACATCTTTTAAAAAGATAAAACACCTTTTGTAAAACATTCGAGTAAAGAATTGTTACAAGGTTAGCCTAACACAAGGCATCTTTTCAAAACATTTTCAAAGCCACACACAAAGCACCATTTCAAACAATTGAAAACTAAGGCAAGTTGATCTAAGCAAGTACTTAAGAGCCCATGGATAACCATGGATAGAAGGGGTGCTAATACCTTCCCCTTCTATAATCTACTCCCCGAACCCAAGAAAAATATCAAAGGTTTTTGTTGTGCTTTTTAAACCTTTCCTTAGGATAAAATAAAAAGTCGGTGGCGACTCTTGCTCAACCGAAACATTTGCGAAAACAAACGCAAAACCCTAAGTCAGTTCTCCCACCGTATCACAGAACTGGCGACTCTGCTGAGGACGTTTTAAAAGTGGAGTAACCTTAGGGTTTAGATCACCTTTACTTTCAATTGATTGCTTTGTTTGCTTTACATTTGTGGGCTTTGTATCGGAGTTCTATAGATCCTAACTCGGATCTGGGGAAACCCTTTTAGGTAGCAACAAGGCTGTGAGGGAACTGTGCGGGGTATACCGACATGGTTGAAGCAGTCTGCTACGTTGATGTGGCACTTTGGTGTGTACCGGTAACCCTTGAGTTCAGTCAAGGAGAGTACGGGGCCGCCGCGTGGTGTCGCGAAGCATCAACTGACCTTAGAACCTTAATTGACCATCTTAGCCTTTTTAGGGGTAGTGAGATGACCGACTTTGGTGCAGTCCGAAGTTGGTAGACCCTCGATACTACACTCTTTTGAGGATTGTTTTCTTGGAATATTTTGGTCGCCAGTAAGTGGCTAAACCGAAACAATGAACACAGAAAACAATCCAATGATATTGAGCTCCTTAGAACCCGGTTACTTTTGATAGGACAGGTTTTAACCAACAAACTGAAAAAGGGTAGTACCTGAACCTCATGCAAGCCTAAAACTAAGGACTTGAATATGTTTGTCTGTATATACACTCACTTGCTTGTGCATGCATGTACATAACATCATGACATCATACCATAGCATTCGCAATAACCATTTCAAGGATCTCGAGTGTTCTTTTAATGCAGGGTTACGTTGAACCAGACACCTACCAAGGGGCAAGAGGTTTTCTCCTCTAAACAAAGTTCTCCAGTCAAAGATCAAGTACGACAGCTTGAATCAGTGGCTATGACCCACTTGACATGGTGAGCTTGATTCTCGTGGAAAGACATCCGCCGATACAAAGTTCTCCAAACAAAGATCAAGAACAACAACTTGAATCAGTGGCTATGACCCACTTGACATGGTGAGCTTGATTCTCGTGGAAGGACGTCCACCGGTGCGAAGATCTCCAATCCACGATCCAAGTTCAACCTCTAACGTTTCCTTGTGTTTACCCCAAGAGATCCTTGAAAGCATGCATCCACATATCATGCATTGCATTTTAACAATCTTTCCTTTTTTCAGGTTTCCTTACTCTCCTGCTGTTTATTTCAGCAAGAGATGGCTCTAGAACGGTCTGTCAAAGACATCCAAGACCAGACTGCTCAACTGCAGGAGATGTTCCTGAACTTGTCTCTGGGACAAGAAGAGATGAAAGCTCTCCTCACCAAGGGCTTGGGGAATTCCAACAATGCCAGGAGTGATCAGATTGCGGAGCTGCAGTTTGATATAACAACACTGAGGACTCAAATGATGGGACAGTTGGTGGGCCAGATGGCTCTCATCCAAGACCTATCTCAAAGACAAGAGGAACTCAGAGTTCTTGTCCGCCAACTGCTTCCAAACAACCAACTGGGGCCAACATCTGAGGTCGAAGAGCAAGTCACCGCTCAGCCTCCCTCCACTCAAGAAGACAAGGGGAAAGCTCCTTTACTTGCTTCAGGGTCACAAACTCATCAACAACCTCGCCAGCGTCAAAGGGGTAATCGGCGTAAGCAAGAAAAGTCGGGAAGACAGTTTACGGAGACTGAAATACCATCATTTTTCATACTGAAGCGCCTGTTGGAGGTCAATTTGTTCACCGTAAAGGACCCTCCTCAGAAGCTCAATATCTCCTCTCCTCACTTTAATCCCGACGCATTATGTGTTTACCACTCCTACAGCCCGGGACACGGCACCAACGACTGTTAGGCCTTGAAGAACAAGATTCAAGATCTGATCGACATAGGGGTGCTGGAATTCATGCCTGACGGCGAGATGAAAATCTTCCGTTAAAGGGTTCTCCACTTGAAGTGACGAGGCTCAAACTGAAAGACTTTTACTCCTTTTTGAATTTTCAAAGTTGTAATTTCTTTTTTGCTGTCAAACAATTATCTGTTGATGTTAAACTCTGTTTTCATTAATGCATTGCATATGTTTGTCTTGAATTCATCCATTCGTTTCACTACTCTTATGCTTTTCTTTATGATATTTGACTCTTGATAAAGAGCTGCAAGCCTTTAGAGGGAGGATGACGAAACAATACCATAATCTTATACAGTATGCTTTTGAACAGACCTTGCTGATGATGTACAGGCATTTCTTTCAATTCCCAAACACTGGAGTTATAAGGAAGTTAATCCCTAGTCAACCCCTTCGAGCCAAAGAAGTAGGAGTTCTCTGTTCTAAACGATCAAAACCCTTGATATAAACCTGGGGCAGGGTAGTATCTCAGTTAATTCAAAAGAAAATGCGCATTGAAGTCGCAAACTCTCAGTTCGTAACACAACGAACGACGTCAAAAAAAAAAGAGAAAGAAAGCATTCCTTTGGAATCAAAAGGCAAGGGTGGTTCCCTATCACATAGACAGTTAATATCTCAAAAGAGAAAAGCCCACTGAGCCAAAACCTATAAAGGAGGCTTAAGAAAGCTGGGGCATCCCGCTGACAATAATCCCGGAAAACGGTAACAGTCAGGCAAAAGTTAGGGATAACAAATCAAAATCAAAATAGTGAGGTCATTACAAAATCCTCAACAACATGAAAAGTGTTGAAAAAGAAAAAGGAGATGATGACTGTCTCCCCAAATTCAACTGGTGAACCATCGCCCGAAAGTCGTCCAAAACTCAAAACAGAGTGCGACGCACAATTAACTGAGTATAGGTTGGAGAACATCACGAAGAGCGGGTGGGTACAAATATACTTTGAGCCTTTATCCTTTGTTTCTTAAACCGTGAACCAGGCCACGCTACAACCCTTCAAAAGTCCTAATTGAAGCATGGGTTAGTTCGAAAGCATACTGTTACAAAAGGTATCCTGACTCCTGTAGGGCTTTGCTCTAAATCTTGTGTTAACTTGTCTTATGAAAAGTTTTCTACTAAAAATGCATTTTTTAAAACTTCAAAGACAAACATAAACTTTGCATTATTCGAATATCACTGTCTGCATTTGACCCTTTTGTTTGACAGCGAAGAAATTCATACAGCGAATGTTCGGAGGAATGAAAACTCTCTCAGTAAGTCAAAATTACTTCAAGAGGATAACACTTCCATCAAATCTCCTACCAACAAGGGGCATGACATGTCACAATTCAATTAACCTGGGGCAGTCCAGTCAAGGTCCAACAGATCTTTCACAATTCAATTAACCTGGGGCAGTCCAGTCAAGGTCCAACAGATCTTTCAAAATTCAATTAACCTGGGGCAGTCCAGTCAAGGTCCAACAGATCTTTCAAAATTCAATTAACCTGGGGCAGTCCAGTCAAGGTCCAACAGATCTTTCAAAATCCAATTAACCTGGGGCAGTCCAGTCAAGATTTCAAGAAATCTCTCAATATGCAGAGTAACCTGATTCGAGATTCCTTCATCACCACTTGGGGCATTCGAATGTCAAAAGTGTTCAACAAATCAATTACAACATTTCCAGACTCGACTCCTGTATCTAGCCAGGGCACGTCGTAAGAGTTCGAAGACTCGATTCCTGTATCCAGCCAGGGCATATCTATCAACTATCACCTTTCCAGATTCGATTCCTGTATCCAGCCAGGGCACGTCTGAAGAATTCCAGATCAACACCTGTAACAGTCCAGGAAACATCTGTGAACGACCGATTGTAGACCAACACCTGTAATAAGCCAGGAATTTATCTACATCACCACTTGGGGCATTCGAATGTCAAAAGTGTTCAAAACCCGATGCAGTTTTACACAAGCTCATCATCAGGAAGCCCTACACCGGTTCCTCTTCAAGACTTCTGAAACAAGTTTACGGATTCTTCCCAACAACGGATGTTAATCTACCGACTTGTTCAGACTCTTCTCAACCTTTGAAATCAGTTTACGGACGCTTCCCAACAACAGATGCGGCTCTATTGCTGATTCAACTTCAAGATTTCTGAAAATAGTTCACGGGTTCTCCAAGTAACGGATGTTAACCTATCACTTGTTCAGATTCTTCTCAAGACTTCTGAAAACAGTTCATGGATTCGTCCCAAGTAACGGATGTTAATCTATCAGCTTATTCAGATGCAACCTCTGAAATTAGTTTACGGACGCTTCCCAACAACGGATGCGGCTCTATTGCTGATTCAATCTCAAGATTTCTGAAAACAGTTCACGGGTTCTCCAAGTAAACGGAGGTTAACCTATCACTTGTTCAGATTCTTCTTCAAGACTTCTGAAAACAGTTCATGGATTCCTCCCAAGTAACGGATGTTAATCTATCAGCTTGTTCAGATGCAACCCTTTGAAATTAGTTTACGGACGCTTCCCAACAACGGATGCGGCTCTATTGCTGATTCAATCTCAAGATTTCTGAAAACAGTTCACGGGTTCTCCAAGTAAACGGAGGTTAACCTATCACTTGTTCAGATTCTTCTTCAGGACTTCTGAAAACAGTTCATGGATTCTTCCCAAGTAACGGATGTTAATCTATCAGCTTGTTCAGATGCAACCCTTTGAAATTAGTTTACGGATGCTTCCCAACAACGGATGCTGCTCTATTGCTTATTCAACTTCAAGATTTCTGAAAACAGTTCACGGGTTCTCCAAGTAAACGGATGTTAACCTATCACTTGTTCAGATTCTTCTCGAGACTTCTGAAAACAGTTCATGGATTCTTCCCAAGTAACGGATGTTAATCTATCAACTTGTTCAGATGCAACTTCCTGAAAACAGCTTACAGGTTCCTCCCAACAACGGATGTCAATCTATTGCTTGTTCAGACCCCCAATTCAGAAATGGTCCAAAGCTTGGACACTTTCCTGATATTCCCTTCCATATGGCATCTTTAAGCCCATCCCCGACAAGTTTCTGTCACTACTCCCGATGGCATCATTAAGCCCATCTCCAAATGGCATCTCTAATCCCATTCCCGCATCCTGTGCTTTGATGAGTGCAAATTTCCGGGCACTCTAGTGTCCAATCTCCTTTTACCCTCGAGTCACGAAAGGCAAGCCTGCCAATCTAACTCTTCGGATTCAAGAAGATTGAACAGGGGCAACTGTTGTACCCCAAAATTTGCCCTCCCTTTTTCTCAACATTTCTCATCACAAAGCTCTTGAAGCTCAAGATCCAGTTAGGGTTTCATCTGCTCAAGACTCCTCCTTGCACTGCTAACCCCAAATTAGGGTTTGTGTTTGCACAAAGATGTTTTGACCTAAAGTGCCCAAGATGACTTTCTTACTTCATATTGACCTCCTAAGTTTATCCATACCAAGTTTCAAGTCCTGATTCCAAATTTTGCCCAGTCAATTGGACAGTTGACCTAGAAATCAACTATATTGGGGAAAAAGTCAACTGTGGCCAATTGACAGTCAAATCTCATGAAATTTGATCCACATCAACATTATGAACTCATATGAACCATTTGATCAAGTTTGGATCACAATTCCACAAGAAATTTGATCAGATCACTAAAAGGGCAAAATGGTCATTTTTAGGGTTTTGACTGTACAAAGGCAATTTTTGACTGTTTGACCTAGCCAATGGCAAACCAAGCTCACATATGGACTCAAGGACCCTATGGAATTATCTTAACATGATCAACAAACTCAAAAGATCCCAAGTACACAAGATTGACAGTTGAATTTCCCAGTCAATTGATCAGTTTTGACTGTATATTGAAAAGTCAAACTTTGACTTTTTGGTCAAAATCAGGAGTCAAGATTCATTTTTCATCAAAATATGCCAAATCATGAAACTTGTTCACCAAGAAATCACAAATTGCAAATTAGGGTTAGAAAATGGAATTTTTCATAACTTAGAATTTTTCTAAGTTATGAAAAACCCTAATTTTTTTCCCAACTTTGCCCCACCTTTTCACCAAGATCCATTTGGATTCAAACAAAAGTCAAAACATGAAAGTTGTAGCTTGTTGCATAATCTACAACTTTGGTTCACAAAGTTTTCTCATTTGAAGCTTGTATCTCAAGTTACAATTTTTTGAATAAGGGCACTAAACCATTTTTAACTTAGTAGAATTTTAACCTATTTTGACAAGGTTTTCTACCCCACTTCAAGGCCATTTTTCATACCCTTCCACTTGGAATTTCAATTTGCATTTCAAAGATGGATTGTAGTACACATTCCAAGCTTTCCAAAATGTCCAAGAACTTCTTAAACAACCTCATGGTTAGAGAGAATCGAATTTCACAATATAGCAAAAAACCACTTTGTTCATGACCAAGTTCCATGTCCATAACTTTGCAAATTTGAACTCAGCATGCTTTAGGCTAGATTACAGGTCCTTAAACCAAGTTACACTCCATAATTTAATGCTTGTTCATTGTGCCAAAGTGTTGTTCCATGAGTTCAAGCATTGTACACAAGATTGATCCATTTTTAGATAAAGTGAATTAGCCATTTTGGTAAAAGTTCACTTTATGTCAATTTAGAAATCCAACAAGTACAAGCTAAATCCTTTTGGCACAAGATTATGGACAAGTTGCTCTGATCAAGAGAGGATTATGCAGCACATTAGGAGGCCCCCTACATGCCTAGAAAGCCAACTTGCTTTTGTTGCTTAAGAAAGAAGAAAAGTTCCATAACTTGTAACAACTTCCATCTCAGCCTTAGAACAAGAAAGCAAATATTGTAGACACATTCCAAACATCCCAACCAAGCTTTTGCACGAATCCTTGACCTCTCAAACACTCTCCATCTCAGAAACACCATCAAACTGCTCAAACAGGGCAAGGCCTGCAGTTTGAGTGCCATCTCTCAATCCCTTCAAGCATTCTTGTCCAAACTTGTTCCTATACCTTCCTTACAACCTATGCAAGCTATCCAGAAGCTAAGACACGATCTGTAATTGCTCTAACCACTTCCACCATTTTCACATCTTTGACTTGCAGGTGAAGTTCTACAGCTTGATTCAGAAGCTTTCAAGACAAAATAAACATTAGAATAGCATCCCTGGACCTCAAGGAAGCTTTTCCAATCATCACCTTGCACTGAAAGTTCCTCATTCTCCAGATAGAAGTTCAACTGAATAGGTAAAATTTTGAACTCGTATCTCTCTTATTATGCATCTTTAGTCTTAAGTTTGTGAAGAAACAAGGTTCTACTCATAGCCCTGAGCATGTACATAGCTTTACATTTCATTTCTTTTGCCTGAGTTGAGAGAATTTAAGCTTTGAAAATGGCAGAAAGTTTAGGTCAAGATTTGGGATTGATAAAATTCTCTCTCATTTCTGAGAGTTAGGATGAGTTTTTTATATATTTGGAATCGTGATTCAATGCTTGACATGTTTTGTGTTGAAAGTTTGTGCAAAATCTCAAAGAATCAGGATGTTTGAATCTCTGTAACAAGGCGCGCGTTTTTGGCCAAAGGTTGAAGAAGAAGTGGATTGGGCTGGGCCTGTATCATTTTGCTATCCACACCATTTTTTCTGTTTCACACCCCTGAGCCCATTTGCTTCATTTTTTTTATATTTTTGACTTTCTCTTTTTTTGTTTGACTTGTTTATTTTTTCTCAGCATATTAAAATTTTGAAAATAATTTTCTCATCATTTTTTGATTTTATTTGGTATTTATTTGATTTTCTTTTGATTTATGTATATATATTATTATTTAGGATAAATAGAGAAATAGTGTAAATACATTCCCATTTTCATTTTTTATTTTATATTACCCTCTGAAAATATTTCATATAAAAAATACTATTTTCTAAAATATATTAAATATTATTATTATTATTTATCCATAATACATATTTAAAATAAGGTAAATATAAATACATATTTGTTAATATACTTAGAATAAAATATCAAATAATGTACATATTTTATTTTTTAATATTTAATACAAAAAAGTGCCTTTTTATAAATATACCATATTTTATTTTATTTTTGTATGTAAATAATAAATATTATATGAATTAAGTAATTAATATCCATTTTAAATGAAATTAGGGTTTTTGCCCTAAAAGTTGAAAATACTCAAAAATAATACCTTTTTATTTTCTTGTTTTATTTTACATAAACCATACTTTTTTCATACATATAAAAACTTTCTTTTTTGCATTTTGCATATTTACTTCATTTCCATTTAATTATGCAATTTATTTACCTTGCAAATATTCAAAAAATAATGTAATAATTTAGATTTAAATTCTTGTCTAAATATCCCCCATTTGTAAATTTGTACCCCCCTCCCCATATTATTATGTTGTAATAGCGTAGGAATTTAAATTTCGCACTTTATACGCTTTCTAATTATGCCATGATAGAATTAGGGTTTTGTATGCGAATAAAAATGAACAAAATAGTTGGACCTAATACAAGATGAATGAGCATGAAAATAAACAACACATCTCACACTTGCACCCCTAGGGTACTCCACTTTGTTGCCTTCAAATAAATGGGCCATGTTGCATGTTGAATTTCTTTGGGCAAAGCAAACAAATTGAATGATCATAGTCCCTCGATAAAGCTTTTCAAAACAAACAAAAACAAATGATCAAGTCCCTTAAAGAAAATTGCCCAAAGACATTTAACGCCGTTGCAATTATGGTCCAAACGATGACCCGCGCCCGTCCCTTTTACATCCTAAGATAAGATTGTCCACCAAACACAATGGTGGAACAAAATTGTCAAAAGGTTTAAAACATGACAAAAGTCTTTGAGAAAACTTTAGGGTAGATAAACTCTTAAGTACTTGCCAACTTTCCAAGAAAACACTTGCCTAATTTCAAAACCCACTTCACAAACACTTTCAAAAATCAACTTTTTAAACCCTTGAAACATCTTTTAAAAAGATAAAACACCTTTTGTAAAACATTCGAGTAAAGAATTGTTACAAGGTTAGCCTAACACAAGGCATCTTTTCAAAACATTTTCAAAGCCACACACAAAGCACCATTTCAAACAATTGAAAACTAAGGCAAGTTGATCTAAGCAAGTACTTAAGAGCCCATGGATAACCATGGATAGAAGGGGTGCTAATACCTTCCCCTTCTATAATCTACTCCCCGAACCCAAGAAAAATCTCAAAGGTTTTTGCTGTGCTTTTTAAACCTTTCCTTAGGATAAAATAAAAAGTCGGTGGCGACTCTTGCTCAACCGAAACATTTGCGAAAACAAACGCAAAACCCTAAGTCAGTTCTCCCACCGTATCACACATGCATATACGCATCATATCATACAATCTCATGTGTTGAAAACATCATTGCTTGATTCATATCATGCATTGCATATGACTGACCTTTACCTTTCAGGAAGGATACAGTTAAATGATCAGCTATGTAGACAAATACAGTCAAAAGAGACCAACCCAGTCAAAGAATCCAAATCCAGTTAAATTAATGCCTAAAGATTTCTCTGATACAACCCGTCGTTATAGACACCCGTCGTTATAGACACTCGTCGTTATAGACACTCGTCGTTATAGACACTCGTCGTTATAGACACTCGTCGTTATAGACACTCGTCATTATAGACACTCGTCGTGATAGACACTCGTCGTTATAGACACTCGTCGTTATAGACACCCGTCGTTATAGACACCCGTCGTCATAGACACTCGTCGTCATAGACACTCGTCGTCATAGACACCCGTCGTCATAGACACTCGTCGTCATAGACACTCGTCGTTATAGACACTCGTTGTTATAGACACTCGTCGTCATAGACACTCGTCGTTATAGACACTCGTCGTCATAGACACTCGTCGTTATAGACACTCGTCGTTATAGACACTCGTCGTCATAGACACTTGTCGTTATAGACACTCGTCGTTATAGACACTCGTCGTTATAGACACTCGTCGTCATAGACACTCGTCGTCATAGACACTCGTCGTCATAGACACTCGTCGTCATAGACACTCGTCGTTATAGACACTCGTCGTTATAAACACTCGTCGTTATAGACACTCGTCGTTATAGACACTCGTCGTTATAGACACTCGTCGTTATAGACACTAGTCGTCATAGACACTCGTCGTTATAGACACTCGTCATTATAGACACTCGTCGTTATAGACCACTCGTCCATGGAAATAACCTGTCAGTAGAGACAACTCACCAACCTTTCTGAATTCCAGATCCGATTCCTGTATCTCGCCAGGGCACGTCTGAAGAATTCGAAGATCCGATTCCTGTAACCAGTCAGGACATATCTACACAAAGCATCTGAAAACCAGCTCCTGCAACATGTCAGGTACTCATTTCTTTCTTTTGCAGGTACGCAAGTTCTCGCTAAGGAATCTATTACGCGATCAACATCCAGATGGCATCTATAAGCCCATCATCCTATTCATCAATCTCTAAATGGCATCTATAAGCCCATTTCCACCATCACTGCTACTATGTGAGCGCAAATTTCTGGGCACACTAGTGTTCAATCATCTTCCACCTTCGGATTACGAAAGGCACGTCAGCCAATCTGCATCCTCAGGTCTAAGAAGATTGAATAGGGGCAACTGTTGTACCCCAAAATTTGCCCTCCCATATTCTTCAAGAAATTGCCAAGTCATGCTTCAAAATTCCCCAAGGGTTGCACAGTGTAAGAGCCTCCTGAACAGTCAAAATTAGGGTTTTGGTTCTGATCAAGAAAATGAAGTTTCCAAGGGTCCAATCAAGTCCCACATGCCAACAAATATGGTCAAGCATCCTCATATCAAGTTTCAAGACTTTCAGCACAAAATTGCACAGTCAAAACCCTAATTGCACTACAGTCAACTGTAGGGGCAAAATGGTCATTTGACAGTCAAAAGTTCAAATTTTTGGTCAACATCTCATTTTGAAGCCACAAACATCATTTGATCAATGCTTGATCATGATTCTCAAAGCTTGGCTCAAAAATCATCAAGATGCAAAAGTTTCCTTATTTGGACAGCTGAAAAAGTCAACTGTAAATTGACCAGGGCATAACTTTCACATGGATTATCAGAAAAATTCCATCCAAAGCTCATTTTTAAAAGAAAGACATTTCCTACAACTCCTCTTCATACTTCAAGTCCAAGAAATGCCCTCACAAAAGTTATCAATTTCAACATTATAGGTCATTTTCAAAAGTCAACAAAAAGGGACTTTAAGTCAAAGGCCATAACTTGAGATTGGTAAATAAAAATGACATGGGACCAAAGACATTGGTTAGAGGACTCAAAGACCTTTCCAAAATGTCCAAGAACATGAGCAAAGCTTAAAAATTGAGCAAGTTATGCCTTGTGGAAGTTGGGAAATTTCTGGATATTTTGAAAAGTCAACATTGATTCAAATGACCTAAAATTGCTAATGGGCCTCTTTTTCTTCCACAATTCATTATCCAAGGCATGTGCACGACCATTTGGCCCAAAGGGAAGTTTTTCTTCATTTTTTATTTATTTATTTGGATTTTTATTATTAATAATTCATTTAAATTAAAATAAATACATGAAAAATACTAAACCTAGGTTTTAAATCTTTTTATGCATAATGTATACTCAATATTTCGTGCATAGCTGGATTTGGAAAGAATTGAAGACAATTGGCCATGATTTGTACCAAATAGGCATGAAAAATATTTGAAAAGATTTTGGGAAATCAAATCTTGCAAGACATGAATGCCAAGGTTTTGATTGATTTCTTTGACCTAGATCACTCATACATAAGTACAGAATGCAACCCTAGTGCTAACAACCAAAAAAGCTGCGCCAGAAATCCTTACACAAACTTGAAATTTTTGCTTGAAAATCCAAATCTGAAAACACATTTGCAGGTCGATTGAAGCCAAAAGAGTCATTCCATTGCATCCCTGGGACATCAAGCAACGTACCTGGATCAAGAACACAGTCCCTAGCCCTTTGAATCATTGTACAGAAGTCAAGCTTTTCTCACTTTTTTTTCATAATCGTATTTCACAATTTAAGCATATTCATTGCATTTTGTTCATGAATTCTTATTAATTAATTGATTCTGAAGCTAACCATGTAGATGAATTGGGTTTTTATGCACTATACAAGAAATCACCATGGGCGATGCTTAGGGTTTTCAGAACCTTAAATTGGGTTTTTTTAGTTAAGGAAAAATTAGCATTCAAGACTTAGACCACTGAATCAAGCATGATTGGACGATCATAAAGCCACCCTCGCGCTCAATTTATGAGCATCCATGGGCTAATCGCTATTTTTCAGAAACTGGCCTAAGGGAACGCTAACAAAACCGTTGCCAATGTTTGTGTTTCAGAAAAAAAATAAGGCAACGAAGAAGATGACCCCTGTGGCGCTCAATGATTGGCCTATTTAAATTTCGCGCTAATTCTCCACTAACGCGTTATTTTATTTTATAAATTTTGTTTGTTACTTAATCTACAGATGAACGAGACAGCTCCACTGGCAAGCGTGTTGGTTGGTAATGTTCAGGACCTGGGTTCGAGCCCCAGGTCCCCACCCCCTTTCATATTTTTCTTCCTTTAATATTCATGTGTAGTTTCAGTGTAAAGACGCACCATACGCCTTCAAAATCAAGCCGTTCACTTGGCCAATGAGATCAATCAGAAGGCCACGATCTGAGGAACACGGTGAACCATAGTCAACGCTTGGGCACGCTACTGGAGAGTCAATCAGGCCAGGCTTATTTGGGCTCAAAATTGATGGGCTTCACCTCACAATTAGGGGCAGACCCCCTAGGTTTGCCATTTTTTTACATTCTTTCTTTTGCATTATTTCTATTTTCTTTTAATTATTGTCTTTTGATTAATTTATTATTTTCATAAAAAACACAAAAACACCAAAAAATCAGAAAAGACAAAAAAAAAATATTTATTTAATTAATATTTTGTATATAAATCCATTAATTAACTAGTTTTAAATTAGGTTTTAATCTTAACTTTTTTTAATAAAAATCTAAAAAATATAGAATTAGGGTTTAATTAATTTTCTATCCCTTTTTATTTTCTTTCATAATAATTAAATATTTACTATTACTTATTTTTGTAATTAAATTGCATGTAAAATAATTAGGGTTAATTTTAGGTTAAACTTTAATATGTTTTCGTAATAAAATAGAAATTGTAGAATTAGGTTTAATTGCATTTAATTCTTTTTTCCATTAAAATCATAAAATACCAAAAAATACCAAAAACAATTTCCTTTCTTTTTTAATTAATTAATTTCATCATTTAATTTAATTTTGCAAAAAGGGTCCAACGCCCTCGTTTTTAATTCTTATTTAATTCGCGTGTTTATTTCTTTCTCGTGTAATATTTATGTACCTCTCCCAAAGCCGTGTAATTAATTTCTCGCACCTTACTTTTCTTTAATTCTTTATTTTCTGTCAAATCGGGTTCTGGAAATTTTGGCGATGTGGACCCGCGCCTTTTGTAATAGCTTAGAATTTTTACCTTCTCGCAATTTTTAACTGTTAAATCAATGCATGCAAGAATGAATGGACAAAAATAAAAATAAACGCTAGATCACCAATAACATGACAAGATAAAAATAACTGAACATGACACACAAATCACACACCACCCCTAGGGTACGCCTCACTGTTGCCTTGCCTCGAAAGGTGATCGTCGAGTAGAGGATGTCTTAGTAAGTCCTCATGATCCGAGAACCTGGCATGAGGGTAGCTTCTAAGGTGTCTTCCCATTTCTCTGGTGATCACCATGTCCCAAACCTCGAATTGACTCGAACACCTCCAACGGTGGTGCTACCTACTTCTCAATGGTAGGATGGCACTACTTTAAAGGACATTTACACAGACGAATTCCTTAGGATAGGTAGACAACTCTAGATACTTGCTCTAATTTCAAAACAAAATTCAAAAATACTTTTCACACCGACACCTTTTCAAAAAGCTTTCGAAAGCAATTTTTCAAACACTCTTGAGGACCGATACAAGAGTCGAACTGAAATTTTCAAAGAAACTTTTTAAACCCACAGTTGAAAAGCAAACAAACCTTTTGAAAACACAATGAGCAAGTATCTAAGAGCCCATGGATAACCATGGATAGAAAGGGTGCTAACACCTTCCCTTTCTATAATCTACCTCCCGAACCGAGAGCAATCTCTTTAAGGAATTTTTCTGTGCTTTTGTCCTTTCCATTTGGAGAAAATAAAAGACGGTGGCGACTCTTGCTTCCGCAACATTTCGCGAACCAGCGTTAAACAGTCAGTTCCAGATCCACCGATCACACACTCATACTCCACTTACTGCCTGACTATGTTTCAACTGCACTAACAACATGGCGGAGTATGAGGCATGCATCATCGGTCTTCAAGCTGCGATTGACTTAAGGATCAAGTTTCTGAGTGTCTTCGGAAATTCCGCTCTCGTGATCTATCAGGTCAAAGGCGAGTGGGATACGAAACACCCAAACCTTATTCCTTACAAAGAATGTGTGTTGACATTGATCCCCCATTTCACAGAGATAACTTTTGAACATTTCCCAAGAGAGGAGAATCAGTTGGCGGACGCGCTGGCTACGATGTCTTCTATGTTCAAAGTCAAATGGGACAATGAGGCTCCCCAAATCATTATCTGGAAACTGGACGAACCTGCATATTGTTGTGATCTTGAGGCTGAGACAGTGACTGAAAAACCTTGGTATCATGAAGTGAAAAGGTACTTGGAAGCTCAAGAATACCCTGAAGGTGCATCTGTCAACGACAAGAAGTTTCTAAGAAGGTTCGCAGCAAAGTTCTTCCTCAGCAACGACATTCTGTATAAGCGAAACCATGATTCGACCTTACTGCGTTGTGTGGATAAGACTGAAGCAGAAAGGATCATGGCGGAACTGCATGAAGGTATCTTCGGAACACATTCCAGTGGACACACCATGGCAAAGAAGATCCTTCGGGTAGGATATTTCTGGTCCACAATGGAAGCTGATTGTTACCAACACTCTCGGACATGTCATAAGTGCCAGATTTATGCAGATAAGGTGCACGTTCCTCCAGTTCCTCTGAATGTCTTGACTGCACCTTGGCCTTTTGCAATGTGGGGCATTGATATGATCGGCGAGATTAAACCGACGGCATCCAATGGGCATCGCTTCATCCTGGTGGCGATCGATTACTTTACAAAGTGGGTTGAAGCGGCTTCCTACGCCACTGTAACCAAGAATGTCGTGGCACGGTTCATTCGGCATAATCTGATCTGTCGATACGGCGTCCCAGAAAGGATCATTACGGACAACGGTACCAATCTTAACAACAAGATGATCACTGAGCTCTGCGAGCAATTCAAGATACATCACCACAACTCTTATCCCTACCGGCCGAAGATGAATGGGGCTGTAGAAGCAGCGAATAAGAATATCAAAAAGATTATGCAGAAGATGACAGTGACATACAAAGATTGGCACGAGAAGCTACTGTTTGCTCTTCATGGGTACCGTACCTCAGCAAGAACGTCAACCGGGGCAACTCCTTTTTCCTTGGTCTATGGCATGGAGGCAGTCTTGCCGATTGAAGTCCAGATACCCTCTCTCCGGATAATGAAGGATACAGGCTTGAGCGAAGATGACTGGATCCAGACTCGACTTGATCAATTAAACCTAATTGACGAAAAGAGACTCACTGCTATTTGTCATGGTCAAACGTATCAAAAACGGATGATCAGGGCCTTTAACAAGAAAGTCAGACCACAAGAGTATCAAGTTGGGGACCTGGTAATCAAACGCATCATTCTTCCTCAAAGTGATCCCAGGGGCAAATGAACCCCTACGTACGAAGGGCCATTTGTGGTTAAACATGTGTTCTTAGGAGGACCCATGATTCTAACTACCATGGATGGTGACAACCTTCCTCACCCCGCCAATGCAGACATAGTAAAAAGATACTACGCATGATAAAAGACCCGCTAGGTTAACATACCTAGGCAAAAATTAGGGCTTCCCGGCGAACCAAAAGGGTTCGGGCAAAATGAGGGATGAAATGAAAAAAAATCTGTACACCCGGCAAGTCGAAAACCTGAAAAGGCGGCTTGGGCAAAAATGGGTATCCCGGTGGACTGAAAACCCGAAAGGGCGGTCCAGGCAAAAGTTAGGGATAAAGCGTAATACTATGTCTCATTGGATCACCTTGCATCCAGAATCCGGTATCAACATCAGGTTCAAACGACATCGATCAATCAGCTTCATCTTCAACCGAGCAGCCAAGTGATGAGACGCTCAAAGATAAAGGCGATAGCAGAGTTGGAACCCAGTGGGATCATCTTTTCACATAGCTGTCTTGTTTTCCTTTTTTACAAAATTGTATAAACTCTGGTTGTTCGGCGGCGTTCTCTTACTATGACGTCAGCCTCTTGTACATAAACGCCTATTTACAGGAAAATTCAAAAATCAATACAAATTCACTTTTCAGACCCATTGCCAATTGTTTTTCCTTTTCCTGTTTTGTTTTGCGAAGAACGTCTAATGTTCAATTGTGATATATGCATTTGACACTAATTGCTAACTCATAACTATTTGAATACGAAACAAAGGATTAATTACATGTGACATCAGAAACAAGGGCAATAATGAGTTGTCTAAGCAATCTAATTGCTCTGTCCACCAAGGTACCAAGGTAAGTTCGACTGAAGAACGTAACCCAGATACCTTCACTCCCCAGAGAGTGAGCCAAGATTCAACAATTACTCCCAAGCAGCTGGTCTCCCATCAGCCCTGAACAAGGCACAATATCTCCAGCAAGTCAGTAACGTTCTCCCCGAGCAGAGTTGCCTACAGTCAGCCTTAAGGAAGTTGGATTATTCCCCGAAGATCTCAACATTCCCCAACGGAGTCTACAAACATTCCTAACAAGCATCCCCGGCAGTCTTGATCTAAGATTGTTCCCCGGCGGAATACCGGACATCCCAGTGGAGCCATTTCCCCAGTCCAATCTCAAAAGTTTCCCCAGGAAAGTGGAATCCATACCCCCAGCAGGTCTTGAAGCTTATCCCCAGTAGATTCTGGAAGCTTGTTACCCTGCAGAGTACGAACGCGTCTCCCGGACTTTTTATTCAAAGGTTATTTCCCCACCGGGATATAACTGGGTTATCCTCAGCTAGTTGCCACGGAAAGATCGTCCCCGGCGAAGTCTTCCTATCCCCAGCGGAGTTCATCAAAACTTCCAACAAAACTTAACAATGGTATCCCCAACGGAGTTATCATTAGCATCTCAGCAAAGTATTTCTCTCTCCACGGAGCATTCCCCACAGAGCAATCTATTCGCCAAGTTTATTCCCCAACGGAGTCATCTTCTCCTACCGGTATTCTTGCAACTGTCATCCCCAGCGGAAACAAAGAACTCTACTCTTCAACATCAGCCCAGGATTTGACTTCCCGGCATTCGTCAAGGGTTTATTTCCCTAAGACAAAAACATACATTCATAAACATCGCATCTTCATACATTATAGCATGCACATATGCATCATGAACATACAATCTCATTTATTTTGAGAACATCACGCACGTGATACATCATGACATTGCACACAACTAACGTTTTGTCTTTTCAGGACCAAGATCAATACAAATATAATTACTATCAACGGTCGTGATTCCAGATCCGATTCCTGTATCTTGCCAAGGTGTATCTGTTGACGACTATATTCCAGACTCGATTCCTGTATCCTGCCAGGGCACGTCTGAAGAGTTTGAAGATCCGATTCCTGTATCTTGCCAGGGTGTATCTGTTGACGACTAAATTCCAGACTCGATTCCTGTATCCTGCCAGGGCACGTCTGAAGAGTTTGAAGATCCGATTCTTGTATCTTGCCAGGGTGTATCTGTTGACGACTAATTCCAGACTTGATTCCTGTATCTTGCCAGGGTACGTCTGAAGAGTTCAAAGATCCGATTCCTGTATCTTGCCAGGGTGTATCTGTTGACGACTAATTCCAGACTCGATTCATGTAACTTGCTAGGGCACGTCTGAAGAGTTTGAAGATCTGATTCCTGTATCTTGCCAGGGTGTATCTGTTGACGACTAATTCCAGACTTGATTCCTGTATCCTGCCAGGGCACGTCTGAAGAGTTTGAAGATCCGATTCCTGTATCTTACCAGGGTGTATCTGTTGACGACTAATTCCAGACTCGATTCCTGTATCTTGCCAGGGCACGTCTGAAGAGTTCGAAGATCTGATTCCTGTATCTTGCCAGGGTGTATCTGTTGACGACTATTTCCAGATTCGATTCCTGTATCTAGCCAGGGCACATCTGTGAGTAACTGATTGAAGATTCGATACCTGTATCCAGCCAGGGCACATCTACGTGAAGAGTTTGAAGATCAACCCTTGTAACAGGCCAGGTAATTATCTTTCTTTTTCAGGTACGTAAGTTCTCGCTAAGGAATCTCTTACGCGATCGACACCTAGATGGCATCTATAAGCCCATCCACATACCAACAGCTCCAGATGGCATCTATAAGCCCATCCTCCTATCCATCATCTCTCCAAATGGCATCTGTAAGCCCATTCCCACCCATCACACTGCTAACATGTGAGCGCAAATTTCTGGGCACTCTAGTGTTCAATCATCTTCTACCCTCGGATTACGAAAGGCACGCCAGCCAATCTACATCCTCAGGTTTAAGAAGATTGAACAGGGGCAACTGTTGTACCCCAAAATTTGCCCTCCCATATTCTTCAAGATTTGCCAAGATCAAGCTACAAGATCTCTCAAGGGTTGCACAGTCTAATTGCCTCCTAACACAGTCAAAACTAGGGTTTTGGTTCTGGCAAAGAAATTGAGGTTTCCAAGGGTCCAATCAAGTCCCACATGCCCATATACATTTCCAAGCATCCATATGTCAAGCTTCAAGACTCACAGCATCAAATTGCACAGTCAAAAACCCTAAATGCTCCACAGTCAACTGCAGGGGAAAATGGTCATTTGACAGTCAAAAGTCAAAAATTTTGGTCAACATCTTATTTTGAAGCCACAATCATAATTTGATCAATTCTTGATCATGATTATCAAAGCATGGCTCAAAAAGTCTCAAGATGCAAAAGTTTCTATTTTTGGACAGCTGAAAAGTCAACTGCAAATTAACCAGGGCATAACTTCCTCATGGTTTGTCATAAAAATCCCATCCAAAGCTCATTTTGAATAGAATGACATTTCCTACAACTCATATTCACACTCCAATTCCAAGAAATGCTCTCACAAAAAGTTATCAATTTCAACATTATAGGTCATTTTCAAAAGTCAACAAAAAGGCACTTTAAGTCAAAGACCATAACTTGAGATTGGTAAATCAAAATGACATGGGACAAAAGGAATTGGTTAGAGGACTTCAAGACCTTTCCAAAATGTCCAAGAACATGTTCATAGCTTCAAAATTGAGCAAGATATGCATTGGAGAAGTTGGGAAATTTTTGGGAAGTTTCAAAAGTCAACTTTGCCTAAAACACTTCAAAATTGCTAATGGGCCTCAAATTCTTCCTTGGATCATTACCCAAAGCATATGCACGACCCATTGAGCTCAAAGGGATTTATTTTCTTATTTTTAATTAATTAATTGAATTTTTATTCTTATTAATTCATTTAATTAGATTTAATTATGAGAAAATATCAAATAATGCTTTTTTAAATCTTTTTGTGCAGCAAATCATACTAGGGCAAGCTGGCTAGATCGTTTCACATCCAAAAAAGGAAAATCATCCATGATTGGCAAAGATTTCAATGAAAAAGATTGAAAAAGATATGATGAAAATCAAAGATTCAAAACATTAATTCATGGACTTATGGGCTTGTTTTTTGACCTAGAATCGTTCATATACTTATGCAAGACCTAACCTAATGGAGACATACACGAAACAGCTGCTGAAAGCTCATAACAAAATTGTAAAATTTCAATAAAAAAGCTTGAAACTGATTTCATAGTTAGAGCATAATTCAAAGCTTCTGAAGGATTCCAACATGTTGCCTAAGCATCCGGGAGTCTATTGCAATCAAGAACAAGCTTCCATACTCAAATAAATGATAGAACAGCATCGCGTTTTTCACAAAAATGTCCATAATCGAATTTTAATTTCCATGCATCATTCATGTGTTTTGATTATTGATTCATGCTACTAACATCTCCCTGAAACTTTTGGCATAGTTTAATTGTTCTAAAGATGCTTGAATCGAAATCTGCCATTGATGAAACCTAAGGTTTTAGAAGCTTCAAAATAGGGCTTCCCATATACTGTAAAATTGGACCATCAAACATACATGGACGGACTCGTTGCAGCAAGCCTGATCCATTGAGATACTCGCGCCCAATTTATTTAACCCATGGGCGTAATCGCTATTTTCACAGGTTCCACTTAGTGGGGGTTTAAAACCCCCGCTACTTATTTTATAATTGCAGGAAAAAGATGAAGAAGAAGCTGAGGTGTCCAGGCATGATAGGAGCATTCAAATCTGGCGCGTAATTTTTTTGTTCATACCACTAACATTTGTTTTTTTATATAATAATTACTCTCCATTATATTAACAAACAAACGCAAATGGCCTGGTGGTTGGGGACGTGTACTGCAGGCATTGGGACCTGGGTTCGATTCCCAGGTCCCCCACATATTGCATAATTTTTGTTTTAACGTGTTCACATGCAGTGTACTCTCAACGTTCCACCATACACGCTCATACGCTAGCCTGCCAAGTGGCTTCAAGGTACAATCTGAAGGCCAGAACGTGAATTCCAGGGTGTACCTCAGTCAAGCCTCACACGCATGATCAGAAAAGTCAAATAAGGCCTTGCCTTGATGGGCCAAAATTACTTCAAAAAACCTCCATTCTGGGCCTGATACCCCCTTGGTTTGCATCTTCTTTTTATTTTCTCTTCTTTTCTATTTCTTTTTAATTCTTTTATTTGCTTTAATTATTTTTATTTAATTCACCTAAAATAATTTTCATAATAAAAAATCAGAAACCAAAAAAATGTTTTATATTTAATTATTATTAATTTCACCATTAAAATATTTTTGTAAATAAATTTCAATAATTAACTTAGTTAAATTAGGTTTTAATTTTGACGCTTTCATAAATAAATAAAATGCATAGAATTAGGTTTTTGACATCTCCATCTTTTTTCTTAATCAATTATTTTTCTCATTATTTGTTATTATAATTATTATTTATTTTTGTAAATAAACATGTAAATTAAATTAATTAGTTAATTGGCCTAATTTTGACATTTTCTTTATTAACTAAAAATAATTTAGAACTAGGGTTTTCTTTAATTCTTGTTCTTGTTTTCACTAAATAAAAAAATACATAAAAAACATCTTCTTTTCCTTAATTAAATAATAATTAGACTTTAATTTCATTTAATTTCAAGCAAATGGTCAAAACCCTCGACATTCAATTTTAATTTCTTTTCGCGCATTATTTTCTTTTCAAATATTATGTAACTGCTCAAGGATTGTAATAGTAATTAGGTTTACCGCCTTTATTTGCTTTCCGTACTTTTATCAAAAACGGGTCTTTGTACTTTGGCGATGTATAGACCCGCGCCTTGTAATAGCGTAGCCTTTATCTTTCCGCTTTTACTTTCCGCACTCTTAAATTCTAAATTGCATGAAAGAATGTATGGTTAATTAAAAACAAGCGTAGCTCACAATGCCCTAACCAAAGATAAATATTAAACTGAAAATAACACACAAATACACACACCACTTCTAGGGTACGCCTCACCTGTTGCCTTCGAAACGTGGTCGTCAAGTATAGGACGTTTTAGTAAGTCCTTATGTCCATGATCCAGTTGCCTCGAAACGGTTGCCTCGGATTAAAAAAATATCAAGGACATAAGGGTAGCTTCTAAGGTGTCCTACTGTTGCTTCGGTGACCACACTGTCCCTACACTCGAATTGACCCGAACGCCTCCAACGGTGGTGCTACCTACCTCTCAATGGTGGGATGGCACTACTTTAGATGACTCATGGATACTTGCTCTATTCAAAAACAAACAAAAATCTTTTCACACCGACACTTTCAAAAAGCTTTCAAAACAATTTTTCAAACACTCTTGAGGACAGATACAAGAGTTATTCCGAAATCTTTCGATGAAACTTTTTCAAACCCACTCACATTTTGAAAAGCAAACATTTTGAAAACATAAGAGCAAGTATCTAAGAGCCCATGGATAACCATGGATAGAAAAGGTGCTAACACCCTCCCTTTCTATAAATCTACCTCCCGAACCGAGAAACTATCTCATAAGGAATTTTGCTGTGCTTTTGTCCTGTCCATGTTGGAGAAAATAAAAGACGGTGACGACTCTTGCTTCCGCGACATTTCACGAACCAGCATTAAACAGTCAGTTCTAAATCCACCGATCACATCATGGTTCTTAGATCACAGTCTTTTTGTTCTTTACTTTTTGAATAAGATCCCTAACTTTTGCCTAGATTACCCTTTTAGGTTTTCAATCCATCGGGATAATTTTTTTTTGTATGTCCCTAATTTTTGCCTGGATCTCCCTTTAGGGTTTGCAATCCACCGGGACACTCCGTTTTGCCTAAGTCATCTGTTTAGAGTTCGAACTTAGCGAGCTTTTTATAATAGTATTTTTGGACTGCCTCTGAATTTGTAAGATGTGGTAGTTCTTCCCCATCCATTGTTGTGAGGATGAGACCACCACCGGAGAATACCATTTTTACCACATATGGACCTTCATAGTTGGGTGTCCATTTACCACGTGAATTAAGGCGAGGTAGCAAAATCTTCTTGAGCACCAAACCCCCTTATTTGAACACTCGAGGACGAACTTTCTTATCGAATGCTTTCTTCATCCGTTTTTGGTATAATTGACTGTGGTACAAAGCTGTCAAGCGTTTCTATTCAATGAGGTTAAGTTGATCAAGTCGCATCTGAACCCACTCTACTTATTCAAGCTTTGTTTCCAACTTGAAGTGACGAAATTTCTACTTCAATCAGGAGTACTGCCTCCATGCCATATACCAGAGAGAAAGGAGTTGCACATGTTGATGTATGTACGGAAGTACGATAGCCATGTAAAGAAAAGGGAAGCATTTTGTGCCAATATTTGTATGTCTTTACCACTTTTTGAATGATTTTCTTGATGTATTTATTGGCAGCTTCAACGGCCCCGTTCATCCTGGGTCGATATGGTGAGGAATTATGATGCTCGATCTTGAAACTGTCACATAATTCTTTCATCATTTTGTTGTTTAAATTGGACCCGTTGTCCATAATGATTCTGCTTGGAACCCCATATATGCATATGAGATTTTGCTTGATGAATTGAGTAACCACTTGACTTGTCACATTTTCATAGGATACCGCTTCCACCCACTTGGTGAAGTAATCAATGGCAACCAGTATGAATCGGTGTCCGTTAGATGCTTTCGGCTTGATCATGCCTATCATATCAATTATCCATATTGAAAATGGCCAAGGAGAGCTCATGACATTCAAAGGAGTTGGTGGTACATTCATTTTGTCAGTGTAGATTTGGCACTTGTAACATGTCTTTGTGTAATGGTAGTAATCGGCTTCCATTGTTAACCAATAATAACCCGTTCGCGGGATTTTTCTAGCCATGGCATATCCATTTGTATGTATTCTGAAAGTACCTTCATGGATTTATCTCATAAGTGTATATTCTTCCTATTTCTCCATGCACCTGAGTAACACCATATCATAGTTTCTTTTGTATAACACATCACCACTCAGAAATAATTTTGAGGCTAGTTTCCACAGAGTTTGCTTGTCAATGATAGAGGCATTTTTTGGATATTCTTATTTCTCAAGGTACCTCTTGATGTCATAGAACCAAGGTTTTTTATTCGGTCCCTCTTCAATAGAAAGGAAATGTACAGGCTCTTCAAAATGTCTGATTGTAATGCATGGTTCGTGGTTTGGCTAAGTTACTTTCAACATGGCTGATAGAGTTGCCAAGGCGTCTGCCATCTGGCTTTCTTCTCGTGGGATATGATTGAAGGTAATCTCAGTGAATTATGTAGCTAGTTTTAAAACATGATCTCGATATGGAATCAACCTGGGATGTTTAGTGTCCCATTCGCTGTTGACTTGGTATATAACTAGCGCAGAGTCTCCAAATACTTTGAGATGTTTGATTCTTAGACCGATAGCAGCTTCTAGACCTAAGATACAAAGCTTTGTATTCAGCGATATTGTTGGTGGAGTCAAAACATAACCTTGCAGTATAAGGCTTGTGAAAATTCTTCGGAGAAGTCAAAACTTCCCCAATGTCGTGCCCCATTGCATTTGAAGCCCCGTCAAACATGAGTGTCCAACGTGCCCCTAGTTCAGGTCCTTCGTCGGGCCCTGATATTTCGTAATCACTTATAACCATGACATCTTCGTTTGAAAAATCTAACTTCATTGGTTGATATTATGGTAGTGGTTGATGAGCTAGATGGTCAGCTAGTATGCTACCCTTAATGGCCTTTTGAGTAACGTATCAGATGTCGTATTCTGATAGTAACATCTGCCATCTGGAAATCCTTCCTGTAAGAGCTGGTTTTTTGAACACATATGTTAAAGGATCCATTCTTGCTATTAATCACGTGGTGCTAGCTAACATACATTTCCTCAGTCTTTTAGTAGCCCAAGCCAACACACAACAAGTCTTCTCGAGAAGCGAGTACCTGGTTTCGCGGTCGGTGAATTTCTTGCTGAGGTAGTAGATTGCATGCTCTTTTTTACCTGTTTCATCATGTTGTTCCAATACACATCCCATTGACCCTTCAAGTACAGTTAGCTACATGATGAGAGATCTTCCGAGAACTGGTGGCATCAAGATCGATGGCTCTTGTAAATATTTCTTTATTGTCTCGAAGGTCGTTTGACAATCATTATTCCATACCATCGTCTGATCTTTTCACAGTAATTTGAATGTGTTGTACCCCAAAATTTGCCCTCGCATTTTTCCACAAGCAATCTCAGCTTCAGACATTTCCTGACTTTTCAAACTGGCTCAAGAATCGGACAAACGGACTTTTCTTGTCAGTCAAGCGAAATTAGGGTTTTTACTGATTTTTAGGACTCTGGATTGTTTCACAGTTGGCTTAGGGTTTTGGATGATTTTTGGTTCAATTTTGATCAGGCGAGCGTTATTTGGCATTTAATCAAGAATTAAGGGTTTTATGGGCATATTCTCAGAAAGGCTAAAAGTCCACAGCACTTTGCAGTTTATTCCGAGATTCGGGTTAAAATTCGTGTTGTTTTGATTTAATCAGTAAAAGAGACAGTGGTTTGAATTCATGTTGTTTGAGCCAGTCAAAGGATGTGTGCAGTGTGGAATTGCAGTGCTTGGCAAAGAATCAGTAAGAAAGAATTGCATCTGATCAGATTTTGTGTTCGACTGTGCGTTGCTTTGAATAATGGAGACGACCAGTTCATTTATTTTGATCGACAAGGTTTAGTTGATTATTTATGGTTCTAAGAATTAAATACTTGAAATTTAACTTTCATTTTATTTAATTTAAGGAATTATAAATAACAAGTAAATAAAGAAAAGGAATTGAAAAGAATTAAATGTCAATGGAATTTTTATTTCATATTTAATAGTTGTTACAATTGTTATTATTTGGATACGAGTATTTATTACAAAGTATTTAAAATAATAATAGTGTACAAATATTAAATAAAATAAAAAAAACTATCCTATTTCTAATATTCTTCATTCTTCACTTCGCTCCGGTGCTCCATTATTTATCTGCAAAAAAAGAAAGGAGAAAGTCAGAAAGCAGTTGAATAAAAAAGGACAGATAAAATTTGCTCATCATTAGAGGCCACTGACTGGGATCAGTTGACCCTCTCTGCAAATCGCGGGATTTCTCCCGGTTCACAAAGAGGGAAGAATTTCATTTTTATTCATGAATGCAAATGCATAAAATCCAAAGTTCAAACTGCATAGTTCAAATCCAAGTCAAACTGAAAATCCAATTCCACTTTCTATCAAAAGCAAAAAGAGCAACTTACTGTCAAAATGCCAAAATCTACTCAAAAGATATCAAAGAAAAATCAAGGAAGTACAAATTGCTGTCAAAAGTGCCAAGGCTGTCATAAAAGATTTTGGAAGATATCACAAAGTGCCAAAGCTGTCAAAGAAAGAGAAAGATGCAGAGAAGTAATGTGTTATGCAAGCTAAATCCTTAATCATCATTTCCCATCAGGGCCCCTTCAGAAAAGCACAGTAATAAACATTTAAAAATTCTTAACTGTACTTTGGAGAGAAAAAGAGAGATAAAGTAAGCATAGGCAGGCTTTAGGCTGAGGCTTAGACAGTAGAGGTATACAACAAAAAGATATAACACAAAGAAAAGGGACACGGTTCAGCAAGCAGGATAGAGGAGAAAAAATATACAAACTGAAGCCTCTAAGCTTCAAATGATAAACTTGCATCAGTCTTACCAGAATAAGAAGATCAAACCTGCTAAGCATTTTGAAGCCTAAACAAACTTGCCTAAGCTTTACCAAAAAAAAACCATCAAACAAGTTTCAAACGCCAAACCTACTAATGTCCTAAACCTGCCTGTCATCCAAACCAAACACATCATCCAAACCAAACACATACCACATACCTGAAGCATTCAATCATAAACCAAAAAACACCTAAAACCTGCAAGGCCCTCAAACTGTCAAGCAAAGAACTAAAAAAAAATAGAAAATATACCAAACTGATAAAACCTACTGCAAGCACATAACCTCAAAAAACCCTTCCATAACCAAACTCAAACCTGGCCTGATATCCAAAACCAGAAAACCATTGATCCAACAACAAATCTGCACAAGCCTATCTCACCTGGATCAAAAATAAACCCAAGTCCTTCAGAATCTTAGATTCATCATTAGGCAAAAAAGAGCATACAGAAGAGGCATCTCAGAAGGCCATTCAAGGCAACACCAAGGCAGCAAATGTTCTAAAGCATACACAAATCATAGGCAACAAGTACGAGCCCCTCAGAACTGTAAGTTCATCATGGGGGGAACAAATCACAATCATACAGCGTCAAGCACGTAAGCAGAAGCAACTCAGGGACAAAGAAGAAGCAACAAATCAGGGCAACACGAGAGAAGAAGAGAAAGTTCGTCCAGCAACAACAATTCAAAAGCATCAAGGGCCTCAGAAGCAAGCTTCATCATAGGCAAGGCAACAATTCAAAAGCATACGAATACTCAAAGGCAACATGTAGTAGAAGAGAAAGAATAAAGAAGTGAATCTATTTCAGGATAGGGCTTTTCAGTTAAAATCATCATCAAAACCATAGGCAAGAGAAAAAGCAACCAGATAAAAGATACCAGGGTCACCAAGAGCAAGCATCACCGAACCTCCGCTCGTTCCAGCCTCCTGAGCGCCACTTCCCCGTCTCTCCTCCTTCTCCAAAGTCAGGTAGTATAATCTTCTCCCTCTTCTCTTCTCCTTCATCTCATAATGAAAGATAAAAGTTAAGATTCAAATCAAAACAAAACATGCAATTCGTAAAAGAAAAAGGAACATAAACATTGAAACGAACCTTGCATCAAGAGAACGCTGAGCTCATGCCATGGAGGGAAGAGAGATTTGGAGGGAGCAACACCGGTGGCCGGACGGAGGAGCATTGATCAGAAGAACGATGAACGAATGCACGAACGCGCCGCTGCCAACCCTAACGCTTTCGTCCCAATTGAATAACAAATCTCAAACCCTAAGAATTTGTTTCCAGCATTGGGCCTGACCCGTTTTGAATCTCCCTGAAGCCCATTTATTTCCTACTAACACAAATTAACATCTTGCAATTAACTATCCTTCTTTTATAATTTACACTAACTTCACTTCCTTTTTTTTTACATTAATAAAAACTTCTTATACTAATATAATCAAGAAAGGATAATTAGAATGTTAAACCCTTTTTTTTGATTTATTCTTATTATTTTATTTTTATTAAAATACTTTTTACAAGCAAATACTTTCTTTTTTCTAAGTTAATCCTTTTTTTTAATATACTTTGTACATAAATTTTAAAACATTAATTTTGTACATATCATACTCTTTTATCATATAGTTAAAACATCCTTTTTCTTTTAAGTATATATATTTGTGTATAAAATCATAAAATACTTTTTTATCATATAATTAAAATTGAAAACATTTTTTTAATTAAAATGTATCTTTGTATATAACAATATAAAAAAATACACTCCTTTTTATACAAAATTCAATTCTTGACATTTACATATTTTTTATACATAATGAAAACCTAGAAATAGTTTCTTTTCTTAAAAAAACATCATTTCATAATTTAATTAGAAATAAGAACATTTAAGTTAAAACATTTTTCTTTTTGTACATAATTAAATATACAAATCAAAGATTCGTTAAAATACATATCTAGGTCAAAAACCCTAATACGCTTCAATTTCACATTATCGCACCTGTAAATAAATTACATACAATACATATACACACTTACACTTACACTTACACAATGCAAATCCATTCATATTGCTCCTATACATTTGTTTATCTTATATTTGTATATTCGATATTTACATTTGATCGCACATTCGATTTGGTTGTAACTTATTGGATACTATAAGTCTCATCCCCTTTTGTACATTCATACCCCCACTCCCGGACACTATTTTGTAATAGCGTAGATTTTACATTTCCGCAATTTACAGTTTTCCAATTATACCATGGTTAGACCTAGGGTTTGTATGTACATAAAATCAAACGCTAGATAACCTAATACAAGACAAATACATGTAATCAATACACAATCACACTTGCACCCCCTAGGGTAATCTCACATGTTGCCTTCCAAAATGGGCCATGCTTGCACGTCGAGTATCTTTGGCAAAACAAAATCAAATGATCATAAGTCTCAAAGTGTTGCCTAAACGGAATGATCATAGTCCCTTCAAAGCAAATTGCCAAAGACACTTGGCATCATTGCATTCATGGTCCATACGATGACCCGCGCCCGTCCCGAATAAACTTCCTAAACGCAAGATTGTCCACCAATTTCAATGGTGGAACAAAATTGTTAAAAAGGGTTAAAACATGACAAAAACCTTTGAGTACAATAGGGTAGACAAAACTCTTAGTTACTTGAGATCAATTTGCAAAAACGCTTGCCTTCTTTTCAAAAACCACAATCCATAACACTTTCAAAACAAACTCTCAAAAACATTTGAAACATCTTTTCGAAAAGATCCACACTTTTGTAAAACACTCAATCACGAGTCAAATACATTAGTTGCCTAAGACAAGGCATCTTTTTCCAAAACATTTTCAAAAGCACCCACACACACACCATTTTCAAAACAATCGAAAAACAAGGCAAGTGATCTAAAAAAACCAAGTAACTAAGAGCCCATGGATAACCATGAATGAAAAGGGTGCTAATACCTTCCCTTTTCATAATCTACCCCCCGAACCCACGAAATATCTCAAAAGGTTTTTGCTGTGCTTTTTTTAACCTTTCCTTTAGGATAAAATAAAAAGTCGGTGGCGACTCTTGCTCAACCGAAACATTTGCGAAAACAAACGCAAAATCTCAAGTCAGTTCTCCCACCGTATCACAGAACTGGCGACTCTGCTGGGGAGTATTCTAAAAGTGGGGTTACCTTAGGGTTTAGATCACCTTTACTTTAAATTGATTGCTTTGTTTGCTTTACATTTGTGGGCTTTGTATCGGAGTTTTATAGATCCTAACCCGGATCTGGGGAAACCCTTTTAGGTAGCATAATCTGTGAGGGACCTGTCCGGCGTATACCGACATGGGTGAAGCAGTGGCTACGTTGGTGTGGCGTCTTGGTCTGTACCGATATTCCTCGTGTTGAAACGGGGAGAATATGGGTCTTCCAAGGAGTCATTAAGCACCAACCGACCTTAGAACCTTAAATTGACCAACTTGGCCATTAGAACAGTAGCAGTATGCTACACTCATTGAGGCTAAACTCTCGAGATGGTTCCGGCCGCGAGAAAAGGTTGCGATGCTGGAGTTATGACCGATTGAGGGTAGCCAATGATATGAGATCCTCTAGAACCCGGTTACTTTTGATAAGACAGGTTTTAACCAACAAACTGAAAGAGGGTAGTACCTGAACCTCATGCAAGCCTAAACCTAAGGCCTTGTGTGCTTTGTGTGAATATTGTTTGCCTGTATATACACTTACTTGCTTGTGCATACATGCACATAACATCATGACATCATACCATAGCATTTTTAATAACCATTTCAAGGATCTCGAGGGTTTTTTTGATGCAGGGTTACGTTGAACCAGACGTCTATCAAGGGGCAAGGGGTCTCTCCTCTAACCAATCCAGTCAAAGATCAAGTACAACAACTAGAATCAGTGGCTATGACCCACTCGACATGGTGAGCTTGATTCTCGTGGAAGGACGTCCATCGGTGCAGAGATCTCCAATCCAAGAGCAAAGTTCAACCTCTAACATTTTCTTGTGTTTACCCCAAGAGATCCTTGAAAGCATGCATCCACATATCATGCATTGCATTTTGACAATCTTTCCTTTTTCAGGTTTCCTTACTCTCCTGCTGTTTATTTCAGCAAGAGATGGCTCTAGAAAGGTCTGTCAAAGACATCCAAGACCAGACTGCTCAGCTGCAGGAGATGTTCCTGAACTTGTCTCTGGGGCAAGAAGAGATGAAAGTTCTCCTCACCAAGGGCTTGGGGAGTTCCAACAATGCCAGGAGTGATCAGATTGCGGAGCTGCAGTTTGATCTGACAACACTGAGGACCCAAGTGATGGGACAGTTGGTGGGCCAGATGGCTCTCATCCAAGACCTATCTCAAAGACAAGAGGAACTCAGAGTTCTTGTCCGCCAACTGCTTCCAAACAACCAACTGGGGCAAACATCTGAGGTAGAAGAGCAAGTCACCGCTCAACCTCCATCAACTCAAGAAGACAAGGGGAAAGCTCCTTTGCTAGATTCAGGGTCACAAACCCATCAACAACCTCGCCAGCGTCAACGGGGCAATCGGCGTAAACAAGAAAAGTCGGGAAGACAGTTCACGGAGACTGAAATACCATCATTCTTCATACTGAAGCGCCTGTTGGAGGTCAATTTGCTCACCGTAAAGGACCCTCCTCAGAAGCTCAATATCTCCTCTCCTCACTTTAATCCCGACGCATTCTGTGTTTACCACTCCTACAGCCCGGGACACGGCACCAACGACTGTTGGGCCTTGAAGAACAAGATTCAAGATCTGATCGACATTGGGGTGCTGGAATTCATGCCAGACGGCGAGATGAAGATCTTCCGTTAAAGGGTTCTCCACCTGAAGTGACGAAGCTCAAGCTGAAAGACCTTTGCTTCTTTTTGAGCTTTCAAAGTTGTAATTTCTTTTTGCTGTCAAACAATTATCTGTTGATGTTAAACTCTGTTTTCATTAATGCATTGCATATGTTTGTCTTGAATTCATCCATTCGTTTCACTACTCTTATGCTTTTCTTTATGATATTTGACTCCTGATAAAAAGCTGTAAGCCTTTAGAGGGAGGATGACGAAACAATACCGTGATCTTATACAGTATGCTTTTGAACAGACCTTGCTGATGACGTACAGGCATTTCTTTCAATTCCCAAACACTGGAGTTATAAGGAAGATAATCCCTAGTCAACCCCTTCGAGCCAAAGAAGTAGGAGTTTTCTGTTCTAAACAATCAAAACCTTTGATATAAACCCGGGGCAGGGTAGTGTCTCAGTTAATTCAAAAGAAAACGCGCATTGAAGTCGCAAACTCTCGGTTCGTAATACAACGAACGACGTCAAAAAAGAGAAAGCATTCCTTTGGAATCAAAAGACAAGGGTGGTTCCCTATCATATAGACAGTCAATCTCTCAGAAGAGAAAAAGCCCACCAAGCCAAAACCTATAAAGGAGGCTTAAGAAAGCTGGGGCATCCCCCTGACTGTAATCCCGGAAAACGGTAACAGTCAGGCAAAAGTTAGGGATAACAAATCAAAATCAAAATAGTGAGGTCATTACAAAACCCTCAACAACATGAAAAAATGTTGAAAAAGAAAGAGAGATGATGACTGTCTCCCCAAATTCAACTGGTGAACCATCACCCAAAAGTCGTTCCAAACTCAAAACAGAGTGTGACGCACAATTAACTGAGCTTAGGTTGAAGAACATCACGAAGAGAGGGTGGGTACAAATATACTTTGAGCCTTTATCCTTTGTTTCTTAAACCGTGAACCAGGCCACGTTACAACCCTTCAAAAGTCCTAATTGAAGCATGGGTTAGTTCGAAAGCATACTGTTACAAAAGGTATCCTGACTCCTGTAGGGCTTTGCTCTAAATTTTGTGTTAACTTGTCTTATGAAAAGTTTTCTGCTAAAAATGCATTTTTCAAAACTTCAAAGACAAACATAAACTTTGCATTATCCAAATATCACTGTCTGCATTTGACCTTTTTGTTTGACAGCGAAGAAATTCATACAGCGAATGTTCGGAGGAACGAAAACTCTCTCAGTAAGTCAAAATCACTTCAAGAGGATAACACTTCCATCAAGTCTCCTATCAACAAGGGGCATGACATGTCACAATTCAATTAACCTGGGGCAGTCCAGTCAAGGTCCAACAAATCTTTCAAAGTTCAATTAACCTGGGGCAGTCCAGTCAAGGTCCAACAAATCTTTCAAAGTTCAGTTAACCTGGGGCAGTCCAGTCAAGATTTCAAGAAATCTCTCAATATGCAGAGTAATCTGATTCAAGACTCCTTCTTCACCACTTGGGGCGTTCGAATGTCAAAAGTGTTCAACAAATCAATCATTACATTTCCAGACTCGATTCCTGTATCTAGCCAGGGCATGTCTGAAGAGTTCGAAGATTCGATTCCTATATCCAGCCAGGGCACATCTATCAACTACAACATCTCCAGATTCGATTCCTGTATCTAGCCAGGGCATATCTGTTGACCACGTTTCCAGACTCAATTCCTGTATCTAGCCAGGGCACGTCTGAAGAGTTCGAAGATTCGATTCCTGTATCCAGCCAGGGCACATCTGAGAGTGATCAGTTCCCAGACTCGATTCCTGTATCTAGCCAGGGCACGTCTGAAGAGTTCGAAGATTCGATTCCTGTATCCAGCCAGGGCACATCTATCAACCACAACGTCTCCAGATTGGATTCCTGTATCCAGCCAGGGCATATCTGTTGACCACGATTCGATTCCTGTATCCAGCCAGGGCACGTCTGAAGATTTCCAGATTCGATTTCTGTATCCAGCCAGGGCACGTCTGAAGATTTCCAGACTCGATTCCTGTATCCAGCCAGGGCATATCTGTTGACCACATTTCCAGACTCGATTCTTGTATCTAGCCAGGGCATGTCTGAAGAGTTTGAAGATTCGATTCCTGTATCCAGCCAGGGCATATCTATCAACTATCACCTTTCCATATTCGATTCCTGTATCCAGCCAGGGCATGTCTGAAGAATTCCAGATCAACACCTGCAACAACCCAGGAAACATCTGTGAACGACCGATGGTAGACCAACACCTGTAATAAGCCAGGAATTTATCTACATCACCACTTGGGGCATTCGAATGTCAAAAGTGTTCAAAACCGATGCAGTTTTACACAAGCTCATCATCAGGAAGCCCTACACCGGTTCCTCTTCAAGACTTCTGAAACAAGTTTACGGATTCTTCCCAACAACGGATGTTAATCTACCAACTTGTTCAGACTCTTCTCAACCTTTGAAATTAGTTTACGGACGCTTCCCAACAACGGATGCGGCTCTATTGCTAATTCAATCACAAGATTTCTGAAAATAGTTCACGGGTTCTCCAAGTAAATGGATGTCAACCTATCGCTTGTTCAGATTCTTCTCAAGCTAACAACCATGGGAGATCGCGCTCGCCAAAATTCTTCCTATCCCCAGCGGAGTTCATCACAATTCCCCAGCAGTAACTTATCTTTGCAAATCCCCATCCAGAGAATCCTCCGGAATTCAATTCCCCTCAGAGTTTAAGCTTCAGTATCCCCAGCGGAACCAGACCATTGAACCTTCTCCCCACAGAGTTTTGGAGAGGGCAAACCTTGAGTTCCCCAGTGAAGTCGCCAGAGTTACTTCCCATCAAGCTGAAGATTCTCAATCTGGCCTCCCCAGCATGAGTCTACTAGTTTGGAACCCCCCAGTAGAGGTCATCAGGAATTCTCTTCCCCAGCAACAGCCAAGGATTTATTTTCCCCGGCAGCAGTCAAGAGGCTTTTATCTTCAGCCATCTCGGATTCATGTATCCTCGGCAAGATTAGCTCATCAGCTTACATGCGCATTCATTACATTCATATCATAAATATTAATGTCACATGCATTGCATCATGCATCATAGCATTGCATACAACTAACCCTTTGCCTTTTCAGGGAAGATCAGTCGACAGACACAGATCAACTCCCAAGATTCATCCAGAAATAGTTCAGATGTGACCCAGACACGGCGACATTCTGATACTTATTCCAGATTCATTCAGACGCATCATCAAGAAACCCTACACCGGTTCCTCTTCAACTTCAAGACTTCTGAAAATAGTTTACAGGTTCTTCCCTACAACGGATGTCAATCTACCGACTTGTTCAGACTCTTCTCAACTTCTGAAACAGTTTACGGATTCTTCCCTACAACGGATGCCAATCTACCGACTTGTTCAGACTCTGCTCAACTTCTGAAACAGTTTACGGATTCTTCCCTACAACGGATGTCAATCTACCGACTTGTTCAGACTCTGCTCAACTTCTGAAAATAGTTTACAGATTCTTCCCAACAACGGATTTCAATCTAACGACTTGTTCAGACTCTTCACAATTTTTGAAAATAGTTTACGGACATGTCCCAACAACGGATACTGCTCTATTGCTTATTCAATCTCAGATAGTTTACAGATTCTCCAGACATGGACGTCAATCTGGTGCTTGCTCAGACCCCTAATTCAGAGATGTTCCAAAACATGGATGCCCTTTTGATACTTGTCCACTCACCATTGACATACATTTCAACATTTCCAGATGGCATCTATAAGCCCATCCTCCTACTAGCAGTCGCCGAATGGCATCTGTAAGCCCATTCTCAGATGGCATCTCTAAGCCCATCCCCCGACAAAATTCTCTCGCACCAGATGGCATCTTTAAGCCCATCACCAAATGGCATCTTTAAGCCCATTCACATCTACTATCACATCGACGAGTGCAAATTTTCTGGGCACTTTAGTGTCCAATCTCCTTTTACCTTCAAGTCGCGAAAGGCAAACTTGCCAATCTAACTTTTCAGGTCAAAGAAGATTGAACAGGGGCAACTGTTGTACCCCAAAATTTGCCCTCGCATTTTTCCAAAAGCAATCTCAGCTTCAGACATTTCCTGACTTTTCAAACTGGCTCAAGAATCGGACAAACGGACTTTTCTTGTCAGTCAAGCGAAATTAGGGTTTTTACTGATTTTTAGGACTCTGGATTGTTTCACAGTTGGCTTAGGGTTTTGGATGATTTTTGGTTCAATTTTGATCAGGCGAGCATTATTTGGAATTTAATCAAGAATTAAGGGTTTTATGGGCATATTCTCAGAAAGGCTAAAAGTCCACAGCACTTTGCAGTTTATTCCGAGATTCGGGTTAAAATTCGTGTTGTTTTGATTTAATCAGTAAAAGAGACAGTGGTTTGAATTCATGTTGTTTGAGCCAGTCAAAGGATGTGTGCAGTGTGGAATTGCAGTGCTTGGCAAAGAATCAGTAAGAAAGAATTGCATCTGATCAGTTTTTGTGTTCGACTGTGCGTTGCTTTGAATAATGGAGACGACCAATTCATTTATTTTGATCGACAAGGTTTAGTTGATTATTTATGGTTCTAAGAATTAAATACTTGAAATTTAACTTTCATTTTATTTAATTTAAGGAATTATAAATAACAAGTAAATAAAGAAAAGGAATTGAAAAGAATTAAATGTCAATGGAATTTTTATTTCATATTTAATAGTTGTTACAATTGTTATTATTTGGATACGAGTATTTATTACAAAGTATTTAAAATAATAATAGTGTACAAATATTAAATAAAATAAAAAAAACTATCCTATTTCTAATATTCTTCATTCTTCACTTCGCTCCGGTGCTCCATTATTTATCTGCAAAAAAAGAAAGGAGAAAGTCAGAAAGCAGTTGAATAAAAAAGGACAGATAAAATTTGCTCATCATTAGAGGCCACTGACTGGGATCAGTTGACCCTCTCTGCAAATCGCGGGATTTCTCCCGGTTCACAAAGAGGGAAGAATTTCATTTTTATTCATGAATGCAAATGCATAAAATCCAAAGTTCAAACTGCATAGTTCAAATCCAAGTCAAACTGAAAATCCAATTCCACTTTCTATCAAAAGCAAAAAGAGCAACTTACTGTCAAAATGCCAAAATCTACTCAAAAGATATCAAAGAAAAATCAAGGAAGTACAAATTGCTGTCAAAAGTGCCAAGGCTGTCATAAAAGATTTTGGAAGATATCACAAAGTGCCAAAGCTGTCAAAGAAAGAGAAAGATGTAGAGAAGTAATGTGTTATGCAAGCTAAATCCTTAATCATCATTTCCCATCAGGGCCCCTTCAGAAAAGCACAGTAATAAACATTTAAAAATTCTTAACTGTACTTTGGAGAGAAAAAGAGAGATAAAGTAAGCATAGGCAGGCTTTAGGCTGAGGCTTAGACAGTAGAGGTATACAACAAAAAGATATAACACAAAGAAAAGGGACACGGTTCAGCAAGCAGGATAGAGGAGAAAAAATATACAAACTGAAGCCTCTAAGCTTCAAATGATAAACTTGCATCAGTCTTACCAGAATAAGAAGATCAAACCTGCTAAGCATTTTGAAGCCTAAACAAACTTGCCTAAGCTTTACCAAAAAAAACCATCAAACAAGTTTCAAACGCCAAACCTGCTAATGTCCTAAACCTGCCTGTCATCCAAACCAAACACATCATCCAAACCAAACACATACCACATACCTGAAGCATTCAATCATAAACCAAAAAACACCTAAAACCTGCAAGGCCCTCAAACTGTCAAGCAAAGAACTAAAAAAAAACAGAAAATATACCTAACTGATAAAACCTACTGCAAGCACATAACCTCAAAAAACCCTTCCATAACCAAACTCAAACCTGGCCTGATATCCAAAACCAGAAAACCATTGATCCAACAACAAATCTGCACAAGCCTATCTCACCTGGATCAAAACTAAACCCAAGTCCTTCAGAATCTTAGATTCATCATTAGGCAAAAAAGAGCATACAGAAGAGGCATCTCAGAAGGCCATTCAAGGCAACACCAAGGCAGCAAATGTTCTAAAGCATACACAAATCATAGGCAACAAGTACGAGCCCCTCAGAACTGTAAGTTCATCATGGGGGGAACAAATCACAATCATACAGCGTCAAGCACGTAAGCAGAAGCAACTCAGGGACAAAGAAGAAGAACCAAATCAGGGCAACACGAGAGAAGAAGAGAAAGTTCGTCCAGCAACAACAATTCAAAAGCATCAAGGGCCTCAGAAGCAAGCTTCATCATAGGCAAGGCAACAATTCAAAAGCATACGAATACTCAAAGGCAACATGTAGTAGAAGAGAAAGAATAAAGAAGTGAATCTATTTCAGGATAGGGTTTTTCAGTTAAAATCATCATCAAAACCATAGGCAAGAGAAAAAGCAACCAGATAAAAGATACCAGGGTCACCAAGAGCAAGCATCACCGAACCTCCGCTCATTCCAGCCTCCTGAGCGCCACTTCCCCGTCTCTCCTCCTTCTCCAAAGTCAGGTAGTATAATCTTCTCCCTCTTCTCTTCTCCTTCATCTCATAATGAAAGATAAAAGTTAAGATTCAAATCAAAACAAAACATGCAATTCGTAAAAGAAAAAGGAACATAAACATTGAAACGAACCTTGCATCAAGAGAACGCTGAGCTCATGCCATGGAGGGAAGAGAGATTTGGAGGGAGCAACACCGGTGGCCGGACGGAGGAGCATTGATCAGAAGAACGATGAACAAATGCACGAACGCGCCGCTGCCAACCCTAACGCTTTCGTCCCAATTGAATAACAAATCTCAAACCCTAAGAATTTGTTTCCAGCATTGGGCCTGACCCGTTTTGAATCTCCCTGAAGCCCATTTATTTCCTACTAACACAAATTAACATCTTGCAATTAACTATCCTTCTTTTATAATTTACACTAACTTCACTTCCTTTTTTTTTACATTAATAAAAACTTCTTATACTAATATAATCAAGAAAGGATAATTAGAATGTTAAACCCTTTTTTTTGATTTATTCTTATTATTTTATTTTTATTAAAATACTTTTTACAAGCAAATACTTTCTTTTTTCTAAGTTAATCCTTTTTTTTAAAATACTTTGTACATAAATTTTAAAACATTAATTTTGTACATATCATACTCTTTTATCATATAGTTAAAACATCCTTTTTCTTTTAAGTATATATATTTGTGTATAAAATCATAAAATACTTTTTTATCATATAATTAAAATTGAAAACATTTTTTTAATTAAAATGTATCTTTGTATATAACAATATAAAAAAATACACTCCTTTTTATACAAAATTCAATTCTTGACATTTACATATTTTTTATACATAATGAAAACCTAGAAATAGTTTCTTTTCTTAAAAAAACATCATTTCATAATTTAATTAGAAATAAGAACATTTAAGTTAAAACATTTTTCTTTTTGTACATAATTAAATATACAAATCAAAGATTCGTTAAAATACATATCTAGGTCAAAAACCCTAATACGCTTCAATTTCACATTATCGCACCTGTAAATAAATTACATACAATACATATACACACTTACACTTACACTTACACAATGCAAATCCATTCATATTGCTCCTATACATTTGTTTATCTTATATTTGTATATTCGATATTTACATTTGATCGCACATTCGATTTGGTTGTAACTTATTGGATACTATAAGTCTCATCCCCTTTTGTACATTCATACCCCCACTCCCGGACACTATTTTGTAATAGCGTAGATTTTACATTTCCGCAATTTACAGTTTTCCAATTATACCATGGTTAGACCTAGGGTTTGTATGTACATAAAATCAAACGCTAGATAACCTAATACAAGACAAATACATGTAATCAATACACAATCACACTTGCACCCCCTAGGGTAATCTCACATGTTGCCTTCCAAAATGGGCCATGCTTGCACGTCGAGTATCTTTGGCAAAACAAAATCAAATGATCATAAGTCTCAAAGTGTTGCCTAAACGGAATGATCATAGTCCCTTCAAAGCAAATTGCCAAAGACACTTGGCATCATTGCATTCATGGTCCATACGATGACCCGCGCCCGTCCCGAATAAACTTCCTAAACGCAAGATTGTCCACCAATTTCAATGGTGGAACAAAATTGTTAAAAAGGGTTAAAACATGACAAAAACCTTTGAGTACAATAGGGTAGACAAAACTCTTAGTTACTTGAGATCAATTTGCAAAAACGCTTGCCTTCTTTTCAAAAACCACAATCCATAACACTTTCAAAACAAACTCTCAAAAACATTTGAAACATCTTTTCGAAAAGATCCACACTTTTGTAAAACACTCAATCACGAGTCAAATACATTAGTTTCCTAAGACAAGGCATCTTTTTCCAAAACATTTTCAAAAGCACCCACACACACACCATTTTCAAAACAATCGAAAAACAAGGCAAGTGATCTAAAAAAACCAAGTAACTAAGAGCCCATGGATAACCATGGATGAAAAGGGTGCTAATACCTTCCCTTTTCATAATCTACCCCCCGAACCCACGAAATATCTCAAAAGGTTTTTGCTGTGCTTTTTTTAACCTTTCCTTTAGGATAAAATAAAAAGTCGGTGGCGACTCTTGCTCAACCGAAACATTTGCGAAAACAAACGCAAAATCTCAAGTCAGTTCTCCCACCGTATCACAGAATGTAGGTTCACATGTAGGAGTTATGTGCGATATGAACCTTGAAACGTAATTCAATCGTCCTAAGAAACCACAAACCTCTTTCTTTGTCCTCAGAGATGGCATTTCTTGTATGGCTTTTACCTTGTCGGGGTCTACCTTAATACCATGCTAACTTACAATAAAACCCAGTAACTTGCCCGACTTGACACAAATGTACACTTGTTTGGGTTCAACCTTAGTTTGAACCTTCACAGACGCTCAACCTTAGTCATGTCATCTACATACACCTCAACCTCTTTGTGAATCATATCATGGAATAGTGTGACTATAGCTCGTTGATAAGTTGCCCCTGCGTTCTTTAGACAGAACGATATTACTTTATAATAGAAAGTTCCCCAAGGAGTCACGGAGGTAGTCTTTTCCATATCTTCGGGTTCCATTTTGATTTGATTATAGCACGAGAAACCGTCCATGAATGAGAATACCGAAGCTTGAGCTGTATTGTCCACCAAAACATCTATGTGAGGTAACGAAAAATCGTCTTTGGGACATGTTTTGTTCATATCCCGATAATCTACCCACATGTGTACTTTGCCTTCCTTCTTGGGTATTGGCATGCTGTTAGCTATCCAAGGTGGATAATCTACCACCACTAGGAATCCTGGGTCAAATTGTTTAAGGACCTCTTCTCGAATCTTGTTGGACATGTCTAGACGAGTTCTTCGGAGCTTCTTCCTAATTGGAGAGAAACCTTCCTTGAGAGGTAGTCTGTATACCACAATTTCTGTATCCAATCTCGGAATATCTCTATAAGACCAAGAAAATATATCCACATATTCACGTAGCAACTCAATCAGTGTTTTTTTGATGTTTTCCTCCAATGTTTCCCCTAACTTTATCTCTTTTGGATCTTCCTTTGTGCCAAGGTTAATGGTCTCAATAGATTCCTGGTATGGTTGTATATTGTCAGCTTTTTGCTCTATCTCCCTAGCCAATTATTTAGAAAGTTCAAGATCTTCATCATCCTTCTCTTCCGCTTGGTTGATGGGTGTATCAAAATTATATTGAATAGCAGCAGTAACATTATCAGTGATTTTAGGCATGGATCTTCATATTTATCATGTTTTGGTGCAGTTTTAGTATGTGAATCCGGAAAATGCATATGAAGAAAATATTTCCATTTTAAATATAAGAGATAAATGCAAGAGAAAGACATGGATCATGGATCTTAATTGAATGCAAAATATAACTTTTATTAATTACGAATACCATCTGAAACAAATTGGGGCGGGGGAGGGGGGGCTTACAAGCAACCCCTGTGCCTCGGGCTTGACATAGGTTCTTTCAAAAACAGGAAAAATTACTTTGGAAAGAAAAAGATCTCTGGAATGTCCATAGATGTCCAATTCTGGAGTTCTTCACCTGGGGAACATTCATGGGTGAAGTTGGACGCCTTCATGGTGTTGCCTTTGTCAGATATCATTGCCACATGTCTGCCATGCTCTACTCCTTTATTGACGAAGTTTTCCTAGATTGGAGGAAACTATGCTTTGCCTTTCAGAGTAGCCTATGATAATTCGTAGCCCAAACCAAAACGATTCTTCTTCTCAGGTATTTCTGGGAGTTTACCCCAACCCTTTGAGGTACCACTTTCCACCGCTATTTGCAAATCTCTCCACGAATCTGCAGTAGGTTTCTTGATTTTTTCCACCAGCATGGTTATCATTGAGGTAACCTCTAAGACTTGAAATAGTGTGGCTATACAGTCTTCATCAGCACTGATATACCTGTAGTATTCTGTATGACTTACAAAGATGTCCTCTTCCCCATCAATTATGACCAACCTTTCTTCAATGAAGAACTTCAGTTTCTGATGTAAAGTTAAAGTGACTGCCCTTGCTGTATGAACCCAGGGTCGTCCAAGTAAACATGTATACACTGGACCTATATCCATCACTTGAAAAGTGATATAAAACATATATGGACCGATCTTGAGAGGAAGGTCCACTTCTCCAAATACTGAACTTTGAGAACCGTCATAAGCTTTAACTATCGTAGAACTTGGTTGTGATACGGTGGGAAGAACTGACTGTTTTTTGGAATGCTGGTTTGCGTTTTGCGTTTGTTTTCGCAAAATGTCGCGGTAAGCAAGAGTCGCCACCGACTTTTATTTTATCCAACAAGGAAAGGAAAAAAACACAGAAAAAATCCTTTTTCGAGATATTTCTCAGGTTCGGGGGGTAGATTATAGAAAGGGAAGGTATTAGCACCCTTTCTATCTGTGGTTATCCACGGGCTCTTAGGTACTTGCTCATTATTTTCAAAATTGTTTTCTTTGTGCTTGTGGGTTTGAAAAAGTTTTTGTTTGAAACTTCGATTTAACTCTTGCTTCTGTCCTCAAGAGTGTAATGAAGTATTTTTGAAAACTTTGTTTGAAAAGGAGTGTAAGTGTGAAAAATTTGTTTTGTTTTGGATGAGCAAGTATCTAAGAACTATCTACCTACTCGAAAAAGGAATCGTTCTATGCTAATTTCCTTTAGACAATGCTATCCCACTATTAGTGAGTAGGTAGCACCGTCGTTGGAGTTTGGGGGTCAATTCGAATGAGGGACATCCGGTCACTAAAGCAATGTTAGGATGCCTTAGCGGTAACCCTAATGTCTTAGATCATTTGTTTGAGGCAACAATATCCGAGGCAACTATTTCAAGGCAACTATGATCTTTTAGACAAGAGGACGACCTCTAAAATGACCTATACTCAATGACCGTGTACGAAGGCAACCAAGTGGGGTGTACCCTAAGAGTGCGCATGTGCGAGTGTGTTGTTTTCAGTTATTTTTATCTTTGCACGTGTTAAGGGTGATCTAATTCGATTTTAAGATTAGACATTCATTCTTGTCATGCAAACCCTATTATCAAACATCTATCAGTTGTATAATTTGCGGAATTAAAATGCGGAAATTTAACTAACTATTACAAGGCGTCGGGTATTTACATCGCCAAAAGCAACCCTTTGAAAATAAAAGCGATAAATGTAGAATAAACGTCCTAATTAAACTATTACATCCCATGAGCAGTTACATTAAATATCGTTAAAAAAAATAAATAAAAGCGGTAAAGGTAAATAAACGTCCTAATTAAATTATTACAAATTGTGAGCAGATACAATAATTGGGCAAAATAATAATAAAGCGCGTGATTAAAAATTAGATCGACGAGAAATTAGGGTTTTGACCCTTCTATCCTAATTAAAAAAAGAAAAAAATTTTTTGTTGTTTTTTAATATTTTTTTAAGAAAAGAAATTAGATTTTTAAATTAAATGCAAAATTGATTGGTTATTAAATTAATTAATGAAAATAATTAAATGATATATTTTTGGGGTTTTGTTATTTTAGGAAAGAAATAAAATAATTAAGTTAGTAATAAAACCTATTTATTCTAATTAATTTTAATTATGTAAAAAAGAAATTAAAGTTGTCTAATAATTAATAACCTAATTAAATTAATTACTTTTTTTAATAAAAATAAAGATCTTGAATTTAATTGGATAGAAAAATGTTTTGTGATTTTTTGATAAAAAAGAAAATAATTTGATGGGTTAGTAAAATAAATAAATGAAATAATATAAATATAAAAGAATTAGAGAAAAGCAAACTGGGCCATCAATATGGGGGTGCAATCATCAGAAATCTCTAGGCCCGAATCTTCGAAATCTTCATGCTCTAACTATGGTGTTTTTTTTATTCTTGCATGGAACCTATGTTTCAAACATCCATAATTGTTCTATATAAACTCAAGCAAAGGTTAGCATACCATAAAATGTGATTAAAATTAGAGATTCGAAATAAATTTTTTTACCAAACCGGTGTCGTCAAATGGGGGCGTGCTAGGCGTGTGATGGATTTCTCTTGGGACTTGTAAGACTCTTGAGGACTTCAAGAGGATGGTTTTAGGCTTGATGTCAATTCAGAGAGACTGGAACCTCGAGATATGACTTGCACCAATTCTTTGATTTTTGGAGAGCTTTTTGAAGAGCTTTTTGAGAGCTTTTTAGAGAGGATTTTCGTCCCTTTCAAGCTTGTATGGCTCTATATTTATATAGGAGAATGAGGAGACAAGAAAGCATGGAAAGAATCTCCCTCATAATGTTGTGTTTTAAGACCATGATCAAGATTTGAAAAAAATGCCATATTTAATGATTTTATGACATTTTCACATGTGAATGAACCTGGACATATTTGAAAAGTTATTGCACGAAATCAATTGACATAAACTAGCATAAAACTTTCCCAAAATGGATTCACATCAAAATTTACATTATTTCTATTATTTATTTATTTAATTCCGAATTTTAATGAATAAAATATCAAAATAAATAGCATAAATAGTAGAAAAATGTATGGGTGGGCTTAGAGGTCGTGGACCATGTTAGAAATGAGTTTCAAACTTGAAAAGATAGGCCCATTTGGAAAAAATCCAAGTTTGGTCAATATTTGCTTCATGCATTTTTTCAAAAATTGTCCAACTTTGATAATGCATAACTCCCTCAATTTTGACTCTTTGGAGGTGTTCTTGGACTTTTTAGAAATCTTGAGATTTCCTCTAAGCAACCCTTTTAGTCTCATATCATTTTGATACTCCATGCTCATGTATGAAGCTTTTACAAAAAAGGTGTTTTTGTTGACTTTCAAAAATAACCTATAATGTCCAAATTCATAACCTCTTGTGAGTGAATTTTTTGATTTTGGGGTGTGAAGATGGATTGTAGGAAATTGCATCCTCTTCAAAATGAGATTTGGATGGGTCATTTCTCATAAAATATGAGAAAGTTATGTTTGGTCAAAGTTGAGTTTATTTTTCCTACAAAACCCTAATTTAGCAACTTTTGAGTCTTGATGAATTTTGAGCAATCCCTGATGAATCATGATCAACCCTTGATAAAATGATGAAATATACTTCAAAATGAGAATGTTGACAAAAAAATATTGAAGTTTGACTGTATTTGGGTCACAGTTGACTTTTGCCCTAGCACAGTCGATTTTTGGACCTTTAAGCAATTGACTGAGCAAACTTCCTCTGCAAGGCTTGAAATTTGACATGGATGATCTTGAGAACATATTAGGACATTAGGGAAAACTTGAGGTCATTTGGACTCAAGGATCTTGATGCAACACAAAACCCTAATTTGGGGTAGACTGCCTTAGGAGATAGTTTGTCTGACCAACTTTTGAGCAACCTTGAGCCACTTGGAGATTTTTCTTGCAATGTTTTGAGAAATATGGGAGGGAAAATTTTGGGGTAAAACATTGGTCTTATTAAAACACCATCTAGTGTTAACTTTATCAAGCTGGATTTTGGTAAGATATTGAGGGCAGAACCAGTATCAGTGAGTACCATGGATAGACTTGTGGTACCTATCTGAATGGAAATGTGTAATGCCTTATTGTGAGCTCTATCTTGTGGATGTAACTCACTATCATTGAAACCTAGATATGATCCAGATGTCAGATTTACTACAACATTGTCAAACTGATTTACAATAATCTCCTCTGCGACTTGAGCATAACTTAGAACCTTCATTAGAGAGTGTGATACGGTGGGAGAACTGACTTGAGGTTTTGCGTTTGTGTTCTCAATTGTTCGGTTTAGCAAGAGTCGCCACCGACTTTTTATTTTATCCTAAGGAAAGGTCAAAAAGCACATGAAATACCTTTGAGATGTGTTTCTTAGGTTAGGGGGGTAGATTATGAAAAGGGAAGGTGCAAGCACCCTTTTCATCCATGGTTATCCATGGGCTCTTAGTTACTTGTTTAGATCACTTACTTTTGCTTTTCAATTGTTTGAAATGGTGCTTTATGTGTAGTTTGGAAAGTATTTTGAAAAGAGGCCATCGTTGTGGCAACCTTTGTAATGATTCTTGTTTGAATGTATACAAAGGTGTTTTTGTCTTCTTGAAAAGTTTTTCAATGTTTGAAAGTAGGGTTTTAAAATTGTGTTGTGAAGTGTGTTTGAAGATAGGATGTTTTGCAAGCTTTTGATCAAGTAACTAAGAGTTGTCTACCCTATTTTACTCAAAGATTTTTCTTATGTTTTCAATCCTTTTGATAGTGTTATTTCACCATTGTATTTGGTGAATAACCTTGTGTTAGGATGTTAAACGGGACAGGAGCGGGTCATCGTATACAATCATCGAAAGCAACTTGTGAGACGCTCTAGCAATTTTGTAAGGGACGAGATCGTTTTATCGAAGGCAACATCGAGGGTCATCGAGGGACTACGATCTTTGTTTATCGAAGGGGAATTTGCTAGAGTGTCTCATACTCGAGGGACATGATTGCATTTTCCGAAACAACAAGCGAGGTTACCCTAGAGGTGCAAGTGTGAATTGTGTATTGATTTTCATGCATTTATTCTTGGATTAGGTCATCTAGCGATTGATTTTAGATCTTCGCATACAAACCCTAGTTACTATACAGTATATTGAAAGCAATAAATTGCGGGAATTTAAAGTCTAAGTTATTACAAAAAAGTATCCGGGGATGGGGGTACAATTATTTACAAATGGGGATGAGTCTCACGTGAATAATAATGTCCAAATATGTGTTACAACCAAATCAAACTGTCGCAATTCAACATAAGATTATAACAAATTATAAGATAAAGAAAATCAAAGAATTATGAGATGCATGTATTCATCTTTTAATCCATGGTTATTATGTCTAAGATGCAGTTAAGTTTGGGAAGAAAAATCGTACCTTGGAGATTTGTTTCTGGAAAGTGGATGGAGAGGAGAAAAGGGTTGTACCAGCGGCGCTCTTAGTGGCTAGGGGGCGGAGGATGAAGATGAGATGATGCTTGGTAACCCTCTTTCTTTCTTCTTTGAAGGTTAATGATGAACTTGATTATGAGACCCTTTGTTGTTCTTTGAATGTTTGATGATGAAAACTGTTGTTTGCTTTTTTCGTTGTTGATGATGAGTATTTCTGAAAACTGTTGTTGATTTGATTTCGTTGATGATGAAATAAACTCTGAAACTATGCTTTTTCTGTCACTTCTGAACCTCTTTTCTGTACATTGATGAAGAATATGAAACTTGTTGGTTAGCTTCTGAAATTCTCTTCTTTTCTCTTTGTATGTTAATGATGAGAAACCTATGAAACTACTGTGTTTTGTTGATATTATCTTCCTCTTTCTGAATGTTCATGGTTGATGGTTGATGGTTGAGTTTGCAGCTTTGCAGTTTGAAATGCAGGCTTGGCAGACTTGCAGGCTAGTGGTTTGTAGTTTGACTGGTTTTTGGAATTGTAGCTTGTTTACAGGTTTTGGAAAGCAGGTTTGATGATTTGGTTTGAGCAAGCATGTTTGTTGCTGTTTTGCAAGCAAGTTTGCAGTTTTGCAAGCAAGTTTGCGGTTTGTAGTTTGAACTGTAGGTTTGCAAGTTTGTTGTTTGCAGGTTGTTTTGGTTTTGCAGTTTTTGACTATGAGCATTTGTGTTTTGATAGCAGTTTATGCAGGTGTGGGTTTGGCCTGAGTGTTTAGCAGGTTTGGGTTGTAGCTTGCAGTTTTGTTGCTAGCAGGCTTATGGTTTTTGCAAGCAGATTTGCAGTTTTTTGTTGTTATGCAGGTTGGGGACTTTGTAACTTTGAAGGGCTTTGTGGTTTTCTCTTCACAAAGTATTTTCTCCTCCTGGACTGTTATGCAGTCTCTTCTTTTTTATATCTTTTTTCTTTACTGTCTTTGACAACCTGCCTTAGCCAAACAGCAAAACTTCTCACTAAAGGTCCTCTCTTTCTCTCTCTCTCTCTCTCATAAGCATTTTTTGCTTATTATTTTAATTCTGAAAAGTTTGTCTAGGCTGGAAAGTGATGATGGCTAGGACAAGCCTCTTTGGCTTGTAATTTGGTTTATCTCTCCGCATTGTGTACTTTTGATTGCATAATTTGTGCATTGTGTACTTTGTTAGTGTCTATGCTTAACAATTCTGCATTCAGTTTGGTTAATGCATTGTTTAGTTAGCTTGCCATGTTTGCTTATGTTTGCCTTGCTGACTTGGTTTAACCACTGCAGTTTGGTTTAGTTTGCAGTACACTTTGCCTTGCAACTTGCCTATGTTTTTGCATTTGAACCAATTGTATGCTTGCAATTTATATCTTTTATTTTTTTTTCTGTGAACCGAGAAGAGCGATCTTCTTGTGATTTGCAGAGAGGAAAATAAAATATGATGAACATAGCATTCTGATTCCAGCCGACAAACTTTAATGATGATTTCTTTCTTTTTCTATTTGAAAATCTTTTTCAATTAACTGTGCTGATTTCTTTTCTTTCTTCTTTTTCAGGTGAATGCATCTTGGGCAATAGAGGAAGCAAAAAAATTCTTGAGCATGGGAGCATTAGAGCTTAGGAGATTAGGCTTAGAAATAGATAGATTTTTTTCATTTGTTGTAAACAATCATTATTGTAAATACTATAAATTGTAATCTTACAATATTTAAATAAATTTTGTAACAACATTTGAAGTAAATAAAAGTCTTTATCCAAAAGAAATTTCTACTTTCAAATATCTTCCAATCTTTTCTTTTGCCTCTTCACTTTTATTTAAGATTCCTGATTAAACAATGACTGAAATTGCATTCCACCATTTCCAATACAGATGACTTAAAATCCAAGTAACCCATAAAAACTCTGCAATCTCTTTGCATCAGTATTCCAATCAACATAAGCGTTGCGTATTCTAAACAAACAAGCATTTCCATTAACTGGAAAACATTTCACTCCACTAACAAGCAGATGCCTTAATGTTCCAAACAAAAGTCTCAGCTCTTATCCCAGATAATCAAGTTTTGAGAACAATCAATAAATTTGAAAAAGCAATTTCTGAGGATTCAATCTCTTCTGAGAGATGTGATAGAAAATCCTAATCCTGGATTACTGCCAAAGAAAAATCTGTCTGATCGATTCCTGAGTCAATCTTAACAAATCAGAGAAAAACCATAATTCTGGATTGACTGATAAAGAAAAGTTTGTTTGACCGATTCTTGAGCCAATCTTAAAAATCAGAGAAAAACCCTAGGGTTGTGATTATCTTGTGGAAAAGGGGGGGCAAATTTTGGGGTACAACAGTTGCCCCTGTTCAATCTTCTTGAACCTGAAGAGTTAGATTGGCAATTTTTCCGTTCGCGACTCGAAGGTAAAAGATGATTGGACACTAGAGTGCCCATAAATTTTCACTCGTCAAAGCATAGTTGAGGGAATGGGCTTAAAGATGCCATTTGGAGATGTTGATAGAATTTGTCGGAGATGGGCTTAAAGATGCCACCCAAGAATGTTTGTTGAACTGTATGTTGTAGGGGAAAGAATGAGTATCATAAAGGTATCTATGTTGGGAACGTCTCTGAGCTGGGGGCCTGAACAAGTAGTAGATTAGCATCCGTGTTTGGAGCTTCCGTAAATTGTTTTCAGTGGTTGAATCTGAACAAGCGATAGATTCACATCCATGTTGGGAAGCATCCGTAAATTGTTTTCATGATTTTGGAGTTGAAGCTTGCTAAACTTATCCTGAAAAGGGTAAAATGTTAGCTGAAACAAAGTTATGTTGCATGAAATGTATGAGGCAATGTATGTGTTATGTTAATGTTTATGATATATGAATGCAAATGAATGCGCATGTAAGCTAATTAGCCGTCTTGCTGAGGAAGATAAATCCTGGATAGTTGGAGATAATAAAATCTTTGATCACTGTTGGGGGAAAATAAATCCTTGACTGCTGCTGGGGATTGAAAATCCTTTGATCGTTTGAGAATGAGAAGTCCTGGGACCACTGTTGAAGAGTAGGTGTGTCTTCAAGCTCTTGACCACCTATGTGGGGAGAAGTTATATTGCTGGGGAAAGTCAGGAGTTTGGGTTGTATGCCAATCTACTGGGGATTCCTGTTTCGAGGAGATCTTCGTCGGGGAATATCTGAAAACTTTGTGAGGAATTGAGAATGAGAGTCTTCATTCTGCTTGAGGAATTGGTGTTGAGGAGCCAAGAACGAGAATCTTCGATCTGCAGGAGATTAAAAATTCTGACAAACTCATGCTGAGAGTAAAGAAAACTCTGGAGAATCAAGGATGAGAATCTTGATTTTGTTGGGGAGTAAGAACTCTGTGGGGAATAGCCATACTGTTGCGGAGTGGCTATCCCGTTGGAGAGTAAAACTCAGGATTCTGGAAAAAGCTTATTCCTGCTTGGAAGAAGTTCAAGAGTTAAGATCATACGCCACCTTGAGAATGAGAATCTTCATTCTGTCGGGAATATCGGGAATCTAGGTTATATGCCACTTTGAGAATGAGAATCTTCATTCTGTTGGGAATATCAGGTTATATGGGTGTATATACCACTTTGAGAATGAGAATCTTCATTCTGTCGGGAATATCAGAAGGTTGGGTGTATGCCAATCTATTGGGGAAGCGAGAAATGAGAATCTTCATTATGTTAATGGAATCATGAGCTTGGGAGTATACCAATCTTCTGAGGTTTCAAGGACGAGAGTCTTCGTTCTGTTAAGGGTATCAGGAGCTTGGGAGTATACCAATCTTCTGAGGTTTCAAGGATGAGAATCTTCATTCTGTTAAGGGTATCAGGAGCTTGGGAGTATACCAATCTTCTGAGGTTTCAAGGATGAGAATCTTCATTCTGTTAAGGATATCGGGAGCTTGGAGTATACCAAATCTTCTAAGGTTTCAAGGATGAGAATCTTCATTCTTGAGAGAAACAGAATTTTAGGAGCTTCATTTGTCCATTATTCTGTTGGTGGGTTGTTTCTGTTGAGATTTAGGAACTCGTCCGGAACTCGACTGAAGTAAAGCTTTGTCGAGATTTAGGAACTTGTCCGTAATTCGACTGAAGTAAAGCTTTGTCGAGATTTAGGAACTTGTCCGTAATTTGACTGAAGTAAAGCTTTGTCACTTGAATTTGATTGTACCTTTCCTGAAAGGTAAAGTTTAGTGGCATATATCAAACAATGATTTTCTCAAAATAAATGAGATTGCATTGCATGATGTCCTGATGCACGGAGGTATAATTTTTTTCAAGACGACCTTTCGCTGGGGAAAATAAATCCCAAACTGGCGAAGGAGAAAGGAGTTGGATTCTTCATCTCTGATAGTGAAGAAAATCAGAATAAATCGCTGAGAGACTTATCTGAAATATCAAAAACCCGGAATATCTTCCGCTGGCATAAGAATCAGGGAGATCTTAGTGTCGATCTGACTAAAACAGAGAGGGTCTTGGATTAACTTTGATTCAACCGGATGATGGAGGAAAATTTGACGATTGTAACTCTAATGGGTGATGAAGGAGTCTTCGACGACTGTAACTCCAACAGGTGATGAAGGAATCTTTACCTGCCAATCAAACTGAGTATGTTATGACTGTTGTTGAAATGTAATTTGTTTTGGAGAATAAATCCTTGACAAGTGTTGGGAAATAAACCCATGACTGTTGGTGTGCTAGAGAGGTGATAAACTTCTCGAGGATGCTTGAATTCCTTTTCAGAAAGATTTTGGAGAGATTCGTCACTGCCCCTAGTATCCAATGATTGTGACACTGCCAGGAAATTTGTACTGTACATAACCCTTTGATGAGATTGATGTTTTAATGCCCCAAGTGATGGTGAGGGAGACTTGCCCCAGGTTAATCTGCAATTAAGAGATTTCTTGAAATCTTGACTGGACTGCCCCAGGTTTACTGGACAATACCAAACCAAGTCCCCTTTTGTTGATAGGAGATTTTTACAACGGGAGTGTCATCCCACTTGAAGTGATTTTGTTCACTGAGAGAGCTTTCGATCATCCGAACATTCACTGTGTGAATTTCTTCGCTGTCAAACAAATAAACATGCGCAAACAACGATATTCGAATAATACAAAGTTCATGCTTGTCTTGAAAATTTGAAAAATGAGTTTTTTAGCAGAAAACTTTTTATAAGAAAAATTCAGCTCAAGATTTAGAGCAAAGCCTTACAGGAGTCAGGATACCTTTTATAACAGTATGCTTTTGAGCTAACCCATGCTTCAATTAGGACTTTTGAAGGGTTGTAACGTGGCTTGGTTCACGGTTTATGAAACAAAGGATAAAGGCTCAAAGTATATTTGTACCCACCCTCTCTTCGTGATGTTCTTCAATCCTAAACTCAGTTAATCGTGCGTTGAACTCAATTCGAGTTTGGAACGATGTTTTGGTGATGGTTCACACAAGTTGAATTTTATGGGAAGACAGTCATTTTTGCAACATTTTTCATGTTGTTGAGGATTTATAATGACCTCTTTCTTTTGATTTTGTTATCCCTAACTTTTGCCTGACTGTTCCTGTTTTCGAGATTACAGTCAGCGGGATGCCCCAGCTTTCTTAAGCCTCCTTTATAGGTTTTGGCTCGGTGAGCTTTTCTCTTTTGAGAGATAATGACTGCCTATGAGATAAGGAACCATCACTGTATTTTGGTTCCAAAGGAATGTTTTTGATGTCATTCGTTGTATTACGAACTGAGAGTTTGCGACTTCAATGCGCATATTTTGAATTAACTGAGAGACTACCCTGCCCCAAGTTTGATTAAAGGTTTCAATTTGTGTTTAAAACAGAAAACTTCTACTTCTTTGGCTCGAAGGGGTTGACTAGGGATTATCTTCCTTATAACTCCAGTGTTTAGGATTTGAAAGAAACGCATGTACATTGTCAGCAAGGTCTATTTAAAAGCATATTGTATGAGATTATGGCATTATTTTCGTCATCCTCCCTCTAAAGGCTTGTAGCTTTTTGCAAGAGTTAAATGTCATAAAGAAAGTAGAAAGCATAGTTCAAGAATAGTGAAAACGAATGGATGAATTCAAGACAAACATATGCAATGCATTAATGAAACAAAGTTTGACATCAACAGATAATTGTTTGAATAACAAAAGAAATTACAACTTGAAAATTCAAATGAAACAAAAGTCTCTTAGTCCGAACTAGTCTTTTCAGGTGGAGAACCCTCAGCGGAAGATTTTCATCTCGCCATCCGGCATAAATTTCAGCACTCCTCTGTCAATCAAATCTTGGATTTTGTTTTTCAAAGCCCAACAGTCATCGGTGTCATGTCCAGGACTATAGGAGTGGTATACACAAAACACGTCGGGGTGATAGCCAGGAGCAGAGGTATTGGGATTCTGAAGAGGATCCTTTAGAGCAAGCAGATTGACCTCCAACAAGAGTTTCAGTATTAGAGATGATGGTATGTCAGTCTCAGTGAAATGTCTTCCAGATGTATTTTGCTTACGCCGATTACTCCGTTGACGTTGGCGAGGTTGTTGCTGGGCTTGTGACCCTGAAGGAAGTTGGGGAGCCTTTCTCTTGTCTTCTTGTCTCAAAGGAGGTTGAATGATGACTTGATCTTCAACCCTAGTTGTTTGCCCCACTTGGTTATCTTGAAGTAGTTTGTTGACGAGGACCCTGAGCTCCTCTTGTCTTTGAGCCAGGTCTTGAATGAGAGCCATCTGGCCCACCAGTTGTCCCATCATCTGGATCTTCATTGTTGCCAACTCAATTTGTAGCCCTTCCAACTGATCATTTCTGACGTCGCCTGGATTCCCTAGGACCATGCCCCTTGTGAGGAGAGCTTTTACTTCTTCTTGCCCTTGGGACAGGTTCAAGAACATTTCTTGAAGTTGAGCGTTTTGAGCCTGGATATCTTCGACAGTCCTCTCTAGAGCCATATCTACTGAAATAAAAAGTAGGAGAATAAGGAAACCTGAAAAGGAAAACCTGTTATGATATAATGCATGATATGTGGATGCATGTTTTCAAGAATCTCTCGTGGTAAACACAAGAAAATGTTAGAGATTGAACTTCGATCAACATATTTGATTGGAGAATTTTTGTATTGGTGGATGTCTTTTCCACGAGAATCAAGCTCACCATTTCAAGTGGGTCATAGCCCTCGATTCAAGTTGTTGTACTTGATCTTCAACGGCGTGTGTTTAGAGGAAAATGAAACCTCTTGCCCTTTGGTAGACGTCTGGTTCAACGTGACCCTGCATCAAAGACCCTCGAGACCCTTGAAATGGTTATTGAAAATGCTATGGTATGATGTTATGATGTTATGTACAGGTATGCAAAAGTAAGCAAGTGTATATACAGGTAATCATATTCACACAAAGCAGACAAGTCCTTAGGTTTAGGCTTGCATGGGGTTTATAGGTAAGTACCCTCTTGAAGTTAGTTGGCTCAACCTGTCCTAGAAATAGTAACTGGGTTCTAAGGAGCTCAATATCACTGGATTATTTTCTGTGTTCATTGTTTTGGTTTAGCCACTTAACTGGCGACCAAAATATTCCAAGAAAACAATCCTCAATGAGTGTAGTATCGACTATCTACCAACTTCGGACTGCACCAAAGCCGGTCATCTCACTACCCCTAATAAGGCCAAGATGGTCAAGTAAGGTTCTAAGAGTTCGTTAGTGCTTCATGACATCACTCAGCGGCCCCGTATTCTCTTTGATTGACTCAAAGGCTACCGGTACCCACAAATATGTCACACTAACGTAGCTACTGCTTCAACCATGTCGGTATACCCCGCACAGTTCCCTCACAGTTTATTGCTACTTACCTAAAAGGTATCCGCAAATCCGGGTGTAGGATTTAAAACAAACCCAAACAAGGAACCCAAAAAGTAAAGCAATCAAAGCAATCAAAGCAATCAAGGTAAGCATGTAAATGTGATCTAAACTCTAAGGTAACCCCACTTTGGTTTTAATTCCCCAGTAGAGTCGCCAGTTCTGTGATACGGTGGGAGAACTGACTTGAGGTTTTGCGTTTGTATTCGCAATTGTTCGGTTTAGCAAGAGTCGCCACCGACTTTTTATCTTATCCTAAGGAAAGGTCAAAAAGCACAGGAAATACCTTTGAGATGTTTTCTTTGGTTCGGGGGGTAGATTATGAAAAGGGAAGGTGCAAGCACCCTTTTCATCCATGGTTATCCATGGGCTCTTAGTTACTTGTTTAGATCACTTGCTTTTGCTTTTCAATTGTTTTAAATGGTGCTTTGTGTGTGGTTTGGAAAGTATTTTGAAAAGAGGCCATCATTGTGGCAACCTTTGTAATGATTCTTGTTTGAATGTATACAAAGGTGTTTTTGTCTTTTTGAAAAGTTTTTCAATGTTTGAAAGTAGGGTGGTGAAATTGTGTTGTGAAGTGTGTTTTAAGATAACAAGGATGTTTTGCAAGCTTTTGATCAAGTAACTAAGAGTTGTCTACCCTATTTTACTCAAAGATCTTTCTTATGTTTTCAATCCTTTTGACAGTGTTATTTCACCATTGTATTTGGTGAATAACCTTGTGTTAGGATGTTAAACGGGACAGGCGCTAGTCATCGTATACAATCATCGAAAGCAACTTGTGAGACGCTCTAGCAATTTTGTAATGGACGAGATCGTTTTATCGAAGGCAACATCGAGGGTCATCGAGGGACTACTATCTTTGTTTATCGAAGGGTCATTTGCTAGAGTGTCTCATACTCGAGGGACATGATTGCATTTTCCGAAACAACAAGCGAGGTTACCCTAGAGGTGCAAGTGTGAATTGTGTATTGATTTTTATGCATTTATTCTTGGATTAGGTCATCTAGCGATTGATTTTAGATCTTCGCATACAAACCCTAGTTACTATACAATATATTGAAAGCAATAAATTGCGGGAATTTAAAGTCTAAGTTATTACAAAAAAGTATCTGGGGATGGGGGTAAAATTATTTACAAATGGGGATGAGTCTCACATGAATAATAATGTCCAAATATGTGTTACAACCAAATCGAACTGCTGTCGCAATTCAACATAAGATTATAACAAATTATAAGATAAAGAAAATCAAAGAATTATGAGATGCATGTATTTATTTACAAATAAACAAATCAAATTTAACCTAATAAAGATTAAGTATTATTATTATTATTTTTGTGTTTTTATTAATTGTGTAAATAAAAAGTTTTAAAGAAAGAAAATTTATTTAAATTAACGAATCCATTATTCACATATTTTTAAAGAAAACCAAAATTAATTAAATAAAGTTTCTATTACACTTGTATTTTAGTAATGTAGCAATTCTTAATTTAATAAAGAAAATTAAAACTATGTTAAAAAAATAAAGTAATTATTAACAAAAGAAAAGAAGATCAAATTATTTAAAAAGAAACTATATCAAAATAAAGTTTTAATACATTTTTAATTTTATTGTTAACAAAAGGAATGAAAATAATTCATTTAGAATGAAAACAAATAATTAAAAAAAGTATTTGGTTTGAAGAAAATAAAAAAAGAATATGGGCTTTATGGAAATGTTTTTGGATGGCCCAAAGGAGAACAAATCAAGATAGAAAGAAAATGAGGGGGGGGGGGGGGTGTAGGCAGAAGCGCTTGGGCTTGGCATAGTTTGGGGAGGGTCAGGCCCAGAATGCTGTTGTACAACGTTTTGTTAGGGTTAATGTTTGTATTCTCATAATTAGGATTAATGTTTTGGCTACAGCGGCGCCGTTCTCTCACTTTCTTCTTCGTTTCCTCATCCTTCTCAAGCACACTGATTCTCTCTATGCCCTAGGTTGCCAGAGCGCCACCCTAACTCTCTCCTCTTCACGATGGTCCAAGGCATTTGACTGAGCGGTATGACTTGTTATCTCTTTCGCGTTTTATAGTTTCCTTCGTTTGTTTGATTTTTACTTATGTTCTTGTTTCATATTTTAATCCATGGTTATTATGTCTAAGATGCAGTTAAGTTTGGGAAGAAAAATTGTACCTTGGAGATTTGTTTCTGGAAAGTGGATGGAGAGGAGAAAAGGGTTGGACCGACGACGCTCTTGGTGGCTAGGGGGCGGAGGATGAAGATGAGATGATGCTTGGTAACCCTATTTCTTTCTTCTTTGAAGGTTAATGATGAACTTGATTCTGAGACCCTTTATTGTTCTTTGAATGTTTGATGATGAAAACTGTTGTTTGCTTTTTTCGTTGTTGATGATGAGTATTTCTGAAAACTGTTGTTGATTTGATTTCGTTGATGATGAAATAAACTCTGAAACTATGCTTTTTATGTCACTTCTGAACCTCTCTTCTGTACATTGATGAAGAATATGAAACTTGTTGGTTAGCTTCTGAAATTCTCTTCTTTTCTCTTTGTATGTTAATGATGAGAAACCTCTGAAACTACTGTGTTTTGTTGATATTATCTTCCTCTTTCTGAATGTTCATGGTTGATGGTTGATGGTTGAGTTTGCAGCTTTGCAATTTGAAATGCAGGCTTGGCAGACTTGCAGGCTAGTGGTTTGTAGTTTGACAGGTTTTTGGAATTGTAGCTTGTTTACAGGTTTTGGCAAGCAGGTTTGATGATTTGGTTTGAGCAAGCAGGTTTGTTGCTGTTTTGCAAGCAAGTTTGTGGTTTGTAGCTTGAACTGTAGGTTTGCAAGTTTGTTGTTTGCAGGTTGTTTTGGTTTTGCAGTTTTTGACTATGAGCATTTGTGTTTTGATAGCAGTTTATGCAGGTTTGGGTTTGGCCTGAGTGTTTAGCAGGTTTGGGTTGTAGCTTGCAGTTTTGTTGCTAGCAGGCTTATGGTTTTTGCAAGCAGATTTGCAGTTTTTTGTTGTTATGCAGGTTGGGGACTTTGTAACTTTGAAAGGCTTAGTGGTTTTCTCTTCACAAAGTATTTTCTCCTCCTGGACTGTTATGCAATCTCTTCTTTTTTATATATTTTTTCTTTACTGTCTTTGACAGTCTGCCTTAGCCAAACAGCAAAACTTCTCACTAAAGGTCCTTTCTCTCTCTCATAAGTATTTTTTGCTTATTATTTTAATTCTGAAAAGTTTGTCTAGGCTGGAAAGTGATGATGGTTAGGACAAGCCTCTTTGGCTTGTAATTTGGTTTATCTCTCTGCATTGTGTACTTTTGATTGCATATTTTCTGCATTGTGTACTTTGTTAGTGTCTATGCTTGACAATTCTGCATTCAGTTTGGTTAATGCATTGTTTAGTTAGCTTGCCATGCTTGCTTATGTTTGCCTTGCTGACTTGGTTTGACCACTGCAGTTTGGTTTAGTTTGCAGTACACTTTGCCTTGCAACTTGCCTATGTTTTTGCATTTGAACCAATTGTATGCTTGGAATTTATATCTTTTATTTTTTTCCTGTGAACCGAGAAAAGCGATCTTCTTGTGATTTGTAGAGAGGAAAATAAAATATGATGAACATAGCATTCTGATTCCAGCCGACAAACTTTAATGATGATTTCTTTCTTTTTCTATTTGAAAATCTTTTTCAATTAACTGTGCTGATTTCTTTTCTTTCTTCTTTTTCAGGTGAATGCATCTTGGGCAATAGAGGAAGCAGAGGAAGCAAAAAAATTCTTGAGCATGGGAGCATTACAGCTTAGGAGATTAGGCTTAGAAATAGATAGATTTTTTTCATTTGTTGTAAACAATCATTATTGTAAATACTATAAGTTTTAATCTTACAATATTTAAATAAATTTTGTAACAACATTTGAAGTAAATAAAAGTCTTTATCCAAAATAAATTTCTACTGTCAAATATCTTCCAATCTTTCCTTTTGCCTCTTCACTTTTATTTAAGATTCCTGATTAAACAATGACTGAAATTGCATTCCACCATTTCCAATACAGATGACTTAAAATCCAAGTAACCCATAAAAACTCTTCAATCTCTTTGCATCAGTATTCCAATCAACATATGCGTTGCATATTCTAAACAAACAAGCATTTGCATTAACTGGCAAACATTTCACTCCACTAACAAGCAGATGCCTTAATGTTCCAAACAAAAGTCTCAGCTCTTATCCCAGATAATCAAGTTTTGAGAACAATCAGTAAATTTGAACAAGCAATTTCTGAGGATTCAATCTCTTCTGAGAGATGTGAGAGAAAATCCTAATCCTGGATTACTGCCAAAGAAAAATCTGTCTGATCGATTCCTGAGTCAATCTTAACAAATCAGAGAAAAACCCTAATTCTGGATTGACTGATAAAGAAAAGTTTGTTTGACCGATTCTTGAGCCAATCTTAAAAATCAAAGAAAAACCCTAGTGTTGTGATTATCTTGTGGAAAAGGGAGGGCAAATTTTGGGGTACAACAGAGAGTCTCGATGCGCTATTGAATTAATGAGTAACGAGAGTATCGAAATTTTGGTTGGGGTTTGGTGAAGCTGATCCACCACCCTATAATCACTCCTCTTGATTATTTTCAAAGTTTTGTTTGTCTCTTGATCAATAAAGTTCTTGCTTGGAGGCTCTTGTTCTTGTCTTGCCTCTACCACTGCTTTTCCTTTATCTTTCACCAAAGCATCATTTTTATTTTTCACCATAACATCATTCTTATTTTGTGGTTCGGAGCCAAAGATTCAACCACTGCGAGTCATACCCCATGTTCCTACTATGTTTGTCATTGAAGGTCCTTGACTTGTCAACAACTCACATTCTTACTTTAAACCATTGGCGTATACAATAGAATCATAACTCTACGGTACTTCTTTGTCACTTTCATAAGGGGTAGGGGATGGTCCTCTAATTACCATCGTAGTCTTTGGAACTGCTGGTATCCTCTGAGTTTGCAATGGTGTCGTTATTGGTGTTTCCACTGATTCTCCCAATGGAATCACAAGAGTCTTTTTATTAAGGTTCGTCCCTTGGAAAGGAATTACCAATGGCTTCTTTGTACTTCCTTCGATCGCAGCTATGTATTCTCCTTTAGGGTATGATCCAAATTGGACTATCCCCAAGTCCACCAATTTTTGCAATGTCTTTTCAAAAGACTCATTATGTACCAAGAGGAACCCACACTCCAACGGATATTCCTTCAACAAATTTATTGGTAACTTTACTCGTCTGGATTCCCCAAAGTCAATTACTACTTCAATTGTATTTATTGCTGGTCCACCATGCGGAGTCATGGGGTTTTACTTGATACTCCGTTTATCAAAAGTGATATTCTGAGAATCCAACAAATCTTGAACTTTATGTTTGAAGGTCCAACATTTTTCTGTAGTGTGCCCGGAAGAATTGGCATGATACTCGCATCTGGAATTGGCATCGTACCTTGGTTGGGGCGCCCCAATTGGAGGAGCTAGCGGTATTAGTTCTACCAAAGACGCCTTGACCAAGTGTTGCAATAATTGACAGTATGACATAGGGAGCGGGTCAAACTTTCTCGGTGGCCTTTCAAATCTGTTATGTTGTTTTTCTTGTAGAATTATTAATGGTTGTTGTGCCCTTGGTTGTGAGGCTACATCATTAATTTTTACCTCCTTCTTTTTTGAGAAGTTAGGAACATGTCTTTTTGCATTATAAGAGGCACTAGATGATCCCCTTGTATCTTTCCGCTTTTTATTCCAACTTCAATCCTTTCACCAATAGTTACTAAATCAGAGAATCTGGAAGAGACGCTTCCTACCATCTTTTCATAGTATAACCCTTGCAAGGTTAGCATGAACATATTGACTAATTCTTTCGCAAGAAGTGGTGGTTGTACCTGGGCTGCCATTTCTCTCCATCTTTGAGCATACTCCTTTGAAGACTCCTCCTTTTTATGAGGAAAGTTCTGGAGTTGCATGAGGGTAGGTGTCATGTCCAAATTATATTTGTAATGTCTCAGGAAAGCATTAGCAAGATTTTCCCATGTTTGGATATGAACCCGTTCAACTGCATGTACCAATCTAGGGATGCCCCACTTAAGTTGTCTTAGAAACAATGGATCACCAGCTTCTGATCTTGAGCATAGGCATGCATCTTCCTGTAATACATACGCATGTGGTTCCTTGGACATGTGAGCCCCTTGTATTTTCCAAAGTCAAGTACTTTGAATTTTGGTGGGATCACCACATCAGGAACTAGACCCATTTCGAGAGCATCGACATCGAAATCATCGTAACCTTCCTTAACCTTTAACCTTTCTTCAAGAGCTTTGTATTGGTTGAGCGCCAATGGATTTTCAGTAGCATGAGTATGGGTTGTTCTTTGAGGTGCTTGATTGACGTCCTCTAAGTCATGGTCTCCATATTATAATTCTAAGTAGTTATCCGCGTTGTTAATTGGAATCTGCAAGGTATGAGATGCCCCTACCTTTGGTGGAGGTGGGACAAATCCTTCAACATCAGCTTGTCTTGTTTCTTATTGAGCTATAGTCGACTTTAGAAGTCCTGCTTCTGGTTCTCTTCTCGGTTGGTGACCGCTTGATGCACCAAAGGTTTGGGCTACTTCTTCAAAGGATGTCCTAGGGATTTTCTCCTGCCTTTCAATGACGTTCTTCAAGGCTAGAAGAACTTGACTCATATCTCCTTTCATTGAGTTGGAGTTACCCTTGACTTGTTCCAAATATTTCTTGAATGCAGCTTGCTTCTCTTCGATTTGTTCCATCACTTTTTATTGATGGGCTCTTGTTTGATATGGTGGTCGGAGAGGCAGTGCTTTTCTAGCTCTTCTACCAATGGTTTAAATGAAGAGGGTTTTTGAAAAATGATGATTTTTTTTGTTATGAGTTTATGATATGCAAATGTTTGTGAATGCATGAATGCATATGAACATGCTAAGGGTTTTGTTTCGAATGTCTTATTCACTTGGATATATATAATTTTTTATATTTTTTTTAGGTTTTTCTCTTTATTGGTGAGTATCTAAAAAATAAATACGCAAACGAGATACGGAAACAAAATGCCTTTATTAAAATAATAATTGTCTTAAAAAAATAATACAATTCAAATATTGAAAAATATTCAAACTTTAAAACATTAAACTTGCTGAAAGAAATAAACAAAGGGAAAGAGTCTTCTAAGTGCGCATGCGGATGTCTGCTCTAAAACTATCGACCATTTTCCTGCAAAGCTTAAGGAAGTCTTCAACGTCTTTTGGGAGAGGAACCATCACATTTTCTGCGCCTCTCAAACTCCTAGGGATGTCTTTAATGAGATTTTTGGCTAAGAAGGCGAGTCTTGCATGCTTGCCTTTGTAGAATCAGTATTCTCGGTAAAGATCAGGAATTATCTTATGATTATCTTTCCCTGCTTTGGCGATCTTTACATACTGCTCTTCCCAGTATAAATTTTCAGTCCCCATCTCCGTATAGAGTTTCCGTTGTATTAGGAAATCCTTTCGGAGGCCTTCTAACTCGAGACATACTCGCTTGTATTCACCAGTCTTTTGGGCGAGAAATTTTTCTGCCATAATCCTTTTGAGGCATTCCCCTACCTCCAATTCTTGGCTGTCTTGGAGTCTGGTGGTAAGATACTTCATTTGTTCTTCTTGATCTAAAGAATCTTGCGCCAAACTTTGGATTTGAGCCCCTAGATCTTCTTCCATCACCTTCTTATCATGTATTTCCTTTTCATACCATCTATTTAATCTCCTGATTTCACTAGTAGCATCCTTCAACCGTTGGTTTTGGGAATCCAAGTTGAAAGTAGCACTTAACAACCCTTCAGTTGAACGCTTACACTTAAGACTCTCCTTCTCAAATGCCTCACGATCTTTCTGAATATGTTAGTCTTTTGATTCAAGTATACGTTGCATTTGTATTTTCTCCTTAATTAAGTTATGAAGGTTAAGCTCCAATTCTTCCTTCTCCCTTTGAGCTTGTTTCAAAGCATTCTTCAAACCGTCTATTTCTTCTAGGACATAGGCGGAGAATCTGGGACATCTGGCTTGTACTCAGGATCTATGTCAAATGGAAACTTAACAACTTGTACCCTATCCAAAACCCATCGAGTGTAAGGTTCTTTTGCCACAACATTCATCCTTTTAGCCTTTCTTTTATTAACCCTATTCCAAGCCCCGATGATCTTATTGAGCAACTCTTGGTCATTTTTGTCCATGTCATGGATGATTAATTGTTGGAGTTGTTCATCTGAGGGTTTATCCTCCAAAGGATACCCCTATTTGTCATAGGGCCAAGGTAGGGTTGTAATTGATGCAACCTAGTGATCCAATTAATGGAACATTCAGAAAGTCTCCGCAACTATAAGTGATATCTCCGATGTCTAGCTTCCTCGCATACCACAACACAGAATTAGCAGTAAGAGTCCTTAATTTTTTAGGCCACTCATATCTTGTCATATTTGGAATCATGTAATATTCCTTATAGAGATGAGTCATAAACCAAGATTATAAGAGTGTGATGCAACAATTTAGAGTACCCTCCCCTTTTCGTATCGAGTATGAAGTGCATAATAAATATCAGCAAGTAAAGTGGGAGTTGGGTCCGTATTGAAAACTTTTACGCCCCAAAATACACTAATAGCCGCAAAGGCAATATGGTCCTAGGTCCGTGGAAATAAGATTAAACCAAACACAAGCAACACTAAACAATCAACATAAGACTCCCATTCTTTGTTATCGGCAAAATCAAGAGCTTTAGTCTCCAAATAACATATCTTAATCCCTCGTACATCACCTTTTTTTTTTGTAATTAAGTGACAATTAGGAATAAGGGATCCCTAAACCCTCCGCCAAGATTCTAATGTCAATAGTCTGCCTGATTCTCATATAAGCTTTCCCCTTAGAGAAATTCAAAAGTCTATCAAATTCTTCCAGAGTCGGTGCTAGCTGAAAGTCTTGGAAGGTAAAGCACCTAAACGGAGGGTCGTAGAGTTGAATTAGGGAAGAAACAACATCCAACCGTACCTCCACTTTTATTAATTCAAGAGTATCCCCATAACAGCGAGTAAACATCTTCAAAGCTCTTTCAGACAATTTCCCTTTTATAGCCTCGATCTTCGTCATATCTAACTTGATGGTATTAATATAGACAAGTTATTTCCCTCTAGCATTCATTTTTAGGACACTCCACCAAAAACCTTTGATTATTATTTTTTTGATCCTTTGAATAAGAACAACAAAAAGAAATGGAGGATAATGAATATATGAAATGCAAGATGTATGAATGCGTGATTGTGCGACTTAATGACGGGATTTAATGAAAGGTACCCTTAGAAGGTAGGCTCCTAGTTTTGGCCTACGTATATTCTAACCTCCACATAAGGTGGTTTCTTTAAGGGTGTCATGGATAATACTAGAGGTAAAAGCATAAGGGCCTCCCTTAAGTGGAGCCTCTTTGCAAACCGAAACTTTCATCTCTAGGTCATGAAAGGTCTCGCCATGAGATTTTGGTTTAAGGGTTATACAAAGAGTCATAGATTTCATTACAAAGTCCTACCCCCAAGAGGATGTCTCTTGAGACGTATTCCTTTCTCGGAATTCCACCGACTCTAGGCGAAGTCGTCACATAAACTCATATGGCTGATGTATCCCCTTGGCTAATAGACGAACCTTCTTTCTAAGGTTTCTTTGAAAAATATTTTTTTTTTAAATAAAAATCCCATCAAATATAATATGATAAAAATAAATCAAAATAATAAATGTAAGAAAATGAATAAATAAAAGCAAATATTGAAAACAGTAAAAAGACCAAACAAAAACCCTAAACATAAGAGAGAGGCTTATAAACTTAGGGTTGAGTCCCCAACAGAGTCGCCAACTGTAATAACCGACAAAAAATATAGTCGTCACCCTTAATTTTTATCTTTGAGAAGAGAATATAAAGGATAACCCAAATTTAGTAAGAGATTATGAGTTGTTGGGCTCGTTCTTAGACGAAGGGAAGGTGTTAGGCACCCTTCATCTACCTTATTCACAAGGATATTAGGGTTTAGAATTACGGCTTAGGAAATAGGGTTTTAATTTTTATTAGGGGAACTTGCCACAATTTTAGTCGCATGCCTACGTATCCTCTTATGAGGAATTAGATTCTCAATTCGTAGTTCGCAGTTGGTTGGTGTTTTTTATGGGTTACGAAGATGTTTTGAATTTCCCTTGTACTTAGTCCGGGTGTATGAATAGTAGAATTATTAGACGAAGTTCGCAGTCGATTAAAATATTTTTGTAATCCTTTTTGAAAATTGTTTTAGAGTTAATTCAGTTATTAAAAAAAGAGTTTCGTGTTGGTTAAGTATTTTTTAAATGTATTAATATATAAAACATCTTATTAATGCATGGTTAAAAATAATTTTAATGCAATAATAAATACTTGGATGAGTTAGAAAATAAATATTTGATTTTTAATAATAATGGTAAAATAATATTAGAATTTATAAATATATTAAAAAATATAAAAAATAATAATTATAAATAATAAAAGAAAAATAAAAAAATGCAGGGGGTTTACTTTGTATTGAGATAGTAAAACAGGGGGTATAGGTAGTAGGGCACTGAATTCAGATGTTGAATTCAGGCCCGACCGCAGGGGTAAGTTATTGCACAGGTTAGTAAAAATAAGGGGTTTAGTCAGCAGGGGTCCAAGTCTAAATGTTGGACTTGGCCCAATATAATTAGGGGGTGAGTTTTTCAAGGTTGTAGTAAAACAAAAAATATAGGGTGTATTAAGCAATGGGCCAGGCCCAAGGAGCGTTGGGGAGGAGGTCCGTTTGGACATCTTTTGGGCGGGCGCACGGTATCATAATAGGAGCGCATTTTTGAGACACTTGATGATGGCCAAAGGGATATCCAACAAAGGCGTATGGTACAGGGTGGGAGTACCAGCACATGATTAGCGAGGATTATAAATTCATTTTTCTGGGCTGAAGGCCCTTTTTTCTCTCTTTTTTCCTTCTCTCTACACAAAACACAAATATGTTGTTTGGAGGTTAAAGAGAGAAGCTCCAGCTTCTCTCTAGATTTCCGTCGCCAAAAATCGCCTCCGCCCAGAAATTGCTTCCGCCGACGGCTACGCCAAGGCACCACCAGCTTCATACTCCACCTCCGTCTGGGTTCATATAAACCCTAAGAACCCTAAGGGTTCACTAAGAACCCTAACCTATCTTACCCAAAAACCTTCAACAATGACGAACCCTAACCCTAAGTTTGTAGAACCCTAACCTTAAGTATGAACCCTAACCCTAAATCAAACCTAGAAAACCTCAATTCGAACCAAAAACCTATAATTAAACACAATCAAAACCAAACACAACAATCAACCGAGCCCTAAAATCTAAGTATTAAGGGTTATTGTCCATGCCACGAACCTTCTTGTGTAAATTCTCCTCTTCTGATTCTTCTAGTTTTCTTCATCTAATCTATTTTTCCTCTCTTCTTTGCAGGTATGTGAGATGATGGTGCGTGATAGCTTGCTTCATGGACAGATCTTAGGGTTTCAGAAAGTGAAACCCCTAGATCTCAAGCAAGAGGATGCTTCAAAGCTTCAACTACTTCTCCTTTTTCTCCTCGGTTTAAGAGTCTCTTTGTTCAAAGTTTTGGTTATCCTTTTCTTAGAAATTTCTAGGTTATTTATAGGTTTAGGTTTTAGACAGATTTAAGAAAATTTTTATGATTGTCATTATATTCTATTGATTTAGGATAGATTAATGAATTAGGAGATTTAATTTGATTGTAATTGATTCAATTATGTTTTTAGATGATTTTGTACAAATTATTATGTAAAGATCTGATTGAAAATGATTTGATTTCGTTTTAGTTATGTATGCGTTTCAATTCACAAAATGTGTTTTTCCTTTTGATTTACACAGTACACGTTTCTTCTAGATTGGGCTTGGATTGTGTACAATCAACGAACATGGTTAAACCCTAACTGGGATTTGGTTGACTTGGTCAACAATTTAAACAATAACCAAATAAATAAAATATTTTCATTAAATAAATAATATCAGTATTGATGATAATAATAACGAATCATAATAAAATAAATATTTATAACGACAATTGTAATAAAATTAAAAAATGGACTCAGGCTATGGGCTAAATTATTCAAAACACACCCCATTAATGGGCTTATCAGCTCGGCCAAAGAAGCAAAACGCACCCCACCCCTTATGAACAACAACTTTTAAATGGGTCTGGTTCAATGGGTCTGTCCTAAAACTGAAGCAACCAATTCTTTTTAAACGTACACCTTCTATTATTTTGAATGAGCCTTACCCCTTAATGGGCTTAAAAACTAAATACACCCCTCTTTAAGGTTTAGACCCCTCACTAAATTTATCAATAGTAATCTATACCTTATATAAAAAAATGATAATAAAAAAAATTTTAGTTAGAAATTTAGTAGGGCAAATTTGAGGTATAACATACCAACACTTCGAAAGTGTTTGTAGTGATATTCTATTATTTGTTAAGTATGTGAATGAAACATGGTTAACACCTTATAAAGAAAGATTTGTTGCTGCATGGACTAACAGAGTCACTCATTTAGAGAACACAATAACAAACAGGTACAATGATTGTGACAACTTGATGTCATTATTATGCATGTTTATGTTTCGATAACAGTTTGAAACATGTTATTCTATTTGTGGTTTTTAGGGTTGAGTCTGCTCATTGGAGACTAAAAAACATGCTGACTTCAAGTCATGGTGATTTATGCCGAAGTTAGGATGTTGTGAGCACCGTGTTGAAGTTTCAGCTAAGTTCCATCAGAGTATCGTTTCAAAAAATATCATCAACATTGATATTGGTTTTGTCAACAAAAATCATTAGATTCATGTAAAGTTGAAACCTGATTTTCCATTGTCTCCGTCATTTCCCGTTGGAGACAAAATTGTACTGATGATTCAAAAGCATGAGAATTAGCATATGCATGTCACTTTAGACACTGGAAAGATTTGTGTAGGAAGTGATTGTAGTTTATTTTTTATGTATATGTATGATAGTTATTCTATTTATATATTAAGCCCGCTAGTTATTTTACCTTTTAAATTATCCAATAAAAAGTTATAAAAAATGCAAAAAAAAAAACATTCAGTACTATCAGAAATTTCAAATTTCCAATTTTTTTTATGTATTTTTCAGAATTTAAAATTTTTCAGATTTGTGTAGGAAGTGATTGTAGTTTGTTTTTTATGCATATATATGATACTTTCATTGTTCAGTACTTTCCGAAATTTTAAAATTTTACCATACAAGTCACGGTAAATTTGATAGAGTGAGTGAAATTTCTGATATTATAATGAAATTTCTAGCATGAAGCAGAGAATTTTAAAAATTTTGGTATATAATGGGGCATTAACATAAATGTGTCAAAAATGGGAATACCAAATATAAATGTTTGGGGTGTCAAATTAAAACCTCGATGGGTTGGTTGTAGGTCTGCTCCTGGTGCTCCATGTTTGGCTATTGTAGTTTGTTCTTCTGCGTGTTCCATTTAGGTCTGCTCCTGGTGCTCCATGTTTGGCTATTGTAGTTTGTTCTTCTGCGTGTTCCATTGACTATGTGCGCAACTCTCCCTCACTTTGTAGTTCTATCATTCTCGTTGTCTTCGATTAGTGGTAGTACAAATATGAAATATTGTCATAAAATTAAAGTATTCAATTCTACTATATTTTTTACTAAGTTTATAGTCTTAACGATCATGATAGATCTCAATACACTTGAGAAAGATCTTGACTATTAGAGATGAAAATAGGCTAAGTCGGTTAATAGAGATTTATGGACTAACCTACACAGATTTAGATCAATTTTTTTTAAATAGAAAAGACTTAAGCTTTTTTATAAGTCTATTTAGTTAAAATGGTTAGATCTCAGACTATAAAAAAATCTTTTAACTTATATGCCAACATATTTAAATAAATATGATTTTTTTTTAATTATCATTGTGTTATATTTTCTACTTTGAATATTAAAATACATAAATAAATTTGGTTATCTGGGAGAACTTGTGAAAATAAGATAAAAATACCTTATGAACAATGTCATACGTTATTTTCATAACTTCTCTTAAGCAAATAGTCTCACTAAACTTATGCTAATAGGTAAGTTAAAATAAATCAATGCAAACAAATTTTTAATCTTGTTGGTCTTTTAATTTATTAGTCTATTTAAACATTATTTGAATTGCTTATTTACTTATGTCTAAAAAAATAGATTTTTATATAAACTAGCAAACTAACCCGACCTTCAAAAAGATTAAGTGCAGACTTAAAAATAAATCTATGACAGACTATAAACTATACTTACGCTTTAATTTTTTCGACAGATCAGACTTAGACTTGTCAAAGTTTAGCTCAATCCAATCTATTTCTATCCCTACTCATTGCATTTATACTCGTTTGACTTTGTTGTGAGATCATCAATTATCCCTAAAATTGTTTGTGATATTTTATTTATTTTTAGGTGCAAATAATTTTATTATTATCATCTCTCCTCTTTTTATAACACCCTTAAATTAGGGATGTCAATGGGGCGGGGCGGGGCCTGGGGGACACTTCCCCATCTTTTTCCCCGCCATCAAATTCATTCCCCGTCCCCGTCCCCGATCTCCGTCACGGGGGAATTTCTATCCCCATCCCCGTTCCCCGCGGATCCCCGTTCCCCGCGGGGATCCCCATAGATCCTACATTTATTCATTAATATTTTATTTTTTTAAAATGTTTATATTTTCTATAAAAATAAAAAGCACAAAGAATTCACATATTTATTATGTTATTAAAAAATACTAGTATTTGACATTTATTATTTTTTATTAAAAATACTAATGGAACACAAAATAATAATATTTTTTTTATAAATTTCTATAAAATGCTATAAAATTCAACAAAATAAACTATAATACTTTTTAAAGTAACAATATGCCTAAACAACTAAAAAAATCCAACAACATAATTATGCTTAAAAAACTATACTTCATCAAAACTAATAAGGGATAATTATAAAATTTAGCATCATGAGTATGCTTGAAAAGCTAAAAAATACTTCATAATAAGTCAACTAAAAGCAAAAGTCAACATATCTCTATTTGCTCAATTGATAACACACGTAAAGTAGAAATATCAAAATACTTAAAACAAAGTTACATATAAATAAACTAAAATATTAAGCAAAATATCCAAACAAGTAATGATCAATCATGTCTCTCTTTCCAACTTCTCCTTGCAAGGTCTTCTTCCTCATTCCACAATTAGATATGACTTTCTTTTTCCTACGAAAAGTAAACAATCAATAATTATATTTACTTAAAAAAATACTTTAAAAACTAAAAGGTAATCAACACTAATATGTAAATTACCTTATTATCATCATCATCATCATCATCCATATCTTCATCCACACATTCGAATTGAGTCAACGTTTTTGAATAACCTAAGAAACAAATAGCTAAATTAAAATTTAAAAATCCTTTTCAATTAATCTTGTAAAAGATAAAAATATATTACTTTTTATATCTTTTCGGATCCAATCTTGAGTGCACATCAAAGCCTCTAAAGTGTCTTCCTTCAACCTACTACGTTGTTGACTTAAAACACGACCACTAGTACTAAAGGCGGACTCTGAAGCAACGGTAGAGATAGGAATTGCTAAAAAGTCCCTTGCAATCTTTTGCAAAGTTGGAAATTTCAAACCATTTTGTTTCCACCATCCTAAGATGTCAAAATTTTCCTTTTTTTGTTTATCAAGCAAGACACCATCTTCCAAGTAGGAAGTAAATTCTGACTTGACATTTGTAGTTGAAGTATTTTCCATCACATATTCCGAATAAGCCTTCTCCCAATCTTGACTTGTGACATCAATGTCATCTACCAATGTTGATGCACCAACTTCACTACTTGTAGGAACCATATCATTATTTGGTTGATATTCTTCAACTAAATCTTCACACATTTGTATTACCTTTTCCAATTCTTTGGGAGCATTATTCCCATACATAAGTGGGAAGAAGTAATTCAACAAAGTTATTTTATATCTAGGATCCAAAACAGCCCCTATTGACATCACCCCATTAATCAAACTCCAATATTTGTCAAACTTCACTATCATACTTCTTGCCATACTTTGTATAGTATCACTAGAAGAATCTTCCCACTTTCTTAAAGCTAATCTTATTTGACAAACTTTGGGAAAATAAATGTTTGATGTTGGATACTTAGTACCCGAGAACAACTCAGTGACACTAAAAAATAATTTCAACTTGTCACATATTTCTCTTGCCATTTTCCAATCTTCTTCACTTGGTGCACACTTATATTGGGAATCACGGCGTTGTTTTAAACGTTTAAAAACTTGTTCGTAAGGCAATGCAGAAGCAAGCATTAAATAAGTAGAGTTCCATCTTGTTCTACAATCTTGTGCAAGCTTCTTTTCATAAGTCATGTTCAATTGATTACAAGTTTCTTTAAATTTCTCCTCCCTCTTTGGTGTTGCTACCCAAAAACCGACACTTTCCCTAATCTTTTCAATTGAACTAGAAATTGTTTGCATGCCATCTTTCACTATCAAGTTTAATATGTGGGCGCAACAATGCATATGAAACAATTTCCCTTTTAAAATAAAAGAAGAAGGTGACATCTTATCAATCAAATGGTCAATCAGAGCATCATTGGTGCTACAATTATCAACGGTTAATGTTGACAATTTTCTATCAATATTTCAATCCATCAAACAATCTACCAAAAAATCACAAATGACCTCAGCAGTATGTGGCGTAGGGACATAAATGAACCTAAAAATAAATTATAATAAATATCACATAAAATAACTATATTATAATAATAACGTAAATGGAAGGGAGAAGTTACATGATGATCCGATTCTGCAAAATCCAATTTTCATCAATGTAATGAGCTGTAACAGACATATATCCTTTGTTCTGGTTGCTAGCAGTCCACATATCAGTAGTTATTGCAATGCGGCTTTTATTCTTTGTAAGTATTTTCATTTGCTTTGACTTCTCACTTTCATACAACTTCATTATATCATTCTTCATGGTGTTGCGAGAAACTATCTTGAACAAAGGTTGAAGAGAATGGCTATAATTTCTAAAACCAATATGGTTAACCATCATGATGGGATATTCATGCAATATAATCATCTTCGCGAGTTCATTCCTAGAAACATCTTGATTAAATGTATAATTTCCAACCACAAATGATTCATGTCTGTTTCCGGATTTTTTTTCTGTCACTTTAAGCATGGTTTGTTTTGGACCTCTCTCTGTGCGTTTTGGACATATGCTAATATGATCAAATAAATGTTTAGTACCATTTTTTGTATCACCACCAATTTTCTTATCACAAGATTTGCATATAGCCTTCCAAATGCCTCCTATTTTTTGCCTTTTAAAATAGGGCCAAGCATCTGATTTTAATCCCCTTTTGTTAGGACTTGTAGTGGGTTCAACGGGAGCTTCAGGATCTTGATTTTCTATATTTATTTCATTTGGAGTAGATTGAACTTCCTATGTGAGTGAAACTCCACTACTTTCTATAGGAACTTCATTTCCTTCCAAAGCAACATTAAGCAACATTAGGACTATTAGATGATTGAACTTCACCAACCATTCTTTTACCAAAAACCTGGCACACACAAACACAAATTTTAAAAGGCTACATGGAAGTAGAACAAAAATAATAAATATATGAAAAAATAATAAATAAATGAAATAGTAAATATATGAAATTCACACAAAAAATAATTAATAAGAAAAATCTTATATTTCTAAATATATGATGCATTACACATATTTCTAAATATGCCTTATTTACTGTAACTTTTCAATTATAAATAATAACATATATTAATTAATTATATACATTGAGAATACATTTATTTACCTATATACATGATATATTTACTCGTGTAAAAAGTTATATGTTATTATTTCACTTAATGACTTTGGTTTTATAATTAGAAATATAAGATATATATTTTTTTTATGGGTGATAGCATGATATATTATTGTTTATATGTTATTATTTCATTAATAATTAGAAATATAAGATATTTGGTTTTTTTTATGGGTGATACCGTGATAGCATGATATATTGATTCATTTAAAAAGTAATATTTTTTTGTTTAATATAGAAAATTAAATTATAGTGTGATATATTAATAAAAAATAGGAAAAATATATTTTAATATTTTTTAAGGAAAAACTGACGACATTATTTTAATTACAAATGCATAGTATAGATAAAAAATGAACACAAAAATATTTAAAAGGAGATAAAAATGAGTAATTTTTTGATTATTTTATATTTTTTTAATATGCAAATGATTTGATAACTCTAAAATTTCTAAACAATTTAATTTAAATTTAATCAAAATAATCAACTTTTCCTATAAGCAATTACATGAACAGGTTTATGAGAATCAAGGAGAAACAATCTACTTTTTTCTATAAACAATAATATAAACAGATTTATGAGAATCAAAGAGAAATAATCTATTTTTTCCTATAAATAATTACATGAACAAATTTATGAAAATCAAACCTTATTGATGAAATTGTAAGAGCTGTGAATAATGGAAGCACACCAAATAGAGAAGATGGAATTGAAAGAGGAAGATGAATGGAGATTTGACTGGAGAAGAAAAACAGGAGTCTAACGTGTGAGACTCTAAATGTCTGGCAGAAGAAAATGAAACGCTTCAACTTTTTTAGGGTCTAATATTTACATTTCTCTCTCTTAATAAATACATGAATATTTATTTATTTATTTTTATAAATAAACATAAAGATGACTAAAAAACCTAATCTAAAATATATATATTAAATTAACTATATTAAAATAATAGGCGGGGCAGGGTCCCCGCGGGGCGGGGGTGTATTCCCCGTCCCCGTCCCCGAAATGCTCTCGGGGGAATTTTTCTCCCCATCCCCGCCCCCACGGGGGAAAATTCCCCATCTTTGGGGCCCCGAACGGGGCGTTCCCCGCGGGGATCCCCATTAACAGGTCCAAACTGACATCCCTACCTTAAATCATTCATTATTGTATTTCATCTATTTTTTCTCGGCAACTAATTAATAAGTGTTTGATCAATCTATAATTAATACAATAATAAAATTTGAAAAACAAATAAGAAGGAATATAAATAAAAAGTTTAACACACCTATAATAGTTAGGAAAAAACTTGAGTACATTTTATTAAGTGTTGTTTATGTTTTTTTCAATAAAAATATGATAAGTGTATAATTTTCTCTTATATACATATGCAATTTCTTCTTATATTTAGATATATTTATCATATTTTTATTGTAGAAAAATATGAACTAAATCTATAAAATTATATGTAAGTATTCTACGAATAATTATACTAAATCATTTTATTAACTAATCAATATAGGTTAATTATTGTCAGAAAAAAACACAGTATCACATAATGAGTTAAATATGGTGATGGCGCACACAATATTATTTGAACGGAAAATTAGAAAAACAATTTCACTCTAGTGAATCTGCATTCAGAAAATCTTACATGCATCGCAAAGTCAAGATCGGAACGATTCTCCTACATGCATGATTTCCATATAATTCAATCTGATCTTCATACTATTATTTATCACTATCACCACACTTAAAAAAGTATAATGGTCATTTTATTCATGGGAATTCAAGAGTATAACTATTAGGAACTCATTGCTAGCTATCCATCACTCACTTTGTATGTGTATAAGTCTCTTCTTTATTATCTTTTGTAGCACACAAGGCCTTCAAGACGTGGACCAACATTTTAACATGTGGTCGCAAGTTCTAGCAAAACAAATTTGGCAATTCTTCGTTAGTACTTTAAAAACGTATTTTCTCCGGTCTCATTTATAAGAAAAAATTAATTTTTTAGATATATTAAATAAGTAATGTATTTGGACAATATATTGTCCAAATACATTACTTATTCAATGTATATAAAAAGTTAATTTTTTCTTATAAATGAGACCGGAGGGAGTATATGTATAGCGGGTCAAAAAAAATAGTTTTTCAATACCAAGTAGAAAATATTAAAATTAATTTAAATTTAATTAAATATTAATTTATATTTAGGAATATCTTTTAGATTGTTTATATCTTTGTTAGAAGATATATATCTTAGATCTTCTTAAATCTTTGTAGAAGATATATTTTAGATTTAATTTTGTGTATAAATAGCCTAATGAAGTAGGTTATTATATATTCATTGTAAATTCTTATTTTGAAGCTATCAGTAAATATTCATTTTGCCTTTTATCTTCCTTGTGCACCAACAATTGGTATCTAGAGCTCCGGTTCGAAATCTACGGGAAAAGAAGTATTGTGATTAAGAATTATAATATTCTGATTCTGGGGGATTTTTTGAGAAAACATTGATTTGGGAAACTCTGCGCAAATTGCATAAGGTAGAAGATGAATGGAAACAGTGGCGATATTCATTCCAAGCTTCCAGTATTTGACGATAAAAACTAGAATCGTTGGAAGATCCAGATGCGTGTGTTATTTGGTTCTCAAGATGTGTTAGAACTTGTTACTGATGACTATAATATGTTAGAAGCAGATGCAACAGAGGCCCGGAAGATAGCACAGAAGGCGCTGAGGAAGAGAGATCAGAAGGCGTTGTTCTACATCCATCAATGTGTGGATGCGAATGTGTTTGAGAAGATTGCTGATTCTGAAACAACGAAGGCTGCATGGGACACACTGGTCAGATGTTACGGTGATGATGCAACAGTGAAGAAGGTGAAGCTTCAGTCTCTCAGAAAGCAATATGAGAATCTCAACATGAAGGACAACGAGAAGGTTTCTGAATACATCTCTAGAGTGATTCTGATCACTAATGAGATGAAAGCTTGTGGAGAAACTCTGTCTGAACAAGTAATCATTGAGAAGATCTTGAGATCTTTAACTTCTCAGTTTGATTATATTATGGTAGCAATTGAACATTCTAAAGATCTGAGCACCATGAGAGTTGAAGAGCTGCAAAGTAGTCTAGAGGCGCATGAGTTGCGTATGACTGCAAGAACTTCTGAGAGAGAAGTAGAGCAACATGCTCTGAAAGTAACTTCTGGTAAGAAGCATCAGAAGCAGACTTGGTCAGAATTCAGGAAGAAAACTAATGGTGGTCAAAAGTCAGAAGCTTCAAATTCTGATAGGCAGAAGAATGTCCAGAAGGGAAAGGAGAAGTCTGACAAGAAGAATATTCAGTGTTACTGTTGCAAGAACTTTGATCACTATGTCATAGATTGCTGGTACAACAAAGAAAGGAAGTCAGAAGAAGCAAATATAGCAAGAGGATACTCTGATGATGAACCTATGCTATTGTTGGCTTATGAACCTGATGATCTGAATTCATCAGAATGGTGGTATATGGACACAGGGTGTTCAAACCATCTAACTGGAAACAAGAAGTGGTTAGTTGACTTTGACTCTGGGAAGAGTACAAAGATCAGGCGTGCTGATGATAAATACCTCAATGCAGAAGGTATGAGAAATGTCATAATCATTCTAAACAATGGGAAAGCAACAGTGATCCAGAATGTTTGGTATGTACCTGGCATGAAAAGCAATCTGGTGAGTGTGGGACAACTGGTTGAGAAAGGTTTTTCAGTTACCATGAAGGACAATCTTCTGAAGCTGTATGACTGTAATCAGAAGCTGATTATGGAGTCGGAGCAGGGAAGGAACAAAACATTCAAGGTGAATGTTAGAACTATAGACTCTAAATGTCTTAGTGCAACAAGTGTTGTCAAGGAGAGTGAGTTGTGGCACGGAAGATTTGATCATCTGAATTTCAGAAGTTTAGGGCATCTGAAATCAAAGAATATGGTATATGAAATTCCTACAATCAAGAAGCCCGAAAATTCATGCAAGGTGTGCATGGAAGGGAAGCAACCAAGATTACCCTTTGTATCAGAGGTAGCTCCAAGAGCAAAACATGCCTTGGGAGTAGTACATTCTGATGTGTGCGGTCTGTTTCCAGTAGCATCGACTGGAGGGATTAAATACTTTGTGTCATTTGTTGATGAGTTCACCAGAATGACATGGGTATCTCTCATAAAGTTCAAACACAAGGTGTGAAGGAAAATTGCGATCAAAAGCGCAGCGGAATTTAAAATTTTTATTTAGTGATCCTTACGAATGAGCATGGTCAGTGATAGAAATATTTACCTCTTGTGGCGATTCAGACCTTTGATGTTGTGATCACGAGCGTCGATGAAGAACAACGCCTCTACTCAGTCCACACGAACAAATCGCTTCCGGTCACAGTGCTAGCTGATCACGAACGGAAACCTTGAGTGAGAGAGAGAGAATCAAAAACGAAATTGCATCAAGTGAAATTGCTTCATCACAAGGGATCTATTTATAGAATTACTCGTGTGGGCTACAAGCTAAAAGCCCAATTAAGGCTATAAGCTAAAAGCCCAATTAAGCTTATGGACATCATACCTTATGATGTACCATATATCACTTATCCACGTGGTACCTTACCACTTTCCGTATTACACTTAAGTGCACCGTACTTTACGGTGTTCCTTATTTATTCTATCTCTTATCAACCTGTCCTTATGTGTGTGATCCTGTAGGTTTTCGCGACGTTGGCAATTATATTAAATCACACATTTAATATAATAAACAGTGAGCGGTATCTAGCAACACATCACTGTTATCCAAGTCACAAAAAATGTCATGTGATCTGACCAAAACTTTTCCGTGATAATATTTGTGTTGTACAATTACCCTTTTGCCCTCATGTCTATATTGAACACAAGGCATACACTGTGTCATCCTTGTCCAGTTCAATATTGGGCCCTTAGACATTTATCCTGTTATGCAGGATGAGCAAATTCCATCTAGGTCACTCATGTCCCTTAGCATGCTTTGTGAAGTACCCATCAACCGTCTTTATAGTCATCCAGTTACGGATGACGTTTAATCAGCAATAAAGTACTTGACTCTACATCTAGGGTGCATAGTGGTTTCAGGTCGAAGGGTGGTATACACCATTATCATCATGAGAATAACTTATGACACTTTGCATAACATTCTATGTAGTATTCTCATAGCGGGTCAATCCAGTATAAATATTACTCCTAATATTCATACCTATGTCAAGACTTGATAACTCCTTATCTATGATCCATGAGATGTGATCATCAATCTATCTTTATAATAATCTTAATGCTTTAATGTTATCCCACTTCACATTAAATCTTGACTACGGATACTTTAAGAATAGTGTCTTATGTTTAATGGGATCTCATGATTAAGTCACACTTAACATTTCATTAAACAAATAAACCATTCTAGGGACTTTATTATTTTGGAAAGCAAACATAATAAAGAAATGCCTTTTATTATTAATAAATAATTCGATACAAGTACCAAAAGTATTGGCCTCTAGAGCTTACACCAACAATCTCCCACTAGCACCAGAGCCAATCAAGCATACCCCTAATACCCATAGATCTAGTATGTCCATCATGCTTCAGCTGCACGAGAGGCTTTGTTAATGGGTCAGCAACATTGTCAAGTGTAGGTACTCTGCATATTTTCACATCTCCCCGATCGATTATCTCTCGAATGAGATGATAACGCCTAAGTATGTGTTTGGATCGTTGGTGAGATCTAGGCTCCTTAGCTTGTGCGATAGCACCATTGTTATCACAATAGAGATCAACGGGATCCACAATGCTATGGACTATGCCAAGTTCACTAATGAACTTCTTGATCCAAACAACTTCCTTTGCTGCAGTTGAGGCAACAATATACTCAGCCTCAGTTGTAGAATCAGCAATTGTATCTTGCTTTGAACTTTTCCAGCTCACAGCGCCACCATTTAAACAAAACACATAACCATATTGCGATCTAAAGTCATCCTTATCTGTATGGAAGCTATCATCGGTGTATCCAATTACAACAAGCTCTTCCTGACCTCCATATATCAAGAATGAGTCCTTAGTTCTTCTCAAGTACTTAAGAATATTCTTGACAGCTACCCAATGAGCATCACCGGGATTAGACTGGTACCTACTCGTTGCACTTAAAGAATACGAGACATCTGGTCGAGTACATAGCATGGCATACATGATAGATCCTATTGCAGATGCATATGGAATCTTATCCATGCGATCCCTTTCTTCCTTACTTGAAGGGGATTGTGTTTTTGACAGACACATGCCATGTTGCATAGGTATGAATCCTTTCTTGGAATCATGCATATTAAAGCGTCTCAACACTTTTTCTATGTATGTACTCTGACTTAGGCCAAGCAGTTTTTGTGACCTATCTCTATAGATCCTGATTCCTAATATATAGGCTGCTTCACCTAGGTCCTTCATTGAAAAGCATTTCCCTAACCAAGTCTTCACTTGTTGCAAGGTAGGGACATTGTTTCCAATGAGTAATATGTCATCTACATATAATACCAGGAATTACGATCATGCTCCCACTAACCTTCTTGTAGACACAAGGCTCATCTTCATTCTTGATGAATCCATATTGTTTTACTGTTTCATCAAAACGAAGATTCCAGCTTCTGGAAGCTTTCTTCAATCCATAAATTGATCGTTGCAACTTACATATCTTTTGGGCTTCTTCTGGCATGTCAAATCCTTCAGGTTGTGTCATGTACACATCCTCAAGAAGATTCCCATTAAGGAAATCAGTTTTGACATCCATCTGCCATATTTCATAATCATGATATGCAGCGATAGCAAGTAAAATCCGAATAGATTTAAGCATTGCAATTGGTGAAAAGGTTTCATCATAGTCAACCCCATGAATTTGTTTATAGCCTTTTGCAACCAGTCTTGCCTTATAGGTATGTACCTTACCATCCATGTCAGTCTTATTTTTGAAGACCCACTTGCATCCTATAGGGTTAACTCCTATAGGAGGCTCTACCAAGGTCCAAACCTGGTTTGTGTACATGGAATCCATTTCAGATTTCATGGCTTCTAGCCACTTCTCGGACTCAGGACCAGTTATGGCCTCTTGGTAGGTCACAGGCTCATCTTGATCCATGAGTAATACATCACCCTGATCACTTATGAGATATCCATATCTCTCAGGTTGTTGACGTATCCTGCTTGACCTACGCTGGTCTTGTTCTACTTGAGCAGGTTGCTCTTCCACAACTACTTGTGTTTCCTGCTCTAATTCCTCCATAGGTGTATCAATGCTTTGTGGTTCTTGAATTTCTTCAAGCTCTATTTTCCTCCCACTGATTCTTTTGGAAATAAAATCCTTTTCCAGAAAAACTCCAGTTCGAGCGACAAACACTTTGCCCTCAGAAGGATTGTAGAAGTAATACCCTCTTGTTTCTTTAGGATACCCCACAAATAAGCATTTGTCAGATTTGGGCTCAAGCTTAGTTGAAATTTGTCGTTTCACATAAACTTCGCAACCCCAAATCTTCATGTAAGACATATGTGGTTTCTTACCACTCCATATCTCATATGTTGTCTTCTCAACCTTTTTGGATGGAACCCGGTTAAGTGTGTAAGTTGCAGTCAATAGTGCATGTCCCCAAAAGGAGTTCGGAAGATCGGCGTGACTCATCATGGATCGGACCATGTCTAACAAGGTTCGATTTCTTCTCTCAGATACACCATTCCATTGTGGTGTTTCGGGAGGAGTGAGTTGGGATAAAATCCCACATTCCTTTAGATGGTCATCAAACTCTAGGCTTAAATATTCACCGTCTCGATCTGATCGAAGAACTTTAATATTCTTACCTAGTTGGTTTTGTACTTCATTCTTGAATTCCTTGAATTTTTCAAAGGTTTCAGATTTGTGTTTCATTAAATACACATAACCATATCTACTGAAATCATCAGTAAATGTGATGAAGTATTGAAAACCTCTTCTGGCTGGTATGTTCAGTGGTCCACATACATCAATATGTATGAGGGCCAAAAGATCATTAGCCCTTTCACCTTTTCCTGTGAATGGGGACTTTGTAATCTTTCCAATTAAACAAGATTTGCATGTCTCATATGATTCATAATCAAAAGAGTCCAAGAGTCCATCTTTATGGAGTTTGGAAATGCGTTTCTCATTTATATGGCCTAAGGGACAGTGCCAAAGGTAGCTTAGATTTAACTCATTAGGTTTAATCCGTTTAGTATTAATGTTATAAATTGGCATTTCAAGATCAAGGACATATAGTCCATTGTTCATTTGTGCAGAAGCATAGAATATATCATTCAAATAAATAGAGCAACAATTGTTCTTTATTATAAATGAAAAATCAAACTTGTCCAAACAAGAAACGGAAATAATATTCCTACTAATTGCAGGTACATAATAACAGTTCTCTAACTAAATTATTAAACCACTAGGTAAAGTCAAAACATAAGTTCCTACGGCTAAAGCAGCAACCTTTGCTCCATTTCCAACTCGTAGATCAACTTCACCTTTTGCCAAATCTCTACTCCTTTTTAGCCCCTGCACATTAGTACAAATGTGAGAACCGCATCCAGTATCTAATACCCATGATGCAGAAGTAGATAAATTAATTTCAATAACAAAAATACCTGAATTTGAAGTCCCTACTCCATTGTTCATATCTTTCAGGTACTTTGGGAAGTTTCTCTTCCAATGTCCGGTCTTACCGCAATGGAAGCAAGTGCCCTCCTTTGCTATGCCTCCACTAGGCTTCAAAGCAGGAACAATAGGTTTAGGCTTGGCAAATTCCTTGCCTTTCCCTTTACCAACTTGCTTGGTAGGTCTCTTGTTCAGCTTCTTTCCATTACTGACCATCAGAATGGACTTCCCTTTTGTCTTCATATTCTGCTCAGCAGTTTTCAACATGCTTAGCAATTTTGGAAGACTCTTATCCATGTCATTCATGTTGAAATTCATGACAAACTGATTAAATCTATCTGGCAACGATTGCAAGATAAAATCAGTTGCAAGTTTCTTTCCAAGCGGAAACCCTAACCTTTCAAGGTTCTCCACATACCCAATCATTTTGAGTACATGGGGACCTACAGGGTTTCCCTCAGATAACTTGCTGTTAAAAAGGGCCTTTGAAACCTTAAACCTCTCATTTCTTGCTTGCTCTTGATAGAGCATTTTCAGATGTCCGATCATATCGAACGCTGACATGTTCTCGTGTTGCTTTTGCAACTCCGAGTTCATAGTAGCTAGCATGAGACAAGCGGCTTCGTTAGCATCATCAAAATGCTTCTTATAAGCATCTCTTTCTGCCTTAGGTGCCGAACTAGGCGATTCTTCTTTAGGAACAGGTGTCTCCAAGACATACAGCTTCTTATTGTGCTTGAGGACAATCCTCAGATTTCGGTGCCAATCCAGGAAATTTGTCCCAGACAATTTTTCCTTATCTAGGATTGATCGCAAAATATGGTTGTTTGTTGTCATGGTAATCTACAAAAAATTGAAAATATAAGTATCATTAAAACAACATATTTAATTAGGCCTTTAATCAAATATGCTCCCACTATTTTACTCAAACCAAATGACCCTCATCATTTGATTCAGAAAATCCCGTTGGAAGACTTTCTAGTGGGTCGAGATCCACATTTCACTTCGTTCTAAGTCAGTGTTAGGCTGATTACACAAAACTAGGTTATTTAGGTAGGAACTCCTTCCAATTGTATCTCATACTACTCTCGAATATTTTCAGTTGGGTGAATAACTCCTTATTCTAATTCATCATATGAATCATTCCCAACTCTTGCTTCTAAACATGTATAATCTTATTATAATGTGTTTAGTTAAGTTTGACCCATTGTTTTAGCAGTTGGATATTACAATTATCCCATCGCACCTTACTAATATAGAACATGCACCTCGCGTAGGCGAAACCTACATTGTTCGATACTAGTCTTGATGAGTGCTAAAACTTAGAAAGCATGAATTTAATATTTAACTTGAGGGATTTTGTTATTAGTTTGATCTCACCAGCTTAACATGTAATTCGTCTCTCTCATGCATCAACATACAAACACATGCATCAATATACATAAAAGGATACAGTTATGGACCCTAGCGCAATTGTTCTCCCAAGCCAATGAGAGAACCTAAGCTAACCTAATAACGATCTAAACTTCTCCAAGCAAGATCTCCAAGGTTAACCTCCTTTGATATTGTATTCTTCTCTTTCTTCATAACATTAAATTACATAAAAGAAACTCATTTTACATACGAGGAAGTGAGATGATAAAAGAAGTTACATCAAGAATTTTAGAGAGAGGCACGACACGCAGGCCATATTTTACAATCCCAAAACAAAATAAAGGAAAAAAAACTAAGGCCATAACTGATCACCACAAGACAATAATAATAAACACACTTTTATTATTAGTTTAAATTTTGTTAATTAAAAAAAGGCAAATTAAATTTCGACGATTGATCACACTACGCAGAGTTAGCCGGGGGTTCCGCTGCCCGGTCAGCACCCCGACGCAAAATTTTAATGAACAATTCATTTGAATTCGGCGTCATTTTTGCACAACTCTTGTGCATTCACAACCCTAATCGCATAACTCTGCAGCAACACAACCCTTGTGCCGTCATGAACCCTAATGCAACAGTTTCATGCTGTCAAACACATTTCGATTGATAATTCAGTATGATTAATCACATGCCATTGCTTCACCATACTAATGTCGAATTCCGAAGCATATGAACAGTGATCGGTCAAAGGAATAACAATCATCAAGTATTTGAATGAACGAAACAGAAACAGTATATCCCATATACCATCGTTGCATCAGATTTACTTATATCATATATAAAAGTGATCGATCTTATTTGTGTAACCTATGGATGATCGATGTATCGCTGCTTCACCATACTAATGTCGGATTCCGAAGCATAGTCAACATCAATCATCCAAATCGTACACAACAGATGCCAAATTTAATTACTCGTTCATTATTCAATTCATTCTAGTTTTAATCGAATCAAAACAGAAAATATAGAACATAAACAACTATCAGATCCATGGTTTCGTAAGTGGCTCTGATACCACTCAAGGAAAATTGCAATCAAAAGCGCAGCGGAATTTAAAATTTTCCTTTAGCGATCCTTACGAATGAGCATGGTCAGTGATAGAAATATTTACATCTTGTGGAGATTCAAACCTTTGATGTTGTGATTACGAGCGTCGATGAAGAATAACGCCTCTACTCAGTCCACACGAACAGATCGCTTCCGGTCACAGTGCTAGCTGATCACGAACGGAAACCTTGAGTGAGAGAGAGAATCAAAAATGAAATTGCATCAAGTGAAATTGCTTCATCACAAGGGATCTATTTATAGAATCACTCGTGTGGGCTACAAGCTAAAAGCCCAATTAAGGCTATAAGCTAAAAGCCCAATTAAGCTTATGGACATCATACCTTATGATGTACCATATATCACTTATCCACGTGGTACCTTACCACTTTCCGTATTACACTTAAGTGCACCGTACCTTACGGTGTTCCTTATTTATTCTATCTCTCATCAACTTGTCCTTATGTGTGTGACCCTGTAGGTTTTCGCGACGTTGGCAATTATATTAAATCACACATTTAATATAATAAACAGTGAGCGGTATCTAGCAACACATCACTGTTACCCAAGTCACAAAAAATGTCATGTGATCTGACCAAAACTTTTCCGTGATAATATTTGTGTTGTACAATTAACCTTTTTCCCTCATGTCTATATTGAATATAAGGCATACACTGTGTCACTCTTGTCCAGTTCAATATTGGGCCCTTAGACATTTATCCTGTTATGCAGGATGAGCAAATTCCATCTAGGTCACTCATGTCCCTTAGCATGCTTTGTGAAGTACCCATCAACCGTCTTTATAATCATCCAGTTACGGATGACGTTTGATCAGCAATAAAGTACTTGACTCTACATCTAGGGTCCATAGTGGTTTCAGGTCGAAGGGTGGTATACACCATTATCATCATGAGAATAACTTATGACACTTTGCATAACATTCTATGTAGTATTCTCATAGCGGGTCAATCCAGTATAAATATTACTCCTAATATTCATACCTATGTCAAGACTTGATAACTCCTTATCTATGATCCATGAGATGTGATCATAAATCTATCTTTATAATAATCTTAATGCTTTAATGTTATCCCACTTCACATTAAAGCTTGACTACGGATACTTTAAGAATAGTGTCTTATGTTTAATCAGATCTCATGATTAAGTCACACTTAACATTTCATTAAACAAATAAACCATTCTAGGGACTTTATTATTTTGGAAAGCAAACATAATAAAGAAATGTCTTTTATTATTAATAAATAATTCTATACAAGTACCAAAAGTATTGGCCTCTATGGCTTACACCAACAAGGTGTTCTCTGAATTCAAAAAGTTCAGACTGAAGGCTGAGAATCAGAGTGGCCAGACTCTGAAAATTCTTAGAACTGATGGTGGTGGTGAGTATAACTCCACAGAATTCAGAAGTTTATGTGAGGAGAATGGAATTGAGCATGAGGTTACTGCTCCATATACTCCTCAACACAATGGTCTTGCTGTAAGAAGAAATCGTACTTTGCTAGATATGGTGAGAAGTATGCTGAAAGAGAAGAAGCTTCCTCATACTTTGTGGGGAGAAGCTGTTGCAACTGCATGTTATGTGCTCAACAGATGTCTAATGAAGAAATTAAAGGAAATAGTTCATATTCAGAAGTGAACTGGAGATAAGCAAAGTGTTAGTCATCTGAAGGTGTTTGGTTTTGTATGTTACAAACATGTCCCAGAAGCCAGAAGACAGAAGTTGGATGATAAAAGTAAAGTGATGTTGCTGGTGGGGTATCACAGTACAGGTTCGTACAAACTTTATTGTCCAGAAACTAACAAAGTTGAGTTCAGCAGAGATGTCATTATAGAAGAATCAGAAGTTTGGAATTGGGAAAAGTCTCTTCCTGACTCTAATGATAGAACTTCTGAAGAATAGTCAGAAACACATGTTTCTGAAGCTGGTAAAGACTTTAACTCTGAAGAAGATACAGAAGGAGAAGATGATTCTGACTCTGACTCCGATGGTGATCCAGACTCTAAAGACACTCAAGATTCTGGAGAAAGTCCAATTGCTAAAGCAAGTGCTTCTGAAGGGGAAAGTTTTGGTGTCCAAAGTTCTGAAGGTCCAATCCAGAGGCAACAAAGAGTCAGAAGCATCCCAAGAAGATTTGCAGAGTTTGACATGTTGCTAGACATTGAAGTAAACTCTGAAGGAGAAGTTATTCAGTGTGCAATGTTAGTAGACTCTGAACCTGTGAGTACGAAAGAGGCTCTTAAGCAACAAGTTTAGTTATAGGCCATGAAAGAAAAACTTGATGCTATAGAGAGAAACAAGACTTGGAAGCTGACAGAAATTCCAAAAGGCAATAAAGCCATCAGCGTCAGATGGGTTTTCAAGAAGAAGCTAAAGCTAGATGAATCAATTGGAAAATACAAAGCAAGATTAGTAGCAAAAGGCTTCCTACAGAAGCCTGAGCTGGATTACTTTGAAGTGTTTGCACCTGTAGCGAGCACTACGAAAAAAACAATTTTTAGAAGTGCATCTACGAAAGCGCTTTTAAGAGAAAGCGCTTTCGTAGCCTTTAAAAAAAATTCGCTTAAAAAAATCGCTTTTATAGGGTTTCCTACGAACGCGCTTTTCAGAAAGCGCTTTCATAGGTATTTGAAATATCTAACCTACGAAAGCGCTTTTGAAAAGCGCTCTTATAGGTGGCCCTATAAAAGCGCTTTTGAAAAGCGCTCTGAAAGGGGGACCTACGAAAGCGCTTTCTAAAGCGCTCTTATATGGGGGACATACGAAAGCGCTTTTTACCTCAGAAACGCTCTCATATATGGGTCTTAGAAAGCGCTTTTAGAAGCGCTTTCGTAGGTTGTTTCCCTAAATACGAAATTTGCCCTCACTTGTTCATTTCTTCGTCTTCCTGTTCCTGTTCGTTCGTTTCTTGCCGTCGTTCCTGTTCCTGTTCCTGCCGCCGTTCTCTCATTCCTGCCGCCGTTCCTGTTCCTGTTCGTTCGTTTCTTCTTCCATTATCTGTTCACGAACAACAACCAACACACCATTCAGCGACGACGTACTCCCTCCGTGCTTCTTTCGTCACAACATACAACTAGCTCCATCCTGGCTTCCTGCTCCAGCCAACAATCTTCACCGTGACACCAGTCGTTGTAAGCATCACTATCATCTTTCTTTTGAGTTTCTTTTGGTATTTTCATGATACTGTTGGTGCTGATTTTGTTTTAAGGTGTTAATGTTGAATTAGAAATAATGAAATTAGGTTAATAGTTTAATGTAAGCCATGTTATTTTCCTGAATGAGGACTTGTTGCTAACATTGTTGTTATTCGTGTTAAATATGATTGATACTCATATCGGTGTTAGTATTTTCTTTTATGGTTATGTGAATATGAATGAGATTCTGAATAGTAATTGTGTTAATCTGATTTCAATTTTTTTTTGAAATAATCTCCATCTGTGTATGGAAGTTTGATTCCTATTAGAATGCGGGCTTTAGGTGATATCTTATGATGTCAGCACCATTCTTAGGAGTATTTTGTGTGCTATTTTTCTTATGAGAAATACTACTTGATTTGAATTAATTTGAGTGAGTTTTTTGTTTCAATACCATAAAGTTTGAGTTTAACTCGAGTGATATTTTGATGTCGATGTCACTTTATCCGTATTGATTTTGAATAATAGAGTTTGGCTAATATCGGTGTTCAAATTATGTTGAAGTGTTGATGTTAGTTATGAAATTGAGAACAATTAGTTAATTTTCTGTTTGAGTGAATAGTTGGGCTGTTAGTAGTTAAATTGGCTTTGGCAATAAGTTAAAACTTTGTTAGTAGTTAAATAGTTGGACTGTTAATAGTTGAATTGTTAGTAGTTGGATTGTTAATAATAAATAGCTGGACTGTTAGTAGCTGGACTCTCCCATCAATGATATCACAGTACCAACAATTTAAACTAGAATGACAAGTTTTTAAATTAAATTCTTAAAGAATATAATAGTAACAATTAACAATTTAATTGATCCATCATGTTTATATTAGTCTAATTAACATCATGATGATAATATATTAACAAGCAAATTATAGAGAAAAAAAATTGAAAATTAACTTGTGAATATATTGAGCAGAAAATAAAGGTTGTGAAAGGCTGTAAATGAAGAAGAGAAAAAGAAATAAGAATGAGTAGAATTCCAACTTTAGAAATCAGAAGTTATTCTACCTATGTATGAGATTCACCTACAAAAACCGAATGGCGTCAAATAATATATATGAGAATGAGTTCACAACTCACCTAATGTGTAAAACTATAACCACTACATTTTTTGTGAATTAAACTAAGAATTTCCATTCTTCTTCCTCGCAGCGTTTCCCGGCCTAGTTCGACGTACGACGCTCATTCTCCGCGTTTCTTAGAGTTCGAAACATCTGAGAGGTAACTTTCTTCCTCAAATTACTGGTATATATTGTGATGAATTTGTCTTAAATTGTCTTCCGTATGTTGCATTTTCTTGATACGGATTCATTCCGTGTATACTTTGCGTTTTGACAGAAACGCAGTATACTACTGTTTTGTGCACTAATTAGTTGATATGGATAAGACATGGATGTATTCCAATCGATTGTCGAAAGACTACGAGAATGGTGTTTCCGAGTTTGTTAAGTTTGCTGTTGCGCACGCCAAAGACCCCAGTCGTATGACATGTCCCTGTTTGTATTGTTGTTATGGGAACCGGGTTGACGCAGTTAAGTTGGCATCGCATTTAATTCGGTATGGAATTGATAGGAGTTATACATGTTGGAATATGCATGGTGAGAAAAGTAACGGGAATGTTGAATCGGGGTATGCAAGGACCTATGTTTCAAATGATGATTGCACAGATACATACGATTATGATCGAGTCGAAGAAATTGCAGAAGCGCTTGAAGAAGATCTTAACGATTGTCCCAAAATGTTCGAGAGGTTGGTAAGCGATGCAGAGAAACCGTTGTATAATGGTTGTACAAAATTCACAAGATTGTCTGCGGTGTTAAAGTTGTACAACTTAAAAGCCGGCAATGGATGGTCGGATAAAAGTTTCACAGAGTTATTAGCCCTTATGAAAGATATGCTACCAGAGGATAATGTTCTTCCCAATCGAACGTATGAGGCCAAAAAGATGTTGTACTCCATTGGCATGAGCTATGATAAGATACATGTGTGTCCAAAAGATTGCGTTTTGTTTCGAAACGAGTATGCATTGTTAAATGAGTGTCCTAAATGCGGTGCCCCTCGATATAAGAAAAAGTTGTCTCCGGCAAAAGTCTTATGGTATTTTCCTATAATCCCGAGATTTAGACTGATGTATCGTAGTGAAACCGATTCAAGACACTTGACTTGGCATTCAGATGAAAGAATTATTGATGGAAAATTTCGACATCTGGCAGATTCTCCATAGTGGATGAAAATTGATAATGATTATCCTGAATTTGGAAAAGAAGCAAGAAACCTTCGCTTGGCATTGTCTACTGATGGAATGAACCCACACGGTATTCAAAGTATCTCGCATAACACATGGCCTGTGATTCTTATGATTTATAACCTACCTCCATGGCTATGTATGAAGCGTAAGTACATGATGCTGTCTATGTTAATTTCTGGGCCTAAACAACCAGGAAATGACATAGACGTATACTTGGAACCATTAATCGAAGATTTGAAGATTTTGTGGGAGAATGGTGTGGAGGTTTATGATGGTTATAGGAAAGAAAGTTTCAACTTGAGGGCGATGTTGTTTGGAACAATTAACGATTTTCCAGCATACGGCAATCTATCCGGGTATAGCATTAAAGGTGAAAAAGCGTGTCCTGTTTGTGAAGACGGAACCGATACCATGCGATTGAAACTTTGTCAGAAGAATGTCTTTCTCGGTCATCGTAGATTCTTAACTTCTAAACATCAGTATCGTGGATGGAGAAAAGCGTTCAACGGAGATACCGAACAACGTAGAGCTCCGCCGGGTTTGACAGGTGATCAAATTTTTGAAAAGGTGAAAGATGTGAATATTCAGTTTGGCAAGCCTTTTGCACATAAAGTTGTCACAGGTGGGTGGAAGAAGAGGTCGATTTTTTTTGAATTGCCATATTGGAAATCTTTGTACGTAAGACATTTTCTTGATGTGATGCATATTGAAAAAAATGTATTTGACAGTGTTATTGGTACGTTACTCAATATAAAAGGGAAGTCTAAGGATGGCCTTAAATCAAGGGAGGACATGGTAGACATGGGAATAAGAACTGAACTGGGACCCGTGAAGAAAGGAAGACGGACATACCTACCACCTGCTGTTTACACTCTATCTAGAAAGGAGAAAAAAATATTGTGTAAGTTTCTGAGTGAAGTTAAAGTTCCAGAAGGCTACTCATCAGATATTAGAAGACTTGTGTCTATGAAAGACCTCAAGTTAAAGAGTTTAAAGACGCATGATTGCCATGTTATAATGGAACATTTTCTACCGATAGGTATACGTTCTATTCTGCCAGAAAAGGTAAGAAGCGCAATAACTAAATTGTGTTTTTTCTTCAAGTCAATTTGCAGTAAGGTGATCGATCCTGAGATCTTTCCAACATTGCAAAAAGAAATAGTTGTTACTTTGTGTGAGCTTGAAATGTATTTTCCTCCCTCGTTTTTTGACATAATGGTTCATCTTGTCGTTCATCTTGTGAAAGAGACACAATTGTGCGGACCAGCTTATATGAGATGGATGTACCCTGCTGAACGTTATATGAAAATATTAAAAGGGTATGTGAAAAATCGGAGTCGACCAGAGGGTTGTATTGCCGAAAGATACATTGTTGAAGAAGCGGTTGAGTTTTGTACTGAATATTTGTCAAATGTTCAATCAATTGGACTCCCCAAATCTCATGTTGTTGAAAAAAAAGAAGGTAAGAAGCTAATTGGAAATAAATTTGTGACAGTATCAAGGGTCGAACGGGATCAAGTGCATTTGTATGTTCTGCACAATGAGATTGAGGTTGAGCCGTATATTGAAATACACAAGGGTGTTCTTCGAGGTTTAAATTCGAATAGAAATGAGAATTGGATTGTACGAGAGCACAATCGAAGTTTCATACCATGGTTTAAGGAACATATTTATTCAAAGTATCGTTCAGATCCCGCCTCAGTGACAGAAAGGTTGAGATGTTTAGCATATGGTCCAAGTTTGGTTGCGTTTTCTTATAGCGCATACGCAATTAATGGATACACATTTTATACCAAAGAACAAGATGATAAAAGTACTGTGCAAAATAGTGGTGTCACCTTGGTAGCTGAAGCAATGCACATATCTAGTGTGAAGGACTTAAACCCGAAATTTGCAAATCTGTCGTATTTTAGGGTTATCGAGCGCATTTGGGTCTTTGATTACGAGAAATTTCAGATTCTTATATTCGGTTGCAAGTGGGTTGAAAATAATAATGGTATACGGATGGATAAGTCAGGATTTTTGCAAGTGGATCTTAACAGGGCGGGGTACAAAGATGAGCCTTTCATTCTAGCCTCTCAAGCTAAACAAGTGTTCTATGTCACTGATCCGACAAGTACGAAATGGTCTATAGTGCTTTTCTCTAACAAAGTAATTGATGAAAAGATTGGAGACCAAGGCGATACTGGTGTTGACATTGAATCTTTTACCAGAAATGATCAAAATGATAATGAATCCTGCATTAGAAATGATCATAATGAGGGTATTTGGATCAATCCAACCGTCCGCGTTGTTAAGAGACGAGTAGAACATATTCCTACCAAGAAAAGAAAGAGATGTTAGTGAAAAATTATCCGGAAATGAAGCTACTGATTGATATGTAAGTGACATTATTCTAAATATTCGTTTGTGTTTATATATTTAATTATTTCAATGTCATTGTTCTAAATAAATATTTTAATTTTGTCATCAGTTCAATACAAGTATTCTGATGTCAAAGGGAAGCACGAGTACCACGGTCTAAATCAAACAACATTAATTGGATCAAAGTACAGGTATATAAATTTCAACAATTTTGCTTATAATATTTATGCTACTTGATAAATCAATAGATGTGTATAATATTATTTGTTTTTCTATGTAGTGCCCTCAACAACAAAACGGCATAGATTGCGGATACTTCGTTTTGAAGTTTATCAAAGAAATCATTCAAATGAATGAAATCGAGATTCCAATCACGGTATGGATTTATACTTTGTTTTATTACTTATCGGATTTTGCATATAATTTATTACATTAAACTAAATCATGCATATATTTTGTTTTGTAATGTAGTATTTTGATCAATACAATTGTCCATATTACTCGCCACGTCAATTGGAAGAACTCAAAGAGGAGTTGTGCCAATATTTTATTGAGCTAAAAATCTTATAATAAGGTACGAATACATTGTTGTATGAAAATTGGTTAATTATGAATATATTGTTTTGTGTATACAATACTGACCGTGTTATTATGTTCATATTGTAGGATCAGGACCTTGGATATATATGTAGATTAGGATTGATTTACTTAGTGTTATATAGCTGATTTCTTAGGGTGTATTTTGTTACGTTTAAAAACATGTTAATATTGAATTACCATGGTGTATATATATTTTGGATATGAATTGATTATAATGGTATTTGTATATATATATAATATTTGGTATTTGAATTACATTTGGTATTTGGATTAAAACTAATATATATTGGTATTTCTAGATTAGATTGTAAAATACCGGTATAAGAATTACAGGTTTGCTGCAAAAAAATGCAGGTTTAGAAATTTTTTAAATTTTAGATTTTTCAGTAGAAAACCTATGAAAGCGCTTTTAAGAAAAAAGCGCTCTCGTAGGCCTACCTATGAAAGTGCTTTTTGATTAAAAGCGCTTTCATAGGTAGGCCTACGAGAGCGCTTTTTTCTGAAAAAAAAAGCGCTCTTATAGGCCTACTTTAGATTGCCTGACTCGCATTCTGAATACACCTATGAAAGCGCTTTTTCAGAAAAAAGCGCTCTCGTAGGCCTACCTATGAAAGCGCTTTTTACCAAAAAGCGCTTTCATAGGTAGGCCTACGAGAGCGCTTTTTTCTGAACAAAAAGCGCTGCTAAAACCTTTAGCAGCGCCACCTATGAGAGCGCTTTTAAGCGCTTTTAAAGCCCAAAAAAAGCGCTTTCGTAGGTTATTTCTGGCATAGTGGAGACATGAAACAATCAGACTAGTGATTGCAATAGCTGCTAACAAGAATTGGCCTCTGATGTATTTAGATGTAAAATCTGCATTTCTGAATGGTCCATTATAAGAAGAGGTGTACATTTCACAACCTCCTGGATTTGAGAAAAAGAATCAGGAAGGGATGGTGTTCAGATTACACAAAGCATTGTATGGATTGAAGTAAGCGTCCAGAGCTTGGAATTTGAAGATTGATTCGTTTTTCAAGGAACAAGGGTTTCAGAAGTGTGAGATGGAGTATGGTGTTTATGTTCAACACACTTCAGAAGATAATATGATTCGAGTCTGTTTGTACGTTGATGACATACTACTTATAGGAAGTTCTGAACAAGAGATAGTTGAGTTCAAGAAAGTTCTGATGAATGCATTTGAGATGACAGATCTTGGAAAAATGAGTTTCTTTCTAGGGATGAAATTTATATACTCTGAGAAAGGAATCATTTTACATCAGATGAAGTATAAACTAGAGCTTGTGAAGAGATTTAAGCTAGAAAATTGCAAGGTTGCTATCACACCGGCTGATACGAATTAGAAGTTGGACTCTAATTCTGATGGAGAGGATGTGAATGCTACAACCTTCAAACAAATGGTTGGTTCTCTAAAGCATTTATGTAATACCAGACCTGATATTTGCTATGTAGTTAGAATGATTAGCAGATTTATGAGCAAACCAAAGTGGTCCCATTACCAACCCGCAGTCAGGATTCTGAGGTATGTGAAGGGAACTCTGAAATATGGAGTGTTATTTCCGTCTGGAAGAAAGATCGAATCAGAACTTCTGAGTTATTCTGATTCTGATTGGTGCGGAGATAGAGTTGACAGAAGAAGTACTTCTGGGTACTTATTCAAATTTCTGGGAGGTCCTATTTCTTGGTGTTCCAAGAAGCAACCTGTCAACTTGTGAAGCTGAATATATTGTAGGTGCTCTGACTGCATGTCAAGCTGTGTGGATTCTGAACTTGCTAAAAGATCTGAAGATTGAGGTAAATAAACCTCTGAAGCCAATGATTGATAACAAGTCTGCAATCAATCTTGCCAAGAATCCAGTGTTGCATGGGAGAAGCAAACATATTGGACCAAGTATCATTTTCTGAAGAATCAAGTTCAGAATGGAATATTAGAGGTTGTGCACTGTAGCACTCAGAAACAGCTGGCAGATGTTCTGACAAAGGCTATCAAAACTGATCAATTTCTTGGTTTAAGGGATGAAATTAGTGTTGTCAGTTTTGGGTAAATATAAATTAAGGGATGGTGTTAGAATTAATTTAGATTTAATTAGATATTAATTTATATTTAAGAATATCTTTTAGATTGTTTATATCTTTGTTAGAAGATATATATTTTAGATCTTCTTAGATCTTTGTAGAAGATATATTTTAGATTTAATTTTGTATATAAATAGTCTAGTGGAGTAGGTTATTATATATTCATTGTAAATCTTTATTTTGAAGCTATAAATAAATATTCTTTTTGCTTTTTATCTTCGTTGTACACCAACAAAAAAGACTTCAAGAATGAAACTTCGCTCACCATTATTAACATTCTTTTATTTGAAGACATACCTCAAAAACATACAAATAGATGCCACATGCTAATAGAAGAAATGCTGAGGCGTAGACAAAAGAATATTTTGCAGCACTCCTCCTCAGAAGTATAGGTGTATGTCGACATCTTCAGAGGGATATTTCTGATCATGCATATAATTATATTTACCATTACTTATTGAAAATTCAACCATCCTGAAATAAACAAAAAGCCCAATAATTATTTCTCTACTTAGATTCCAGTTTAGATTATCTCAGAGATTATAGTTATAAATATAGTTAATAATTCAATTATTTTATCAATATTTGTACCGTAAATATAAGGGATTGTATGCTTCAATTTACACCTCACATTATTAAAATAACAAACTTTTTTGAAATCTAATGTTAAAGATTAAGGTTCTGTTTGATAAAAATAGTGGTTGATTGATAAGTTAGCTGATAAGTTATAATTTATGACTGATAGTTCATAGCAGATGATAAATAACATATAACTGATAAATTAATTGAAGTGTTAGATAAAATTAGTAGCTCAATTAGTTGATAAATTAAAATAATATAAAAGATATTTAATATATAATTATTTTATTTTAAATTAAAATAAACTATAAAGAGGTAGTGGTGGATTTTAATTAAAATAGTAAAGAAAAAATGAAATAAAAAATGATAAGTTAGAAGATATAAGTTAAAATGTTATTTAAAATATTGTTTGAAAAATAAATTATAATTTAATAAAATAAGTTATAAACTTCTAATAAAAAGACGGTTACTAGCCAAACATAAGGCAATCTTCATCTCCTTTGTATCCTGGTCATTTACAAGAACTAGTATGTATATAGAAAATTCAACTATAAATTCTTAAGTTCTAAATTTCATACTTTCAAATTATACATAAAAAAAGACACAAAAATAATTATCTAAGTTGAGAGAATTTTAGATAAAGAAACATCAGAAATAAATCTAAATCAAGTAACAACGATAACTAAGTATCAAATTCTTATAAACATGTTTCCAATACAGTTGTTATGTTTAACTATACAAATTAAGAGGTAACAACGATATCTAAGTATCAAATTTTTATAAACACGTTCTCCAATGCAAATTGTTACATTTAACTATACAAATCAAGAAGGAACGTCAAAAATTAGGAGAAGGGCGTGGTTAATTTCTAAGCGAGATAATTTTTCCATCTTCAACTATCTGATGTTGTCGTACTTGTTCCCTCAAAATGCACTAAGGAGAGTAAAAATGCTCCACTTGCTAAATAGAATTCTCAATAGAATCAGAGATAGACGCAAGGCTGACATGAGTCGCTTTATCCAGTTTTTGAGCCAAAGAGATATTCTCAAGGAGAGAATTCTCAAGATCTCCTCGAGCCGTTGAAAGAGATGCTTTTGTAGTAGATAGTGAAGCCTGCACAGAAGCCAAAACTTTGTCTTTCTTCACGACTTCTCCCGTTAGTAGCTTTACCTGATCCGCAAAGGAGGCGGAGAATTTAAAAGCACTTAAAGTGGCACTTAAATAGTTATCGACTCATTCTGGTCTTTCTATCACGACAATAGAGGGTGCTACATTGCAGTGAACACAATGACGACAGAGGAGGCGGCAGTGTCATAAAATTTATGACGGGTGACATCAACTGCACTGGAAGGTGTTGGGTGATTGTGATTGCGCTAGAAGGTACCACAGAATGGTACCGGAGGGTGCCAAGGGGCAGCAACAGCAGCGGAGGGACTCATCTAGCAGTGGAATGTTTCCGGAAGCAGTGACGGCGTTGAAGAGTGTCATGAGAAGTGGCAGTGTTAATCATGAATTGACAACAGTGTTTGTTCAATATGCACTTTTAAAGCATTGTAGAGCAGGAAGATGGTGAGTGATTGGTAGCAGAGGTTTGTGTCTCCTAGAACCAATAAGACGATGTGTTTTCTCTCTCGCCTTTGCCGTGATCGATGGATTATTTGTAGCGTACTAACAAAGCAAAGATAGAAATGAAGTTTTTATGGATTTCATAATTGCCAAGATTCTCTTTCAAAATAAACTTTATATCTTTGCTGAAATGTCTCCAATTTAATATAAATTTAAGCTAGTCCGGATGAGTATCTTAACTACATTTCGTTTTGATAACAACTTTAAATATAAATCCTAATTATATTTTTAAACTTTAGTTCAGCCAACTGGGACAGATAGAAGGCACCTTTCCTTTTTCCCCTCAGTCGAAAACGCTTGGTCGACAGTATTCTAGGAACAGCAGAATCAACGATGCCTTGAACCATGCATTTGCCCGCATACTATGCTAAAAAGGTCTTTAGACAGCGCACCTTAGACAACATTTCTATACAAAAGCGCTGCTATAAGTAAATTAAAAAATAAAACACGGAAACTGTATACGAAAATGAGTAAAAGCGCTGCTAAAAGGCCGACCTTTGACAGCGCTTCTAAAAAACGCTGCTAAAAGGGTTGCTTTAGAAAGCACTTAATAAAAGCGCTGGTAAAGGACCACATTAGCCAGCGCTTCTCAGAAGCGTTGTCTAAAGTCATATAAATTTTATTAAAAAAATCTTAAAAGCGCTGCTAAAAGGGGGACCTTAGACAACGCTTCTGAATAGCGCTGCTAAAAGGGGGGACCTTAGACATCGTTTATGAAAAGCGCTGCTAAAAGGATTGCTTTAGAAAGTGCTTAAAAAAAGCGCTGGTAAAGGACCACATTAGCCAGCGCTTTTCATAAACGCTGTCTAAAGTCATATAAGTTTTTTAAAAAAATCTTAAAAGCGTTGCTAAAGGCCCATATTAGCCAGCGCTTCTCAAAAGCGTTGTCTAAAGTCATATAATTAGAATTAAAAAATAGAATCCCTCTAGAACTCGTTTTTATTCACAGACCTCAAGAACTTTTTTCTATTCACAGACTTCCAGAACTCGTTTCTCTTCGTCCTTCCGCCCTTCTTCCGCCGTTCCTCCGACCGTCCTCAGTTGTCGTCTTCCACCATATCTCAAGGTAAGTTTCCCTTGTTCTACTGCTGCTATGTTCCTGAAACCTAACTCGTAAATGCAAGGAAAAGTAAACAGCTAACTTGTAAATGGAAAACGCAAATTTGCACGCATTTTGTCGAGATTTTCATTGTTCCATTATTACTTGCACAATCAATTTTATTAAGAATGTGAAGAAGTAGAATAAGCAAAACCCTAAAATGAAAGTAAGAAGAAAGGAGAAGAGAGTGTTGTTGCTTAAAATTTTTCATTCTGATTTAACAAGATAAATATTTGTAATTAGTTTATATTATAAAATTAATTTATACTGTACATTATTTTTTAACTCATTTTTCATACAACAACAAAATTTATATGGTTTTTATGTTTTCAATTATTATTACTCCATCTTAACTTATATACACACACGTAATCTCTAATTATAAAGCTTTTGAGAAGAAAAAAATGTCTTTAAATATAAATTTAAATGAAATTTTTTATTAATTAGATATTTTTAAGCTACTAATATTTTGATTCGAAAGTACCACAATGAACAACAAAATCATCTTCTATTTTATTTTTATCGAGCATTCATAACTTGCTATAGTTACTGCCCAGTTTTTGTTTAATCGAATAAATCATGTGTTGAAATCAATTTTCCAGGTTCTGATTCTTAAATTGTGTGACAAAATGAGTTCTTTGATTTTATTTTCATTTGAGGATTGGTATCGTGATTTTATTCTCAACTCTATGCATTTTCGATGTTAGTGTGCTTACTAAAAAGTTGGTTAAGACTTTTTTGTATTGGTGTACTTAGTCGAAGACCATCACCGATTCGGAGAACATCAAAGCACCATCATTTGTCGTCGGCACCAATAACCCCTCTTCTTTCTTTGGTAAGTCAAGTTCAAATTCAACATTATCGACTCGTTTATTTATTTACTATCGGCTTCCTAAATTATAAAACATTCTATCTATATCAATTAAAAAGCACAATTAATTTTATATAGAAATAATTAATTTTATTCTATATCGATCTAGAACTAATCCGATTAAATCTTACGAAATATTTCTAAAAGTTTGTATTAATATTCTTTTTGTGTTCGCGAAAGTGTTTTTCTTTATGTTCTTTTGAAATAGTTGCGTGAATAATTATAATATTTTTGTTTACCTTAATTAGTAGTAATTTCATGGATAAAAAATAGATGATTGTCAATTGATTGTCAAAAGAGTATGAGAATGGGGTATTGGAATTCGTTAAGTTTGCTCTTGAACACTTCAAAGACTCCAGTCGAATGAAATGTCCTTGCTTGGGTTATTGTTATGTGGGTCGGATTGACGCAGATGGATTGAAATCGCATTTATGATTTATAACCTACCTTCATGGCTATGTATGAAGCGTAAGTACATGATGTTATCTATGTCAATTTCTGGGCCTAAACAACCAGGGAATGACATAGACGTATACTTGACACCTTTGATTGAAGATTTAAAGATTTCGTGGGAGAACGGTGTGGAGGTTTATGATGGATATAGGAAAGAAATTTTAATTTGAGGGCGATGTCGTTTGGCACAATTAATGATTTTCCAGCATACGAGAATCTATCTGGGTATAGCATTAAAGGTCAACGTGCGTGTCCTGTTTGTGAATATGGAACCGATACAACGCGATTAGAACTTTGTCAGAAGAATGTGTTTCTCGGTCATCGTAGGTTCTTACATTCTAAACATCACTACTGTGGGTGGAGAAAAGAATTCAATGGAGACATCGAACAACGTAAAGCTCCACCTGCATTGTCAGGTGACCAAATTTTTGAAAAGATGAAAGATGTGTGTACTCAGTTTGGCAAGCCTTTTGCACATAAGGTTGTCAAAGGTGGGTGGAAGAAGAGGTCAATTTTTTTTGAATTGCCATATTAGAAGTCTTTGTATGTGAGACATTTTCTCGATGTTATGCATATTGAAAAAAAATGTATTCGAAAGTGTTATTGGTACGTTACTCAATATAAAAGGAAAGTCTAAGAATGACCTTAAAGCAAGGGAGGACATGTTAAATATGGGAATAAGAACTGAATTAGGACCCGTGAAGAAAGGAAGACGAACATATCTACCACCTGCTGCTTTTACTCTATCTAGAAAGGAGAAAAAAGTATTGTGCAAGTTTCTAAGTGAAGTTAAAGTTTCAGAAGGATACTCTTCATATATTAGAAGACTTGTGTCTATGAAAGACCTCAAGTTGAAGAGTTTAAAGACACATGATTGTCATGTTATAATAGAGCATTTTCTACCAATAGGTATACGTTCTATTTTTCCAGAAAAAGTAAGAAGCGCCATAGCTAAATTGTGTTTTTTCTTTAGGTCAATTTGTAGTAAGGTGATCGATCCTGAGGTCTTACCAACACTACAAAAAAGAAATAGTTATTACCTTGTGTGAGCTTGAGATGTATTTTCCTCCCTCTTTTTTTGACATAATGGTACATCTAGTTGTTCATCTTGTGAAAGAGACACAGTTGTGTGGACTAGCTTATATGAGATGGATGTACCCTGCTGAACGTTATATAAAAATATAAAAAGGATACGTGAAAAACCAAAGTCGTCCAGAGAGTTGTGTTGTTGAATGATACATTGTTGAAGAAGCGAAATATATCGTTACATAACTTTTTTTTAAAATAACAGTATGACTGAGCAGAATATATAATCGTGATTAGTTGACAGTATATTATTTTATATTGTCAGTGCATATCTCCACTTTTCTCTTTAAGTTATTTTTAGTGGTAAATAGTAATTGAAATGAAAAAATATCAATATAAAATTTAAAAAATAATAATGTTGTAGTCCACGTCATTATGAATAAAAAGGTAAGTTGGCAGTGTCCCATCATTTATTTTGTTGACTAATTTAGACAATGGGTCAAAATAAAATAAAGTACTGTAAAGAGTAAGGACAAAACTTGTTTTCACATATTCGTCTGTCATAGTAATGATAAATATAATATGATCGGATAGACACAAATTATAGCATATTATAATATTATTGAATCATTAAGAGTAATAAAAACGGTGTACTTTTAAGAATTCTAGAAATTGTCGTTGGAGAGAATGAATAAGAGAGGATTACTACCCTAATTGTCGTTTAGGCTTTTCATGGTGTGTTACTCGTTTAATAGGGCAACACTTAAATAGCTAAATAAATGAAGGCATAGACCTCTCATTGGGCTTAACTGAATGATCCAACTCATCACGGTCCATTCAGAGACAATATCTCAATTAGATAATTCATCAATAAGTGTTTAATAATAATATACCATAATTTATATTAATAATAATTGATTATTGTTAATCCATAATGGATTAATTATTTAATTAATTCAACAATCTCCCACTTGGATGACAATAATCAATTATTAAAAATATATAAATTTCAATACTAGAATTTTAATTATGGTCAAAACACTTGTTTATAATACAAAGTAAACTTCAACTTGCATAAATGAATATGATAAGGAAAACAGATCATACAAGCAAAAAAAAATACATTTTATGATGAATTTAGAGAAACATATTTTATATGAGAAAAAAATATTATTAAACAATGGTCCAAACATATAAAATAAATACTATTGATAAACTCTCACTATCCTAAAATATCATAAGACTTACTCATGTGTTTAAGTTTGTGGTCAGTGATTTACTAATGAGTTTTAACGTTAAAGGTCATTGCATATCCACGTAGGTCTAAGAATAGTAATTACATATAGATATTATCCTATTACAAGTGTAATTACATTTAACCATAAGTACATTCATAACACAATATCATACTCGATAGAAGTATTGATATTTACTTGTACTTTCATATTATGACCGAACTAAAGTGGAATATTGAATACAAAATAACACAATATTATTGCATGCTAAAGAATTATCGTGTCCTTTTAATATTGACATAAACATTAGATAATGTTTCCTGAGATTAAGAGAATAATATATATCTCAGTATAATAGAATAAGACTTCTTAGAGTATTGTATATTTTGAAGTCTTCTTAGAATATGTCATATTTATAGTGTCATATTTATAGTGCACGCGAGAATATATGACAATATGAAAATAGTAATCTAAAGTTTTTCAGATTATATGATTGTGTACACATGTACTCCCACTGATCAAATATGATAAAGATTTATCAGAGTCCACTAGTATTAAATACTCTGATTATATAATGTGATACTAATTTTATTTTTAGTGCAAAATTATATAGAAAAATGATTGTATAATATATTATCATTAGAGTTTTAGAAACTCAACCACATATTTTGCATGTAAACAGAATATATCATTATTGATATAATTTCACATGAAAAAGTATGATAGTCATATAAAAGATTTATCATCATTTGAGTGAGATCAAACCCCTATAATTTTGAATATAGGATTATATATAATATTTTAATAACTCACTCAAAACTCAAATGCTACAATTATAATCACACACATTTAACTATTATTGAAGATATAACACAAATAGTCATGATTTTTTATTACTAACATAAGACTATAATATCCTCAATATAAATCTCCATAAAATAATATTATATATTTAAATAAATAATATTTGTTTATCATTTCTAATATAATTGACATGTTAAATTCTTTCACTTGATAGATAACAATAGTTGAATTATCAACTCAAGAGTTTAAAAAATATTTTAAATATATACTCAACTATTTTATCTATCACACAATTATCATGTCAAGCAACGTCATACAGATAGGGTATGTCCATCACTTACATAATACTTAGAGAATTGAAATCCATTTTAACTAAAAATAAATAAGATTTAAAATAAATTATGGAATTTCATAACATATTACATGTCTTTAAAAATAAGTTTTTATTTCACAAATAATAATTTCAACAATTCTAAATAAGAAATATAACAATGTACAAATATTATATCACAAAATTCTAATACCGATAAAATACTCGAACGATAATTTACATAATCATAAATCTCAAGTACATTGAACAACACAAATTATATTAATAATAATATACCGATAAAATATAACTACTATCAATATAATATTTATTATAATTTAAATAATTTAAATATTTTACTAAACAAAATTTGTATAACTCTACACACACGATAGGTGAGTTACAATTATACGAATTAAGAATGCTTATATTTGATGTCATTACTTAATTTTTCAGAATTAAATTCTCAAAATAATAAGACTTCTAATATACGTAAGATTAACTTTTATTTATATTTATTTAAATGTATAATAAGAAATCAATTTATAAAAATAAATAGAGAGTTTTAATTTCAAAATATTCTGAAAAATAACAATATTTATATAATGATATATTTTATAATTTTTTAAAGGAGTATAAAATATTATAAATAAATTTCTCTTTATATGTAATTATATAATATATCACAAGATATTTAAAATGATAATCGAATTACGACTAACCTCCAAAATCTCAAAGAGATCTTGTCATTTGTCATGTCATTTATTATTATTATCTGAATAACTATTAAACTTTGATAACTTATATATAAAGATTAATATCCTGTCAAAATAATTAATGATTATGAAATAATAATTAACATTTATATATTCAATTATGAATCATAAATTATTAGTAATTTGTCAAAGAAGATGTAGACATAAATAGCGGAAAGCTTAACATACTAACAGTGCCTATTTTAAATATTCGATTTAGAGAATTCCCATTGTTTTGCCAGTATTCTCACTGTTAGTTCTGATTTGTCCATATAAATTGAGTATAAATGGGTCAATATTTGACCAATAGTATCATTTTTTTAATATTAATTATTTGACAAATAAAATAAATTGAAACTTAAAATCCTCACCTATTGCAACTGCCCTTGGCTTGAAAGAACACTATCTCATTCACTCAGAATTTTAAACTGGGTTGCGGATGACCCTGTATTTATAAATCTAATGAGATCATTGACAAAGTTAAATTTAAGAATAAAATTAGGCTACAGAACTTATTATATTTGAAAACAACTAAGTTTTCAATTTTTTATAATTTGTTTATCACCGATTTTCTGACTAACATTATCGAAATCGTATACTAGAGAAATTATCATAATTTACGGTTGATTATGGTTGTTTGCGGTTCGGTTTGGATCAGTTTTAAAACAAAAATTCATTCGATTCAAAGATAAATTTACTTTCATTTCGGTTTTAGATTGGTTTTGAAAAATTTATCCGAAATTTAATCTGAACCGATCGATTTTCATAAAATGACATTCAAATATATTTAATAAATTTCAATTTTTTACCATTTTCAATTTTTTAAATCGATTTTCGATTTTTTATTTAGATTAGTTTAAATTTGAACACTTGTATTATTGACTAAGCCTAAATTGTGAGTTACATGAGAACAAAATGGAAATTCCATTATTCTCTCAACAACTTATTTAAGAGTATTCAAAATTACATGAATTAAAAATATAAACCACAAAATATTTCGAAATATGTAATCAGTGATAATGAATTAGACTCCAGCTAAAACACTAAAATCACATGACCCTTTCTTTTTATTTATTTCCGAGGTAATATGAATTGATCACTCCACTTAATCGAAAGATAGTGAGCACTAAAATTGATACAACGATAAAATTAATTGAATATGAGTTCGACTGAACAATAGAATATTTTATGAACATGCACAATTTCCGTTACCATATAATATTCATAACAAAGAATAAAATAGCTATAAAATGTATTTAATTAGGTTCTGATACTAATTGTTAGATATAATTGTTGAAAATTCATTAAATATATGATGAATTTCTACTTCAATGACAATGAATTATGAAGAAAAAAAAATAATTATTTTCTGTAGAGTTTCTCTCTATCCACAAACTGTAGAAAACTTTATTATTCACTTGCAACTGCAAACTCTTTGAATACAACTTAATTGGCTTGATTATAAAATAAAGATTATTCCCTCTATTTATAGATTTAGCTTGCAACCTAAGCTTGGTACTAAATCAAATCTATTATATTTTAGATCTAAATTAAATCTATTTAAATCTAAATCTCATCTTTTCGACACTATGAATTACAATTTAACACACCACCTAATTCATTGTGTCTAAACTATCTATATTCATCATGACTCTTAGCCTTCTGAATATTTTGACTTGCACTCCCTTCGTCATGATGTCTGAAATCTGATTCTCAGTTCTGCAGTGTTCCAAATTCATCTTTCCATCTGCTATCTGCTCTCGAAGATAATGGAACCTCATTTTGATGTGCTTACTTCGACCATGTGCTTACTTCGACCATGTACTTACTTCGACCATGTGCTATTGGGTTCTTCGTCAGATTGATAGCTGACATATTGTCGGTCTTCATGGTAATTGCTCCATGATCTTTCCCTATTATCTCTTCGACCAAGTTCACCATCCAAGTTGATTGACATGCACAAAGAGAAGCAGCTACGTATTCTGCTTCGCATGATGATAATGCCACTACTGACTCCTTTCTTGAACTTCAAGCAACCGGTGCACCACCTAGCATAAACACATATCTTGTTGTTGACTATCGATCTTCAGCATCACTACATCAACTCGAATCAGTGTATCCCACTAACTTGCATTCTTTTCCTTTATCAACTGCATGAAACAGAAGCCATAGTCATGAGTTCCTTTGAGATACCTCAGTATCCTCTTCACTGCTGCTAGATGTGATACCTTTGGCTTCTGCATGAATCTACTTACCATACCTACACTATATGCTAAGTCAGGCCTTGTATGACAAAAGTATCTCAATGATCCAATAAGTCTTCTGTATTGGGTTAGATCAACATCATCTTCATCTGCATCTTTTGACAGTTGCAGTCTTGGTTCTGTAGGTGTCGGAGTTGAGTTGCATTCTTCCATCTCAAACCTCTTGAGAATTTCTCCTGCATATCTTCTTTGATGCATCATCAAACCCCTACTACTCTTGTAGAATTCGATGCCAAGGAAATATGAAATCTCACCCAAATCAGACATTTTGAATTCCTTACTGAGATCACCTTTGAAGTCTTCGATCTCACTTTTGCAGCTACCTGTTATCAACAAATCATCTACATAGAGACATAGTATAAGCAATTCATTATTGCTTCTTCTTATATATACTCCATGTCCAGTTGTGAACTTTACAAATTCCTTCTCCCTTAGGAAACTATCAATTTTCTTATTCCAAGCTCTTGGAGCTTGTTTCAATCCATACAGGGCTTTATGCAGCCTGTACACCTTTCTTTCTTCGTCATGTTTCCCAAACTCAATTAGTTGTTTAACATAAACTTCTTCTTCTAAGGGTCCATTTAGGAATGCACACTTCACGTCCATCTGACATATGTGCCAACTGTTTATTTATGCTAGACCATCAACCAACCTGATTGTTTTGATCCTAGCAACAGGTGCAAAAACTTCATCGAAGTCTATTCCTTCTTTCTGTAGAAATCCTTTCGCCACAAGCCTTGCTTTGTGTCTAGTTACTTCACCTTTCGAATTCGTTTTCACTTTGTATACCCACTTAAATCAATTGCCTTCTTGCCTTGAGGAAATTCGACAAGTGACCAAGTGTTGTTTTCTTCGATAGACTTCATTTATTCGTTCATCGCTTTCACCCACTTCTAATCCTTCAATGATTTAGCTGCATTAACAGGTTTGACATCTGCATAGAAAGCATAATGTACCAACTCACCTTCATTATCTATCACATCATCTGATGTAATCACACAATCTTGCAATCTTGCAGACATGCGTCTTGTTCTTTGAGGTCTGTTTGTACTTGGTATATCTGTTGGTTTCTCTTGTCAAACTTCTCTTTCGATTTGAGTCTCTGGATCTTCGAATAGGATTCCCACTGAATATTTCTTGATATTTTCAGTCCAATCCCATTCTTTAAACTCATCTATGATCACGTCCATGCTGATCACAATTTGCCTTTTCACTAGATCGAATAACTTGTAGCCTCATGTCGAATGATATCCAACTAGAATCATTTGACTTGACTTGTTGGGTGTTTCGTTGGAATAAAGCAAAATGTCATGTTTCGAAATGGTAGAAGCAGTGCTTCGAATGGGAATGTCAAAGTTCGGAGCTTCGAGTGACAGTTATGGGGATATATTCAAAGAAGTCTCGAAGTGGTAGCAAGGCTGTGTCCAAGAAATGAGTTCGAAGCGAAGAGGGCCAAAACATTTGAAATTCAAACACAAGCGGGATGTTCGAAATTTAAAATATATGCGCTGGAGCATTCGAAGACACGTGGAAGCTAGAAAGGGGCATTGTTTTGCATGTTCTAAACGTGGCAGAATCTTATAGGCAAGACCGTTATGGTCGAAGTAGTATAAATAGAAGTCTTAGCGTTAGGATTTCGGGTGTCATATCTATTGTACAAAATTTAGTAAACATTCAAAATACCACATGGCTAGGGAAACGAATGCTCGAACAATGTACGTATGATAGCACCAAATATTTATGATTCAGCAAAACTCTTTATCATTTCCAGTTTATCCTCTATCTTCATGTCAATATCATTCAAAAAACCTTTACATTAAAGTCTTTTTCATTCAAAGTCATTTACTGATTCCTTGCATTTAAAAGTCTTTCCCTCTATTCCGAATACTTTACATTTCAGAAAATCTTATACCTTTTATGTTGTTATCTTCATGCCTTTATCATTCGAATACCCTTTTTATCCAAAGTAATTTTACTGATTTCTTGCATTTAAACACTTTCTTTTTATTTCGAATCTTTTACATTTCAGAAACGCTTTTACATTACATGCTTTTATACTTCGAAGTTATCTACTTGTCTTTTTGCAGTTTTACATGTCTTTACAATTGAACCTTTATTCATGCACTTTAGTTTCGCATGTATTTACTTGATCATGTTATTAGGTCTTTAATAGAATAATCAAAGTAAGTTAAACACCTACACAACAATCTAAATACCAAACATGAATATCCGTTCTACAATAAGAATTATCCAAACGACCAATACACCATAGGATCAATCTAGTCGATCCTGCAAGTTACCAGAGAGATTAAATAACAGTCATTAAGATTATTTGATAGTTTGGAGGACTAGCGGTTGTTTACCAGAAATAACTGTAAACAAATTGGCACGCCCAGTGGGACCGTCATTGGTCATTACGAAATTTAGAACAAAGAAAAATTGTTGAGACATAACCATTGTAGAAGTACTTTCTGAGTGATAAGTTTGTTGTTATATGAACCTTAGAAGTGGTAGAATAACCAATAACAACCAACCCTTACCCAGAAGAAAACGTTTAAACAAGATGTCTAATTCAGACAATCAACAAGGGGAACAAAATATCCCACATACAACAGGCACTAATATGTCCGCTTCGATGGAAACATCTAATGCGATCCCTTCGAACGCACAGTCTGTTGCATCTTCTACCAGTAGTGTAGCCACTAATGGAACAAGTGGCATGTCAACTAACAGTTCGATCCTAGGAAATACTGGAACTATTGGTTATCCTGGGGGATTCGTCCCACCATCAGGGACACAACCCCATTTCGCTACCCCACTAACTAGACCACCCGGGTTCGATGCTAACAGACACAGAAATTCCTCTTATGGGATGCCAACATCTTTTATGGCGGGTCTGCACACTTCGACATCGAATACGTCACCACAATTAGGGTCTGGGTCTGGGGAAAATCAATTTATGACAAATAACCAAGGATCAGTGGGTTATAGTGCAATGCCTATCTTAACCACAGAAAATCAGTTGGCCTTTAGGAAATTAATGGATGACAGTAACTGTTGTGCCCCAAAATTTGCCCTCCCATTTCTCATTGATTTCTCATCACAAAGCCCTTGGAGATCAAGATCCAGTTAGGGTTTCATCTGCTCAAGACTTCTCTTTGCACTGTTGACCCAAATTAGGGTTTGTGTTTGCACAAAGATATTTTGACCTAAAATGCCTAAGATGACTTTCTTGCTTCATATTGGACTCCCAAGGTTATCCATACCAAGTTTCAAGCCTTGATTCCAATTTTTGCCCAATCAATTGGACAGTTGACCTAGAAATCAACTGTATTGGGGAAAAAGTCAACTATGGCCAATTGACAGTCAAATCTCATAAAAATTGACCCACATCAACATTATGAACTCACATGGACCATTTGATCAAGTTTGGATCACAATTCCATAAGAAATTTGATCAGATCACCAAAAGGGCAAAATGGTCATTTTTAGGGTTTTGACTGCACAAAGGCAATTTTTGACTGTTTGACCTAGCCAATGGCAAACCAAGCTCACATATGGACTCAAGGACCCCATGGAATTGTCTTGACATGCTCAACAAGTTCAAAAGATCCCAAATACACAAGATTGACAGTTGAATTTCCCAGTCAATTGATCAATTTTGATTGTATACTGAAAAGTCAAACTTTGACTTTTTGGTCAAAATCAAGAGTCAAGATTAATTTTTCATCAAAACATGCTAAATCATGAAACTTGTTCACCAAGAAATCAAAAAAATGCAAATTAGGGTTTGAAATGAGAATTTTTCATAACTTAGAATTTTTCTAAGTTATGAAAAACCCTAATTTTTTCCCAACTTTGCCCCACTTTCTCACCAAGATTCATTTGGATTCAAGAAAAAGTCAAAACATGAAAGTTGTAGCCTAGTGCATAATCTACAACTTTGATTCACAAAGTTTTCCCAAAAGAAGCTTTTATCTCAAGTTACAATTTTTGGAACAAGGGTACCAAACCATTCTTAACTTAGTGAAATTTTGACCTATTTTAGGCAAGGTTTTTACCTAACTTCAAGACCATTTTTCACATACTTCCACTTGGAATTTCAATTTGCATTTCAAAGATGGATTGTAGTAAACATTCCAAGCTTTCCAAAATGTCCAAGAACTCATCAAACAACCTCATGACTTGAGAGAATCGAATTTTGCAATATGGCAAAAACTCACTTTTGAATTGGCCAATTTCCATGTTCATAACTTGTGCAAATTTCTCAAATCAGCATGCAACTTGATTACAGGCCTCTAAACCATTCAACACTCATAAATTTAATGCAAACTCATTGTGCCAAGACCATGTTCTATGTGTTCAAGCATTGCATAGTGGTTTAATCCATTTTTAGATAAAGCACTTTAACCATTTTTGCAAAAGTAAGCTTTATGTCAAAATGAAAATCCAAGAAGTACAGATCAAATCCCCTTGGCACAAGTTTAGGGACTAATCACACTGATCAATGCCAAGGTTTGCAGCATGTTATGGGGGCCTCTACCTGTCTAAACACCAACTTGGCTTTTGGTTGCTTAAAGGGTAAGAAATATGGCATAACTGAACAGAACTTTGATCTCAGCAATAGAACCCTTAAGAAAATACTTTGTACACATTCAAGACATCCTAACTGAGCTAGCACACGACTCCAACACCTCCATTGCCCTCTAGAATACAGAATCACCCTCAAACTGCCCAAACAGAGCTCCTACTGCAGTTTGAGTGCCAACTCTCATTCCTTTCATGCATTCTTGCTAAAAGCTCATCAAACACATTCCCTAGCATCACTTGAAGCTAACCAAAACATAAAACACGACCTGTAACTCCTCTAATCAGTTCCACCATTTTCACTTTCTTGTTTTACAGTTGAAGGTCCATAGCTCGATTCAAAGTGTTTCAAAGCAAAGTAAGCATTAGAATAGCATCACTACACTTCAGGCAAGCTATACAGATCATCATCTTGCCCTGAAAGCTCCCCCATTGCCAGATACAACATCAACTGAACAGGTATCTTCTTGAACTTCTAACTCTTAATGTAGGCATCATTAGCTCTAGGTTTGTGAATAAGAAGTGTTCTACTCATGCCCCTGAATCTGTACATACCTTTACTTTTCATTTATTTTGCTTATGCTATGAGAATTTAAGGTCTGAATATTGATAAAATATTAGGTTAAGAATTGGGGGAGAAGAAATTCTCTCTCATTTCTGAGAGTTAAATCATGTTCTTCATATGTGTGAATTTCGTGAGAAGATGCTTAACATTTTTGATGTTGTAAGTTTTTGCTAAAACTCAAAGAATCAGGACCTTGCATTGGAAGAAAGAGGCGCGTGTTTTTTGAACAAGAGCTGTCTGAAGGTTGAAGAAAGGTCTTCATGGGCTGGGCCTGTTGTGTCATTTCTCTTCACACCCTATTTTTGCTTTCATACCCCCTGAGCCCATTTTGTTTGTTTTAATGATTTTTTGACTTTTCCTTTTTTATTCTGACTTATTTATTTTTCCTAATAATATTAAAAACATAAAAAACATTTTTTACACCATTTTTATATTTTTTTAGGCATTTACTTGTTTATATGAGCCATTTGTACATAAATAATATATATATACTATTATTTATAAAAACTAGAAAAATAATGCAAATATATTTTATTTCTGATTTTTATTTCATTTTCTCTTTTGAAAACATTTTGTATCAAAAATTATTTCTTTTATAAATATTAAATATTATTATTTTGTATATATAATATTTATTTAGTAAATAATAAAGATATTTATATATGTATTAGTATATTTAAGTTAAAATACAAAAAATACATGCATTTTTCTTTTATTAATATTTGACCTAAAAAAAAATACTTTTTATAAATATACTTCATTTTATTTTATTTTTTTGTATATAATAAATAAATACTTGTATAAATTAAATAATATATATTTACTTAATAAAATTAGGGTTTTACCCTTAAAACACAAAAACTCCAAAAATATTACCTTTTTATTTTATTCATTTTTGTTTGTTTGACATAAAAAAAATATCTTTTTTCCATACATATAAAAACCCTTTTTGCATCTTGCATATTTATTTTATTTCTATTTAATTTGTGCAAACTAATTACCTTGTAAATAATTCAATATTGATGTAATAACTAGGTTTAATTTCCTTGTCAATATCCCCCATTTGAACATTTGTACCCCCTTCCCATATTGTGTTGTAATAGTGTAGGAATTTTACTTTTCGCACTTTAACGCTTTCTAAATATACCATGCTAGAATTAGGGTTTGTATGCAAATAAAAAGAACAAAAATAGCTTGATCTAATTTCAAAGATAAACAAGCATGAAAATGGACAACACATATCACACTTGCACCCCTAGGGTATTCCACTTGTTGCCTTCAATAAATGGGCCATATTGCATGTTAGGTTTCTTTGGGTAAAACAAACACAATCAAATGATCATAGTCCCTCAATGACGCTTTCGAAAAGTTGCCTAAAATGATCAAGTCCTTTCAAAGAAAAATTGCCCAAAGATACTTAGCACTATTGCAATTATGGTCTAAACAATGACCCGCGTCCGTCCCTTTCACCTCCTAACACAAGATTGTCCACCAAATGCAATGGTGGCACAAGATTGTTAAAAGGGTTAAAACATAACAAAAATCTTTGAGAACTTTAGGGTAGATAACTCTTAAGTACTTGTCAACTTGCAAAACAAAACACTTGCCTATTTTTCAAACCACACTTCACAAACACCTTTCAAAACAAACTTTCAAAAAAACCTTGAAACATCTTTTCAAAAAGACAAACACCTTTTGTAAAACATTCGAGTAAAGAATTGTTACAAGGGTAGCCTAGACAAGGCATCTTTTTCAAAACATTTTCAAAACCACACACAAAGCACCATTTCAAACAATTGAAAACCAAGGCAAGTTGATCTAAGCAAGTACCTAAGAGCCCATGGATAACCATGGATAGAAAGGGTGCTAATACCTTCCCTTTCTATAATCTACTCCCCGAACCCAAGAAAATATCTCAAAGGTTTTTGCTGTGCTTTTTAAACCTTTCCTTAGGATAAAATAAAAAGTCGGTGGCGACTCTTGCTCAACCGAAACATTTGCGAAAACAAACGCAAAACCCTAGTCAGTTCTCCCACCGTATCACAGTAACCATAATATGATAGGAGTATTAGCACAGACTATGCAGGAAATCTTTGCCCCAATAGTATAAAATGTAATTGTGACAAACAGAGAAAACGCGGATAACATGAGTCGAATAGCAGATTTTTTCGCTCCCCCAAAAAGGCGTAGGCAGAATCAGGCGGGAGTTCGAGCAAACGTACGTATCATAGAACAAGTTGCTAACAACCCACCCTATAGACCAGCCAGAGAGGGGGTTAATTTGGGGGCAAGGGCACAAAGGTTAGAAGCCCCAATGATTCAAGGCCCACAGGGGGAAATTATGGAACCAGGGGCAAGGGTCGAAAGGGTAGAAGTCCCAGAGTTTCGAGAAGAACAACCTAGAGGAGTTGTCATGGTGGGTCGAAATCAAGATGCTGATGCAGTCGTTCACAGAATTTGAAACGATAACATCTTGGCAGAAAATAATTTAACCACCATGATAGAGAGAATCATGGCCCAGAATGGCCTTAACACAGGAATTAGAAGGCCAAATTATGCCTCTCCTATATTAGATTACATAATGCATACTGATTTACCAAGGGGATATAAAGTCCCTAAGTTTACAAAGTTTGTTGGGGATACCAATGAACCAACAGTCGAACACATAGCCAGGTATCTAACTGAAGCAGGAGATATAGCCAATAATGAAGACCTTAGGATCAAGTATTTCCCAAGTTCCCTGACTAAGAACGCTTTCACATGGTTCACCACTTTGCCTCTTGGGTCCATTGATACTTGGGCTCTTTTGGAGAGATTATTCCATGAACAGTTCTACATGGGACAATGTAAAATAAGTCTGAAGGAATTAGCCAGTGTCAAGAGGAAATTTACTGAACCCATAGATGATTATCTGAATAGGTTCAGACTCTTGAAATCTAGGTGTTTCACAGTAGTCCCTGAGCATGAGTTAGTTGAAATGGCTGCTGGCGGCCTAGATTACTCTATTCGAAAGAAATTAGACACTCAATACTTGAGGGATATGGCTCAATTAGCCGATAGGGTTCGACAGGTCGAAAGGCTAAAGGCCGAAAAGGCCAGAGTTTTTAAAAATAGTAAGAAAGAAAGGGTCTCCTATGTTGGGGCTGAGGAAGCAGAAGATTATCCTGAATTCGAATTCGAAGAGGTCGAAATAGATCTCGCTGAATTAAAACAGGCCCCACCTTACTCTTGTAAATTATTAATTCCCACAAAGGGGAAGGAAATTATTGAAAATGAGAAAAGTGACAAATTCCCAAAGAAAGTGTATACTTTTGATGTAACAAAGTGTGACGAAATTTTTGACTTGCTTGTCAAAGATGGCCAACTCATTGTGCCATCAAACGTCAAAATACCTCCTTTAGATCAAAGGAAGAAAAGGGGATTCTGTAAATATCATAGTTTCCTAGGCCACAAGACCTCACAGTGTTTTCTTTTCAGGGACCTAATTCAGAATGCAATTAAAGATGGAAGACTGAAATTCGCCGATAAACCAAAAATGAAAGTAGATGAAGATCCTTTGGATGTCGCAGACACCAATTACTTCGAGCCTGCATGCATTGGGGAAATCAACATGGTGGAAGCTGATCAAACTGACGCTCCAGTAGGAGAGAAATGTACTGAAAATGAAAGCTGGGTGTTAGTCGAAGTCAACAAGGGGGTCACTGAAGACGTCCACAAGCAACCAGAGACTTCGATCGAAGCAGCATCTCTAGCTGTTGCAAAAGAAATCCAGGCTACTGAAGGCCAGGAAAACCAAAAGCAAGAGTTGACACAGGTTACTGAAGGCCTGAGGCTAGAATTGGAGAAAGTCCAGATCACGAAGCCAACCTCCCCTCATAATGAAATATGGGATACTTTAGGGGAGCCCAGTGGAAAGTTTGACTACTTGGTCAAGTATTCTGCCCCAGAGAGTTCAAAAATCCAAATTGAAGATATAAAACCTACAAGATGGGGAGATGATGACACTAAGGGGGAGGATGTCGATGTAAACATGGTGGATATGGAGAGACCTCGTTCTGAAATGGAGGAGGTGGAGAGATACTTAGAAAAAGAAAAGTATAAGATGGAGGATAATTACGCTGGGGATGCTAGTCTTAAGGATTACCTCATGATGTGCCACAAAGGAGATACGGGAATGATACTATGCCCTAGGTGCAGCATCCTCTGCAACCAGAGAATTGCTGCAAACTTCGAGAGGGTACAAAGGGCACGAACTGGCATCAACTGGCGCCAGGATAACCAGTTATTCAGGTGTTATCCTAAAGCTGGAGAAAGTTTGTTGGAATTTGTGCTTCGCTGTTACAAAGGGGCAACCAAATGCTTGATATGCCCAAGGTGTTCTGCTGTGTATGATCAAAGCATGTCCAGAGCCTTCGAAACAATCCCTTTCGCCCCATGCTGGAACCACCAAGAGACTGGTCATATGGGCCAACATTTTGATAACAAATACAATCAACGAAGGCCTGATAGTCCTCATCCCAAGGGCGCTCGAAGAGTGACGTTCAAAATTCCTGCTGAAATACCAACAGACAAATGGCTGCAAGTCAGAACTGACAAAGGCAAAGACAAATGGAGAAACAATGAACGAAACACACGCCACGCTATGACATATAGAAGGCAGTTCAACATAGCGAAGAAGGAAGAAGTGAGGTTAGAGAACTACAAAGGAAGAAACCCCATGTCAAGATCTCAATGGCGAAGGCAACAGAGAATTCGAAAGGCTGAAAGGGAAGCTGTGGCAAATAAAGGAGCAACTTCAATAAAAAACCAAGGCGAATCTAGCACCAACAAACCCACACTAAATGATCAAACTGAAGACAAACCCCCAGTTAGTAGGAGACTCTTCTCTGAAGTACAACCAGATGAATCAAAGGAATACACTCCAGGTCCAGAAGAAGACGAAGATATGCTAACGGACAACTTCGAATCAGAGGGGGAGTCTTCGCTCAATATCAATTGCAACGTGGTATCTGTACTTCCTTGTGAGTTTGGACAGGAAACTGAAATCGAAGAGTATGAGGAAGAAGATACCATAGATATGATGAAGCATAGGCCTGTGTGTTACTACGTGATGGATAACGGAGCCGTCGAGGAGCAGAATGCGTTCTTCGAGCGTCCAGAGCCAGCTATGAAAAATCATCTGAAGCCATTATTTATTCGGGCAAAGGTTGGTGCCCATGGCGTAAATAAGGTTCTAGTGGATGGGGGCGCTGCAGTTAACTTAATACCCCATTTCATGCTGAAAAGGTTAGAAATACGCGAAGGAGACATCAAACCACACAACATGGTTCTATCCAATTATGAAGGGAAAGTAGGCAAAACATTGGGGGTGGTTCAATTGGACTTGACGATAGGCTCAAGCTGTAGGCCCACCATGTTCATGGTGATCGAAGCAAGGCAAACTACAACTTGCTGCTGGGAAGAGAGTGGATCCATGGCGTAGGGGCAGTTCCTTCGTCAATGCACCAACGATTAGTTTTATGGAGAGAAGATGGGATCGTGGAGAACATTGAAGCGGACCAGAGTTACTTCATGTCAGCAGTCAACTTAGTTGACAAGAGGAATTATGACAAACATCTGGCAAAGATTTCTCCTTGTGTCCCAAATGATGAAATCAACGAAACCAGGAACGCACACTATTATATGACCCTTCGCCATGATGGCATATATTGGGATAGAAGAATAATCAGTGAAGATGAAGGAGTCGAAGGTACTGTACAAAGACGGCCAGCAGGCTGGGAATTCGACAACCTTGCTCATGATTGAGTCCTCCTTTTTCGAAAAGATTTCGGCCTATATGGCTGAGAACGAATCAAAGGCGGCCTTAGAGGCTGAAATAAATAAACTGGTTGTAAAGGTGAACGAAATAAATGGGGGTAGCTCGAAAGGCTCACCCTTTGAAGAACTCGAAATAGATCAAAGGCTGGACGCCATCTATGATAAAGAACCCTTAGGCTTCGAGAGGGACCCCATAGACTCAGGTGCCAAAATGTTGGCGCAGGATCCACTCGAAGAAGTGAATTTAGGGGATGAGAACACGAAAAGAATAACCTACATAAGTGCAAAACTTAACCCAGGCCTCAAGCAGGAAGTGATCGAAGTCCTCAAGAAAAACAAAGATTGCTTCGCATGGGACTATGACGAAATGCCTGGTTTAAAGAGGGAGTTAGTGGAACACAGACTTCCAATCAAGGATGGCAAGAAGCCCATCAAGCAAACTCCTAGAAGATTCGCACCAGCGGTTCTCACAAAGATCAAAGCTGAGATCGAAAGGTTGCTGCGCTGCAGATTCATCAGAACCACAAGGTATGTCGAATGGTTAGCAAATATAGTGCCTGTTATTAAGAAAAATGGCTCTCTGAGAATCTGCATAGATTTTAGGGATTTAAATACTGCAACCCCTAAATATGAGTACTCCATGCCTGTGGCAGAAATGTTAGTAGACTCTGCTGCGGGATTCGAATATTTAAGTATGTCAGATGGATACTCTGGGTACAATCAGATTTTTATTGCTGAAGAAGATGTTGCCAAGACAGCATTTCATTGCCCAGGAGCCTTAGGCACCTACGAATGGGTGGTGATGCCTTTTGGTTTAAAAAACGCTGGGGCAACTTATCAAAGGGCAATGAATTCGATTTTCCATGATTTCATTGAAACTTTTATGCAGGTGTATATTGATGATATAGTCATCAAATCTATATCTGCAGAAACCCATTTGCATCATTTGAGCCAATCATTCGAACAAATGAGAAAACATGGCTTAAAGATGAATCCCTTTAAATGTGCATTTTTTGTGCAGGCTGGAGATTTTCTTGGATTTGTGGTTCACAAAAAAGGAATTGAGATCAACCAAAATAAAACCAAAGCCATAATGGAGACGAAAGCACCTACGTCAAAAAGGGAGCTGCAATCTTTGCTAGGGAAGATTAACTTTCTCAGAAGGTTCATTTCAAATCTGAGTGGAAGAACCCAAGCTTTCTCTCTGTTGCTTCGTTTGAAGCAAGGCCAAGCCTTCGAGTGGAACGAAGCCCATCAGGAGGCATTTGACAAGATAAAAAGATATCTCTCTCAGCCTCCCATCTTGTCTCCACCTTCATGGGGAAAGCCCATGAGATTGTACATATCTGCCTCTGAAGTTAGTATAGGTAGTATGTTAGCGCAAGAAGATAGCAATGGAATCGAAAGAGCCATATACTATTTAAGTAGAGTATTGAATGATGCAGAGACTAGATATAGCAATATAGAAAAGTTATGTCTCTGTTTGTACTTTTCTTGTATGAAACTTAAGTATTATATAAAGCCTGTTGATGTTTATGTTTCATCTCATTTCGATGTGATTAAACACATGCTTTCGAAACCAATAATGCATAGTAGAGTTGGTAAATGGGCTTTAGCCTTAATAGAATATTCTTTGACTTTCATGCCTTTAAAAGCTGTGAAAGGCCAAGTGATTTCTGATTTCATTGTGGACCATTCACTGGTTGAACAGACTGTCATGAGTTATGTTGAAATGCAACCATGGAAATTATACTTTGATGGTTCGACCCACAGGAATGATAGTGGTGTTGAGGTCCTCATAATTTCTCCTGAAGGAATTCCAACAAAATTCAAGTATAAATTAGATGGTCCTCGTTGCTCGAACAACGAAGCTGAGTACGAAGCGCTTATTGTTGGACTTGAAGCTTTGTTGGAATTGGGGGCAACTAGAGTCGAAATTAAAGGAGACTCAGAGTTAGTGGTCAAGCAAATAACAAAGGAGTACAAATGCATAAAGGAAAATCTGATGATGTACTTCGTCATAGTTAACAGGCTACTCAGAAAATTCGAATACATGGATATTCAACATATATCGAGAATAGAAAACCAAGAAGCAAATGACTTAGCACAGTTGGCTTCAGGTTATAAAGTTTCTGCCAAAAACTTTGAGGATCTGGTCGAATTAAGAGGTAGAGTTATGGCTACTAGATTCATACCATCATATCTAGAGAGTATAAAATTAGGGTATGCTGAGAAACAGGGATTCGAAGTGCTAGCCATAGACACCTTATCAGATGCAGATTGGCGGAGTCCACTTGTGAGCTATTTAACAAATCCAACTTTGAATGTTGATAGGAAAATAAAATATAGAGCATTGTCATATGTCCTCATGGGAAACGAATTATTCAAAAAGACCCAAGAAGGCGTATTACTGAAATGCCTAGGAGAAAGTGAGGCATACTTAGCATTGTCAGAAGTCCATAATGGGGCATGTGGGACACATCAAGCAGGTCATAAAATTAAATGGTTGTTATTTCGATATGGCATGTATTGGCCTAGCATGCTCAAAGATTGTATAGACTTTGCTAAAGGGTGTGAAGAATGCCAGAAGCATGCAGGGATTCAACATGCCCCTGCAAGTGAGTTGCATTCAATCATTAAACCATGGCCCTTCAGAGGATGGGCATTGGATTTAATAGGAGAAATAAATCCTGCTTCATCTAAAGGACAGAAATATATCTTGGTAGGAATAAATTATTTTACCAAGTGGATCGAAGCAATACCATTAATAGTTGTTGATCAAGAGGCTATTATTGAGTTCATACAGAAACAAATTATCTATAGGTTCGGATTGCCAGAGAGCATAACCACAGACCAAGGTTCTGTGTTTACTAGTAGGAAGATGCAAGGGTTTGCTCAAGAAATGGGGTTTAAATTACTGACATCAACGCCATATTATGCTCAAGCAAATGGTCAGGTCGAAGCAGCTAATAAAGTGATAATAGGGTTAATCAAGAAACATATTGGTAAAAAGCCAAGGAACTGGCACAAAACTTTGGACCAAATACTATGGGCCTGTAGAACATCTCCTAAAGAAGCTACTAACACCACGCCTTTCCAACTCACATTTGGTCATGATGCAGTTCTGCCAGTAGAAATTCATCTACAATCAGTTCGGATTCAAAGACAAAACGAAATTCCAGCTGCATTATATTGGGAGATAATGATGAATGAGTTAGTTGAGTTGGATGAAGTTAGATTGCATGCATTGGAAATCCTGATGAGACAAAAAGAAAGGGTAGCCAGGGCATATAACAAGAGGGTGAAAGGAAAAGCATTCACTATTAATGACTTAGTCTGGAAGGTCATATTTCCCATGGACAAGAAAAATAAAACGTTAGGTAAATGGTCACCTCATTGGGAAGGACCTTTTCGAATAATAAAGATATTTTCAAACAATGCATATGAAATAGAAGAATTGGTTGATGATAAGCGAATCCTAAAGGTTAATGGGAAATATCTAAAGAAATATAAGCCACGCCTGCAGGATATTCGAATAATAACAACGTAATCAAAATATCATAAAGGAATGCCAAAATGGTAATATAGGATTTCCAAAATGGCGTTATTCGAATATTACAAACCAAAATTGATCAAGTTTCAAAACTAATTAAACATACAGATATCTAAAAATAGGCATTATTCCTCAATCTGTTAAAAGTACTCCGAAAAGACTCAAGCCTTTGTTGAGTAAAACGTCTTGCTCCCTCTAAGGTAGCCACTTCTCCCTTGAGTTGTTCTGCGGCTTCCATTTCTGCAAGTCCTTTGTTGAGGAGCTCTTCGAACTGGTTGCCAGCAGTATTGGTTTTGTAGGCTAATTGTTGTTCTTGAGCCTCCTTAACCTTCTGTTGAAGTTCTTGAATTTGCTTTTCCCAGAGAAGAATGGACTCAGCTCGAGCTTCATATTCAGTTTTTTCCTACTGTAGATGCATCGCTTGATCTTCAGCTTCTTGAGAGAGCTTCGAAGCATGCTCATAAGCAGCGTCCATTGCAGTTCGTTTTTCTTGGACCTTTATGGAAGCAAATTCATCTTGGAGAAGACACCCAGTCACATTGTCTAACAGAGATTGAAGATCGAATAAAATAGTGCTGACTGGCAAAGAGCAGGTAGCGAGGTTGACTTGTGTAAGTAGCTCCTTCATAGTATAGCAAGTTGTACTATCCTATTTGAGCACTTCGAACAAATCCACATCAAGGATTGTTCTCCTAATTCTGTTAAGAAGTACAATTCTATCATCTGTGGGCAACGGATTGCTAGTCGAACTAGTGCCAGCCCTAGCAAGAGGAATATCCCTTTGAGCTAGCTTCGCCTTCATGTACCCAATTGGGTCATTTCGTCTTAGGAGGGCTAGCTCCTCTTCAGTCATTCGAGCTTGAGACGATTGAGGAAGTTCCACGCGCAAGGGAGTCACATCCATTTAGACTTCCATGGGTTTATTGGTCGCGTCACTGTCACCTTCACTCGTTTCCCGCTCATTGCCTACTTCATTATCAACCAGATCCACCACTTCGATATCATCATTTTCACTGCTATTTGCATCTGACTCTGTTCCAGCAGTCGAACCATCGTGGGCATCTTCTTCCTCAGACCCTTCCTCTGCAGATTCTTCGTTTCCTTGATCAGAATCAGCCTTCTCTCCTTCAGCATGAATGTCCTTTGGATTCTCTTGAAGGGTTTCAAGAGGGGACTTTTGAAGAGAAGTTTTTTGTAAAGTCTCTGCAGATTCATGAAGCGTTGCTTCATTCATTTCTTTCAGAGGGGGAGAAGTACTCTGGTCATCTTGCTGCTCTGAAGCCCCAGTCAGAACTGCCATGTTGGAGGATCCTTTGTTCTGTACCAAGTTACTGGAGTCCCCATGAGGAGAAGAGTTGATGGGAGCAACGGTCTTTGATGGAGAAGTCGAAGTGGTAACAGCTGGGTTCAAAATGTCCTACAGAGGTGTGATCGGTGGATCTGGAACTGACTGTTTAAAGCTGGTTCGCGAAATGTCGCGGAAGCAAGAGTCACCACCGTCTTTTATTTTCTCCAAATGGAAAGGACAAAAGCACAGAAAAATTCCTTAAAGAGATTGCTCTCGGTTCGGGAGGTAGATTATAGAAAGGGAAGGTGTTAGCACCCTTTCTATCCATGGTTATCCATGGGCTCTTAGATACTTGCTCATTGTGTTTTCAAAAATGGTTTGTTTGCTTTTCAATGTGGGTTTTTAAAAAGTTTCTTTGAAAATTTCAGTTTGACTCTTGTATCAGTCCTCAAGAGTGTTTGAAAAGTTGTTTTTGAAAGCTTTTTGAAAATGTGTCGGTGTGAAAAGTATTTTTGATTTGTTTTATATTGAATTAGAGCAAGTATCCACGAGTCGTCTACCTACCCTAAGGAATTCGTCTGTGTAAATGTCCTTTAAAGTAGTGCCATCCCACCATTGAGAGGTAGGTAGCACCACCGTTGGAGGTGTTCGGGTCAATTCGAGGTTCGGGACATGGTGATCACCAGAGCAATGGGAAGACACCTTAGAAGCTACCCTCATGCCAGGTTCCCGGATCATGAGGACTTACTAAGACATCCTCTACTCGACGACCACCTTTCGAAGGCAAGGCAACAGTGAGGCGTACCCTAGGGGTGGTGTGTGCGAATTGTGTGTCATTTTCATTGATATTTGTCTTGTCATGTTCATTGTGATCTACGCTTGATTTTATTATAGCCATTCATTCTTGCATGCTTTGTTTAACAGTTAAAAGTTTGCGGGAAAGTAAATTCTAAAGCTATTACAAATGGCGCGGGTCCACATCGCCAAAATTAAACCGGACCCGATTTGACGGAAAGTAAAGAAGCAAATAAAGTAAAGTGCGAAAAGTAATTTAAACGTTACAAGGCTTCGGGAGAAGTACATAATTATTCAAGCGACAAAAAATAAATACGCGAAATTAAACAATTAAGAACATGGGCGTTGGACCCTTTTGCAAAATTAAATTAATAAGGAATTAAAATTAAAATTAAAAGAAAATGTTTTTGGTATTTTTAAGTTTTTTAAGATTTAATGAAAAAGAATTAATTAAAACTAAAATAAAATGTTAAACCTAATTCTAATTATTTTTTAAGTTATTAAGAAAACATTACAATTTAACCTAAATTAAACCCTAATTTATTTATGTACAATTTAATTATAAAACAAATAAATAAATGTTATGGTAAAAAAAAGAAAAAATTAAAAAGGAATAAAAATTTATTAAACCTAATTCTATATTTTTGTATTTTTGTTATTTAAAAGAATTAAAATTAAAACCCTAATCTAAATTAATTTATTTACATATGAATTTTAAAATAGAAATTATTTATCATGTTTTTATCTTTTTTCTGATTTTTTAGGCATTTTTTATATATTGTAAAAATAATTAATTAATTAAAGCAATAAAGAAAATAAAAACAATAATTAAAAAAATAGAATATGAAGGAAATTGCAAACCAGGGGGGGGTTCAGGCCCCAATTGTGAGGTATGGCCTTAGCAATCTGGCCCAATAGCATTGGCCTCGTTGGACTTTTCTGAATCATGTGTGATGCGTTGACCAGGGTGCAGCGTGTTCCCCAATCCATAGCCTTTGATCTGATGAGCCTGGACAGATGGACATTGATTCCTGAGGGTGTATGATGCGCTTTCACTATTGAGCATGCACGTGAATTTGTATTGCAAAATAATAGAGAAAATAACGTAGACCTGGGACTCGAACCCAGGTCTTGGACATTGTAAAGCAACACCTGTGCCACTAAGCCATCACTACGCGTTTTGATATATAATAAGCAAATAAATATAATAAAGGAAAACAATCCCTTAATGCATCCAACGCGCGAAATTTTGAATTGGCCTATCCTCGCTTGACATGGCATCGTCTTCTCCATTGTTTCATTCTTCCTGAAAAATAATAAACATTTAACGGGGGTTTTGAACCCCCTCAAAACAGGCTTAATGCAATAATAGCGATTAGACCCTGAAGGCCTATAAATTGAGCGCGAATACGTTAATCTCTTCGTCCAAGCTCCCTAAATCCATCCAAGGAATTGTGGTGGTCGAATTTTACGTTATTAGGAAACCCCTAATTGGGAGCTCAAGAAACCCTAGACTGCATCAATGGCAACATCACGTATATAGCACAAAAACGCAATTAATTTGCATGGTTAGTTTCAGAAACTCATAACAAACATTAATCAATGAATAAAAATTGCAAAGTATGCACAAATCATGATGCACGATTCTGAAAATTTCTTGACACAGTTTGAGTCCTAGGTACCGATTCTTGGCGTTTGAGTGGAAGTTTGTGATTGGAATCTGATCAGTGAAGCTTCAGGAAGCCAATGGAATGAATATTAGGGCTTGAATCGTCCTCTAAAGTTGATTTCAGAATTGTGTTTTTTGACAATTTTTTCAAGTTCTTCAATGGCCTTTGAGCGCAGCTTTCAGTCTCTTAGCATTAGGTTTCTCATCAAGCATATGTAGTGAACAAATTAGGTCAAGAAAATTGATAAAAATCTCTTGCAATCATTGATTGAATATTTGATTTTCTTCCATTATGTTTTCAATCTTTTTCACATGGTTTTTGTATCAATTAGCATCCAATCAAGCCAAATCTTTCCACATTTGAATGTGCACGAAATCCTGATGGCAAAACATGCATGAAAAGATTTATTAGGTCAAGTTAGATATTTTTCATGTATTTAAATAATTTAAATGAATTAATATGAATAATAATTCAAATAAATAAATAAAAAATGAGAAAATACTTCCCTTTGGGCCAAGTGGTCGTGCACATGCTTATAATGATGAATCATGGAAGAAAAATGGGCCCATTAGCAATTTTAGGTCATTTGAATCAATGTTGACTTTTCAAAATATCCAAAAATTTCCCAACTTCCACAAGGCATAACTTGCTCAATTTTTAAGCTTTTCTCATTTTCTTGGACATTTTGGAAAGGTCTTTGAGTCCTCTAACCAATGCCTTTGGTCCCATGTCATTTTGATTTACCAATCTCAAGTTATGGCCTTTGACTTAAAGTCCCTTTTTGTTGACTTTTGAAAATGACCTATAATGTTGAAATTGATAACTTTTTGTGAGAGCATTTCTTGGACTTGAAGTATGAAGATGAGTTGTAGGAAATGTCTTTCTATTCAAAATGAGCTTTGGATTGAATTTTTCTGATAATCCATGTGAAAGTTATGCCCTGGTCAATTTCAGTTGACTTTTTCAGCTGTCCAAATATAGTAACTTTTGTATCTTGATGATTTTCTGAGCCAAATTTTGAGAATCATGATCAAGCATTGATCAAATGATGTTTGTGGCTTCAAAATGATATGTTGACCAAAAATTTGAACTTTTGACTGTCAAATGACCATTTTGCCCTTACAGTTGACTGTAGTGCAATTTAGGGTTTTGACTGTGTAATTTTGAGCTGAATGCCTTGAAACTTGATATGAAGATGCTTGACCATATTTGTAAGCATGTGAGACTTGATTGGGCCTTTGAAAACTTCCTTTTCTTGATCAGAACACAAACCCTAGTTTTGACTGTATAGGAGACAGTTGCACTGTGCAACCCTTGGGGAGTTTTGTGACTTGGTTTGGCAATTTCTTGGAGAATATGGGAGGGCAAATTTTGGGGTGCAACAAGAGGCAAAGAATATTAAGAGCATGCACCAAGGTAATGAATAATCATTTTGTTAAAAAATTAGAGTTCAATTTACCTGTGGACTCTCAGAAGAGAGGTTGCTATCTATATGTTCCAACATTACGTTGGAGGTCGAAGGTGGATTTTTGGATTTAGTTGAGGGAGCAGCATCTCTGGAATCGAGTCCAGAGATACTAGTTGGTGCAACACTTTTGGAAATTTCCTTCTTCTGCTTCTTCTTCGAAGCAGAAGGTGAATTCCCTCCAGCATTGGGGTCCTTCCCAGTAGTGTTTGTTTTTCGTTTCTTTGGAGTGGTTGGTGGGAGTTTATTAGTCTGAAAAGATTTAAACATGAGTTAGATCCAAATCATGAAACATTAGTGTATTCGAAACATCAAGGCTAATTAATTACCTGTGGAGTTGGAACAGTGGTTGTTACGGGTGTTGTTGTTGTTGTTGCAGCAGTTGTTGTTGGTTTGGATAGAGTCACATTATCAATGGTTTCGACAGATGTTTGAGAAGCGCTTCCCTCTTTAGACTTTGAGGCAGCAGTCTTTATCATGATGGCTGAAAATCGAAACAATTAAGGTAAAAGTTAAAAATGAGGAAAGTAAGAAACATTTGGGATTTCCCCAAGCATTCGCACCCGCGCCTTGATTAGATATAATCGACATGGCAGAAAGGTCATAGCGAAGATGTCCTGGGAAATCATGGAGCCAATGACGATCCCATGTCACCGTCTCATATGGCTTTGGTTTCTTTTGAAGATATTTGAACATTTCTTTGCAAGTGAGCCACCAAAGGTATGGAGGAAACCAAGCCAGAGCCAGTTCTGAGGTAGGCAATCTAGGGAATTTAGGTGGATGCATTTCGAGTGATAACCTATACCTATCCTCAGGTGACAACCCTGAAGGAAGTTTTAGTTTAGAAATTTTTTCTGTAAATTTTTCCTTCAAGGTCTTAGCAGCTTGATGCACAGTGGATTCCAAGTGTGTGGGATCATAAGGGATTTCGAAATAATTTTGAAAAGCCTTAATCTCTTTGGCATGAGTGAACATACCTTTCTTGGAGTGTACCTGCACATCGAACACATCAGTTAGTTTCTGTTGAATGGTGAGAGTATCGAACATATAAGATTGGTAGAACTTTGTCCACCATTCCAGAAAACCCTTTGCTGTGAGGTGTGTAGGTTCGAAGGATATTAGTTCAAAGTGGGCGAAGCCTTGATATTGTTCCTGTTGTAGTTTGGCTTCTCTTGCTTTGATGGTTCGCCCAGAGGTGATGGCATTTTCTGTTTGGAACATGGGTTCAGGGATTAGTTGGCACAGGCCAAATTATCTAGAAACGAAGTTGGGTTGATAGGCAAAAAGGAAGATTTGATTCTTTGAGGGAGTGATGCGTGAGGAGATTAATCTGGGAAGCAAAAAGGCTTTCCATACATCTTGAATTTCTTTGCTTTTGATTGCTTCTGAGAGAGCCATGGTGAACCACGATGGCCCATGAGTCCTTGAGGCAAAGGGTGCCATGGTCTCTTCAAATTTGTGTCTTTTAGAGAAAATCATTATGTATTTTGAGAAGAGGACTTTGAAGTCATCTTTGTCATCATTTGGGGTCAGTTGTCACAGCCTTGTGCCTTCGATAATTCTATCAGCTATTTCCGGATCTTGTTCATCAATGGTGTTAGCAGTTGATAGTGAGGGTTCAAACATGGCATTAAGCCATAACTGGAGTAACCAGAAGGGGCCAGCTAGCAAGATGTTTTTGGGAGTGTGGGATTTCAAACTCGAAACGGCTGATCTTAAACTTTCGTAAAGATCAACAAGTAACAGTTCACTTAAACACACCCTCCGATTCTCATGTAAATCTCTAGCTAGAGGGATGAACCTGCTGGCTACCTGTAGGGACCTGCTGCAGAATACATACCTTGATAACCATAGGGTGAGGAAAGCAATGTGTTCCACATCCGACACACTATCTCCTTCAGTGTGGTAGTGGCTAATGAACTTTGAAAAGCTGGCTAACTTGACTTCGAAGTCAATAATGCTCGAGTGCTCTTCATTGTCAGGAATGTAGGTTTCTCCTACTGGTGACAAACCAGTAATGGCTGCTATGTCAAAAAAGGTGGGTGTAATCATTCCCCCAGGGAGATGGAAGGTATTGTAGGTGCTGTCCCAGAAATATAGGGACGCAAATAATAATGGATGGCTATAGGTGAAGCCTGGTTTCGATAATTTAATCAGGTTGTAAATGCCTAATTCCTCCCATTGCTGGGATTTCTTGGCCTCTACTTTGGTAAACCAATTGTGGTAAGCTATGTCAGAGGTGGGACATGATCGAAATGGTTTAAAGTTACTCTTCACATAATCTAGCATAAAAGGGTCCTTTGGGGGAATGATTGGAGTTTCCACGGTTGTCGAATCAGAAGACTCCCCTGTCTTAGGGGTATCCATTTTATTAAACAAAGGTTTAAAATTATAACAAACAGGAAAGATTTTTCTAGTATCTTTTAAGATTTCAAAGACTGTAAGAGGACCCATTAAAGCAAACCTCTTGCCAGCGGCGTTAGTGGGAATTAGTACCTGAGATGTGTAGAGCATTTCCTTCTCTTTGGAGATCATCTGAGGGATAAGCACAGATTAACCTTGATAGGTGCCAACCTTGCTTTCCATTATGGTTCATGTGTTCTTTCCTTTCTTTTTGGAAGCTTTTTTCAGTTGGGATGATGTTGTAGAAGACATTTTTGAAGATTGTTGGAAATTTTAGGGTTTCGGTGAGAAGAGAGGAAGAAAAGATTCAGAATATGGAAAGAAAAAATAAAAGACTAAGTTGATGGGTTTTTATAGTGTGGAAGTTTAAACATCCACTGAGTAAGATTAGGATACGTGGGAGTCGTGGGTTGGATTGAGAATGAGGTGGCGTAAAAGTTGATATTGGTACTAGGCGTGAATAAATAATAATCATTGTTTTATAACTGCACCATGCTGTGAAATGGTTCAAGACGGTTAAGGAATCTGAAAGGCGTCGTGATTGACGTGACTGGAGTCATACACAATAAATGTTACAATTACTCAAAGGTCACATCAAAATCTTGCATATATATTTAAAATAAGTATTTCTCAAAGGGTCGAAATACATATTTTAAAGGGGCATTTTGTTGGCTGAAGATTTTGGTGATACAGTTCGAAAGAAGCAAGTTGGGTGTTTCGTTGGAATTAAGCAAAATGTCATGTTTCGAAATGGTAGAAGCAGTGCTTCGAATGGGAATGTCAAAGTTTGGAGCTTCGAGTGACAGTTATGGGGATATATTCAAAGAAGTCTCGAAGTGGTAGCAAGGCTGTGTCCAAGAAATGAGTTCGAAGCGAAGAGGGCCAAAACATTTGAAATTCAAACACAAGCGGGATGTTCGAAATTTAAAATATATGCGCTGGAGCATTCGAAGACACGTGGAAGCTAGAAAGGGGCATTGTTTTGCATGTTCTAAACGTGGCAGAATCTTATAGGCAAGACCGTTATGGTCGAAGTAGTATAAATAGAAGTCTTAGCGTTAGGATTTCGGGTGTCATATCTATTGTACAAAATTCAGTAAAGATTCAAAATACCACATGGCTAGGGAAACGAATGCTCGAACAATGTACGTATGATAGCACCAAATATTTATGATTCAGCAAAACTCTTTATCATTTCCAGTTTATACTCTATCTTCATGTCAATATCATTCAAAAAAACCTTTACATTAAAGTCTTTTTCATTCAAAGTCATTTACTGATTCCTTGCATTTAAAAGTCTTTCCCTCTATTCCGAATACTTTACATTTCAGAAAATCTTATACCTTTTATGCTGTTATCTTCATGCCTTTATCATTCGAATACCCTTTTTATCCAAAGTCATTTTACTGATTTCTTGCATTTAAACGCTTTCTTTTTATTTCGAATCTTTTACATTTCAGAAACGCTTTTACATTACATGCTTTTATACTTCGAAGTTATCTACTTGTCTTTTTGCAGTTTTACATGTCTTTACAATTGAACCTTTATTCATGCACTTTAGTTTCGCACGTATTTACTTGATCATGTTATTAGATCTTTAATAGAATAATCAAAGTAAGTTAAACACCTACACAACAATCTAAATACCAAACATGAATATCAGTTCTACAATAAGAATTATCCAAACGACCAATACACCATAGGATCAATCTAGTCGATCCTGCAAGTTACCAGAGAGATTAAATAACAGTCATTAAGATTATTTGATAGTTTGGAGGACTAGCGGTTGTTTACCAGAAATAACTGTAAACAACAACACATTGGAAATTACTGACCTCTTGCCATCTTTCCTCATAATCATAACATCATCAATACCTTCAGCTGCTAGGGTATTGTCATTTGCGAATTTTACCATATTCTTCATTGAGGGTTTTATGTCGACAAACCAGTCTTTCCTTCCAGACATATGTGATGAGCATCCTGAGTCCAAGTACCATTGGTCCTTGAATCTATCTTCATCTCTTGTTGTGACCATCAACATCATCTCTTCTTCTTCATGTTTTGTAAGCTTTGCATCACTTTCTTGATTCTTTCGTTTTTCTGGATAATCACTTGAATAGTGACCATACTTCTGACAATTGTAACATTGAATGTGACTCTTATCAGGTTTTCGGCCACCACCTCTTCCTCTATTTGCAACATCACCTCTTTGGTTGCCTTGGTATGATCTTCTTTGATTCGAAGAGTTTTCTTCATTCTGGTTTCCTATACCATTCAATTTGTTGTATCCGCCTCTACTTTTGTCAAAACACTTTCCTTTGATTTTGGTTTCTTTTTCTGAATGTGCCTGCAAAGCCACATCACTCTTCGATTTGCCTGCAGCTCTTTCGTTCATTCTTTGTTCATGAGATTCAGGCGTCCCTTGAAGCTTTTTCTTTGTCAATTTCGACAAGTCTTTCCCCTCTTCTATCGCCACCACTATGTGGTCGAACTTAGGAGCTAAAGATCTCAAGATCTTCGAAACAACAACTCTTATTGTTAATATTTCTCCACATACCTTGATTTGATTTACTAGTTTTGTAACTCTCGTGAAGAAATCGGATATGCTTTCACTATCTTCCATCTGAAGCAATTCATATGTTCTCTTGTGAGTTTGTAACCTCACTTATTTCACCTTTTCTGCACCACCAAATGACTTCTCAAGAACATCCCAAGCTTCTTTTGCAGATTCTGAATCACTTACTTTTTCAAAGTTTTATGTACTCACACATTGATGAACTATAAATAGTGCTTTATAACTCAGCTTCTCAATTTCTGTGTGTTTCTTCTTTTCTTCTTCTGAAGCGTTTTCTCCAAGCGCTTCGACTCCATCTTTTACAAGTTCCCAAAGCCCTTGACACCTAAACAACACTTTCATTTGTTTGCACCAGTTCTCATAGTTGTCTACTTTCAGAATTGGTAGAGTTGCTGGATAATTTGCATTCCCATAATTCGCCATCATGAATTCTTCAATCTTTCTTGATTGATACTTCCCTTGAATCGAAACTGAGCTCTTGATATCAGATGTTGGAAATCCACAAAATATCTATGATGAATTTCTACTTCAATGACAATGAATTATGAGAAAAACAAGAAAAGAAAGAAGACAATTATTTTCTGCAGAGTTTCTCTCTGCCCACAAATTGTGGAAAACTTTGTTATTCACTTGTAACCGCAAATTATGTGAATACAACTTAATTGGCTTGATTACAAAATAGGGTTTACTCCCTCTATTTATAGATTTAACTTGCACCCTAAGCCCAAAATTATAAAAGCCCAAAATACCTATTTTGGTACTAAATCAAATCTATTCTATTTTAGATCTAAATCAAATCTATTTAAATCTAAATCTAATCTTTTCAACACTATGAATTACAATTTAACAATAATAGGATCGGATACACATAAATTATAGAATATTATAATATTATTGAATGATCAAGAGTAATAAGAACGGTGTACTTTTCAGAATTTCAGAGATTGCCGTTGGAGAGAATGAGAGAATTACTATCTACATTTCCGTTTAGGATTTTCATGGTGTGTTAATCGTTTAATAGAGTAACACTTAAATAGTTAAACGACTGAGGACAGAGAGGGCTTAACTGAATGGTCCAACTCATCACGGTACATTCAGAGATAATAGCCCAATTAGATAAGTACTTGATAACAATGGATCATAATTTATGTTAATAATATAATGAATAATATAATTGATTATTGTTAATCCATAATGAATTAATTATTTAATTAATCCAACAAGTAATATATTAGTTTGCCTTTTGTTTTTTGTCTTTTGTGTGAGCTGTCCATTATTGTAAGATTCTCTACCATGTGATTGGTAGATTTTTCCTAGCTCATGATTGGTTGGCTTGTAACCAATATTATCTATTTAAACGGTACCTTCATTGAATAAAAAATCAATTATTTGTATAATTGTCTTCTCCTTAAACTTTCCCCATTACCACTTTGTGTTTACTGCTCTCGTTCCATCAACTAACATTCCTCCATTGTTGATTCTGGTCTTGAGTGGGATATTATCGATGTTCTCCCTAATATCCAAAGATTTGTTTCAATTGGTATCAGAGTCTGGTTTCGATCCAGGGACCGACCTTTACCAATTCCAAGTCAGATTTAGATTGATATCAGCATGGACTTTGTGGAAGGGTTACCTAACTCAGCAGAAAAACAAGTAATTTATGTGGTGGTAGATAGACTAAGTAAGTATGCATATTTCATGGCTATTTCCCATCCATATACTACATTTGATGTAGCTCAAGTTTTCATGGATAATGTTTTCAAATTTTATGGTTTACAAGAATCCATCACCAGTGATAGGGATCTCACATTTCTTAGAAAATTTTGGCATGAATTCTTCAAGCTTCAAGTAGTAGCTTTGCATAAATCTTCTTCCTACCATCCTCAAATTGATGGTAAAAATGAGGTGGTAAACAAATGTTTGGAAACCTACCTCAAATGCATGACTTTTGACCGGCCAAATCAATGGTATAAGTGGTTGCCTCTGACTGAATGGTGGTACAATACAAACTATCAATCTTCCATTCATGCTACCCCATTTGAAATTGTATACGGACAATCGCCACCTATTCACTTACCCCATCTATATGGCACTGCTTCAAATCTGAATGTTGATAGATCATTATTGGAAAGAGAGTCAACTATCAAGCTCCTTAAATTTCATTTACTGAGCGCTCAAAACAAAATGGTACAAGAAACCAACAAACATAAGTCGGATCATGTTTTTGCTGTCGGTAATTTTGTCTATCTCAAGATTCATCCATATCGAAAAATTTCTATGAAACCTCATGCATCTCACAAGTTGTTCCCTAAGTTTTATGGACCTTTTCGAGTTGAAGATCATGTTGGTGCCACTGCATACAAGCTGCAACTTTCTACTGCTACTATTCACAATGTATTTCATGCTTCTCAATTAAAACTATGTCAAAATCCACAAGGCCAAGTTGTGAAACACCTACCTGCAGCGTCTCCCTCTCATGATCAGACTCCTATTTCCATCCTTGACAAAAAAATGGTGAAGAGACGAAAAGTAACAACTACTAAGGTATTGGTACAATAGAAAGATACTCCCATTGACAAAGATACTTGGGAGTTCTACTATGACTTGCTCAAGAAGTTTTCCGATTTCCATCTGTGATACGGTGGGAGAACTGACTATGGTTTTGCGTTTGTTTTCGCAAATGTTTCGGTTGAGCAAGAGTCGCCACCGACTTTTTATTTTATCCTAAGGAAAGGTTTAAAAAGCACAGCAAAAACCTTTGAGATGTTTTCTTGGGTTCGGGGAGTAGATTATAGAAAGGGAAGGTATTAGCACCCTTTCTATCCATGGTTATCCATGGGCTCTTAGGTACTTGCTTAGATCAACTTGCCTTGGTTTTCAATTGTTTGAAATGGTGCTTTGTGCGTGGTTTTGAAAATGTTTTGAAAAAGATGCCTTGTCTAGGCTACCCTTGTAACAATTCTTTACTCGAATGTTTTACAAAAGGTGTTTGTCTTTTTGAAAAGATGTTTCAAGGTTTTTTGAAAGTTGTTTTGAAAGTGTAAGTGTGGTTTGAAAAAGAGGCAAGTGTTTTTGTTTTGCAAGTTGACAAGTACTTAAGAGCTATCTACCCTAAAGTTCTCAAAGATTTTTGCTATGTTTAAACCCTTTTAACAATTTTGTTCCACCATTGCATTTGGTGGACAATCTTGTGTTAGGATGTGAAAGGGACGGGCGCGGGTCATCGTTTAGACCATAATTGCAATGGTGCCAAGTATCTTTGGGCAATCTTTCCTTTGAGGGACTTGATCATTTTTAGGCAACTTTCGAAAGCGTCATCGAGGGACTATGATCATTTGATTGTTTTTGTTTTTCCCAAAGAGACCTAATCATGCAATATGGCCCATTTATTGAAGGCAACAAGTGGAATACCCTAGGGGTGCAAGTGTGATTAGTGTTGTCCATTTTCATGCTTGATTATCTTGAAATTAGGTCAAACTATTTTTGTTATTTTTGATTCGCATACAAATCCTAATTCTAACATGGCATAATTAGAAAGCATTAAAGTGCGAAAAAATAAAGTTCCTAAGTTATTACAACACAATATATGGAAAGGGGGGGTACAAATGTTCAAATGGGGATATTTTAGCAAGAAGTTTAAATCTAACTATTACATCAATTTGGAATTATACAAGGTAATTAATTGCACAAATTAAATAGAAATAAAATGAATATGCAAGATGCAAAAAGGCTTTTTATATGTATGAAAAAGAAGTATTTTTTTATGTCAAATAAACAAAAATAAAAAGTATTATTTTTTGGAGTTTTTATGTTTAGGGCAAAACCCTAATTTTATTAAATAAAAGTATTAATTATTTAATATATACAAATATTTAATAATTATGTATAAGAATAAAATAAAAATGAATTATATTTGTAAAAAGGTATTTTTAATATTAAATATTAATAAAAAATAAAAGTGTGTATATTTTGTATTTTAACCTAAATGTATTAATATATATATATGTATTTATATTATATGATAAATATATTAAACATGTATAAAAAATATAATATTTAATATTTACAAAAAAAGTATTTTTGATATAAAATGTTTTCAAAAGAGAAAATGAAATAAAAATCAGAAATAAAATATATTTGCATTATTTTTTCTAGTTATTCTAAATAATAGTATTTATATTATTTATGCACAAAAAACTAAATAAGACTAATAAATATCAAAATAAATGCAAAAAATGTGGAAAAAAGGATTTTTATATTTTTTCATACTTAAATAAAAATATAGAAATGAAATCAAAAGGAAAAAATGGAAAATGATAAGTAAAAATCAAAATGGGCCAGGGAGGTTCAAAAGCAAAAGCAAGGTGCAAATAAGAAAAATAGAACAAGCCCAGCCCAATAGGACCTTCTTCAACCTCTGGCCAGAACCTTTGTCAAAAACGCGCGCTTTGCACAATGATTCAAACATCTGGATTCCTGGACTTTTAGCACAAACTTACAACATAAGAAATGTTAAGCATCAAGCCACGATTCTGGATATGTAAAGAACTCATCCTAACTCTCAGAAATGAGAGAGAATTTCATCATTCCCAAATCTTAACCTAACTTTTTATCAATGTTCAGACCTCAAATTCTCATAGCACAAGCAAAATAAATGGAAAGTAAAGACATGTATAGTTTCAGGGACATGAGCATGACATTTTTCATTCACAAACTTAGAGCTAATGATGCCTACCTTGAGAGATAGAAGTTCAAGAATATACCTATTCAGTTGGAATCGTGTCTGGCAATGAGGGAGCTTTCAGGGCAAGATGATGATTTGTACAGCTTCCTTGAAGTGTGAGGATGCTATTCCAATACTTGGTATGCTTTGAAACCTTCTGTACCAAGCTGCAGAAGTCAACCTGCAAGAGGAAGAAATGAAAATGTCCAAACTGATTAGAGGAGTTACAGTCCACTTCTAATGATTTGGATAGTTTGGATTGATGGTAAGGAAAGTGTTTGAACTGGTTTTGGCCAAGATGCACGATGGAAATGAGTTGTGGGATTCAAGTTGCAGAATGTGCCCTGTTTTGCCATAAAACTGTGATTTTATAGGTATGGATGGAGGAAGGGTTGTTTGGTCGTGCTTTAGGTCAGTTAGGGAGTGTGAAATGTGAGGACAAAGTTTGCTTAGGCTGTTCTTTTCTGAGATGAGAGTTCTTGTACAAAATGCAAGCTTTCTTACACTTTAAGCAAGAGACGGCAAGTTGGTGTTCTAGACTGAGGCAGGTCCCTCCTAATGTGCTGCACCCTTAGTCTTGATCAGTGTAATTAGTCTAATAACTTGTGCCAAGAAGATATGCACTGTACTTGCTTGGATTACCAATTGACATAAAGTTCCACTTTTGCAAAAATGGCATTTATGCTTTTTCTACTTTGGGATTAAACCCTTATGCAATGCTTGAACACATAGAATATGGTCTTGGCACATACAGTTTGAATTAAATTTATGAGTGTAAAAAGGATTTAGGGCCTGTAATCAAGAAATGCATGCTGATTTGAAAATTGCCTAAGTGTATGAACATGGAAATTGGCCATAACAAAAGTGAGTTTTTGCCATATTGTCAAATTCGATTCTCTCTAACCATGAGGTTTTTTGATGAGTTCTTGGACATTTTGGAAATCTTGGAATGTGTACTACAATCCATATTTGAAATGCAAATTGAAATTCCAAGTGGAAGTATGTGAAAAATAGTCTTGAAGTTAGGCAAAAATCCTGCCTAAAATAGGTCAAATTTTCTCTAAGTTAAGAATGGTTTGGTACCCTTGTTCCAAAAGTTGTAACTTGAGATACAAGCTTCTTTTGGGAAAACTTTGTGAATCAAAGTTGTAGATTTTGCAATAGGCTACAACTTTCATGTTTTGACTTTTGCTTGAATCCAAATGAATCTTGGTGAGAAAGTGGGACAAAGTTAGGAAAAAATTAGGGTTTTTCATAACTTAGAAAAATTCTAAGTTATGAAAAATCTTCATTTCAAACCCTAATTTGCAATTCTTGATTTCTTGATGAACAAGTTTCATGATTTGGCATGTTTTGATGAAAAATGAATCTTGACACTTGATTTTGACCAAAAAGTCAAAGTTTGACTTTTCAGTATACAGTCAAAATTGATCAATTGACTGGGAAATTCAACTGTCAATCTTGTGCATTTGGGATCTTTTGAACTTGTTGAGTATGTCAAGACAATTCCATGGGGTCCTTGAGCCCATATGTGAGCTTGGTTTGCCATTGGCTAGGTCAAACAGTCAAAAATTGCCTTTGTGCAGTCAAAACCCTAAAAATGACCATTTTGCCCTCTTGGTGATCTGATCAAATTTCTTGTGGAATTGTGATCCAAACTTGATCAAATGGTCCATGTGAGTTCATAATGTTGATATGGGTCAATTTTCATGAGATTTAACTGTCAATTGGCCACAGTTGACTTTTTCCCCAATACAGCTGATTTCTAGGTCAACTGTCCAATTGACTGGGCAAAGTTTGGAATCAAGGCTTGAAACTTGGTGTGGATAAACTTGGGAGTCCAACATGAAGCATGAAATTCATCTTAGGCATTTTAGGTCAAAATATCTTTGTGCAAACACAAACCCTAATTTGGGTCAACAGTGCGAGGAGAAGTCTTGAGCAGATGAAACCCTAACTGGATCTTGAGCTCCAAGGGCTTAGTGATGAGAAATCAATGAGAAATGGGAGGGAAAATTTTGGGGTACAACAGTTGCCCCTGTTCAATCTTCTTGAATCCGAAGAGTTAGATAGGCAAGTTTGCCTTTCGTGACTCGAGGGTAAAAGGAGATTGGACACTAGAGTGCCCTTAAATTTGCACTCGTCAAAGCAATGGATGCGGGAATGGGCTTAGAGATGCCATTTGGTGATGGGCTTAAAGATGCCATCTGGAAGGGTGACGAAAACTTGTCGGGGATGGGCTTAAAGATGCCATCTGGAATGAGTATCAGAAAGGTGTCCGTGTTTTGGACTATCTCCGAACTGGGGGTCTGAATAAGCAATAGATTGACATCCGTATCTGGAGGCATCCGTAAACTGTTTTCAAAAGTTGAGAAGAGTCTGAACAAGCGATAGATTGACATCCGTAACTTGGAGAACACGTGAACTATTTTCAGAACTCTTGAAGTTGAATAAGCAATAGAGCAGCATCCGTTGTTGGGAAGCGTCCGTAAGCTGTTTTCAAAAGTTGCATCTGAACAAGCGATATATTAACATCCGTTGTTGGGAAGAATCCATAAAATGTTTTTAGAAGTTTTGAGAAGAATCTGAACAAGCGATAGGTTAACATCCTTTACTTGGAGAACCCGTGAACTGTTTTCAGAAATCTTGAAGTTGAATAAGCAATAGAGCAACATCCGTTGTTGGGAAGCGTCCGTAAACTGTTTTCAGAAGTTTTGAGAAGAATCTGAACAAGCGATAGGTTAACATCCGTTACTTGGAGAACCCGTGAACTGTTTTCAGAAATCTTGAAGTTGAATAAGCAATAGAGCAGCATCCGTTGTTGGGAAGCGTCCGTAAACTGTTTTCAGAAATCTTGAAGTTGAATAAGCAATAGAGCAGCATCCGTTGTTGGGAAGCATCCGTAAACTGTTTTCAAAAGTTGCATCTGAACAAGCGATAGATTAACATCCGTTGTTGGGAAGAATCCGTAAATTGTTTTCAGAAGTCTTGAGAAGAATCTGAACAAGTGATAGGTTAACATCCGTTACTTGGAGAACCCGTGAACTGTTTTCAGAAGTCTTGAAGGTGGAGGAGGAACCGGTGTAGGGTTTCTTGATGATGAGCTCGTATAAAACTGCATCTGGAATAAGCATCAGGATGCTGCCCTGTCGGGGTCACATCTGAACTATTCCTGGAAAGAATCTCTGAAAAGGTAAAGGGTTAGTTGTATGCAATGTCATGATGCATGATGCAATGTATGTTATATGATATAAATGTAAATGAATGGGCATGTAAGCTGGAGAGCTGTCTTGCGGAGGATAGATGAACCCGAGATGGATGAAGATAAAAGCCTCTTGACTGCTGCCGGGAAGAATAATTCCTGGTTGTTGCTGGGGAATAAGGAGCTTGGGTTGTATACCAATCTTCTGGGGAATTTCTGTCTTGAGGAGACCTTCACTGGAGAATCTTTGAATATACAATGAGGAACTGAAAACTGAAAGTCTTCAAATTTGCTTGGGGAATACCAGTCCTTCAAACGTCGAGGGGCCTTAGAACCACTTGCGGGGAATTGGAATTTCCTTGGTGACTTGTAGGGTAAAAGAATTTCTGATGATTTCTACTGGGGATTTTAGAACCTGGTAGACTTAAGCTGGGGAGATAAGACTGAGAATCTCTAGTCTAGTGAGAAGAATTTCTGTGGGGAGAGGGTTCACTAGTCTGGCTCCGCTGGGGATTGATAATTTGAATTTTTAGCTCTGCTGGGGATACTGAAACTTAAACTCTGAGGGGAATTGAGTTCTGGAGGATTCTCTGGCTGGGGATAACAAAGATAAACTCCTCTGGGGATTGTATTGATAAGTTATGTTGGGGAACTCTGATGAACTCCGCTGGGGATAGGAAGAATTTTGCCGAGGGCGATCTTCCGTGGCAATTAGCTGAGGATAACCCAGTTATAAACCCTTGTTAGGAATAACTTTGAATAAAGCTCGGGAGAGACGTCCGTACTCTGCAGGGGATAAGCTTCCAAAATCTACTGGGGATAAGCTTCAAGACTTGCTGGGGATATGGATTCCAAATCTCCTGGGGGTTTCCTTTGAAAGGGTATCAAGATATCCAACTGCACCTCCAACTTATCAGTAATCCTCTTTCTTGATTCATAAGGAAATGATTATGTTCAAATGCATATGCCTATTTAACAAAACATTGGACGTTTCTCAAAATAAAACAATTAGTGCAAGAGAAAAAGAAAAAGGAAATGACACAAATTTCTGGGAAGAGTATTTGTATTAACTTTCTCTGAGTATATTTGTACAAAGGAGACAATCATCCTAGTAAGAGGATTTTGTCGTAAATATTGAAAGGTTTATACAAAATAAAGATGGCTATGTGAAATAATTCCATGGGATTCCATTCCGTTATAGCCTTCACAACTCTGAATATCTGTCCATCCAATGCTTCGTTTGCCGATGACTGGATTGATCAGAAACCTGGAACTAGTTAATGAAGAGATTGTCTTTGAAGTGATCCGACGAGACATAGTCATACGCTTTAATTCCCTAACTTTTGCCTGAATCGCCCTTTCGGGTTTTCGATCCACCGGGAAACCCCTTTTTGCCCAAGCCGCCCTTTCGGGTTTTCAACTTGCCGGGTGTACAGAGTTTTTTGTTTTTATCCCTAATTTTTGCCTGAACCGCCCTTTCAGGTTTTCGGTTCACCGGGATGCCCATTTTTGCCCAAGCCGCCCTTTCGGGTTTTCGACTTGTCGGGTTATTTTATGCGTAGTATCTTTTGACTATGTCTGCGTTCGCAGGGTGCGGAAAATCGTCGCCGTCCATGGTGGTTAGAATCATCGCACCACCAGAAAATATGCTCTTGATCACAAATGGTCCTTCATATGTAGGAGTCCACTTGCCCCTGGGATCACTTTGCGGCAAGATAATCCGCTTGATTACGAGATCTCCGACTTGATACACCTGACGTCTGACTTTCTTATTGAAGGCCTTGATCATCCGTTTTTGATACGTCTGACCATGGCATATAGCAGCGAGTCGCTTCTCGTCGATCAAATTGAGTTGATCAAGTCGGGTCTGAATCCAATCATCTTCATTCAAACCTGTGTCCTTCATAATCCTTAGAGAAGGAATCTGAACTTCCATAGGCAGGACAGCTTCCATGCCATATACCAACGAAAATGGGGTTGCCCCAGTTGAAGTACGTGTCGTCGTACGGTATCCATGTAGAGCAAACGGTAACATCTCATGCCAGTCTTTGTAAGTGACTGTCATTTTCTGAATGATCTTCTTAATGTTTTTGTTCGCAGCTTCAACAACACCGTTCATCTTCGGCCGATAGGGAGATGAATTGTGATGATAAATCTTGAACTGTTCGCATAATGCGGTGATCATCGTGTTATTCAGATTTGTACCGTTGTCTGTGATGATCCTGTCTGGAACACCATACCGACATATGAGATTTTGCTTGATGAAGCGGGCAACCACATTTTTAGTAACAGAGGCGAAGGAAGCTGCTTCGACCCATTTGGTGAAATAGTCAATGGCAACTAGGATGAAGCGATGTCCGTTGGAAGCCGTGGGCTTGATCTCTCCAATCATGTCAATGCCCCACATTGCAAATGGCCAAGGAGCAGTCAGAATGTTGAGAGGAACCGGAGGGATATGAACTTTGTCAGCGTAGACTTGACATTTGTGGCAAGTACGGGAATGTTGATGGCAGTCAGCTTCCATGGTAGACCAGTAATAGCCTGCCCTTAGGATCTTCTTAGCCATTGTATGCCCGCTCAAGTGAGTGCCAAATGTGCCGCTGTGTATCTCAGTCATGATCAACTCTGCTTCAGCTTTGTCTACGCATCAGAGTAATACACAATCATGGCTTCGTTTGTAAAGGATGTCGTTGCTCAGGGAGAATTTGGCAGCAAATTTCCTTAAGAACTTCTTGTCATTTACGGAAGCTCCTTCGGGATAATCTCTAGTCTGGAGATACCTTTTGATTTCATGGAACCAGGGTTGTTCCACTACTTCTTCGGTATTAATCTCGTGAGAATGTGCAGGTTCATCCATTCGCTCGATGGTGATTCGGGGAGCCTCGTTATCCCAGTTGAGTTTAAACATGGAGGACATTGTAGCTAGAGCATCTGCTAGCTGATTCTCTTCTCGCGGGAAATGCTCGAAGGTAATTTGCTCGAAATGAGGCAAAAATGTCAAGACATGTTCTTTGTATGGGATAAGATTGGGATGCTTGGTATCCCACTCTCCTTTTATTTGACTGATAACCAAAGCCGAGTCCCCAAATACGACCAAAGATTTGATCCCCAAGTCTATAGCAGCCTTGAGACCAAAGATGCAAGCTTCATACTCAGCCATGTTGTTTGTGCAGCTGAAGCAAAGTCGGGCCGTGAAAGGTGTGTGACAACCTTCTGGGGAAATGAGTACCGCACCGATACCATTTCCAAGTGCATTTGAGGCACCATCAAAGTACAGGGTCCATCGAGATCCTTTTTCGGGTCCGTCATACGGTCCGTTACCTTCGATGTTGTCCAAATTCATGATGTCCTCGTCTGGGAAGTCAAATCTCATGGGTTGATAATCTTCGATAGCTTGATAAGCCAGATGATCAGCTAGTACACTCCCTTTTATAGCTTTTTGAGTGGTGTACTGGATGTCATACTCAGTTAGGATCATTTGCCATCTAGCTATTCTTCCAGATAAGGCGGGCTTTTCGAAGATATACTTGATAGGATCCATTTTGGAAATCAACAAGGTAGTATGAGTCAACATATACTGCCTTAGTCGGCGAGCAGCCCATACCAAAGCGCAGCAAGTTTTCTCGAGCAGCGAGTAGCGAGTCTCACAGTCGGTAAACTTTTTGCTAAGATAATAAATAGCATGCTCTTTTCGACCAGACTCGTCATGCTGGCCCAAAACACACCCCATTGAGTTATCCAAGACGGTCAGATACATGATCAATGGTCTTCCTTCGACGGGTGGCATCAGAATAGGAGGTTCTAGCAAATACTCCTTGATTTTATCAAAAGCAACTTGGCAATCGTCGTTCCATTCGACTACCTGATCTTTCTTCAAGAGTTTGAAAATTGGCTCACAGGTAGAAGTCAGATGAGAGATGAATCTGGCAATGTAGTTCAAGCGCCCCAAGAACCCTCTAACCTCCTTTTCAGTACGGGGAGCAGGCATCTCTTGTATTGCTTTCACTTTTGCTGGATCGACTTTGATGCCTTTTTTGCTTACAATGAATCCTAGAAGTTTACCAGACCTAACTCCAAAAGTGCACTTACTTGGATTCAGCCTGAGTTTGTATTCTTTCAACCTGGCAAACAACTTTTCTAGATGTTCAAGGTGCTCCTCCTCTGTTTGTGACCGAGCTATCATATCGTCTACGTAAACTTCAATCTCATGATGTATCATATCATGAAACAAAGCTACCATGGCGCATTGATAAGTTGCCCCGGCGTTCTTCAGTCCGAACGGCATCACCTTGTAACAGAAAGTGCCCCATTGTGTGACAAAAGTTGTTTTCTCCATATCCTCGGGGGCCATTTTGATTTGATTGTAGCCCGAGAATCCATCCATGAAGGAAAACACTTTGTGATGAGCTGTATTGTCGATTAAAATGTCAATGTGCGGAAGTGGAAAATCATCTTTGGGGCTGGCTCTATTCAAATCCCGGTAGTCCACACACATCCTGACTTTGCCATCTTTCTTAGGTACTGGCACGATGTTAGCGACCCATTGAGGATAGGACGTAACAGCCAGAAAGCCAGCGTCGAATTGCTTCATCACTTCTGCTTTGATCTTTTCAGACATGTCAGGCCTCATTCGGCGGACTTTTTGCTTGATCGGTGGACAGTCCTCTCTTGTGGGGAGATGGTGAACCACGATGTCTGTGTCTAAACCCGACATGTCTTCATAAGACCAAGCGAAGATTTCAACATACTCATTTAACAACTGTATCAGGCGCTCCTTGACACTTGGTTCCAGATTGGCACCCACTTGCACCTCCTTCCGGTCTTCCTCGGTTCCTAAGTTGACAGTTTCCAATGACTCTTCGTGAGGTAAGATGGCCCTTTCCTCTTGCTGTAGAAGTATGGCTAGTTCCCCTGGTACTTCACAACCTTCGTCATCTTCATACTCGGCTTGATTGACCAGATCTTCAGAGTTATTGAAGGATATAGCAGAATAGTCACCCATGGAATCCGGAGTGGATGGGTACCTGCATTTGTGAGTGTGGGTGTGTGTAAGGGATAGCCATCCTTAAAAAATGCAAAAGGAAAGAAAATGAACACAGCAGTTTATCAAATGAAAAACGTCCAATGAATCATTAAACATGGCATATGGATATGAAAGTAATCAAAACCCTTACAAATGGACCTACATGCCCCGGGCAAGGCATGGGGTAAAAAGATAGTGTACGGATTGTTCGAAAATAAATATTACAGACCAATAGGAAATGTTTGACAAATAAATTACTGATGAATAAAAGTGATGGGGACAAAGTCTTTTGCCTCCCAGTTGCACAATCCTTCTTCGACAGTTGGGTAAATCCACTCTTCGATGTTGATCTCTTTGTCTTCATCCTCCAAAGCGTTGATTCCGTAGGGAGAAATTTTGACTGGCGCTCTTCCAATCTTCGAACGGCGCATAGCTTTCTGGCCCGTGGCTGTGAACCCTAATCCAAATTTGTCTGTTTTATGCGGAATATCAGGAAACTTCCCCCATGCTGAATTCTTCCCCTCCTTTATTGCGGCCTTTGCGTCCTCCAGAGATGCCATCCTGGCCATCTGCCTCGGTACTTCAGCTGCCAACTTTGCTACTGTTATTTCAGGAAGGATTTCTTCGAAATGCTGGAAAGGCGTCTCAATGAACTCCCCCTCTAACTCCACATACCGGAAGGAGTTCAAGTGGCTGATCATGTACTCCTCTTCGCCATGGACGGTTATAATCTTTCCCTTGACAGGATACTTCAACATCTGATGTAAGGAGGAGGTGACTGCCCCAGCATGGTGTATCCAAGGCCTACACAAAAAGCAAGAGTATGACGGACGGATGTCCATCACATAGAAAGTAGATTTAAACACCTCAGTGCCTATCTTGATGGGAATTTCAACCTCCCCATGGACCATCCTCTTCGAACCATTGAAAGCTCTGACAACAATATCACTAGGCTTCAACTCTAACCCTTCACAATCTAGTCGGTCCAAAGCTTTCTTAGGCAGTACATTCAGCGACGAACCAGTGTTGACCAAGACATGTGCGAGAGTAGTTCCTCGGCACTCGACTGAAATGTGCAAAGCATCATTGTGGTTTCTACCTTTAGGAGTTAGGTCGGCATCAGAGAAACCTAATCCATTGTCCGCAGTAAGGCTAGCCATGCAATTTTGGAATTGATCCGCAGAGGTTTCCTGGGGCACATGGGCTGCCTTTAGGAATTTTATCAGAGCCTTAGCGTGCGCTTACGAGCAAAGTAGTAGTGCCAGCATGGAGATCTTTGAGGGGGTTGCCCCAGTTGTTCTACCACATTGTAATCACTCCTTTTGATTATCTTCAAGATCTCATCCATTTCTTTCTTGGAGGTTTCCGGGATGACCAAGGGTTGAGCCCTCGTCCTGACGAGCTCATCTTTGATTCTCTTACCTTTATCAGCAGCGGTAGGAGGGACAATACTAGGAACAACAACCTCTTCAATCAATGGGGTTCTAGCGGAGAGTTTTATTGGTGCAGGGATAACCTTGTCAGTAGATGAGGGTCCAAAGATTGCTCTTGGAGGGGCAATCTCTGGAGAAAATACTCTCCCGCTCCGGGTGATTTTGCTCGTGCCTGCAATGTTTCCAATGCTGGCTTCTTCATCATCCGAACTTTCTTCAGTTATTTCAATTTGTTTAATACCATGGTAGTAGATATCGCCGCCGTAGTTCCATGGTATTGACTTCTCAGAAACATAGGGGACAGGCCCTGGCATTGTTATCTTCAAAGGAACAGATTTCGTAGCTGGTGTAATCTTAACAGGCTTTCTGACGGCCTTGGAAAGATTGGCGTGAATGGTTATGATTGAGACATCTTCAGTATGGGTTGGAATAGCAGAAACTTTTTCAAACAAAATTTGTCGGCTATCCATTAGGCCTTGGATGCCTTTATTTAGTAATGGACAATCAAACGACAGAGAGTAACAACAATAGCAATCTTCTTTACATCCCGGGAAGATCCCGACCCTTAACAGATTCAACTTGATGGTTAACAGTGGAGTTATCAGATCATTGACATCAGCAACATACAAATCTTCTTCAATGGCATTGACATTTCGGCTGTGCTTCGGCATTGGAGCAGATATCACGTTCGGCTTCTCTGGAGCGTCGAACTCCACCTCCTTCGCCTCTATCAGGTCTTGGATTTTATGCTTGAGTGCCCAACAATCATTGGTGTCGTGCCCGATACTGTCAGAATGGTAGGCGCATTTAGCATTAGGATGATAATGCGGAGAGGACGTGTTCACATTTTTTGGTGCCTCTTTGATAGTGGCGAGATTCAACTTTAACAGATGGGGAAGCACTTGTGCTGGAGTCATATTAATGCGGGTGAACTGCCGTTGTGGCCGTTCCCCCCGTTGCTGATTTGGTCTGGACTGGTTATAGCGAGGCTGCTCACTTGAAGGGTTTTGAATCATTACGGCCCCCACGGTCGGTCGGCGCTCAGTCTTCCCTGCTCTTCTTTGGGAGTATACAACAGTCGTTTCCTTCTTGAAAGGTTTCTTCTCAACACTTGCAGCGGCACCCTTCTGAATCTTTCCTGACTTGATGTCTGCTTCTATTCTTTCGCCTGTTGAGATCAAATCGGTAAACCCCGTGGAAGAGTTACCAATCAGATGATTGAAAAATGGCCCAGATAGGGTCCCTAGAAACATATCAACAAGTTCACGGTCGGTTAAAGGAGGCTGCACCCTGCCAGCCAAATCCCTCCATTTTTGTGCATATTCTTTGAATCCTTCGCCTGTTCCCAGTGACATACCCTGAAGTTGGGTACGCGTAGGAGCAAGGTCAGAATTGTACTGATATTGTTTGTAGAAGGCGGTGGCCAAGTCTTCCCAGTTTCGGACGCTGGTTCCCTCTAGCTGATAAAACCACTCCAGTTGAGCCCCAGAAAGGCTGTCTTGAAAGAAATGGATCCAAAGGTTCTTATCTGCCGTATAAGGTTGGATCTTTCTTACGTAGGACCTGAGATGCATTTTTGGACAGGACAGCCCATCATACCTCACAAAAACTGGCACTTTGAACTTTGGGGGAATCACAATCCCGGCAACTAAACCCAAGTCTTCGAAATCCAAACCCGACACCCTTTGTAGCTCCATGGCGGCCAACCTGTCTTCTAAACCTTTGTATTTATCATCAGCCGGAGGGTATTGTTGATCAGAGTAGTCTTCATCCTCTTCGACCTCCTCTTCTTCCACATCGGACTCGGAAGGTACCGCAACCCCACCTCCTTTACTGGTCCCTTCATCAGAAGTAGGAGGAAATTCAAGCACTCTCCTGGCCTCTCCTTCAAATCTTCTCCCTAAAGTAGCCACCCCGAGTCTCTTTTTCTTCTTTTCACTGGGTCTTTATTCCCCAGCAAGGTCTTGAGATCCTTCTGACCCTTAGCCAAGGTCATCAGGAGTTGCTGGAACTGTGCATTTTGAGCTTGTAGGTCTTTGACTGTTTGCTCGAGATCCATCCTACTGAAATAAACAACAGACAGATAAGGAAACCTGGAGTGAGACCTGCTTATGCACATGATGAATGATATGCTTATGTATGCAATGCATTCAAGGATTTAGAACATTCAAAATTGTTGCAGACAAAGAAGAACGCACGTCATATTAATAAGAATAAATTTGTTAGTACATAAATGCCCCATGGGCCCAAATATTACAAAAACAACTTCTCAAGGTAAAAAGACATTGCGCATCCTCTTTGGTGCGATGTAGGTGTTGAGGGCCTCTTGCTCATGGAGTTGGCGGGTAAGCTCTAGAACCTTCTTCTCGCTAGCGTAGAAGCTGGCTTCAAAAGTGTTTCGTTCCTCCTTGAGCTGAATCCAACTTTTCTGCATTTCCTCCCACGATGTAGGCATGTCAGGATGTAGGATGGTGTAGGGAACCTCTCCTTCCTTGACGGGCTCTTTAATCACAGGGAGAACATGGGGATAAGGCATCATTAGACTCTGGGCTCGGGCTCGTACCCACTTGAGGTAAGGTTCAAGAGGGATGGAATTCTTGTATCCCAGTGTCTTGCTATCAACCTTGTTGGGCATCCTCCAAGCTCTGATGAATCTTTGGCGAAGTCCTTGCGCATCGTTGTCGAAGTCAAAAACTAGGTCAGGAATCAACATATCGTGAGGGCCATCCCTCCGTGCATATCCAAATTGCCTTAAAGCTAGGCAAGGGTTGTAGGTAATGCCCCCTCTAATGCCAAGCAATGGGACATTAGGGAACTCTCCACAATGATCGACGATGATGACATTTTCTCTGGACCGAGAACACCAATGTACATCAGGGTGAGTAAGAGTCATCAACCGTTGGGACCACCTTGAGCCTTGGTCATTCTTCAAGACAAATTGTGGAAGGTGTGAAATAAACCACCTTCCAAGGAGAGGAGTACAGCACATGAGAACACCCCTCTTTCTTATTGTTCGTGTGTAAAATGAGTGAAGGATGTCCCCAAGCAATGTTGGTATTGGATTTCTGGACAAGAAGATTTTGACGGCGTTGACATCTACCAATTGGTCAGAATTTGGGAACAATACCAACCCATAGATAAGGAGTGCCATAATTTCTTCAAAGGCTTGTAGGTCCAATGAATTCCAACATTCTTGTGCCTTCTCAAACAAGAATTTTGCTAAGAATCCTTTGACGCCGCTTCTGGTTTCCCAATGCCCCTTGATGTCGGATGGTTGTAGATGTAATGCTCGAGCAACATCTTCCGGCTTTGGTTCCTTTTCCGTACCGTTGAAGGGTAGTTGATCAAGGATAGGAATTCTCAGGAGTTGAGAAAACTCCTCCAAAGTGGGCACCAACTGGTAATCGGGGAAAGTGAAACAGTGGTGAAGAGGGTCAAAGAACTGGAATAGCACTTTCATCATGTCTTCTTCAATGTTGGTGTTGACTAAGCTGAGCAGTCTACCATGTCTTTCACTGAAGGATGAGCTTTCCGGAATTCTTGAGGTGAGCTCCTTGAGTTGAGGATAGATTCTCACAAGGTTGACTTGGATGGTTTTTCTGCGAGGAATTTCCATGACCTACAAAACAAGAACAAAGATGAAGATTTAAACCCTTGAAGTGGTTAGTGAATGCATATGATGCTTTATGATGTTTATGATGTATGCACAAACATATGTACAAGCAAATCACACCAAACCCTAGTTTCAGGCTTGCATGGGGTTTCATAGGTAAGTACCCTCTTGAGTGTAGTTGGCTTAAAAACCTGTCCTATAAATAGTAACCGGGTTCTAAGGAGCTCAATATCACTGGATTGTTTTCATTGTTCATTATTTTGGTTTAGCCACTTAACTAGCGACCAAAATATTCCAAGAAAACAACCCTCAATGAGTGTAGTATCGAGTATCTACCAACTTCGGACTGCACCAAAGCCGGTCATCTCACTACCCCTAATGAAAGGCCAATATGGTCAAGTAAGGTTCTAAGTCATTAGTGCTTAGTGACATCACTCAGCAGCCCCGTACTCTCCTTGATTGAACTCAAGGGTTACCGGTACTCACAAATATGTCGCACTAATAGAGCTATTGCTTCGACCGTGTCGGTATACCCTGCACAGTTTCCACAACGTATTGCTATCTATGAAATGTTTCCCAAAATCCGGGTGGAGGATTACAAACCCAAACAAGAGAGCCAAGATATAAGGCAATCAAGACAAACAATTAATCATGCAAGAGGGTGATCTAAGCCCTAAGGTTACTCCACTTTTAAAATTATCCCCAGCAGAGTCGCCAGTTCTGTGATACGGTGGGAGAACTGACTATGGTTTTACGTTTGTTTTCGCAAATGTTTCGGTTGAGCAAGAGTCGCCACCGACTTTTTATTTTATCCTAAGGAAAGGTTTAAAAAGCACAGCAAAAACCTTTGAGATATTTTCTTGGGTTCGGGGAGTAGATTATAGAAAGGGAAGGTATTAGCACCCTTTCTATCCATGGTTATCCATGGGCTCTTAGGTACTTGCTTAGATCAACTTGCCTTGGTTTTCAATTGTTTGAAATGGTGCTTTGTGCGTGGTTTTGAAAATGTTTTGAAAAAGATGCCTTGTCTAGGCTACCCTTGTAACAATTCTTTACTCGAATGTTTTACAAAAGGTGTTTGTCTTTTTGAAAAGATGTTTCAAGGTTTTTTGAAAGTTGTTTTGAAAGTGTAAGTGTGGTTTGAAAAAGAGGCAAGTGTCTTTGTTTTGCAAGTTGACAAGTACTTAAGAGCTATCTACCCTAAAGTTCTCAAAGATTTTTGCTATGTTTTAACCCTTTTAACAATTTTGTTCCACCATTGCATTTGGTGGACAATCTTGTGTTAGGATGTGAAAGGGACGGGCGCGGGTCATCGTTTAGACCATAATTGCAATAGTGCCAAGTATCTTTGGGCAATCTTTCCTTTGAGGGACTTGATCATTTTTAGGCAACTTTCGAAAGCGTCATCGAGGGACTATGATCATTTGATTGTTTTTGTTTTGCCCAAAGAGACCTAATCATGCAATATGGCCCATTTATTGAAGGCAACAAGTGGAATACCCTAGGGGTGCAAGTGTGATTAGTGTTGTCCATTTTCATGCTTGATTATCTTGAAATTAGGTCAAACTATTTTTGTTATTTTTGATTCGCATACAAACCCTAATTCTAACATGGCATAATTAGAAAGCATTAAAGTGCGAAAAAATAAAGTTCCTAAGTTATTACAACACAATATATGGGAAGGGGGGTACAAATGTTCAAATGGGGATATTATAGCAAGAAGTTTAAATCTAACTATTACATCAATTTGGAATTATACAAGGTAATTAATTGCACAAATTAAATAGAAATAAAATGAATATGCAAGATGCAAAAAGGCTTTTTATATGTATGAAAACGAAGTATTTTTTTATGTCAAATAAACAAAAATAAAAAGTATTATTTTTTGGAGTTTTTATGTTTACGGCAAAACCCTAATTTTATTAAATAAAAGTATTAATTATTTAATATATACAAATATTTAATAATTATGTATAAGAATAAAATAAAAATGAAGTATATTTGTAAAAAGGTATTTTTAATATTAAATATTAATAAAAAATAAAAGTGTGTATATTTTGTATTTTAACCTAAATGTATTAATATATATATATGTATTTATATTATATGATAAATATATTAAACATGTATAAAAAATATAATATTTAATATTTACAAAAAAATTATTTTTGATATAAAATGTTTTCAAAAGAGAAAATGAAATAAAAATCAGAAATAAAATATATTTGCATTATTTTTTCTAGTTATTCTAAATAATAGTATTTATATTATTTATGCACAAAAAACTAAATAAGACTAATAAATATAAAAATAAATGCAAAAAATGTGGAAAAAAGGATTTTTATATTTTTTCATACTTAAATAAAAATATAGAAATGAAATCAAAAGGAAAAAATGGAAAATGATAAGTAAAAATCAAAATGGGCCAGGGAGGTTCAAAAGCAAAAGCAAGGTGCAAATAAGAAAAATAGAACAAGCCCAGCCCAAAGGACCTTCTTCAACCTCTGGCCAGAACCTTTGTCAAAAACGCGCGCTTTTCACAATGATTCAAACATCTGGATTCCTGGACTTTTAGCATAAACTTACAACATAAGAAATGTTAAGCATCAAGCCACGATTCTGGATATGTAAAGAACTCATCCTAACTCTCAGAAATGAGAGAGAATTTCATCATTCCCAAATCTTAACCTAACTTTTTATCAATGTTCAGACCTCAAATTCTCATAGCACAAGCAAAATAAATGGAAAGTAAAGACATGTATAGTTTCAGGGACATGAGCATGACATTTTTCATTCAAAAACTTAGAGCTAATGATGCCTACCTTGAGAGATAGAAGTTCAAGAATATACCTGTTCAGTTGGAATCGTGTCTGGCAATGGGGGAGCTTTCAGGGCAAGATGATGATTTGTACAACTTCCTTGAAGTGTGAGGATGCTATTCCAATACTTGGTATGCTTTGAAACCTTCTGTACCAAGCTGCAGAAGTCAACCTGCAAGAGGAAGAAATGAAAATGGTCAAACTGATTAGAGGAGTTACAGTCCACTTCTAATGCTTTGGATAGTTTGGATTGATGGTAAGGAAAGTGTTTGAACTGGTTTTGGCCAAGATGTACGATGGAAATGAGTTGTGGGATTCAAGTTGCAGAATGTGCCCTGTTTTGCCACAAAACTGTGATTTTCTGGGTATGGATGGAGGAAGGGTTGTTTGGTCGTGCTTTAGGTCAGTTAGGGAGTGTGAAATGTGAGGACAAAGTTTGCTTAGGCTGTTCTTTTCTGAGATGATAGTTCTTGTACAAAATGCAAGCTTTCTTACACTTTAAGCAAGAGACGGCAAGTTGGTGTTCTAGACTGAGGCAGGTCCCTCCTAATGTGCTGCACCCTTAGTCTTGATCAGTGTAATTAGTCTAATAACTTGTGCCAAGAAGATATGCACTGTACTTGCTTGGATTACCAATTGACATAAAGTTCCACTTTTGCAAAAATGGCATTTATGCTTTTTCTACTTTGGGATTAAACCCTTATGCAATGCTTGAACACATAGAATATGGTCTTGGCACATAGAGTTTGCATTAAATTTATGGGTGTAAAAAGGATTTAGGGCCTGTAATCAAGAAATGCATGCTGATTTGAAAATTGCCTAAGTGTATGAACATGGAAATTGGCCATAACAAAAGTGAGTTTTTGCCATATTGTCAAATTCGATTCTCTCTAACCATGAGGTTGTTTGATGAGTTCTTGGACATTTTGGAAAGCTTGGAATGTGTACTAAAATCCATCTTTGAAATGCAAATTGAAATTCCAAGTGGAAGTATGTGAAAAATGGTCTTGAAGTTAGGCAAAAATCCTGCCTAAAATAGGTCAAATTTTCTCTAAGTTAAGAATGGTTTGGTACCCTTGTTCCAAAAATTGTAACTTGAGATACAAGCTTCTTTTGGGAAAACTTTATGAATCAAAGTTGTAGATTTTGCAATAGGCTACAACTTTCATGTTTTGACTTTTTCTTGAATCCAAATGAATCTTGGTGAGAAAGTGGGACAAAGTTAGGAAAAAATTAGGGTTTTTCATAACTTAGAAAAATTCTAAGTTATGAAAAATCTTCATTTCAAACCCTAATTTTCAATTCTTGATTTCTTGATGAACAAGTTTCATGATTTGACATGTTTTGATGAAAAATGAATCTTGACACTTGATTTTGACCAAAAAGTCAAAGTTTGACTTTTCAGTATACAGTCAAAATTGATCAATTGACTGGGAAATTCAACTGTCAATCTTGTGCATTTGGGATCTTTTGAACTTGTTGAGTATGTCAAGACAATTCCATGGGGTCCTTGAGCCCATATGTGAGCTTGGTTTGCCATTGGCTAGGTCAAACAGTCAAAAATTGCCTTTGTGCAGTCAAAACCCTAAAAATGACCATTTTGCCCTTTTGGTGATCTGATCAAATTTCTTGTGGAATTGTGATCCAAACTTGATCAAATGGTCCATGTGAGTTCATAATGTTGATATGGGTCAATTTTCATGAGATTTGACTGTCAATTGACCACAATTGACTTTTTCCCCAATACAGCTGATTTCTAGGTCAACTGTCCAATTGACTGGGCAAAGTTTGGAATCAAGGCTTGAAACTTGGTGTGGATAAACTTGGGAGTCCAACATGAAGCATGAAATTCATCTTAGGCATTTTAGGTCAAAATATCTTTGTGCAAACACAAACCCTAATTTGGGTCAACAGTGCGAGGAGAAGTCTTGAGCAGATGAAACCCTAACTGGATCTTGAGCTCCAAGGGCTTAGTGATGAGAAATCAATGAAAAATGGGAGGGCAAATTTTGGGGTACAACACCATCCATAGGACATGTGTGTTGTTAAGGAGAGGGTATTGTCATAGTAATATATTAGTTTGTCTTTTGTTTTTTGTCTTTTGTGTGAACGGTCAATTATTATAAGATTCTCTATCATGTGATTGGTAGATTTTTCCTAACTCGTGATTGATTGGCTTGTAACCAATCTTATCTATTTAAACGGTACCTTCATTGAATAAAAAATCAATCATTTACAAAATTGTCTTCTCCTTAAACTTTCCCTATTATCATTCTGTATTTACTGCTATGCTCTCGTTCCATCAACTAACATTCCTCCATTATTGGTTCTAGTCTTGCGTGGAATATTATCAATGTTCTCCCTAATATTCCAAGGTTTGTTCCATCGCCTCATATGAAAGGGAGTGAATAGAATATTAACTCTAAATTATATATCATAGTGATATCTTAAAATATAAAATGTTAAGCATATTATTCTCAATGCCTCTTCTAAACTAAAATATTAATGTTTCTTGTGGTTTTTTGTTTGTTTGTTGTTCCTCCTCTGTATCCTCCCGTGTAGAGTACGGGTATGTAGATTTTAAGTTATTGATTGTTATTCATCAACATCTTCTTTATGTGATATTACATGCACATATTTTATGCAACACAAAATGTTGCTATTAGTTGTTGTTCAACTACTTTTTCATGTAACACAAGCTTATTTCATGTAACGCGTGAAAACATAGTCATTGGTTGAGTATGTTTCATATAACACGCAAGGATCACTGATTGTTAGTTATAAACCAAATTGTATTTGGTATCTTTATTTTCATTTTCATCTTCTTCTTTACACGTTAAAGTATGAATTTTCATTGGGATACCATTGATAGATTTTTTTTTATCAGATGTATGATTGGTTTGTTATAAATTGAAAATATGGTTTAAAAAAATCATTTTCATTAAACTATTTATTAAATAGAAGTTATTTTAAACTTATTTTATATAAATTAAAAAAGTAACTTTGAAATTTAGTAACTTTTTTTACTCAATGAATATTACTAATTACTTATATTCATTATTAAATATTTTAGCATCACCAAAATCACATAACTTTTACAAATATATATTTTAAATATGATTTTTATGAAGAAAAAACTATCTAAAATAATTACAAATTTAAGTGATTTTATAAAATTTTAATATTAAAAAAATTATTGCAAAATGCTAAAATATTTAAAATAATATTTTATAAAAAATATTTAAATCAATTTTTTTTAAACTTTTTAAAATAAATTATTTGCATTTTACAAATATAACCCAATAGAAATTAAAAACTGTAACAAACAAACTCGTATTTATATAGAGAGAGTTTAATACAATTTTCTATTAGTTGTATAGAGTTAAATTATTTTAAAAAATATATATTTCTTTACAGCATCATTAAAATAAGAAAGAAAATCTTACTAATTTTAAAAATATTTTAAATGTATTAAGGTTTAATAGTTCAACTTTGCATAGTTCTTCACAAACAAATATCAACAAATTTTTGTAATACACATGATACTATTTACATTTTTCTCTCATTTTTGAAAAAAATAAAATTAACTTTAATATTTAAAATTAATTTCATTTTCAACCTTTAATATCCGTTATATTTGTGTGTTTAACTTTTTAACTCTATGGGTGTGAGATTTGTCGAGAGGATGTCTTTAAATTTTAATATTTCGTGTAATATTAAGTTTTTATATTCAAAGGTTAAAGGATGGTTGTATAATTGGAATTGACAATCTATAGTATAAAATAATGTGTTTTTTTTCTTCTAAATTTTATCAATAAACATGATAAACTCTCTGATCTAAAAGATAAAGATGAATATCGAAATTGAGAAAAAATTACAATAGAAAATTCATTTATATATCAAGTAAAATATATGTTTAATTTAGATTTTGACAATTTTATAAATTATTTAATTGTATTATAAAGATATGGCAAGAAATTAATCTTTAACCAAGGAATTAAAATCACATTTATATCTTTTGGGATGTTTCAAAAATATATTTTCAAAAATATATTGTTCTACTAAATAATTTAAATAATTAATTATTTATTTATTTAATTAATTTTAATTTTAATTATGATTAACTATATATCCTTATATGAAAAATTGAATGTTTATAAATAATTGTCATAACAATTAGTAGACTTTTATAGTGTATTTCATAATAAAATAATATTATAAGTTGATGATATGTTATATTTGAAAAAGAAAATATTATTTTAATTATATTTAAAATATTTAATAAAAATAATTTATATCCATGCATCAGACAAGTCTTAATTTAGTTTTTATAAAACTATGTTTGTTTGAAAAATATTTTTGAAATTGGTTTTTGGGATTGATTTATCCATCACTCAATAAATCATTTTACACTCATATTCTTTCTAACATTTGCCTCTACCAATAATATGTTTCTTATTTAGTTCATTTGATGATATTTAAACTATACGAGTATAAATCAACATATAAAAATTTTGTTTATACAGTTTGGCCTAATTGTTTATGTGTATGTCTATTGAGTAATTATAGTTTTGTCGGATTAATTTGTTCTGAACTATACATTTTGGAGTTTCAGTGTTAGAAGCGTATATATAGATATCAGTGATTAAGATTACAATAATACCCTTAAATACTATTGCGAGGATTTTTCTCTCCATATTCTCTAATCGGGCGCGCGCGCATATATATATATATATATATATATATATATATATATATATATATATATATATATATATATATATATATATATATAGTAACATGACACCCCCGATAACTCTTTACTATATATTCATATAACAAAATCCACCATTGCGTTAAAAGTTATTATCGTATAGATCATGTCTATAAAATTTAACGTTAATCGGAAATCATTTGATATGTCAACGAGATGTATAAAAACTAATGTCTTACAAAATCGTTAATTTTGATCATTCTCTAATGATTTTCGATTGATGTTAAATTTTATAGACATGATCTATATAGTAATAGCTTTCTATCCAACGGTAAATTTAGATATATGGATATGCGGTAAAGATTTATTGGAAGTGTCATGTTACTAAAATTGACACCTTTATGTCATTTGATCATGACCATATATGAAATCATAGTTTGTTTCATTTAAGAACCTAGATCATGTAGTATCCTCGTCATAATGGATTAAATCCTCGATGTTTTAAAGTCTTTGTCATGAGTCGTTCAATATTTGCTACTTTTGATGTAGTTGTTTATGGTAAAAAAATGAAACATATTTCTCCTTCAAAATTCATTTCAATTAATCTAAATTATTGCGTAATCTAACTCACATTTTTTCTATATCCCTACTGTTAGAAGTAATTCATATTTAGTAGTATTTATGTTAGTAAGAAGCAGAAGCTTTTGAAAGTGTGTACCAGAAGTATATTTAACTTATGTAATCCTAATTTGTTTTGTTAACTTAGCTATTAAGTTTACTAAGAATTGTATATACAATTTCTTCCTCAATAAATTGGTGTAGTACAAACCTTTCTTCCTCTCTCTTCTTCCATATTTATTTTTCATCTTTAACCTTTTGTTCACCAACAATTGGTATTATGATATGGTGGCAGAACCGACTGTTATACTGGTTTTGCATTTTGTATTCATAAATGTGCGATAAGCAAGAGTCGTCACCGACTTTTCTTTTATCCAACAAAGAAAAAGGTAAAAAGAACAGTAAAAGACCTTTTTCGAGAGTTTCTAAGTAAGAGGGGTAGATTATGGAAAGAGAAGGTGTTAACACACTTTCTATATGTGGTTTTCCACAGGCTCTTAGGTACTTGTCATTTTTAAAAATTGTTTTCGTGTTTGTGTGTTTTGAAAAGTTTGTTTTCTTTATGATAACTCTTGTATTAGTACTCAAGAGTGTTGATAAAACATTTTTGAAAAATATTTTGAAAGTGTAGTGTGAAAAAATTGTTTTGATTTTTTTATGAGCAAGCAACTAGGAACTATCTATCTACTCGAAAAGTTTATTCTTTTTCTTTCCTTTGAACATTGTTATCATACTATTAGTGAGTAAGTAGCCCTATCGTTGGATGTTCGAGGGACATTCGAAGAGACATACAGTCATAAAGGCAACATGTAGAGACGCTTTAGCAATTTTGCTTAAGGGACTAGATCATTTACCAAAATGCAACACTGTAGGGTCATCGAAAGACTTATGATCTTTTGATTTAAAGGGTCTTTGCTAAAGCATCCATATTCTCGAGGGACATGACTGTTATTTTCCGAAAGATAACCAAAGTGGACGTACCCTAAAAGTGTATGTGTGCAATGTGTGAATATGTATTGATATTGTAACAATAAAATATTTAAATTTAATTACAATTAAAATATTTTACTTAATAACAATTAGTAGAAAACAATTACAATTTTATTTATTTCTATTAAATTCTCATTTATTAGTAAAAATTAAATATTATTTTAATTAATGATTTGATCATAAATTTGTCTATCATGTCTATTTCGAATATTCTGAAGAAATAATTTTTTATTAATTCAACTTATTGGCTCTATTGCTTTTCAATGTCATATTGTTAATGTTGTTTTTAAATTAGTAATAATGATACATTAAAATGTTAGTAATTGAAAAATAATTGATGAGGTAATATATTATTTTAATTCAAGTGGTACTGAACTAATAATATTACATGATTATGCATTAAAAACCAATCATCAAAAGTAAATTTTGTAAAGCAAATCTAAAATAAATAAAAATAATAATAATAATAATAAATATTTTGCAAAGATAAATAAATCATGTGTTATAAAAGTATATATTATGAAAAATATTATATTCTCTCAATAGTGTTTTATAAACTACATATCTTTTACTTCTATAATCAAATTTATTTTTATTATATTTTCATTTATAATTAGATAGAAGATTGCGTTATACAAAAATAATTTGTAAAAAATAGATAAAATACTAAAAAAGTAACTAAAAATAAATAAAAATATAAAATATTTTATGAAATTTGAGAAATTGAATTAAAATATAAATAATTTATTACTAATTCAATGTCTATTTCTTTTCAATGTCATATTGTTAATGTTGTTTTTAAATTAGTATTAATGATACATTAAAATATTAGTAATTGAGAATAATTGAAGAGGTAACATATTATTTTGATTCAAGTGGTAGTGAACTAACAATATTATACATGAGTGTGTCTTAAAAACCAGTCATCAAAAATAAATTTTTGTAAAGTAAATCTAAAATAAAAAGAATAAAAATAAATCAAATATTTTACAAAGATATATAAATTATGTGTTATGAAAAAATATCTTATGAAAAACGTTATTCTTTCAATTGTGCTTTATGACGCACATATTTTCTATTTCTATGATCATGTTTGTTTTTATTACATCTTCATTTATGATTAGATAAAATATCACGTTATACAAACATAATTTCTAAAGAATAGATAAAATACTAGAAAAATAATCAAAAAATGAACAAAAATATGAAATATCTTATGAAATTTGAGAAATTGATTAAAAATATAAATGATAAAATGTGAAAAATCTAAACGGTTTTAGATATAAATGAAACGGTAATGATCAATATTAAAAAATTTATGTAGTATGAAAAAATAAAATTTTTAATTGAAAATCTCTATTGACACACAAAATAATGTGAGTTAATGTCGATGATATAGATTTTATAAGTAATTATAAAAAAAATGAAATAGAATATTTTACCAAATAAATTAATTATGTGTTATGAAAAATATCTTAAAAAAAACATTACATTGTCTCCACAATACTTTATATCATATGGATCTTATTTTTCCTTATTTCTATTGCTTTTTGCGTCTATGTTTATATATAAAATTACATTATGAAAAAATAATTTGTAATAAATGAACTGAATTTTAAAAAAGAACAAAATTAATAAAAATATGAAAGACCTAGTAAAATTTAAAAAAGAAATTGTGGAATATATAAAAAAAAATCTGTAATTAATAACCTCAATTAACAGTGGAAGTATATTATAAGTAAGCGACATAAATATTATGATTATTGTCACAAAAAAATTAAAAGTTAAATAATTATATACTGTTTATGGTATGAAATCAAATAAATGTAATCAATGTGTATTTTTATGGTATTGATTGTTAAATGTAATGGAGTTTTAAATTGTTATTTAAACTTAATATATTTTTATAAAAAAGAAACAGATAGTATATCATTTTTTCCGTTAGACTTTTAAATTAAATAAATAAGTATGTAGAGTTAGATTTAATCTATATTTTAGGAATATATTTTGAATTTAATCTATATTTTAGAAATATCTTTTTAGAGGATATTATTATTATTTTTTTATATTTTTGTTAGAGGATATTTATGATTTTATTTTATGTATAAATAACCTAGTGATGTACCTCAATGTAATTCATTTTAAATTATTATTTCTTATTTTTGTAACCGTCATTTAATATATATTTTTTTTTTGCCTTTCATCTCTTCTGTGTGCACCAACAATTGGTATCTAGAGCTCCGGTTAGAAATCTACGGGGAAACACGAGAGAACAAGTGAGGTGTTGTGATAATCGTTGTTTCTGATTCTGGGGATTTGGGAAACACTGCTTTATGGAGTTTCTGTGTAAATTGCACAAGGTAGAAGATGAACGGAAACGGCGGCGATGTCCATTTCAAGCTTCCAATATTTGATGGCAAAAACTGGAGTCGTTGGAAGATCCAGATGCGCGTGTTATTTGGTTCTCAAGATGTGTTAGATCTTGTCACCGATGGCTATAATCTATTAGAAACAGACGCAACAGAGGCACAAAAGATAACACAGAAGGCGCTAAGGAAGAAAGATCAGAAGACGTTGTTCTACATCCATCAATGTGTGGGTGCAAATGGGTTTGAGAAGATTGTTGATTCTGAAACAACAAAGGCTGCGTGAGACACGCTGGTCAGATGTTATGGTGGTGACACATAAGTGAAGAAGGTGAAGCTTTAGTCTCTCAGAAAGCAATATGATAATCTCAACATGAAGGACAACGAGAACGTTTCTGAGTAAATCTCTAGAGTGATTCTGATCACTAATGAGATGAAAGCTTGTGGAGAAATTCTTTTTGAACAAATAATCATTGAGAAGATCTTGAGATCTTTAACTTCTCAATTTGATTACAGTGTGGTAGCAATTGAACATTCTAAAAATTTGAGCACCATGAGAGTTGAAGAGATGCAAAGTAGTCTATATGCGCATGAGTTGCGTATGACTGCGAGAACTTCTGAGAGGGAAGTAGAGCAGCAGACTCTGAAAGTAACTTCTGGTAAGAAGTATCAGAAGCAGACTTGGTCAGAAGCCAGAAAGAAAACTAAGGGTGGTCAAAGGTCAGAAGCTTCAAACTCTGATAGGCAGAAGAATGTCCATAAGGGAAAGGAGAAGTCTGACAAGAAGAATGTTCAGTGTTACTGTTGCAAGAACTTTGGACATTATGCCAAAGATTGTTGGTCAAACAAAGAAAGGAAGACAGAAGAAGCAAATATAGTCAGAGGAGAGTCAGATGATGAACCTGTGTTATTGTTGGCTTCTGAACCTGATGATCTGAATTCATAAGGATGGTGGTATATGGACACAGGGTGTTCAAACTGTCTTATTGGAAACAATAAATAGTTGGTTGATTTTGACTCTGTGTAGAGTACAAAGATCAGATATGCTGATGATAAATACCTCAATGCAGAAGGTATGGGAAATGTCAGAATCATTCTAAACAATGAGAAAGCAGCAATGATCCAGAATGTATGATATGTATCTGGCATGAAAAGCAATCTGATGAGTGTGGGATTGAAAGAACAAGATTAGTTCTGACCTATCCCAAGTGTTTTGATGATAACTAAATTATATTTAAGATAATTTATGCTCTAATGAATGTGTTTTGAATGTCTTAGTTAATGTTCTGACAAGAAACATTCCAAAGTGCTAAGCAAAGATTATGAAGAAGTTCTTTGATAAAAGAACCTTTTATTCAAACGCATCTGCTGACTCTGGTAAGAACATTCATTTGTTAAATGTATCTTCTAACTTCTAGCAGGCTTCTTGATTCTGAAGATAACTTGAAAGCAAGCGTTGTTCAAAGATCTTTGCAAACAACGCTCTGACCAGAAGTTGAATGAAGCATGTTCTGAGTTAAAGCAACAACGTCTTAATCAATGTGTCTTGTCAAAGCAAAGGAAACACGTTCTTACATTCTGACGTTTGCTAATTAATGCAAAGACGGCTAAAAGCACTCAAGTGCCTACAACTTGTTTCTTGGAGAATGGAATATTGCAAGGATACACGCAAAGCATTTAATGCTCTCCATTTCCTCTGAAGGCAGCAACAGTCTTATTACTCCTACTATAAATAGAAGGACATTTATTGCAAGCCAATAAAAACGTTCAAACAAGAAACTATGTGAAAGATTCAAAAGCTTACAAACTCACAGTTCATACATTTTTGTGTATTACATTCTAAGAAAAATCACAGTTGTAATATAGCTTGATTAGAAGCAAACTCAATTTCAATTATCTGTAAAGATTATACTTTTGTATTTGTTCCTTGAGAGACCAAGTTTGGTCAGATTTCTCAAGCAGACTAGGACTAGATTTAAGTCTTAGTGGTGTTAGTCACTTGTAAGTTTACTTGTGCATTGTTAGTCACAATAGTTGTTGTGTGATTGTAATCAGTTAATTATAGTGGATTAAGTCCTTGTTGAGAAAGGCGAAATCACCTTGGCGGGTGGACTGGAGTAGTTTGAGTTCAAACGAACCAGGATAAAAATAACTGTGTTATTCCATTATTGTTTTGAGCTTTGTTTTGAAAGAACGAAAAGAGTCACTTATTCAACCCCCCCCCCCCTTCTAAGTGTTTTCTTACTCCTTCAATTGGTATCAGAGCTTGACTCTGAGCTCAACACTTAACCGTGTCAGGAAAAGATCCAGAAGAAAACACAATGGCCGCTGAACAAAACAATAATAGTTATAATAAACCTCCAGTGTTTGATGGAGAAGATTTTGAGTACTGGAAAGATAGACTAGAAAGTTTCTTTCTAGGTCATGATAGTGATCTTTGGGATATAGTCTTGGATGGTTACAAACATCCTACAGATTCAGAAGGAAACAAAGTGGATAGAAAAAATATGGATAAACAACAAAAAGCTGATTTTGAAAATCATCAGAACTAGAAATATTTTTTTAAATGATATCTCTATAGTAGAATATGAAAAAATCACTAATAGAGATACATCGCATGATATGTTTGAGTCTCTCAAAATGACTCATGAAGGAAACTCCCAAGTTAAGGAGTCTAAAGCTCTGGATTTAGTTCAGAAGTATGAAGCCTTCAAAGTTGAGGAAAGTGAGTCTATAGAAGCAATGTTCTCTAGGTTTCAAACTCTGATCGCTGGTGTGAGAGTTTTGAACAAAGGGTATACCAAAGCAGATCACGTGAAAAAGATCATCATAAGCTTACCCAGAAGATGGGCACCAATGGTCACTGCTTTCAAGGTGTCAAAGGATCTGAACAATGTGTCTCTAGAGGAACTCATTAGCGCTCTCAGAAGTCATGAGATTGAACTGGATGGGCATGAGCCTCAGAAGAAAGGTAAGTCTCTAGCCTTTAAATCAATTAAGAAATTTGATACTAACGCTTTTCAGGCTGAAGAAGAAAACTCTGAAGAATCAGCTTCAGAAGAAGACGAACTATCTTTACTCTCCAAAAGGATCAATCATCTGTGGAAGCACAGACAAAAGAAGTTCAGGAACTTCAAGAAGTCATAAGATAAACCAGAATCTTCTGGACACAAAAGTCAAACAGAAGAGAGATCATCTGTTATGAATGCAAAGAACTTGGTCACTTCAAAAGTGATTGTCCAAAGCTTCAAAAAGAAAGACCAAAGAAGAGATTTGGAAAGAAGAAAGGAATGATGGCAACCTGGGATGACTCAGATTCTTCTAAAGATGAATCTGGTTCTGAAGATGAAAACGCCAACCTAGCTTTAATGGCTATCACAGAAGATGACTCCGACTGTGAGTCAGAACAAAGAGAGGTATTTTCTGAATTTTCTAGAGAAGAACTTACTGATAGTTTATCAGAACTTCTGGAAAACTATAGTAAGCTCAAAATCAAATACAAGAAACTCAAGAAGAGTCTTGCATCTGATTTTAAGAAACTTGAAACAGAAAAATCTGAACTTTTAGAAAACAATCTTAAACTTGAAAAGGAAATTCAAATTGTTCAAAATAATTTTAGTTCAGAGTCTATATCTAGTTCAAAAGATATTCTGAAAGAATATGACTATAGCTTTCAAACTTTTCTTGCTAAAAGCATAGGCAGAAGCAAAATGGCTTCAATGATCTATGGAGTTAGTGGGAAAAATAGAAGAGGAATTGGATATGAACCTCCCAAAGGGAAGGAGACATACATTCCAAAACCTGTTGCTAAAATGACCTTCACTTACAAACCTCTAATTAAGAAATTCAAGTTTGGACACTCACATGATATAAAATATACATCACATTCTGGAAACTCTTATATTAACCCAAAAGGACCCAAAAAGATATGGGTACCTAAGGATATAATAATATTTGTTGCAGATGTCCTTAACAGCTCAATTGAAACACCAGTCATGGTACCTGGACTCTGGATGCTCACGACACATGACGGGAAAAAGGTCTATGTTCCAAAGCCTGGAACTTAAAGCTGGAGGAGATGTGAAGTTTGAAGGTAATCAGAAAGGGAAGATTATTGGTTCTGGAACCATAGGAAATGGTAACCTTCCTTCTATCTCTAATGTTTTATTAGTAGAAGGATTAGCTGATAATCTATTGTCCATAAGTCAATTAAGTGACAATGGCTATGACATTATCTTCAATCAAAACTCCTGTAAAGCTGTAAATCAAAAGGACGGATCAATCCTCTTTTCTGGCAAGAGAAAGAACAACATTTACAAAATTGATTTATCAGATCTTAAATCTCAAAACGTAAAATGCCTTTTGTCTGTTAGCAATGAGCAATGGGAATGGCACCGAAGATTGGGACATGTCAGTCTTAGAAAAATCTCTCAACTAAATAAATTAAATTTAGTCAGAGGACTTCCCAACCTGAAGTACAACTCAATGCTATGTGCGAAGCATGTCAAAAAGGAAAATTTTTAAAACCTTCCTTTAAATATAAAAATGTTGTCTCTTCCTCTAAGCCATTAGAGTTACTTCATATTGATCTGTTTGGGCCAGTTAAAACTGCATCCATCAGAGGCAAGAAGTATGGATTGGTCATCGTTGATGATTTCAACAGATGGACATGGGTAAAGTTTTTAAAACACAAGGATGAGTCACATTCTGTATTCATTGACTTCTGTACTCAAGTGCAAAATGAAAAAGATTTTAAAATCACAAAAGTTAGAAGTGATCATGGTGGTGAATTTGAAAATCATTATTTTGAAAAATATTTTAAAGAAAATGGTATTGTTCATAATTTTTCTTGTCCTAGAACTCCCCAGCAAAATGGAGTTGTAGAAAGAAAGAATAGAACATTACAAGACATGGCCAGAACCATGATCAATGAAACAAATATGGCTAAGCACTTTTGGGCAGAAGCTGTGAATACAGCGTGTTATATTCAGAATAGAATCTCTATAAGACCTATTCTTGAAAAGACTCCCTATGAATTGTGGAAAAACAGAAAGCCCAACATTTCTTATTTCCATCCTTTTGGATGTACTTGTTTTATACTAAACACCAAAGAAACTCTGAATAGGTTTGATTCCAAAGCACAAAAGTGTTTCCTACTTGGATACTCTAAACGCTCAAAAGGCTATAGAGTATACAACACAGAAACTCTGATTGTTAAAGAATCAATCAAATTCAGGTTTGATGATAAGCTTGGCTAACCACAACCAAAGCAAATTGATTTTTCTGTAGGTACAGAAGATCATCACTCAAACTCTGAAAGTTCAGAAGCAAAAGAAGACGTATCAGATCATCCTCTTGACAATGCTCTGAACAATCTCAGAATCTCTGACCGACCCACACAGAAAAGGTTTCCTAGATTATCTTCAGCTCACAAAGAAGACGTAATCATTGGAAGAAAAGAAGATCCCATCAGAACAAGATCATCTCTCAAAATCAATGAAGAATCTTTGTTTGGATTAGTCTCTCTGATTGAGCCAACTACCATTGATGAAGCTCTGGAAGATAGTGATTAGATCTTTGCAATGCAAGAAGAACTAAATCAATTCTCAAAGAATGATGTATGGAATCTTGTTCCAAGACCCAAAGGATTCAATGTTATAGGAACCAAATGGGTCTTCAGAAACAAATTTAATGAACAAGGTGAAGTAATCAGAAACAAAGCACGACTGGTTGCACATGGTTATAGTCAACAAGAAGGAATTGATTATAATGAAACCTTTTCCCCAGTCGCCAGGTTAGAATCTATAAGATTATTAATTTCTTTTGCTGTACAAAATAACATTTCATTGTATCAAATGGATGTTAAAAGTGCATTTCTAAATGGTTATATTGAAGAAGAAGTATATGTCCATCAACCTCCTGGATTTAATAATTTAAAGCATCCAGAACATGTTTTTAAATTGAAAAAGTCTTCATACAGTTTAAAATAAGCTCCCAGAGCTTGGTATGATCGTCTGAGTAATTTTCTATTAGAAAAATATTTTACCAGAGGAAAAGTGGACACAACTCTCTTCAGAAAAACATTTAAAAATGATATTTTAATCTGTCAAATTTACGTTGATGATATAATTTTTGGAACTTCTAATATATCCCTTGGAAAAGAATTTGCTAAGACAATGCAGGCAGAATTTGAAATGAGCATGATGGGTGAATTAAAATTCTTTCTTGGAATTCAAATCAACCAGACTCAAGAAGGTACTTTCATACATCAGACGAAGTATGTTAAAGAACTTCTGAAGAAATTTCAAATGTCAGAAAGTAAAGATGCCAAGACACCTATGCATCCAACCTGCATTCTAGGTAAATATGAGGTAAGTATGAAAGTAGATCAGAAGCTCTACAGAGGTATGATTGGATCCCTTCTCTATCTGACTGCATCTAGACCTGATATATTATTTAGAGTGTGCTTGTATGCTAGATTCCAATCAGATCCTAGAGAATCTCATTTAACATCTGTTAAGAGAATTCTTAGGTATCTGAAAGGTACTGCTAATCTTGGTATGTGTTACAGAAGATCACAAGATTACAAACTAGCAGGTTATTATGATGTTGACTTTGCTGGAGATAGAATTGAAAGAAAAAGCACCTCTGGAAGCTGCCAGTTTATGGGTGACAATCTTATCTCATGGTACAGCAAGAAGCAGGCAACAATTGCTCTATCAACCACAGAAGCTGAATAATATCTGCTGCTGGATGTAGCTCTCAGATGATTTGGATGAAAAGTCAACTAGAAGATTTCAACCTTTATGAAAGTAAGATCCCTATCTTGTGATAATACTTCTGCTATTTGTCTTTCTAAAAATCAAATCTTACATTCTAAAGCCAAACATATAGAAATTAAATATCATTTCATAAGGGACTATATTCAGAAGGGGATTTTAAACTTGATTTTTGTAAACATAGACCATCAATGGGCTGACATTTTTACTAAACCCCTTTCAGAAGATAGATTTAATTTCATTCTGAAAAATATTTGTATGGAATTATGTCCTGAATAAAATAATATTTATTTTCTGTGACTGGCTTCAGAACTTTCTGAAATGAATGCTCTGATCAACAACTCTTCAGAAGTTAGAAGAGAAGTTGTAACAGAAGCTATATGAATCATTCTAACGTTTCATGTCCAAGTGTAGTTCAGAAATTCATTAGAACAAACAGCTGTTACATACATCCTTCAGGAGATGAACACGTGGTGTGTTTCTAAAAGGTCAAGCGTGCAAAAGCTACTGATGACGTTCTGGGTAACTGTTGATGATTAGACATAATCTCACGTTTTCCCTCATTTTTAGCAAATCATTAAATTCAAGTAATGATGAGAATCGTTTTTAAATCCATTTTAATCTTTATTTTAATTTGTCTTAAATACTTCTAATTTAATTCTTAACCTATTCTCTGAAATTAATGCCTATAAATACTCTTTGAAAAACCCTTTTCATTCTTTACTCTCTCTTTCAACTCAAGTTTTTATTTGAACGTTTCTCTTAAAACCCTTTTCAAAAATTTCTCTTTTCATAGAACTTCAATGGCTTCTTCTTCCTCTACCCACTCTGAGCAATACTGTATACCTGAAAGGACAACACTCATTCCGGTAGAAAGTTTGGAAGTTTTGAATGAATGGTAGACTTTGAGAATCTCAGAGAGAATGGATTTGACTTGTTCCCTGTTGTGAAGTTTCAAGGTTGGGAAAGCTACTTTGACCGTCTTATTGGTCCAGTCTTTCCTCATTTGGTAAAAGAATTATGGATTCACGCTATTGCAACTCCCAAGGTTATTCTCTCCTTTGTAATGGGCAAGGAAATATCCATTACAGAAAATCTAATCAGAAGGTTGCTGGGATTTAAAGGACTTGGAGTTACAGGAATGCCCACTGGAAGAATGGAGATGTCTAGGGTATACACAGAGATTTTTACCAATGGTCAAGGTTCCTCCAAAGTTAGGGATTTGAAAGACAAGTATAAGATTTGGGCAAGGATTATTCATGGATGTATTCACCATAGGAAAGACACCAGTTCTCCTGATTACATCAACGTTGATCAACAATATTTGTTGTTTTGCCTTGGAACCAATGTCAAAATTGATTTGCCCTACTTGCTTTTTGAACACCTCTGGAACCATGTCAAAGAAACCATAGAAGTTGAAAGGATGAAGAATCCCAAATCAAAGAGGAATTTGATTCCCATGGGGAGGTTATTATCAGACATTCTGACTGAGAATGGTCTGATTGCTCACCTAAGAGAAGCAAATCTTCTGGGGGAGCTTAAACCTATCTGTGGTAAGACAATGACTGGAAAAACTTGCTGAAGAGGAAAATTATTGACAAACTACTGGTGGAACCCTCTCCATGTCTGTCAACTATTGTGAAGAAGAGAAGAATTCCTATTGCTGACTTTCCTATGTTCAACTCAGGGGAACATTCTCGTATGGTTTTGCACTATCTTGAGACCTGCAGAGAAACAAGATCACCTATTGATCCAGCTTGGCTTCAAGGAAGAAATCAAGTTGCTGCTGATGTTGTTCTCTAAGGATCTGTGAAGAGAAAAGATGTAGAAGGACCTTCTGACACTCCTCAGAAGAAAAAGAAGACAGGTAATCATGCTGAAATTATACCTGTTTATAATTCTAAAAATATATCAGCATATGTTGAATCCTCTCAAACCTCACCATCTGAACCCCTTGCTGACAACCTTAGTAAAAATTAGTTTTCAACATATTTAAGTGATTCTTACTCTGATGAACATTCTGACAGCCAATAAGAACCCTCTCATTCAGAACCCCCTGAACCATCTGTTTTTCAACCTATTCCTGCTGAACGTTTCTCAAGACCCCCTCCCAGACCTTTATCACCCAGACTCACTGGATGGTATGATGCTGGATCTTGGAGAATTCTTGGGATTAATGAACCTCTAGCAACCATAAAACCTCCTTTCAATCTACCAACTGAAAATATTTTTGCTATGAACCAACCACAACTTCAAAATCCCACTCCCACTCCCGCTTATACAATAATAATTTTGCCTGATATCACTCCACCCACCTCACCACAACATACAACACCTCTCTCTCAACTCCTTAAATTCCAGAACAACAAATTTTTGAACAAACTGAAATCGCTGAACCATCCGTACCTCATGATATATCAGAACCTCCTATTTGTGTTAACCAACCTGAACCCGAACCTACAAATACTCCTGAAACCAATAGCTTTTTAAGAACTGTAGTGGACTCTTAATCTCTACAATTCTTGAAAAACAAATCTTACAGAACGGCTGTCCCTAAACCTATTCATCCAGATGTAAATATTTTGTTTCAGAATTTTATAACAAATGTTCAAGCATGGTTACAACCGCTGAAAGAAGATTGCCTCAGAAGTGTAAATACCGCAGCAACAGATCTTCTATGGGAAACTTTCAGAAGAACCTTGGTTGCTGAATCACAGAAGTTACAGGATTTGTGCCACTCTCAGGTGCTGGACAACTTTTCCAAACTTCTGCATGTTTTCAAAACAGAAGCTGCTAATACTTGGAATAAGAAGTCTTCGCTACTGATTGCTGATACACCAGCTGATAAGATGGACATATCAGAAGATGAATCTGAAGATTCAAATCCTCTGGCTATTGTTCTATTGAATCAACCTTCAGTTAAGGATGGACCTGAACCTGTGCCAACTCTTGCAATGGATCTGGGCACTCTGCTTTCCACCTTTGTGAAGTCTGATTCATCAGTTGCTGCTTCTGACCCTGTTTCTACTGAAGCTTCATCATCTTCTGCCCCTACCTCACTCATTATGGACACTCTGAAAGAGCTAAAGAGGGAGAATGAAGTCTTGAATAGATGCATGGATAAGCAAGATCAAACAAATCTAGAGTTCAAGAACTAGATGGCAATGCAAAGTGAATATGCCTCTGAGATCAAGAACCTTCTGATGGCTCTTGTCTCTAAGAAATCCTAGTTTCTTTTTGTCTCTTATTTGGATGTTTTGTTTGTACTTCTGGATATCTATTTTTAACTTTTTATGTAATCTTTCAAAATTTCTCATTTATTACACTTTTTGATTATGCCAAAAAGGGGGAGAAAATGTGCATTTTTGAACTAATCACTGTTTAACAGTTATGGGACTACGTCTCAGACATTCTAACAAAATTGCAAGAATTCCTTCTGTGCAAAAGATTTTTGCAGGTATCATTTAACTCTGAAAGAATATTCCAGCTAAGATTTATCTTCTTGAAGAAGTTCTGAAGGAATTCAAAGAAGGTTGTGTATCACTCTGACTAAATAATCTCAGGATGTCTTATGCATAGAAATATTCATTTCAGGGGGAGATTCTTATCTCTTAATTTGTTTCTTTTATTTATCTAAAATAATTTATTTTGTCATCATCAAAAAGGGGGAGATTTAAAGAACAAGATTAGTTCTGACCTATCCCAAGTGTTTTGATGATAACTAAATTATATTTAAGATAATTTATGCTCTAATGAATGTGTTTTGAATGTCTTAGTTAATGTTCTGACAAGAAACATTCCAAAGTGCTAAGCAAAGATTATGAAGAAGTTCTTTGATAAAAGAACCTTTTATTCAAACGCATCTGCTGACTCTGGTAAGAACATTCATTTGTTAAATGTATCTTCTAACTTCTAGCAGGCTTCTTGATTCTGAAGATAACTTGAAAGCAAACGTTGTTCAAAGATCTTTGCAAACAACGCTCTGACCAGAAGTTGAATGAAGCATGTTCTGAGTTAAAGCAACAACGTCTTAATCAACGTATCTTGTCAAAGCAAAGGAAACACGTTCTTACATTCTGACGTTTGCTAATTAATGCAAAGACGGCTGAAAGAACTCAAGTGCCTACAACTTGTTTCTTAGAGAATGGAATTTTGCAAGGATACACGCAAAGCATTTAATGCTCTTCATTTCCTCTGAAGGCAGCAACAGTCTTATTACTCCTACTATAAATAGAAGGACATTTATTGCAAGCCAATAAAAATGTTCAAACAAGAAACTACGTGAAAGATTCAAAAGCTTACAAACTCATAGTTCATACATTTTTGTGTATTACATTCTAAGAAAAATCACAGTTGTAATATAGCTTGATTAGAAGCAAACTCTATTTCAATTATCTGTAAAGATTATACTTTTGTATTTGTTCCTTGAGAGACCAAGTTTGGTCAGATTTCTCAAGCAGACTAGGACTATATTTAAGTCTTAGTGGTGTTAGTCACTTGTAAGTTTACTTGTACATTGTTAGTCACAACAGTTGTTGTGTGATTGTAATCAGTTGATTATAGTGGATTAAGTCCTTGTTGAGAAAGGCGAAATCACCTTGGCGGGTGGACTGGAGTAGTTTGAGTTCAAACGAACTAGGATAAAAATAACTGTGTTATTCCATTATTATTTTGAGCTTTGTTTTGAAAGAACGAAAAGAGTCACTTATTTAACCCCCCCCCCCCCTCTAAGTGTTTTCTTACTCCTTCAGGGATAACTGATTGAGAAAGGTTTTTCAGTTACCATGAAGGACAATCTTCTGAAGTTGTATGACTATAATCAGAAGCTGATTATGGAGTCAGAACAGGGAAGGAACATAACATTCAAGGTGAATGTTAGAACTGTAGACGCTGAATGTCTTAGTGTAACAAGTGTTGTTAAGGAGAGTGAATTGTGGCACATAAGATTTGGTCATCTGAATTTCAGAAGTTTAGGACATCTGAAATCAAAAAATCTGATACATGGAATTCCTACAATCAGGAAGCCTGAAAAGTCATGCAAGGTGTGCATGGAAGGAAAGCAATCAAGATTACCATTTGCATCAGAAATAGCTCCAAGAGCAAAACATGCCTTGGGAGTAGTACATTCTGATGTATGCGGTTCTTTTCCAGTAGCATCAACTGGAGGGAATAAATATTTTGTTTCATTTCTTGATGAGTTCATCATAATGACATGGGTATCTCTCATAAAGTTTAAACACGAGGTGTTTGCTGAATTTAAGAAGTTCAGACTGAAGGTTGAGAATCAGAGTGGCCAGACTCTGAAGATTCTTAGAACTGATGGTGGTGGTGAGTATAACTCCACATAATTCAGAAGATTTTGTGAGGATAATGGAATTGAGCCTGAGGTTACTGATCCCTATACTCCTCAACATAATGGTTTTGCTGAAAGAAGAAATCGTACTTTGCTTGATATGGTGAGAAGCATGTTCAAAGAGAAGAAGCTTCCTCATACTCTATGGGGAGAAGCTGTTGCAACTGCATGTTATGTGCTCAACAAATGTCCAACGAAGAAATTGAAGGAAATTGTTCCTATTCAAAAGCAGACTGGAGATAAGTAAAGTGTTAGTCATCTGAAGGTGTTTGGTTCTGTAAGTTACAAACATGTCCCAGAAGCCAGAAGACAGAAGTTGGATGATAGAAGTAAAGTGATGTTGCTGGCGGGGTACCACAGTACAAGTTCGTACAAACTTTATTATCCAGAAACTAACAAAGTTGAGTTCAGCAGAGACGTCATTGTAAAGGAATCAGAATTTTGGAATTGGGAAAGGTCTCGTCCTGACTCTGATGAGAGAACTCTTGAAGAAAAGTCAGAAACACATGTTTCTGAAGCTGGTAAAGACTCTAACTCTGAAGAAGATACATAAGGAGAAGATGATTCTGACTCTGACTCCGATAGTGATCCAGACTCTGAAGACAGTCAAGGTTCTGGATAAATTCCAATTTCTGAAGCAAGTGCTTCTGAAGGGGAAAGTTCTGGTGTCCAAAGTTCTGAAGGTCCAGTTCAGAGGCAACAAAGAGCTAGAAGCATCCCAAGAAGATTTGCAGAGTTTGACATGTTGCAAGACACTGAAGTAGACTCTGAATGAGAAGTTATTCAGTGTACAATGTTAGTAGACTCTGAACCTGTGAGTACGGGAGAGGCTCTTAATAAGAAAGTTTGGTTACAGGCAATGAAAGAAGAACTTGATGCTATAGAGAGAAACAAGACTTGGAATCTGACAGAACTTCCAAAAGGCAAAAAAGCCATCAGCGTCGATGGGTTTTCAAGAAGAAGCTAAAGCCAGATGGATAAATTGGCAAACACAAAGCAAGATTAGTAGCAAGAGGCTTTCTCAGAAGCCTGGGCTAGATTTTTTTGAAGTGGTTGCACCTGTAGCGAGACATGAAACAATCAGACTAGTGATTGCAATAGCTGCTAACAGGAATTGGCCTCTGATGCATTTAGATGTAAAATATGCATTTCTTAATGGTCCATTACAAGAAGAGGTATACATATCACAACCTCCTGGGTTTGAGAAAAAGAATCAGAAAGGGATGATGTTCAAATTACACAAAGCCTTGTATGGATTGAAGCAAGCGCCCAGAGTTTGGAATTTGAAGATTGATTCATTTTTCAAGGAACAAGGGTTTCATAAGTGTGAGATGGAGTATGGTGTTTATGTTCAGCATACTTTAGAAGGTAATATGATTCTGATATGTTTGTATGTTGATGACATATTACTCACAGAAAATTATGAATAAGAGATAGTTGAGTTCAAGAAAGTTCTGATGAATGCGTTTGAGATGACAGGTCTTGGGAAATGAGTTTCTTTCTAGGTATGAAATTTATGTACTCTGAGAAATGAATCATTTTGCATCAGATGAAGTATGAACTTGAGCTTTTGAGGAGATTTGAGCTAGAGAATTGCAAAGTTGCTATCACATCTACTGATATGAATTAGAAGTTAGACTCTGATTCTGATGGAAAGGGTGTGGATGCTACAACCTTAAAACAAATGGTTGATTCTCTAAGGTATTTGTGTAATACCAGACCTAATATTTGCTATGCAGTTGGAATGGTCAGCAGATTTATGAGTAAACCAAAGTGGTCTCATTACCAAGCTGTTGTCAAGATTCTGAGGTATGTAAAGGGAACTTTGAAGTATGAAGTGTTATTTTCGTTTAAAAGAAAGATCGAATCAGAATTTATGGGTTATTCAGACTCTGATTGGTGTGGAGATAGAGTGGACAGAAGAAGTACTTCTGGGTACTTATTCAAATTTCTGGGAGGTCTTATTTCTTGGTGTTCCAAGAAGCAACATATTGTTGTGTTGTCAACCTGTGAAGCTGAATATATTGCAGGTACCTTGACTGCATGTCAAGCTGTGTGGATTCTGAACTTGTTGCAAGATCTGAAGATTGAAGTAGCCAAACCTCTGAAGCTGATGATTGATAACAAGCCTGCAATCAATCTTGCCAAGAACCCAGTGTTACATGGGAGAAGCAAGCATATTGAGACCAAATATCACTTTATAAGGAATCAAGTTCAGAGCGGAATATTAGAAGTTGTGCACTGAAGCAGCTGACAGATGTTCTAACAAAGGCTATCAAGACTGATCAATTTCTTCGCTTGAGGGATGAAATTGGTGTTGTCAGTTTTGGATAAAATATAAATTAAAGGATGATGTTAGATTTAATCTATATTTTAGGAATATATTTTGGATTTAATCTATATTTTAGGAATATCTTTTTAGAGGATATTATTATATCTTTTTTATATATTTGTTAGAGGATATTTAGAATTTTATTTTGTGTATAAATAGCCTAGTGAGGTAGCTCAATGTAATTCATTGTAAATCATTATTTCTTATTTTTATAGCCGTTATTTAATATATTCTTTTTGTCTTTCATCTCTTCTATGTGCACCAACATACATAAGATTTTGTGAGAGATGAGAGATTGATAAAGAGGTGAAATATTATGGTCGGAAGAAAATAAATGATTGTGTATTTTAATATATTTTTTTATCAAAAATGAGAGGTGAGAGATTGATGTTGGGTGTAAAGAAATGAATTTTAATCAGTGATAACTCAAATTTTTATGATTTATCACAAAAATAGATTAGATGGCAATTAAAGATTTGAACTCTGGTTTAATATATTATAAATAGATTATTTATATTTCAAATTTGATTGATTTTTCTTTAACTAAAAATCACTTAAAACAATTATAGAGTAAATTATTAAACTTTGCATGAGATGTGACTCCCAATCTTAATTTTTACATCCACCAAAGAAGAACAAAATAAACCGTTAACCAAAACAAAATGAACTCATAATCCTAAAAGTGAACATTGTCCAACATTTGCGCTACGTTCAATTGCATCCCACAAACACATGTAGATACGTTCATACGTGGGACTGCGCACGAGTTTGTTTGGCAGAAACAGTTTCCATTGGCCTTCACACGTTTGTAACAAACACAAAACGGAATCCTTAAACGAAAAAACGACAAAGATTCACCTCCACGTGGCTAACTACATTCACCAAACGTATCTAACCACATGGTATCTTTGATTCCTTGGTTAACAATTGTTGAATTTCAATCTTAAAGAAGAAGCCAGTGTCAATTTTGAATCCTTCCCTTTTTTATTAATTTTCTGTTGGACAATTTTGGACCTCAAAAATTTGTCTGGTTAACATCCATACACACCCTTCAAAAAATCTCACACCCTTCTTCTCTTTTTGTTTACTTTTCCTTGCAACTATTCGCCTCCTCTTCCTCTTCTTCAACCTTCAAACAAACTCTTCATCCGTCTTTGACTATAACAACTATACAAGTTCCAATTTTTCTGCATACCCTTTATTAGCTTCTTCCTTAACCGCTTATTTATTCTGTTGGGTATCTATAAGACCATTTTTTTCATTCAACTTTCAAGAGCTCTTGTTGTTTTTGATAGTTTGGATTTGTGAGAGAGGAAGATGGTAGGAGCAATATCCGTTGTTGGTTCATCTATGATGGACTCACACACTGGTCCATGTTTGTGTGTGGATTCTCTTCCAACAACAAATGTGAAGAGTGGTTGTGGAGATGTGGTTTTGTGGAAGAATTTGACGGGGAGGAAGCATTCGGCGAGGCGCGGCGGAGTTAGGAGTATGGGGTTGAGCAGTTCTTTTACTGATCCGGGAAGGGAATGGAAGCTCAAGTTTAGCAGAAGCTGTAAGAAGCAAAGAAGTAATGATAGGAGAGTTACCATTGTCAGTGAGCTTGGTGGTCAGTATGATGATACTTTTGAGGATGTTAAAACGGTAATTTCATCTAAACTTTGGAGCATGTTATTCAATAATGATAATGTTCTTTAATTCATAATTCTAGTTATACTTCATAGTTACATAGCAATCTCAATCCAAGTTGGCCTAGTCGTGAAGGCTAAGTCCTCAGAAAATATGTGTCGGTGTCTATATCTAAATCAGACACCTGTACAAATATTTGTGATTATATTTAATTTATTTATTTATTTTAGTTATTATTGATGTCGTGTATTAGTGTTGGAGTCAAATTTGAAGTGTATGTAATTCATAGAATTATGTTATATATATATGAAAGCAATCTAACTGAGCTTATCTTTCTAAACAGCAACTGCTCAACTATTTCACGTACAAAGCTGTGAGGACTGTTCTTCAGCAACTGTATGAGATGAATCCACCTAAATATACTTGGTTTTATAAGTAAGTGAATTCTTTATCTTGGAAGAATATTTTGAACCAAAACTTTGGAATTATGTTTTTTATTTAGTCGCATTTTTTTACTCAATATTTAGTCACATGTTAAAATTGTGTTTGGTTTACTTGTTTTGTGTGAATGATATTTTTATCTATAATTTGGAAAAAGCGACCTTATTTATGCTACGTGGAGTATCATGTTTCCAAGATGTTAGGAAGTAAATGATGAAAACAAAATTGCATTTACGGTTTGTTTTTGCTCAGAAGAATGATCGAGTCCAATAGATATAAAATAAAGGATGATTTAATTGTTTAGTATTGATTTAATAGTAAATTGTGTTTTATACATGATAGACTTTATAGGGTACTCATGCACTAATGAATCTTAACCAACTTGTAATAAAATTAACTAACTACTTATAGGCTATAACCAAGTATAACAACTAAACAAACACTCTCCCTCAAATTAAAATATGGATTAACATTTTCAACTTGAAAAAAAAATACTACAAAGAAAAAAAAATACAATATAATTCATTAAAAAGGATTATAACAAAAAGATATACAAGTTCTAATCACTTTGGTTAAAAAAGTATTTTAGATTTTCTTTAAATGTTTAAATATATTTTTAGTTTTTCTATTTTTAAGTTTTTTAAGTTTTAGTCATTCCATTTTAAAAAATCAATTTGAAATCTTCTCGGTGCTCACTCAAATAGAATCAATAACTCTATTTTAAATCTTCAAATATCCAATTTGACTAACAAATTAAATTATGATGGAAGCGCATAAAGAATAAAAGATACTTAATATTATATATAGAAGAAAAAAACATGTTAACTACCATTGAATAAAAAACATTAAAAAAAAAAAAAGTCCTAAACAAGAGTTAAAGTATCATACAATCAAAATAATTTACGTGTGTGAGAAATTTCAACAAATATATGATATCATAAATCATTTAATCAAAAGAACTCAATTATTATAGTAAAAGTCTATAAAAAGTTGATGTCATTTGATCAAAAGAAAAGAATATAATATTAAAATGAGAAGAAAAAAATAGGAAAATAAAAGGAAATGATTGTAGATTATCTTAGTGATAAGTTTAATCATCTCTTTTTCATTGCGGCAACAATAACTCTAATATCATATCAAAAAATATGGTTAAACCCGTGAAAGAGAGAAATAAAATAACAAAATTATTTACTTATTAAATATTGATTTAATGATAAGATATATTATTGAGATATTGAGATATTATTGTTAATTGTGTTGTTATGATCACTAGCAGTTACCTTATATTTAGGAGTCTTAGCTTGATTATAGCTCCGTCTTTGTGATTGGAATTCCTAAAACCATTAGATTTTGTAACCGATTGTATACAGAAGGTCTGGTGTTGTGCATATATATTGTGATCCTAAAGAATGAATAAAAACAGAATCCACACATATATCTTGCAACCGATGTATAATATATTTTATATAGTGATCATGACCTTTTAACAAATCTTACCAAACTTGTAACAAAAATTAACTAACTAATAAATATTTATAATCAAATATAACAACTAACACAATAACTAACCGTTTTCACTATTAAATATATAGTATTTTGTTAGTAAAAACACATCAACAAAATTATTATTCATAAGTTTTTGGACTCTTTGTAAAAGATTAATGACTTTTAGTGCTAAAAAATTAGAAGTGTCAAAAGTTAATAGTATGAGTGCGTATTGATTGTTGGAACACGCTTTCTTATATTTGACCATTTTATTTGAAACGGCTTTGAGAGTTGTTTGTTCCACGGTAAAACTTCAAATCTCTAGTTCCACTAGTGAATTTCTTGACTGATCTACATGAGACACAATTGACACTTAGGCCAACAAATGTTCTGGTGTATGGTTAGATAAGAGGGAAACATGTTTGTGTGAGGTTGACTATATGGATCAACTTACGTCATATAATATTCGATTAATGATTATTTTTCTATCCAAATCGTTATTTCAAAATCTTTCTTAATAACTTCTCTTATGATATTTCTATATCTTCTTCTCCTTCCAACTGATTGACTTCCTTACATCTGAACTACTCTTTTTATCAAATTGAAAGGAAAAAACATGTCAACTAAACATAAAATAAAATAAAAAGCTATCAAACTCATGCAAAGAGCAATTATGTTGTGGCACTTAAAAGTTTGCAGACGTATAGACTAATAGTTGTTAATTGTGATTCTTTTTTCTTCAACCAATTACGTTACATTGAGGAAAGAATTCTATCTCAGAGCCATGAGTTCTTTAACTCTTACTAAACTAAATAAATGTATAAAATAAAGTAAAGTAGAATGTAAAAGGATCAAAATGCATAAACAAAATTGCTAGATTGATTGTGTTACACGGGTAATGCGTGATTTTTTCCGCTACTCAAGTACATATTTTTGTTAAGCACCCTTGCACAGACACCTTTTGAAATTTTGACAACATATTTTTGTTTTACAATATTATTGTAAGGTGTTTATTTAGATTGTACTGTTATTTATGTTCTGTTCTATGTTTCCAGTTTTGTTGTATCAAACAAACCAGCTGATGGAAAACGTTTTATCCGAATGCTCGGGAAGGTACTCTTTCATTCTTCACCTTGTCTAGTCATTCCATGAATATACTAACAACTTTTACTGAAAAATTTACTTCTCAGTTTAAAATTTGTGTGATTTATATGATGCCATATATGTTTTCATTCAATTGACAGGAACAACAAGAGCTTGCTGAAAGAGTGATGTTAACCCGGCTTCACCTCTATGGTAAATGGGTTAAGGTAATCAAATTTGAAATTCTCATACTTTAATATATATTCAAAGGCGTGTAAAATCAATCATTTGTCAAGACATTGATGTTTCTTCGCCGATGCAGAAATGTAATCATGCTGAGATATATAAAGAAATATCTGATGAAAACTTGGAGTTGATGAGGGAAAGACTCATGGAGACAGTAATATGGCCGTCGGATGACAGCAACACAGAAAAGATTGGTTGATATGAATCAACATTGTCCCTTCTGTCTTCAAACCTTAATTCCTATTTTAGGTTGTTTCCAAATGTCTTGTGTATATCAGTACCTTTTAAATACATAGTCCATTATTTTGAATAGTTTGAGATGTAGGATTTCAAAACTTGAGGCATTTGCTAAGAATGCTTCAACAATATCTAAATCATAAGTATTGTCAACTTCCAAATTCATACTGTTAAAATGTTTGTCTCACATATAATTGATATTCTAAAATCATCTCTCGTATTATCGATACATCTATGTTTTAGTTGATTTGAAATCAAACACTTTCATGAACTCATAAGAGAATTATCAATGAGCTCTAAGCAAAGGTCAAATACATCCCTCTAATCCTTTATGACATGTTCCCTCATCTTCATATCTACCATTTGAGATAAATCTCTAGAGTGTTGATTTTACAAATTCAATGCATTGCAAGAAATTGGAGTTAGAGTTATTAATCTAGGACAACAAAAGAGTGAATGAGGATGAAGAAAATGGAATTATAGTTTCACTAAATGGCTAAAATTGTAAATAATCAAGCACATAAAAGACTAACTTAATATTTTAAAAAATGCAAAGGACTAATTAGTTACAAACCTAAAACATAAAGAACTAGAGGACACATTTGATTTAGATAAAAAATTTCAGGGATGGGTGCAAAGGAGTTCAAATAAAACACCAGTGTTCATTAATATTCATTCGCCATATATAAAGATACATTCAAAAAGTCAAATTTTCTTAGTCCATCCATACACTAATCTCACACCTCAACTGTGAAAATTTTAATTTTGTTTAAGAAAACTCATTGTTTCTTAAATTCTTGGTTCAACTCACATGTCATAAAATTTGAGCAAATGTGGCAAACTCGCTACCAAAAAATAATTCTTGAACTACTCTATGGATAACCTGTGAATGAAAATGAGCATGACAGTGCACGACAACAAATATAAAAAAGCCTTGGAAAAGTTCAGTAGATTTAAATCACAGCACTGCCTCCCGTGCATTGTAAATACTGCAATTCAACCTTGGAATAACTACGGGTGCTCAAAATCAAATACAAATGAAGTTCATTGACCCGGCATTGGCATGAAGTACATAAATAGTGACTGCTCAAATAATTACAAAGGCTCGAACTGATGGGCGTGAATTTCAGAGGACCATAGCATTGGCATCATCTTCATCAACTTCACCTGTTTCACTGAACATGTATTGACTTTGATATTCCATCAAGTACTGTGTCGATCTTTTGACATCCAAAAACAAATTGTAAACCCGATTTATGTCTTCCAATTCCACGGTCTTTCCCTTTCGCTTTTGACACGCCAAAGCAGCTGCTGTGATTAGATTAATGGCATATCGCAGGGATGTTTCTACACCTATTTTGGTTAACAAATGTTTTGCACCTTCACTCATGTCTACGTCTTCCTCTTGGCATCTGATATCCAGAATCTTGTGAATTTCATCCTCGGTATAAGGATCAGTTTTGATGATGAGAAGGCGATCAAGTAGATCAACTGGAATCCCATGTGCAGATTTGTTATTCGTGCCGCGAATAGTTGTGAAGCCTCTGTTGGTAGCAACAATTAATATGGGAGACATCTCGTTCTCCAGAGCCCGATTTAGAAATGAAAAGCACTCTATATCAAGCATGTGTATCTCATCAATGAAAAGGACACCAGGCACAATCTCTGCCTTTCCTTCTTCTTTCCATTCTGCCACTTTGGTGTCAATTTGTTCCCTGACTTCTGCACGAATTTCACCTGTATCACCGGTGAAAAGAGCCAGAAATCCCTGCGTTCTGAAATTAAAACAAGAGAATTAGTCGATGGTGAGAACAAAGAAGCAACCATTTAGACAATTTATAAGCCTTAAAAGTGAGCATCCTTGTTGAAGGAGATAAACAACAAAATAATGTAAAACCATCAAGGAAAATTTAATACAAAGCTTCATATTTATTTAGAGTGATTTAACATGGGCACTTCATGAAATTACTAACTGCAAAGCACACAACATTAATGTATCCAAGCTTTCAATGATTCAAAGTCAATTTTGCTAAACACAAATCTAAAAAATAAGTGCACTAGCTTTTCTCATTCCCAACAACAAAGGGTCAGTGGGATCCAAAATAATCACCCCACAAAAATATACCACAAGCCTAACTTGCTAAAGCTAAAGAAATTCCACTTTTTCACCATGCACATGAAAAAGCATCTATAGGGATGTAAATCCTTGCCAGTGTTGTTGATGGTGGATGGCAGTCCAAGGCAGAGAGCCAAAATCCCACCATGCCGGTCGCTTTGCAATGCCATTATAGTAGAGATTATGGCAGAAAACCCCGTAATGTCGGCCAATATTTTCCATTTCAGCAAGCCCAAAAACCACCATGTATAACCAGAGTTGTTAATAGCGGTCGGAGCGGAGCCATGCCGCGCGCGCACAAGGGTGCGGTAGCGGAGAGAAGATAGCGGGCGCTATCGCCGCTATCCCGGGTCGCGGATAGCGGGCGCTCCCCGGGCGGAGCGGTTCGGGCTGGGTTTTTTTTTTGGCCAAAATTACTATTTTACCCCTCATTTAAAATACTTTTAAAACAGATTTGCTTTTGTATTTTCTTTCCTGCGTTACAGTTTCTCACTTTCTTCTTCTGCCCTAATTTTTGTGTGCTTCTTTTCCACTCTTCAACTTCCACCGTTCCAGTTTTTGTGCGCTTCTTTTCCACTCTTCAACTTCCACCGTTCCAGTTTTTGTGCCCTTTTTCTCCACTGTTCGACTTCCACCGTTTCAGTTCCAGCAAGGCAGCAACATACAACTGCAGAGTTCCACTGTTCCACTCTTATTGTTCCAGTTTTGTGCCCTTTTTTCTCCACCGTTCCACTGTTCCAGCAAACAGCACTTCCACCATTCCAGTTTCAGCAAACAGCACTTCCACCGTTCCAGTTCCAGCAAACAGCACTTCCACCATTCCAGTTCCAGCAAACAACACTTCCACCGTTCCAGGCTTCAGGTAAATATGACAGCTTCTTCGTCGACACCCAATTCTGCGTCGGTTGCTTCATGTGCTCCAACGTTCAAACCAACCAATAGTAAGGACATAGGATGGAAATACAATCATTTGAAGGATTTGAATAACAAGAAGGTGACATGTGATTTTTGTAATTTAACTAGCAATGGGGGAATAAGTAGAGCCAAAAGACATCAATTAGCAATTACCGGTGATGTAGTTTCTTGCACGAAAACACCCGAGGATGTTAAGGCTATATTACGCGCGGACATGGTTGAGAAGGAGAGAATTAAGAAAGGAATACAAGAGGTTTCGGTGCAATTAGATGTGGATGATACCATTAATATTGAGGAAATACGTAGAATTCAAACCGGAAAGAGGATGGTTGCGAGTGATGAGACCTCTTCAATGGCTATCAAGAGGGCTAAGGGACCGTTGGATTTGGTATATAAGAAGAGTAAGGACACAAGCATCAATGATGCGTGTGATAAAGAAGCAAGGGCAAGAACCATCCAATATATTGGTCGCTTTTTTTATACGTGTGGAGTTGCTTTTAACGTAGCAAATGCAAGAGCTTTTAAGTTGATGTTGGAAGCGGTTGGAAGTTATGGTCCTCATTTGAAACCGCCAAGTTATCATGAACTCAGGGTTCCAATCCTCCGAAATGAGTTGGAATATACAAAATGATTGTTGAAAAACCAAGAGGTGCAAAGGAATAAATATGGATGTTCAATTATGTCGGATGGTTGGACGGATAGAAAAGGTAGAACATTGATTAATTTCTTGGTCAATTGTCCGACGGGGACCATGTTTGTGAAAAGTGTTGATGCTTCTAACTATGCCAAGACGGGGGAAAAGCTAGCCGAGTTGTTGGACACTTTTATTGAGGAAATGGGTGAAAAAAATGTTGTTCAATTGATTACGGACAATGGAAGTAATTATGTAGCGGCGGGTAAAGAATTGTGTTTGAGGAGGCCTCACATGTTTTGGACTCCATGTGCTGCCCATTGTATAGACCTTATGTTAGAAGACATAGGCAAAATTCCAAAGGTTCAAAAGGTTATACAAAAAGGGGTTAAGGTTGTGGGCTACATTTATAATCATACTTTTGCTTTGAATCTAATGAGAAAGACTACGGGTAATGTTGAATTGGTTAAACAAGGAGTGACAAGGTTTGCTACCCATTTCCTTTGTCTACAAAGGATGCAAGAACTAAAAGGAAAGCTTAGGGAGATGTTCCTTTGTGAAGAATGGACGAGTTCCAAGTGTGCCAAAGATGCTAAAGGACAAAGGGCAGCTACTACTATACTTACGATATCATTTTGGAATGATGTTCTTTACACTCTTAAGTGCATGGCGCCTCTTGTAGATGTGCTAAGAATGGTTGATAACGAAAGGAAACCATTGGGATACATATATGCCGCAATGGGGGTAGCGAAGGAATCAATTGAGAAAGCTTTTAGTTCAAATTCAAGCAAGTACGAAGCCGTATTTGCAATCATTGATAAAAGATGGGAGTGTCAACTTCATCATCCGCTACATTCTGCAGGTCACTATCTCAATCCTGAATATTATTATTCTAAACCAGAAATTGAGAATAATGGTAGATTGGTGAGAGGCCTCCGTAAGTGCATTGAGACACTTAGTGAAAGTTATGCAGTGGAAGATTTGATTTCAGAACAATTATCACAATACAGGGGTGCTACAGGTCTCTTTGGTATAAGAGCGGGAATTAGACAAAGGTCGACATTAGCTCCAGGTAAGATGAAATAATTTTTTGCTAAATTACATGTGATACACTTTGTGTTATGTATATGGAATGAGTTTTTACAATTACTTGCAGCCGAGTGGTGGAAGTCTTATGGAGCCGAAACTCCGGAGTTGCAATTGTTGGCTGTTAAAGTGTTGAGTTTGAGTTGCAGTGCTTCCGGATGTGAGCGTAATTGGAGCATCTTTGAGCATGTGAGTATTAATTTTTTACTAGGATTTTAAAATATCTTACATGCAAGTATTATTAAATTAATACTTCAAATTATTGTATTTTAGATTCATTCTAAGAAGAGAAATAAATTGGAACATCAAAGATTGCAAGACTTGGTGTTTATCAAGTATAATCAAGCTTTGGTAGAGAGGTTTGAAATTCGGGATAAAATTGATCCTATGGAATTTAATGAAATTAATTTCCACACCGAATGGTTGGTGGGAGAGATGGAAAAGGTAGGAGATGATGGTGAAGACTTGGTTCATCCAAATGATGATTTAACTTGGAGTCAAGTTGCCGATGCTAGTGGGGCTAATGAGCCTATAATCTACACTAGGAGGACAACAAGGCAAAATGAAGTTGGAAGTACTTCTCAAGCAACAACGGCACCAAGAGCAACAATTGCAACAAGAGCAACAATGGCAACTAGAGCACCAATGGAACAACAAGTGATGGAAGATGTTGAAGAAGTTGAAGATGAAGAATTGGAGGAAGATTTTGAAGAAGTTGAAGATGAAGATGAAGAAATGGAGGAATATATTGAAGAAGAAGATGAAGAGGAAGAGGAATTTTTTGATGATGCTATATGATTTCTATGTTTGAATCTTTATGTTTTGAGTCTTGATTAAGCATTGTTCTTTGTTTGACATTTGAACCTTTATGTTTTGAATCTTTATGTTTTGAGTCTTGATTAAGCATTGTTCTTTGTTTGACATTAGATTTTATAAGTATTTTATGAGTGGTGTGGAATTAATTTAGTATTGCATGACATATGTTTTATAACATATGTTTTATAGATTATTATATAATTATTAGTATACAAAAAGTTGTCCCGCTATCCGGAATCCCGCTATTCCCGCTTTTCCCATTCCCGGGAGTCGGCCGCTCCGCTCCGCTATCCGGGATTAACAACTCTGTGTATAACAGCCATAGCAGCCATGGCGCCACTATTTGAAAACACCGATCCTTGTACACACCAAACTCAAGAACATTTTGACACAGCTCTAGGAGAAAATCAGTCATGTAATCATAAAAATAAAAAATAGCATAGATCTATCCACCAATTTTAAAGTGATATCTCTAAGGAGTACATTGATTAACCTATTAGCTTTTTGAATATTCATAAAAGCTCTAATAAGGAAAATCTACATTATAAACTATAGTCAAATAGTTGAACAATATCATAGTTAAGAGATACTATTAGACAATAAACCGTGGTAACCCAATAATTTACAATGTAGCACCAACACCTTACACCTCTAAAAAAACTGTCCACGAGTTTGTGTCTGAAATCGACATTGACACTTGTGATTACATTTAATTTATTCGATTTTGTAAATTATTACCGGTGTATTTCAGGTGTCCGTGCTTCATAGACCATTTACCCCCAAAATAATTAGCAAAGCTTCTAATGAAATAATCAACTAAACATGAAAGCAAAAATAAAAAGGTTAATAACCTGCTATTAATAACGTCAATCTCATGAAGAGTAACACAATGAACAACCTCCTTCCTCTTCTGCAACTCTCCATCAGGACACTGCACAAACTTCACCTGCGGTCCCATAGCATCAAAATCCCTCGACCTCGAGAACGATCTACCAAGCTTGGTAATCTTCCCTGATGCCTTATCAATGGCAATGACATCACCGCTCGTCACCTTCTCCTTCCCAATGGCCTCAATCATCTTCGCGCCAAGGTCGTAGACAGTTTCCATCTCCGTCGACTTCAGTGTCAACTTCCCTGTCTTCGCAGCCGCACCAGAAACCGCCGGACGATCAATCTGAACCTCAACAACCTCACCTTCAATCACCTCCGTTTCTTCCTTGATACGAACACCGATAGCTTTACGGAAGGCTTGTGTTAGGGCTTCAGTCTTCGACATCTCGAGCGAGAAGAGCTCGCTTCCGGCGATCATAGCAAACGGCGTTTCGAGGCCAAGAGACTTCGCCATCCCCATGGCGATGGCGGTTTTGCCGGTTCCGGGTTGTCCGGCGAGAAGAACAGCGCGTCCGGCGATTATTCCGTCCTTTATCATTTGAAGAATGATGCCGGCGCTTTTCCGGGCGTTGATCTGGCCGACCATACCTTCGGAGACATCGCGTGGCTGTAATGAGGAGTCGAGACCAAGGCCGCGGATGTGAGAGTGAGCTCCCACGCGCTCTATGCGCGTCAGGTCGCGGGTTTCGGATAGCTTCAGCTCCGTCATGGTTGCAGCGGCGACGGAGAAAGTGAGTTATTGGAAATGAAGAGGTTTTAGGGTTTAACTGTTTAAGGGTTTGGAGTGTGTTTTCTAATTTCTTTGCTATATACTGGTTTTTTATTCGTCATTGTATAATAAAAGGAAACCTAAATAATCAGTTTGTTTTTTTTATAAAGAAAAATAAGTTCTTTTCTTTATTTTTTTATTTCTTTTAATAAACTACCAAATTAGTCTTCCCTATAATAAATTTTGAAGTTATAAACATTTTAAAAATATTTTAAGTTCAAAATGCGATTCAAATTGTAATAAAAAAAGTTTATAATACAAGAGGTCATTGTTTCTTTTCCATTAGCGACCATCAAACAAATATTGTTATTAAGTAATTTTTTTTATTTAGTTAATCAGTTTTGATTCAAATAATAAATCGATTAATCTGATTTTATAGTTTAGAAGAATGATTCACTAGTCAAATTTTGTTTCTAACAAAAATCAAATTTAGATAGTATCTGAAAGATTCGTCTTTAGTGGAAACTTTTTTTCCATTAAAGTCCAATTACTTGATTTGTTAGGAAGCAATTTTAGTTGCGATAACCCCTTATTATCAAAGATGTGATTATTTATTTCTTTTTAAAGAATTCAATTGGACACCAATCAAATCAAATGAAAACAATAACTAATATATTTGCCAAATAAATAATGAACACAAAATTACAAAGCAACATTGAGGCGTTATTTTTTTATCAAATAATTTAATGGTTAAGAATTTACCTTTTTAAAGATGACTAAATGGAATATGGTGGATTCAAACTCTTACATTTACATTTGATATTTTTACATAATTCCTAATTGAATTGGTTTAACAGGACCGAGTTGAAGTGTTATTAGGTAATACACATAAAATATTCAATCACTATAAAACATTTTTGGTCAAATATTACCAAAAAATATAGGTTTTTGGTCATAACGCTTTAATAGAAAAACTTATCATATATTTCGCAAAAGCATTTGATGGTCACCGTGGAGTCGCGATAAATGCAATTTTTCAACCATACTTTATACATTAGTTCAAAATGGCATGAGCATGACACTCATATGAGGATAGTGAGACTTTTCATGCAATTTAAACCATCGTGGAAGAATTGCAACCCCCAAAAGAGGACATACAATCACAAGTCAAAGCAACACACATTCTTACCAATGAGGTCATGAAAGATGGTCTTCATTAATCTCTTGCAGATGGCTTATGCATTCTTTGATATGAATGGCATCACCATCCACTTGTAGATCCCTAACTCACCTGAAAGTATGAAGGTTATTTTATGTGTATCTTTCTCGACTATGAATATCTTATTGCTTCCTAAAATACGTGAGTAGAACTTCGTCATTAGATATTTTGCATGATGTCAAAACTAAAAAAAAGTTAGCATTTCTGTATATTGGAAGGTATCTCTATATCTTGTGGCACTCCTTTGCATTATGGGTCTTACGAATCATTAAAAATCACTTTGAAATTGATCTTAGTCTTGAAAAACAAGTTTTTGCATAAATTTTTATTGCATGTGTCGACACATAGGAATTTCAAGTTGACACATGCAACTCGGTTTTGAAGCTTGTAGCCTCTGGAAGGCTCAGGTCGACACATGCATTATATAGGTCAGCACATACTGAAGCTTTTCTAAAATTGTAGAAAAATTTATTTTAAGTTTCGACACATACGAATTTCAGGTCGATACATTTATTGTTGTTTTCAAGCATGTAGCTTCTGACTTGGTTCGGTCGATACATTCATCCGTTCAGGTCGACACATATAGCTTAAACTTAACGTATGCATCGACACATACTGATTATTTTGGTCAATTTTTCAAATATTTTTAATTCTGAAAAATCTCCTTTTTGCCCTAGACTTCCAAAACTATAAATACATCATTAATGCATCATTCCAACTTGATGATACCATAAAAACATCATGCATTTGCTCTTCATCTACAACCTCCAACCTATGCATACACACTAACAAACCATTATAATGATCTTTTGTTGGGATACCAACTAGACGAGGTTCGATAATGTCCAATTAGGTTCTTGTGTAGCCAAGAATATTGGGTTGATATTTGTAGGGGTCTTCATCTAGAAAAATCGCAGATTTGTCCTCCAAGATCATTGAGTGATTTGGGGTTTACATGTAAGACATTAAAAAAAGGATCCTTTGGAGATAAAGAACGCAAAGGAAGTAGCGAGAGAATGGTGAATCAAATTGAAGTCTTGTGTTGCAATAGTTTAAATTGGTGGTACACAAAAGCTTTAGAGATAAAGTACGCAAAGGAGTAGTAAAATCTAGATAACTAATTGACATCTATTGTGTCTGGTTCTTTATCAAGATCAAAGGAAGATAAGGGGTTGAATTAACAACAAACGTTAGGGGTTGTGGAGTTTCTCTTGGAACACTTCTCTTGTATCAAACTTTTTGCATAGTAAGAATTATCCTAATTCCATTGGAATTAGGTACAGACGTACCCACACGCAAGGACGAAAGTGGGGAACTGTGAAGACAAATCCTCGTATCTCTTTTTCGTATTGTTTTACTTGTTGTATATTCATCAATCAATTTGTCTAATAGCATTGCATAATCGATTGACTCGTTAGAATTATTCCAAACTGTTTTTTATTTTGAATTAAGTGTTGATATTGCTTATAATGACTTTTGATTATAAGTGATTTTTGTATCAATACAACTCAAAGGAAAATTCTAAAAATTCAATTACACACCAAGTGTTCGACAAATTATTTATTAGTTCGTTTGGTAATTGCCATTGGAAATAGAATTACTAGTAACTTGCTATAAATGATTGATAATGTGTTACTTGATTGAAGTTCAATTAATTCAGATTATTGTATTCATTCCATACTCAATTTTATATTTGCATATCTGAGTTCCAATAACAACGGTTCGTATAGACGATACATTTTAAAAACCTTCCGCTTGCACTCTTTTCTAAAACAAGTTTTTAAAACCATGTTTTTATCTTAAAGTTTGGCTTGGTGGTCTATTCATCCCCCCTCCCCTCTAGACAAGGCGTTTTCGTCTAACAAGTGGCATCAAGAGCTCGATTTATTCCGGCTTTGAAACTTACTAGAAAATGGCGTACGAACCTAAAGGAGATTATAAAAGAGCTCTAATTTTCACGGGAGAAAATTATAGTTATTGGAAAGCTTGTATGCAAATTTATGTCAACTCATATGACAAATGTGTTTGGGAAGCCATTCAAAATAGTCCAACACCGGTGACATATATTGTTGATGATGCTACCGTACCAAAGTCAGAATACTTATGGAATGATGATGATGATAAGAATTTGGCACATGATTGGAAAGCGAAAAATATTATCATATTTGCTCTTGGTGTTGATGAGTTTTATCGCATTTCCAGTAAGACCCCGAATATTAAATTTATTATTTGGTTGGTTGTTTGTGATTTATTTGGTGAAATAGATGGTTTGATGATTTCATATGTGGAGTAGTGTCGGATTAAAGTAGTAATGAGACTTATTTTAAAGTTAATAATTTGGTTGGAATTATTGGGATTTTAGAATAATTGCTTGAATTTATTTAATAATTAAATTGAATAATAGGAGTAGAAATAGTGAGGACAAAATGGTCATTGCTTGAGGTTTAGTGGGGGGTAAGAATGGAAGATCGTGTTAGGTTTCTAAGGGTTATTCTAGTAAAAAAGAATAATAGAGAGTGAATCGTATTATTTAGAACGGTCATACTCTGAGAGAAGTGGACACGTAGAAGTGAGAAAGTTAGGGCAAGGAGGATCCAATGTAAGAGCTTGAGAATTTTCAATCTAAGGTAAGGGTGGGGTTCTGAATCTCTAAGGGTATTGTATAGTGATGGGTATGGCAGGGTTATGATTGTCATGGTTGTTGTGTGTTCATGTTTTGATTCAATTTGGAGTTTTCGTGGAATGTGATAATATGATGAATCTATGACTAATTCGAGGAATTTTGATGTTATAATGCCATGAATTCATACCCATAACATGTATATTGATGTGCAATTATTGTATAATGGATATGTGTTAAATTATGTGAGTTTTGTAATGGACTGGTATTGGAATCACATGGAAATTGGGATTGGTTCTGTGTAGAAATCACAACAGCAATGTTGTTATCGGGCACGCTTCACCAGGCGAGCCTCTTGCGCCGTCGGGCGAGAGCCCTCACTCAAGCCTCGCAGGACGAGGGAGCGGGCGAAGGAAATGGGAGAATTTTGGTGCTCCTGGAAAAATATATGGGAGGGGAAGCCTCACCTATGCTTCGTGAGGCAAACCTCAGGCGACAAACCCAGTCGTCGGGCGAGCCTCAGGCGAGCAGGCAAGGACATAATTATTTTGAAACTTTAAAGATCCATAACTTTTGACTCGGGTGTCCATTTGACACACCGTTTGAACCTACAGAAAGCTAAAAATATTTTTTATCTTATAAAAATACATCCGAACCCAGTAGGTGATTATTTTTTGGGGGATTATTCTCTTCTGTATGCATTTTGTCTGTTATGCTGAGATATGTGCATGGAATTATGTGTGATAATGTTGTGTATTGTTTTTGGGATTGTATGATTTGTATGTTGTGTGTATGGTTAGTTGATTTCCTTAATGGCGTGTCACGTTGATGGATGTGGATATCAATGTGCGGTAATTTGTTGCATGATAGTGTCGCATACATTTTCATGTTGTGGATTTTAGTCTTGTTCGTTGGCTCTGATCCTATATGGAATTGATCGGGAGCAAGGTGAACCTCATTGTTCATGATGTTGGTTGGCTCTGGTCCTAGATGGAGTGGATCGGGAGCAATGTGAAGCAAAATTTTCACAATATTAGTTGCTCTGGTCCTAGATGGTATGGATTCGGGAGCGATATTGGTACCACATGTATTGAGTTTGAGTCAGTCTCATTGCATTACATTGTTGATAACATGATGTTTGAGTTGTATGATTGGTGTGTGCACTACATGATGATGCTTGTTATGTGTAGATGATTGTGTGTGATTTTATAAGCAATATGTGATATAATTGTTGCCTATTATGCGAAGGTGTGAGATATGGAAAATATAACTATGTATGATTATAATTGTTGTATACTCGTTATTATACATTTCATTATATTGTTGTGATATCTCACTATTTTGTTGTGTGATACGGTGGGAGAACTGACTTGATTGTTTTGCGTTTTATTGCAAATGTTGCGGTTAGCAAGAGTTGCCACCGACTTTTCTTTTATCCAAAAGGAAAGGTGAAAAAGCACAGGAAAGACCTTTGAGATTATTTCTTGAGTTCGAGGGGTAGATTATGAAAAGGGAAGGTATTAACACCCTTTTCATCCATGGTTTTCCATGGGCTCTTAGTTACTTGCTAGATCACTTGCTTTTGTTTGAAATTGTGCTTTGTGTGTTTTTTGAAAGTATTTTGTAAAGAGGCCATTATTTAGGCGATCTTTGTAATGATTCTCGTTCGTAAGAATGTATACAAAGATATTGATCTTTTTGAAAATGTTTTCAAGTTTGTAAGATGTTTTTGTAAGTGTTTGTTTTAAAAAATAGCAAGTGTGTTTGTTCTGAGATAGAGCAAGTAATTAGGAACAATCTACCAACTCAAATGTCTTTCTTATTTATTTTATTTTCCTTTGACATTTTTGTCTTACCATTGATTTGGTAAGCAACCCTATCTTTGGATTTAAAAGGACGGGCATGGGTCATCGTATAGCCATGATAGCAATGTTGTGAAATACCTTAGCAATTCTTTTTGAGGGACTAAGATCATTTTGAAAGACAATATTAATAGCGTCACCGAGGGACTATGATCTTGTATTTTTTATTGCTTTTTGCTAAGATATTCCACATGTATAACATGGCCATTTTTGGTAAGGCAACAGAGTGGAATTACCCTAAGGGTGCAAGTGTGCAAGTGGATTGATTTACATGCATTACTTTCTTGGATTAGGGTTTGCTAAGTTTGATTTTGCCTTTCCATACAAACCCTAATATCTAGCATTATATGAAAGCGATAAATTGCGGGAATTAAATATCCTATGCTATTACATCATTGGTGGGATGGGGTATACATTTTTATAAATGGGGATTGCAAGAAAGTTAAACCTAATTATCTATTACAACCATATTGAATAATGTACAAAAATTGAAATAAACATTATGTACCAGAAATGGAATATACAAATAATGATATAATGTATAAATAATGATATGAATATAATGTACAAGCAATGGAATGAATATAGAGTGTATTTTTGTGTTAAAGATTTTGACTTAATTAAAAGAAACTAATTAACTAAAATAAAAATGAAATTAATAAAAGAATTAATTTATCAAAGAAAACAAGTTTTTTTTGTTTTTTAGGTTTTTTTTGTGAATTTAATTAAATTAGTAAATAAATAAAATTAATGAAATAAAAGTTCTAAATTCTAATTTAATTTTTATTAAAATAAACCTAAATTTAAAAAGAGTTAAATTTATTTCAAAAAGAATATATTTATTGTCTTTAATCTAGAAAATAATGAAAATAAATACATATATTACTAACTACGTGATAAATAAATATTTTTATTATTTTTCTTATTAATAAAAATAAAAATAAAATTAACATTATTAATAGTAAAAGTAAATAATAGAAAAAATGAAAAATATGAAAAGGAAAGTATGGGGTGTAAAAATTAAATTATGGTGTGTGAGTGAAGTAAAAATCTGTGGTTAGGCCCATATTGTCTTTTAGTACACAACAAACAAAAACAACAAAAATTGAAATTGGGCCTGCGTGGTAGTGAAATAGATTTTGGGTCTGGCTTGTTTGAAGGCCTGGAGCTGAAAGGGGGGGGGGGGCGTACACGCAAAATGGGAGGAGGGATTGGATAAAGGGTTTGAGTCTGGCTAATGAAGGGCCTGGTTATTTTGAACAAAACAACTAGGTTATGAGACCCATTCTCATTTGGCCAAATCATTTCTCTCTCTCACTTCTCTGACTCTCTCGCTCTCTCTCTCTCTATGATTCCTTCGCCGGAGAAGAAACAAAATTTGCGCCGGAAATCACCTCACGGCGGCGACGGCGGCTGGGTTCAAATCTCTATTTTTTTACATTATCTTACTCGTATTTCTCTCCTCTATCCTAATCTGGTACTTATTTTTGTAGACGGTAACTGATTTCGTGTAGATCTTAAAGGGAAGCAACGAAACCCTAGGGTCTAGATTTCACAGAAACGACTTTGTTTAGGTGAGATTGTTCATTTTCTCTCTCTTTCTTACAAACTTCTGAAAGGATTTAGGTTTTGGAAAATGATGGAAAATTTGTTTAGGGTTTTGCATGTTTCTGTATATTTGTTGATGAATGATTGTTGAGGGTTTTGGTTCTATTTGTTGCGATTCTGGCTTTGTATATTTTATATATCTTGTTGACTTGCTGGAAAAAAAATTGAAATGATTCTGAGGGTTTTGACAGTTTAATGTTGGTAATGATGTTTTATATATTTATGAATGGTGATGGTTGTGATGAACAAAGTTAGTTGTTTGTGTTATTTTTTGGATTTTCTATTTTCTCTATACATCTTCTGAGATAAAGATTTATTGTTAGTTTGGGGTTTGGAATCTCTGTATGTTTTTCTGGGAAAAAATGATGTTTGGCCCTTTGGTGACAATGGGGTTTACTGATGATTTGGGGTTTAGAATCTCTGTATCTTTTCTTGAGATAAATGAATGATGGATTTGTGTTCACTTATGTTACAAGTTTTCATGTCCCTATGTGTTCTATTTGGCTTTTAATTAACCCTAAACTATATGTTTTGTAAAAGAAAGCTAAGAAAAGGTTTCAAAAGTTTTGTATATTTCTATGAAAAGAATCTGAAAACAGTTTGAGAAATCACCTATTTACTTTGTTGTTGTGTTTTGGTATCCTGTGGCTTGTTGAAAGTGATATTTGAGGGTCTTTGAGTGTGACGAAAACAGTGGCTGGACTTTTATCTTTTATGTATATTCTTCTTGCTGGCCAAAAAACTCTCTTTCTTGCACAATATTGTTGCCCTTTTATATTGGTTGATTTGTGATAAAATAGTGATAAAATACGGTTGTCTTTGTTGCTTGTACTGGTTTTTGATAAATCAACTTTGCTAGTTGACTTTGCTTGTTAGTTGCTGGTACAATGTCTACTGTACTGTATTTTCCTTTTACAGTTTTCTGTATTTGTTGTTATACTTTTCTGACTTTGCTGGCTCTGCTGTGAACAAAATATTTACTTTAAGATTTGCAATACAGTTAGCCTATGACTTTACTATTGTAGTTCTGATTTTTTGATTGAGACCAACAAATATGAGGCTTCTTTTTCTGATTTGTCTTTTGCCTTTTGTGAACCCAATTTTGATTGTGATTTGAAAAAGGTATTTTTAGGCCAGTGATAGGAAAATGTTTGTTTGAGTCTGTAGTGAAAGTTTTGCCAAAACTTTTTCTTTTTTGCTTTTTTGCTGTGAACAAAACCTTTTGTTTGGGATTTGCAGTGAAACCCCTTAGGCCTATGATCTGATTTGTGAACTCTGGTTTTGAAATGAAACAACATGAAGCTTCTCTTGTTTGGTTGTGAAAATATGATGACAACTGATTTTCTTTAACTTTTGTGAACCAATTGTTAGGTTTTGCAGAAGATTACTTCTATCCAATGATGGAGTTGAGGCTCCTACTGTTCTGTGTTGTCTTGCTTATGAATCAAGTCTTGTGATTTGCAATGTTTTCTTTTCTTTTAGGCCTATGATAGGACATTACTTTAAGGCTTTACAAGTTAGCTTTGCTGACTTATGGTGTGAATTATGTCCGAGCTTGAAATCTGTTGGGCTGGGAATTTGTTCTGCTTTTGCACTTTCTGAATTAATCCATTGTGAACCAATTTATTTATGATTTGCAATTTTTCAGGCCTATGATTAACTTCTTAGTATGAGGCTGTTTTGGGTACAAGAACATGGCTTAAAAACCTTTTCTGATTCCAATAACCAAACCCTCATGATGATTTAAAATAACTTATTTGAAAATTGAATTCGTTTGATCACTGATTTTTTCTGTTTTGTTTCAGGTAAAGGTAATTAAGAATAGAGGAAGATGGCAAGAAGACTGTGGCAAGACTTGAAAACACTTGAAGGCTAGGAACATGAAGACTTTGTATTCCGCCTTGTAATAGAAACATAGGAAAAAATATATTGGAATTCTTTCTTTGTTTGATTTTTAATCTTGTAATAAACAAACTAATTTCGAGGAATGTATAATTTTAATTTTGAGAATGATATCACAAAATTGCAAAAGTTGTTGGTTCAAAATGAAAGAAATTGGAAATGAAGAATGACATGGGCTTTTAAAATTGCAACTCTTAAAACTTGGAACAAAATGATGAATTTTTAAAAAAGTGTATTAGAACTTAAGATAAGAACTAATTGATTTATCTAAAAAAAAAAAGAAATGGTGCTTGAAGACCATTCTCATCTTTCTTCCATATCTCAAAAACAAAATGTTTTGAATCCTTTTGATCTTTCATCTCAAAGCCTCATCTTTAAAAAAAAATAAAAATGATATCCAAAGAAACTTGCATGATGAGTAATAGAATTGGCCATGTAAACATTGCTAGGGGTGTTCGCGGTGCGGTTTGGGCGGTTTTGAAGCAAAAAATCACCCGAACCGCAAGAGAAAAAAACATGCAGTTCGGTTTGGTTCGGTTGGCTTTTAAAAATAAATTCGAACCAAACCAAACCAAACTAATGCGGTTTGGATTGGTTCGGTTTTTTACAAAGAAAAATTTATTAAGCCATACATACACATATAGAGGAAAATATAATTTTGTGTTTAATTGTTCATACATTACCATAAAAATATTTACATGTGTCAAAATAAGTTTGTAATTTGATACAGAAAATTGCATATTATAATTTTATCTAAATCTAAAGAATTATATAGATAAGATTGCATTCTTAAATAAAGAATGATATAGACAATGTTGCATTCTTAAATAAATATTATACAAAGAATACGATAAAATATATTTTGTGAAAGTAGTATTTATAAATGAATAATATTTTATTTTTTTATGATTTGAAAATTAAAATAAATATCATACAAAGTATGATAAAATATACACATAATACATGTTGATTTCTCTAAAGAATTAAAAAATATATATATTGGATAGTAAAATTTTATAACATAATACGATTTTGTTTGGTTTGGTTCGGTTTGAAAAATACAAACCGCAAACCGAACCGAAACGAGCGGTTCCGTTAGAAAATGACCCAAACACATCCGAACTAAATGCGGTTTTTTGCGGTTTCGGTTTGATTCAATTTAGTTTTGCAGTTTTCTATTGGGTCATTTTGGTTTTGAACACCCCTAAACATTGCAACCTTGTAACTTGAAGACCAAAAAGAAAAATGTAAACCATATTCCCAAACCTAGCATGCACTTGAGTAATCTTGAGGGCCCATGATGATCCATGAAAGTCATATGAGGCATTGGAAGTTCAAAAATCTTTGTGCAAACTCAAACCCTAATTTCAGTCATCAGTGCTCAAGAAGGTGTCTTGAGCTGATCAAACCCTAGTGCAGTCTTGAGTTAAGGAGATCTTGTGAGTGAATTCTTAATAAGTGAGAGGGAAAATTTTGGGGTACAACAGTTGCCCCTGTTCAATCTTCTTAAGCCTAAAGATTTAGATTGACATGTTTTTCCATTCGTGACTTTGAAGGTGGAAGATGATTAGACACTAGAGTGCCCATAAATTTGCACTCGGCGATGTGATGGTAGAGGAAATGGGCTTAAAGATGCCATTTGGAGAGGTGATAGAAAGTTGTTGGAGATGGGCGTGTAGATGCCATCTAGGAATGATTGTTGAATTGTAATTTGTAAGTTAAAAGAATGAGTATTAGAATGACATCCGTATCTGGAGCATATCTGAACTGTATCTGAAAGCTGAATGAATATCAGAATGGCGTTTGTGTCTGGAGCGTATCTGAAATGTATCTGAGAGCTGAATGAGTATCATAATAGCGTTCGTGTCTGGAGCGTATCTGAAATGTATCTCGAAGCTGAATGAGTATCAGAATGGTGTTCGTGTCTGAAGCGTATCTGAACTGTATATGAAAGCTGAATGAGTATCAGAATGACATTCGTGTTTGGAGCGTATCTGAACTATATCTGAGAGCTGAATGAGTATCAGAATGGCGTCCGTGTCTGGAGCGTATCTGAATTGTATCTCGAAGCTGAATGAGTATCAGAATGACGTCCATGTCTGGAGCGTATCTGAACTGTATCTGAAAGCTGAATGAGTATCAGAATGGTGTCCGTGTCTGGAGCGTATCTGAACTGTATCTGAAAACTTTGAACATTGTTAATGGTAGTTGTTAACCTTATCCTGAAAAGGGTAAAATGTTAGCTATAATATAAAGTTATGTTTGTATGAAATGCATGGCATAATGCATTCGTGTTATCAATGTTTATGAATATATGAATGCGATGTATGCGTATGTGAGCTAATTTGCTGTACTGTTTTGTTGAATTTTGGGGAAGATAAATTCCTGTCTGCTGCTGAAGTGTAAGTCTTCATGTGGTGAAGTTGAAGTGTTGGTGAATTTCTGTTTGGAGAAATAAACTTTGTTGTAAGGAAAATGCCGTGTACTGTTTGCAAAATTCTGCTTGGGAAATCCAGAGAAATTTGGTGACTCTTATTGGGATTTGATAACTGGAAGCTTTGTTCTGATGGGGATTTTATGGAGGTAGTCTTAGAGAGATTTCCTTATCTCTTAAAGCCATCAGTGATTGTCTTTTTATTTTATTTATTTGTAAACAGTAATTATGTTCAAATGCATATGTTCAACAATAAATCATTGGACGCTTTAGCAAACAAACACATGAGTAAAGAAAGACAAATAGTTCTGTACTTCCAAAGAAATATCTTTGTATTGACTTTGAGTAAGTCTTTTTGTACAATGGGACAAACATTCTAGCAGGAGAATGCTGCCGTAAAAATGAAAATTTTGATACAAAGAAAAGATAGCTATGTGCAATAATCTCATGGGGTTCCCATTCTGCTATAGTCTTTGTGTCTCTGAGCATCTTGTCTGTTTGTTGTCTTGTCCGAAGCTGATTGAATTGATCAGAACCGCTGAGTTTGTTATTTGAAGCCAAAGGTTGTCCTCAAAGTGATCCAACGGGACATAGTCATACGCTTTAATCCCCTAACTTTTGCCTGGACCTCCTTTTCAAGTTTCCAGTCCACCGGGAAACTCTTTTTTGCCCAAGTCCCCCTTTCGGGTTTTCAACTTGTCGGGTGTACAGATTTTGTTTTATCCCTAATTTTTGCCCGAACCTTTTTGGTTCTAGGGGGCACTAACCCTCAAGCGATACAACAGATCAAAGTCTTATTAGATAACAAATTCAACATTAAAGATCTAAGAACACTGAAATATTCCCTAGGTTTTGAAGTGGCTAGAAGTGTATAAGGCATTTCCATTTGCCAAAGGAAGTATGTCCTTGATTTACTCCATAATGTAGGACTTCTTGGTGCAAAACCTTGCCTTACCCCATGCGACCTCATCTTCAACTGCATAAAACCTTATGCACTTCTATCTCTGAACCTACTGCATATAGACGACTCATTGGTCCTTTACTTTATCTCACTCATACTAGACTTGAGATTGCTTACGCAGTGAGTAAACTCAGCTAGTCCCTTGATACTCCAACAGACAAACACATGTTAGCTGGACTTCACGTCTTAAAGTACCTCAAAATTAACCCAAGACAAAGCCTATTGTTCAAATCTTCTTCTTCATTATGTCTCAAAGATTTCTCATATTCAGATTGAGGAGCGTGTCCGGATACTCGAAGATCTACATCTGACACATATTTTTTTCTTAGTGATTCTCTCATAAGCTGGAAAAATAAGAAATAAGTAGTGATTTCCAGATCATCCTCTGAAGCTGAATATCGTTCCCTAACGCACGCTACATGTGAAGGCGTATAACTGTGACAACAAATCTGCCATGCGTATAGCTGTGAATCCTGTGTTCCACGAACGAATCAAGCACATTGGAATAGATTCCCGTGTTGTGTGTGAAAAGGTCTTAGCATGCATCATCCATCTCATGCCAGTCACTACAAAAGAATAGGTTGTGGAGATCTTCACCAAATCCCTTCATCCTGGTCCTTTCAACAATCTTCAAGCCAAGCTTGGCATGATTGACATTTGTTCCAGCTTGGGGGGTTGTGAATAATGATACGAGTAATACAAATAATGATGATGATATGACATATAACTAACTTAGAGAGTTAGTTAGATAGTTAGTAAGGAATGTCTTGTAGTTGGTTATTTAGTTATAACTTCCTACTAAGCTATATAAGAATAGCTACATCATTGTAATAGTTTGAGATTGAACAATATAACTTTTCTCTTCTTCCTCGCATGCAATATTATATCTCTTGGATGTTAAGCAACTGCTGCAACTTAATTCAAGTATGAAGTTGCATTCACCCATAGCATGTTCACAAAGTGTTCGCATGTGTAGGAGCTAATAAGGTTGGTTACTCAAGTCACAAACCGGTCTAAAACATTTGATCAGTTAATGAAAAAGTATTAACAAACTCACATATATGCTGGTCATTTCTTCATTCTGATTTTGAGCCACTTAGCAATGATTTTTTTTTGTTGCTAATTAAACTCACGTCAACTTTACAAGTCAAGCAAATGGTTCAAACTTCAAAACTAATTGCCTTTTAGGCTACTGCTCGTGTGAAAATAACTGCTTATATTACCTTGCTCAACTTAATGGTAGTATAGTGAAAATAAGCAAATGAAGAAAGCTAATAAAGTGACAGAAAATAAACTGGTTCATTTATAAATAAGATGCCACTGTTATGCAAACCATGCTAAAACAGGTCCAATATCAAATTTGTCATGAGGATCACTATTACAAAGTCACATTAATGTTATTTACAACTTATGAGTCATGTCTCTCAAATCAAAATATGCACATACAACTCATGAGACATGACCAAGAAGTTGTAAAAATTAAAACATGATTATTCAAACGACACCTCCTCATAAATTGGAAAAAAGTGTTTTAGGCACAAAAGTCACCCAAAGCAGCTTAGTTTGAATGAATAGGAATAACATTAGAAATCACAACAAAATGCAGCCTATTAGAAAACATTGCTCCTCTTTTTATTCTCATGAGTATGGATCCTCTCTACTGCATTCAGTGTTCTACGGCAAAGCTGTTGCTACAAAATCAAATCTGACAGATAATTGCTGCTCGCCGTAGTTACTCCAGCAGTCATCTCCTTTCTGTATCCTGTAAAAAAACCTGAAGAGAAATGGGAGTGAATAATAGTCACATAGAAATGTGATGCTTAATGAGTAATGTTAAAAGTTATCAAAGAGGAAATTTATACCTGAGATGCCATTGCTTCCATCTTGGTTCCAATCTCACAATCATAGGCCCCTGGTTGATCTGCAAACAGGCTAAACAATAAAAATATCTCGAAAAATGTTCCACACAACACAAAGACTAAGCCAACAATTTTGATGGATGTAGTAGTAAACATATAGTCCCAAAACACAATTAACTGATGTTGAAATAATAAAAAACATCAACTTGAAGTGGTGTTGTTGTATGCCGATGCAAATATTGAAATTAACAAAGTTTATTGATGACATAATGCGAATATTGAAATAACAAAAAAGTATTCCTGAGTCACCCTTATGTGAAAGAAAGAAAAAAAAGTAGTTCAGAGACTCACGTAGGCATGAAACTTATGTGATCAATTCGTCGTCGATAATTATGGCAGGAATGTGAACAATCTTACGCCACTCTTTCCCTCGCTTCCTCCGCAATGTTGCTACCAATAATGGACAGCAAGTGATACTTAGTACTGAAAGAGAGGAAGGCAATCCTTTGGGCAACGACTTGAGTTTGGGAGCATTAACAATCTCAAGGTTTTGGAGAGAATTGAGATGTTGAAGCCACGTCCCATCAATGCTTGTATTATTAAGACCACGAATGCATAATGTCACAAGCGATGCAGGTAGTAATGGCCTCATCAGCATGTTCACTGTACCGTCGCCGTTAATTCGCAACACTGAAAGACAATTGAGATGTTCCCAAGTTGGCTCAATATTCCACATAATCCCTCCAACAGAGCCAACAGTCAATTCCCGCAAAGCATAAGGTAAATCATCTACGACAAAAGATTGAAGATTTGGTAGATTATCAATTTCCATTTCTTGAAGATTAGTTAGAGTGTGCATTGCTTCAGGTAGTGAAGGAAGCTTCTCACACTTCCACACTGCAAAATAAATGAGGTTTGGAGTGGCCAATCCACCTGGGGGAAATGACTCCAGTTCATTACAATCCCATATTTTGAGGCTTCTCAAAACTGAGAGACTCTTTTGCGATGTGTCTTCTGCAGTTAATATTGATTTCAGATTTTTACAACCCTCAATAAACAGACTCTTAAGGACAGGGAGGGCGCCTAAGGTAAATGATATCATTGAATTACAGCTATAAGATATTTTTAATTCTTGAAGCGATGTGTAGTTGTGCAAGTATTCATGAGGAATGAACTCTAGATTCTCACAATTATTGATTATGAGAAATTTCAAGGACTTGGGTAGACTATCTGTTGGGAAAGACATCAGAGACGGAAAGCCATCAATAGTTAGTTGTTGAAGAGAATTTAGAGGGAACGCCAGTTGGTTTAATATATGATTTGATGATGGCATTGATTGCACTAGTAGTGGACATTCTCTTAACTCAAGATTAGATAAGGAAGGAAAATTTTGAAGTATTTTTCCTATTCTCAATTTCGGGCACTTACATAGTGTCAATGTTTTAAGACAAGGAAACTTGGTAGCCGTACCTCCATCCAAGTTCCATTCATCCCACTCTTGCATATCCTCAAAATGAAGAGTCTCCAAGGAGGGAAATGGTTGAAATGAAGAGATATCACTTTCATAGAACTCAGTACCAATTGTCTGTACTGATTGCATCACTTCAATAAAGAGTTCTTTCAGATTTCCCAGCTGTCCAAGGGGTGGAAGCCATAAACAGTCACCACAATTCGAGATCTTCAAATACACCATGTTGCTAAATGAAAAATCACCTAACCAATTTGGAAAGCTGATTCCACCATAACCTTTGATAGTGAGACTTTTCAAACTTGTTGCAGGTTGCAAATGTTCAAATACAACTCTTTTAGTTTGTGAATCTGGAAACGAAATACCACAATCCCAATCCAAAGCTAACTCGTCTATTTGTGTCTTCATCTTTATATTTGATCGATCAGCTTCAGAGGGGTCATCAATATTTTGTAGTTGTGATATGGAAAGTTTTCCTTGTAGGTGGGGAAATTTACCGAGCTCTTCAACCTTCAATCCATCCTTATGCTTGCTTACAATAAAGTCGGACAACGTTTTGAGATTTTTTAGCTTGGCTATTTGTACAGGAATCTCCGTCAATGCAGTGTCACTAATGTCAAGGTGACGCAAATTAACCAATTCTCCCATGTTCTCAGGCAATTCAGTGAGCCTTTTACAGCCTCCCAACAACAAGAACTGCAGATTGTAAAGTCCACATGTTTCAGAAGGCAGCCTTTCAATATTTGTGTGAGAAAGATTTAAGTATTGCAGGTATAACAAATTTCCAATAGAGTTGGGAACCTCGGTAATACTCTTATAGTTTGACAAAGACAACACGTGTAGTTGTTTCATTGTTGGCAACAAGTCATGTACTACCTTGTTCGATAGCAAACAACGAGGAAATTGTTCTTGTAACGGTAATGCTAAAAAGGTGCGTAGACTTTTTATTCCATACAATTTATCAAATTTATCAAATGAGTCATATAGCCCTCTATTGTATGACAACTTACGTACACTTTCATCTGGATTATGTTCGTCCAATCTGATACATTTTGGAGATGAAACCATTGTAGTTAAATCATGGATGAGGTTATGCATTTCAAAGTTTGCTTCCTTATCACCTATAAATCGACGTTGTATCAACGACCTTGACACTAGTACATCAAAGTATTCCTCTCCGACTGTTTCCCAACTTTCTTGATCTGGGGACAATTCTACTAAATCTTCTGCAATCCACAATTGAACAACCAATTTTTTTTCTAAAATGGTCTTCTTTGGAAAAAGAGAGCAATATGCAAAGCATCTTTTTAAAGGAGTCGAAAGATAACAGTAGCTCGATTCTAGAGCAGCGTGCACCTCATGGTTTGTCGAGTCCCAAATGTTACTTTCTAGCACATAATTCCAGTCAGCTGGAGACAACTTGCCGTAAAGAAGAGCCCCAAGTTCAATTGCAGCTAATGGTAATCCATCACACTTTTTTGCAATTTCCCTACCAATTTCTTCTAGATAGGATCGTTGCTGGTTGTCACATGCTCCAAATGCATATCTGGAAAACAAAGACCAACAATCTTCACTTTCCAAAGGTCTCAAATAGTGGACAAAAAGAAAGGTTTGTAAGGATCTTGCAACTCTTTCATCCCGTGTTGTGATGATGATCCTACTTCCCGTATCCCCGGCATTAAAGATGTCCATCAAATATATCCAATCAACAGATTTCGTATCCCACACATCATCCAGGACTAGCAAAAAATTTGAAGTGCTTAGAATTTGCTGCAGTGATACCAATAGAAGATTCGGGTATACGGTAGTCACGTCACTAGTGTGATTTCCTTTTGTTTCGGAAGATTTAAGAATTTGAGAATTAAAGTTATCATTATTGATAGATTGTGAAGTGAAAGATTGAAGAATAGTTTCATAAACACTCAAACGATCAAAATCTTTTGAGATATCTATCCACACTTTTAATTCAAATTTTCCCTTTACTTGAGGATGATCGTAAAGGTGTTTAGCAAGGGTCGTTTTACCAATCCCTCCCATACCAACAATAGAAATGACTCTTATTTTACTATCACCATCATTACTAGACAACAAAAGATCTTTAAGTTTCTCAATATCACGGCCTCTTCCATAAATAAAAGAAGCATCATCATCATCCAAAATAGAACTTGTAGAAGATTCATCATGCAAAACAGTGCTGGAATTGGAGACACTTAACTCAACGAATTGTTCTCCTGAACTCAAGCCTTCTATCTTTTCAATTAATTTTTGCATTTTGGAATTAATCAAACCACTATAGCGTTTAAAAAGGAAAGAAAAGTTTTTCAGCACCTTAGTAGCGGTTTGATTTTGATACTGGATCAAATTGATTTGGTCAAACAAATTGTCAGCTTCAAAGACAGCATCTCGCAGCATATCCAGCCTCACCAGTGTTGTCTTTAGCTTTTCCAAGAGCGAAAAGTCCAGATGGAAGTAGTCCACGAACTCGGTTGAAACAAGCTTTTCTAACAACACTTCCACAAAAGCTGAGATCAGTTTTTCTTCTATACCCTCCATTCTTAGTTCCTAACTTTGCATGAACAACAAGACAAGAGGAGGTATAATAAAACTACAATCCAGACTCGTTGACTTTACTTATTCTCCATTATTGAATTTAAAGTATATATGTATATTCTATTGCAACTTGCAAGTTTTAGGTACCTCTAATTTCACACCTTTATTTAATTGTGGTCATTTTGGAGAGAAATCCTTAATATTGTTTGCAATGTTTTTTCATCTGTCAAACAAAATTTAGAATATTTTTTTTGCAATAATTAACTTTTGAAAAAAATTTCACAAATAACTGTGTTTCGGAGAAAATTACGTAAATAATCATGTTTCAGAAAATCCTACAAAGGAGGAGCCAACCCAGTTAGCGTCTGCACTAGCCTATTTGACCTAGACGTCATCTCACTTGGCGTATGCTCTCTCTTTTAGCCAAGTGAGATGGCACATGCACTCTAAAAGTGAGAGGAGGCGCCATCTCACTTGGCGCCTAGGGCAAAATGCATTTTTTTATAAATAAGTCATCCGTTTCTCCGTCATTTTTCACACTTTCTCGCACTGTCTTCTTATTTTTTTCTCTGTTATTTGCGTCATGACATCTCCCATGATTTTTACCAGAGATGATTACGTTATTTTCTCGGCCACCAAACTTCCGATGAAAATGAAATTTTGGCACATTCACTCCATGGAGCGTCTGAAGAGAGAGTTGATGCGATGGCTAGAGGGGGACATCGAGGATGGAGAACAAATTAAAAGGATCCAGCGAAGAAGAACAACCACCTTACTTGTTACATGAAGACCTAATTTTTGGTTGAAGGAAGTCAAAACAGACAGAGATGTAATATTGATGATGCATGGGTCAGATGAAATTGTTTTAACGGTTGTAATTTCTTAGACATTTTATCGTGTTTTTATTTGTTGTTTGCGTAAGGTTTGTTGTAACAAATGCTCTTAATGAAAAACCGTAATGTTTAGAACTTAAAAAAGTAAAGATGTTTTGCATATAATTTTTATGTAGTTGGGCTAGTAGCCCGAGTCAGACAATTTTTGCGATTGTGTCCGACCTGACGATATAAACCACACTTTCTTTCTAGCTTGTCAAGTGAGTCCATTTCAGTTGTGATGCGCTTGCTTTTAGGATGACCCTTTTTATTCCTTCGCATTTGGTCGTTGTGCCATACTATTTCGCTGTCGTATGCAAGCCAATAATCAGGTTTCGCTACCTATGGAAAGTTGTTGTTGTATATGTTGAGCAAGGTTTTAGACTTGTAAATGGGAGATAGAAGTTATAATGCGTCTTGATGAGTATAGGCACATGCCACAATGACATGAGAGCAAAGCATACGAAAGGCTTGAAACTTGCCACAATCGCACCAACGAGAAGGTAGTATAACCCTATACTTTTGTCTTGGCAGCCCCTCATTATGGTCGATTGTCCCTTTGACAATGAAGTTGTGGTTGTGTCGGTCGAACCGTATAACCAGATGGGTGTTGGCTTTGGAACTTTCTGCCTTAATATACTTCATGCAGCTTTCACTCCATAATTGTCCCGATTGCAAGACAATATTCCACATTTCACCTCTTTTGGCAAACAACGAAGCCATCTTAAAATATGTTGATTTAACCAAAGAAGTTACTGAGAGGTTTCGTACGCCTTTGAATACCACGTTCATGGATTCAATCAGATTTGTTGTCATGTGGCCCCATCGTTGTCCATTATTGTATGACCTAGTCCATTTCTCCACCGGAATATTATCGATCCACCTACCTGCATTCGGATTTAACAATCTGATCTCGTTGCGATAATGTTTAAACGTAGGTTATGTTAATGCATACCCTGCATTCATAACCGCTTTCCTAAGAGCTTTGCCTTTGATCTCCCTCGTGAAATTTTGGACGATATGTCTAATGCAATAGACATGCGTAGAAGGAGGGTCATGCCAACCGTTTGCAGGATTGTTGTATGCACTCTCAATAGATGCATGTCTATCGGAGATCAAACAGAGATCTGGTTGGGGAGCCACGTGTGTTCGGAGATTATTGAGAAAGAAACTTCAAGCACCACCAATCTCTCCCTCGACTAGAGCAAAGGCAATTGGGAAAATGTTGTTGTTGCCATCTTGTGCAACTGCCATCAGTAGCGTGCCTTTGTATTTCTCATACAACCAAGTCTCATCAATTTGAATAATAGATTTTCATGACGCAAACCCTGTGATGCAAGGTTGAAAAGCCCAGAACACTCGATTGAATATTCCATTTCCGGTGACTTGAGTACCATCTGGGGTGTACGTCGGCAGTGTTTCCATAATATAAACAGTACCCGGAGAATAAGTCTGAAGTGAATTCAGGTAGCGAGGAAGTTCTTTGTATGACTCCTCCCAGTTTCCATATACCTTTTCAATCTCCTTGGTCTTTGCTAACCACGCCTTTAGGTATGACAAAGTATAGTTATATACTGTAGTGATGTGAGAGATTATAGTTTTCACCTTCAATGATGGATCATTGCTGACGAGAGGTAAGATTTCTTGACAAATGAGATCATAATTTAGTTTCTGATGATCCTGTGATTGAGTAGAATTGATGCACGTGTGGGTGGACATAGAACATATGACTCAATAATCACCTCTTAATCTGTATGGTGCAGTGAGCTTGAACATACAATCTGGGTGGACACACCTGAGCTTGTACCTTTCTGGATTTACACGATCTACCTTAAAATCGACCGAGTTAAGCATGTGAAACTTTTTTATGGCTCAGATACAATCTTCTATATTAAGAAATTTGTCTTTCTCTTTTAAGTTTTCATCCGACTGCATATACGGATTGAAAAATAAATCAGATGACGGTTCATCTCCACCCATGTTGAAGTTTGTCATATGTGGAGGTGGTGTGTAGATCTCGTTCGGAGGTATACCATGTACCCCATCGTCTTCAGAATCATCATTGACCATGTCGCAAACTCTAACTCGTCATCTTCTTCTTCATCAACGACATCTACTTCTGCTTGTTCGGCCTCGAGAGAATCAACCCCTTGTGACAGCTGAGGCTCTCGCAGCATAATGTACAACTCAATAGAGTCATACCCAGAATACTCATGACTGGAAAACATATTTTGAAGGTCCTCATCATCTTGAACCTCAACCTTATAAAATATTATTTGGTTGTCACAAAAAAACCGGATTCTGATAAAAAAATTGTGTCACGGGACCTTGTCCAAGTTTGGCCTCCAATCGTTTTTTGAAATACAAGAAATTGGCTTTCCTGTTTAAACAAAATCAGATGTTCTCAGTGTCTCTAAACAAAAACCTAGAGGTGGGACAAATGTATGTCTCACCGTCAAAATGTGCATTGATCACATATTGTGGTGCAGGGGCCAGTGTGTTTGAATGTTTGATGGTTTGGAGGTTTGAGTGTTTAAAGGTTTAAGTGTTTGAGTATTTAAGTTGATTGTTTGAATTTTTGAATGTTCGAGTGTTTAAGTAATTGAGTGTAGAAGTGTTTTGATAAATGTAGGATTAAATAGGTTCTACTGAATTTGAATAAAACAATAGTAAGCAACCTCTAATTCGCCAACTGGGATGTCCAATCATATTACATGCAAACAGAAATGCCTTCCCCAAGGATGTCAACTAGCATGCACCTACACTGCAACCCATGCCACCTCTATTTCTCCAACTGGGATGACGACACCTTTCAATTTTGTACTCATTCGCCAAGTCAAATGGCGCCTCCCTACATGTCCAATTGTATTACATGCAGGCAGAGATGCCTTCCCCAAGGATGTCAACTAGCCTGCACCTACACTGCAACCCATGCCACCTCTATTTTTCCAACTGGGATGGCGACACCTTTCAATTTTGTACTCATTCGCCAATTCAAATGGCGCCTCCCTACATGTCCAGTCGTATTACATGCAAGCAGAGATTCCTTCCCCAAGGTTGTCAACTAGCCTGCACCTACCCTGCAACCCATGCCACCTCTAATTTGCCAACTAGGATGATGACACCTTTCAATTTTGTACTCATTCGCCAAGTCCAATGGAGCCTCCCTACATGTCCAATCGTATTACATGCAAGCTGAGATGCCTTCCCCAAGACTGTCAACTAGCCTGCACCTACACTGCAACCCATGCCACCTCTATTTCTCCAACTGGGATGGCAACACCTTTCAATTTTGTACTCATTCGCCAAGTCAAATGGCGCCTCCCTACATGTCCAATCATATTACATGCATGCAGAGATGCCTTCCCCAAGGCTGCCACCTAGCATGCACCTACACTGCAAGAGTGACACTTATCATGCATGCATGCACCCATCAACCACCTCATTTATTCACTCCGTGATAAAAAATTTCCTATAAATACAGAGCCCCACATACTTGTTTTACATCAACAATCATCTCACTCTCTTCTACAAACTCTTTCATTATGTCATACAATTTCAACTATGGCTCTTCTCACAATGAGCGATTCTCACATTGGCACAAGGGACAATATTTCAGCGTTTGTAAGTTTTTATAAATTCTCAAATTTTCTTGTATATTTATAAAATTTTTTATAATATTATTAATGATTTATACATCTTATGGACTCTTACACTTTTTACATTTTGAATTTAGGATACTAAAAGATTCAGAATTTGGTCACACAACTACATTGCTCCCAACCCGTTGATCGTGCTCTATCTCGAATATGCAGGTTTCAGAAATGTTATAAAGATCTCCAACTGCACGATTGATTCAAAGTTCATACTTGCAATGTTGGAAATGTGGATACCCGAGACACACACATTTCATCTACCAATAGGTGAATGTACCGTCACACTAGAGGACGTGTACATGTTATTGGGTCTCCCTGTCGATGGTAAGGCGGTTAACGGGTCGACTCAACAGCCCAATTCTCTGTGCGAGGAATTGTTGGACAAGGATATGGTTTAAGGTGGTGGTGCTAGAGGCCAAGGTTTACTACTTACTGAACTCAAAAATCATTATGCGACTCTGGAGTTGAACAAAAATTCCTCCGAGCTAGCTAAAGTAATAAAAGCTAGAAATTATATAATGATACTTTTTGGAACCTTTTTATTTCCCGAAAGTACGGGGAATAGTGTAAATTTCATGTATTTAAATTTACTTAGAAACTTTGAAAAAACTAGAAAGTATAGTTGGGGTTCTGCTGTTTTAGCCCATCTATACAGTTCCTTGTGTAAAAATGCAACCAAGGAAAAATGTACTTTTTATGGATGCACTTTCTTACTTCAAGTCTGGGGTTGGTGGAGAATGGAGTCCCTTAACCCCGTCAACAACAACGCATTCGTTTTTCCATACGCAACAAAGTAATTCAATAACTAATATCATTTATTATTCATCTGTTTACCAAATATATGATGAAAATAAACTATTTTACAATTCCTTTAGGTACTGCGTGACGGGTATGGATTACGACAAGAATCCAAGATTCAATGTCGCTCTATATCCCAATCTATTGGATCATATTTAGGTTTGGAACATGAACCAAGCTCCGAGGATGCAGCAATTTGGAGCGCAAAGACTGCAATCATACGGTTCAACATTATGGAGATGCACCACAGCGATCGTGTCAAGATTCAGTTTGGAATGCATCAAGAGATACCCTGTGATCCAACTTGTTTGTCCCCATGGCATCTCAAAAGGGTCGACACCCAATGGGGTCTTACCAATTGGAAAGATTTTGCTCCAGAATGGTGTAAGATGTGGCAGAGGCGTCACCGACATGTCTTACAATTCCTAGTTTTCCTTAACCATAGTAATATGCGACACACATATCAATATTTAGCTTGGTACAGATCAGTTAGTAACCCAAAAATGCACGTGTCTCATCCAAGGTATTTAGTTGACCCACGAACACAATGGGCACAACCCTCATTTCCCCAACAACAAACCCAACATGCATCAACCTCCCACTAACCTCCGCGATGAAATAGATCTACAACCACCCAACCACAATCACCACCACAATACGAATACACCCACATGCCCCCACAAACAACCACAATCACCACCTCAATACCAATACCCTCATATTCTCCACACCCAACCACAATTTCAATCACAATACCAATACACGCGCATGCCCCACACACAATTCCAGTCTTCTCCATATCCTAATATGGGCCCCTCAACATCTAACCTTACCCCTGATCTGGGATTTTCCGAAGAATATGACCCAACCGACCCAACTTACCATCAACCACCACATCACCCAACATTCCCAATACCAAACACCCCAGGATTCATTTCCTTTCTACCCCCTTACTCAGACGACCAGTGCTATAGACGAACCATGGAACCCCACCCACCACCAAGACCACCAAACTTTGAGGGTATGGGTAACCGACTGTACCAAAGCGGATCTTCTAGATATGGAGATCTGACCGATTTCATGGATCCAGAATGCATTGACTTCGCTGGGCCATTGACCCTGCCACAACAGGAAACACTACGAAACCCACCACGGGACAGGCGAGGACATGGAGGCGGAACCGTGGGTCGTTACCGGGTTCCGGGGGACCACTAATTATTTTGTATTTTTTTATGTAATCATTTTGTGTAAATAAAAATTCGAATTTTCGTGATCCTATATCGTTTACGTAATGTCCCGCATTTAAAATAAAAAACGAAAAAAATTGGGCCCTCTTTGCACTAAGGCACCATCTCACTTGGCTTAGGGCACACTTTTAACAACTAGGCGCCAAGTGAGATGGCGCCTCCCCTTTAAATTAAGGTATAGACGCCAATTGAGATGACTCCTCCATTGTGGGGTTTTCTGAAACATGGTTATTTGCGTAATTTTCTCCGAAACATGGTTATTTGCGAATTTTTTTCAAAACCTGGTTATTGAAAAAAAAATTCCAAAACTTATACCCATTTATTATTATAGTTTGTTTCTAACCATCCATCCAAATCATCTTCTTGCAGGTATTGCATTCGGATAAAAATCCAAACGACCCTCCTGCTGCATAAAATTTTCAGATTTTAGGTGAGGCTTACCAAGTTCTCACTGATGCACCTCAAAGGAAATCTTATGATGCACATGGAAAATCAGGAACCTTAACTGAAGCCATTATTGATCATGCTGCAATCTTTGCCTTGCTTTTTGGTAGTGAGCTTTTTGACGAATATATTGGCCAGTTAGCCATGGCATCCATGGACATTTTTACTCAAGGAGAAAAATTTGATACTAAAAAGTTGCAAGAAAATATGCGGGTAAAACTAAATCTACTAGTTTTGCATTCTCCCATACAACTTTCTTATGCTTTTCTATTTTTTATCTTTTAATAAATTTATTCTTCTGCCAGATTGTTCAAAAAGAGAGAGAAGAAAGACTTACAGAAATACTAAAAAACATACTCGACCAATATGTCCAGGGAAATGAAGAGGACTTTGTTAATCATTCGCAAGCTGAAGTAGACCGACTATCTGATGCAGGTAGGATACCCTAACAATAATTCCAGGATATCAAGCTGAAGTAACCCGACTATCCGATGCAGGAGGTACCCATACTTTTTAAATCTTATGATTGTAACTAAGGAACTTTTTCTGAGTATATTAGTTTTCCTTATACGGCTTATGGGGTCGATATGTTGATTACCATTGGCTACATTTATGCAAGGCAGGCTGCAAAAGAGCTATAGAAAAAAGCTATGTATTTGGGTATGCCTTTTATTGTCGAGTGGTTTAGAAACATAGGTCATTTCATCAAATCCCAAGTTACAGCGGGAACAGGTGACTCAATTTTGTACTTGGAAACTTGAAAGCCTTACACAATGCATTTTCTCGAGGATTGTGTGGATCAATTGACCTTTGGTATTATTGAGATATGCACTGATTTAATTCTTTATCAACCCGATTCTTTTTTTGGTTAGTCTATAATAAATTTGCTGCGTTTTCTGTGAATTCTGAGAACATGCATTTTATGCACTTCAGGATGGGCCCCCAGCAGGATTGACGGTACCTCATGTTCACATTCGTGTTGTCCCGCGGAAAGGTGGTGATTATGAGAAGAATGAGTGAGTCATAAGGACTACACAATTCTTTAATGGAATAATTGGTAATGTAATAATGTGTTTGGTTCACTTTTACATGTTGTGTTGTTGATATTAAACCTGACTTTTTCTACTTAAGAATGGTTTGGATGAGGCTGCACTTCTTATTTACCAACTAAGACCGGTTTTTGCTCAACTTTTGAAGAATTCATAACTCGAGTGCATTACTCTAACATGCATGACCTGATGTAACTTATTTATTTAAATGAACCTTTGATTTTATACAACTTGCAATATAGTAGATACAATCAAAATATGATCTATGTAAGTTTTTTGCTATCCAAATGTCTGATTTTTCTTTTGTTTTATTAGAGTTCTTTTGATAAACTGATGGATGTTTTTCTCCTTTTCGGGTTAGTTTATTCAAGGGTGTAAAAATTGCAACCCATCTCTGGAAATGAACACTTTACACAATTGCATTTAAATGCAAGGGTGCAAAGCCTCAAGGACTAAATTATTCAGTGTCTTCTGTAAAATAGTTAAATTTTGTATATATTTATGAAAATAAGATTTATTTTTGTTAATGGCTATTACATTGCTCTATCTTAGACTTCAAAATGGTTTTCATATGCGATTGTTTATGTTTTTTTTTTGTATAATTGATAATTGAATATTAAAGAATCTTACATTGTCTAATGTATCTACTGTTTGTTTAGATTTGAAATATAATTTTATTATTGACGTTGTTGAATAAATAATTTTATTATTGACGTTGTTGAATAAATAAGTATAATTGTATTTCAACCTGGAAATTTCAATGAAAACTTGAAATATTTAACTCTATAAAGAATTAAGGCAATGAAAATATTGAAATTTGATGTAACTCAAATCTAAATATTTGAATTGTACTGAATGAAATTGTTTTTTCATTTGATATTTATAGTTGTAGTTGAGGGTGAGGATGAGCAGATTGATTTGCTCTTAGGGAAGTCAAGGGAAAAGATTTTGCTGAATTAATTGCCAGTGGAAGAGAGAAATTGGCTTCAGTTCCTTCTGGTGGAGGTGTTGTTATTGTTTCTGCTGCATCTGGCGGCGGTGCTGCAGCAAGTGCACTGGCTCCCGAAGATAAGGAAGAAAAGAAGGTTGAAGAAAAGGAAGAGTCTGATGATGTAAGTTTCTAAAATTTAGTTGATTAGTTGATATTTGTTGGATTCATGAATCTTGTTAGAATTAATGTATATTTTAAGAATATCTTTTTAGATATTAATTTATATTTTAGGAATATCCTTTTAGATCTTTTTATATCTTTGTTAGAGGATATTTAGGATTTTATTATACCCTAATTTTGTGTATAAATAGCCTAGTGAGGTAGGTTAATGTAATTTATTGTAAATCATTATTCCTTATTTTTGTAGCCGTCATTAAATATATTCATTTTGCCTTTCATCTCTTCTTTGTGCATCAACAATTGGTATCTAGAGCTTCGGTTCGAAACCCACAGGGAAAGTATTGTGTGATTGAGAATTACAATATTCTGAATCTGGGGATATGGGAAACACTACTTTATTGAGTTTCTGCGTAAATTGCACAAGGTAGAAGATGAACGGAAACAACGGCATATCCATTCCAAGCTTCCAGTATTTGATGGAAAAAACTGAAATCGTTGGAAGATCCAGATGTGTGTGTTGTTTAGATCTCAAGATGTGTTAGATCTTGTCACCGATGGCTATAATCTGTTAGAAGCAGATGCAACAGAGGCACAAAAGATAACACAGAGGGCGCTAAGGAAGAAAGATCAGAAGGCGCTGTTCTACATTCATCAATGTGTGGATGTGAATGTGTTTGAGAAGATTGTTGATTCTGAAACAGTAAAGGTTGCGTGGGACACACTGGTCAGATATTACGATGGTGACGCGTCAGTGAAGAAGGTGAAGCTTCAGTCTCTCAGAAAGCAATATGAGAATCTCAACATGAAGGACAACAAGAAGGTTTTTGAGTACATCTCTAGAGTGATTCTGATCACTAATAAGATGAAAGCTTGTGGAGAAACTATTTCTGAACAAATAATTATTGAGAAGATCTTGAGATATTTAACTTCACAGTTTGATTACATTGTGGTAGCAATTGAACATTCCAAAGATCTGAGCACCATGAGAGTTGAAGAGCAGCAAAGTAGTCTAGAGGCGCATGAGTTGCGTATGACTGCGAGAACTTCTGAGAGAAAAGTAGAGCAGCAGGATCTGAAAGTAACTTCTGGTAAGAAGTATCAGAAGCAGACTTGGTCAGAAGCCAGGAAGAAAACTAATGGTGGTCAAAGGTCAGAGGCTTCAAACTCTGATAGGCAAAATAATGTCTAGAAGGGAAAGGAGAAGTCTGACAAGAAGAATGTTTAGTGTTACTGTTGCAAGAAATTTGATCACTATGTCAAAGATTGCTGGTCAAACAAAGAAAGGAAGTCAGAAGAAGCAAATATAGCTAGAGGAGAGTCTGATGATGAACTTGTGCTATTGTTGGCTTCTGAACCCGATGATCTGAATTCATCAGAATGGTGGTATATGGACACAAGGTGTTCAAACCATCTTAATGGAAACAAGAAATGGTTGGTTGATTTTGACTCTGGGAAGAGTACAAAGATCAGATGTGCTGATGATAAATACCTCAATGCAAACGGTATGGGAAATGTCAGAATCATTTTAAACAATGGGAAAGTAGCAGTGATCTAGAATGAATGGTATGTACCTGGCATGAAAAGCAATATGATGAGTATGAGACAACTGATTGAGAAAGGTTTTTCGGTTACCATGAAAGACAATCTTCTGAAGCTGTATGACTGTAATCAGAAGCTGATTATGGAGTCAGATCAGGGAAGGAACAAAACACTCAAGGTGAATGTTAGAACTGCAGACTCTGAATGCCTTAATACAACAAGTGTTGTCAAGGAGAGTGAGTTGTGGCACAAAAGATTTGGTCATCTGAATTTCAGAAGCTGGTACATGGAATTACTACAATCAAGAATCCTGAGAATTCATGTAAGGTGTGCATGGAAGGGAAGCAACCAAGATTACCATTTGCATCAGAAGTAGCTCCAAGAGCAAAGCATTCCTTGGGAGTAGTGCATTCTGATGTGTGCAGTCCATTTCCAGTAGCATCAACTGGAGGGAATAAATACTTTGTGTCATTCGTTGATGAGTTCACCAGAATGACATGGGTATCTCTCATAAAGTTCAAACACGAGGTGTTTGCTGAATTCAAGAAGTTCAGACTGAAGGTTGAGAATCAGAGTGGCCAGACTCTAAAGATTCTTAAAACTGATGGTGGTGGTGAGTATAACTCCACAAAATTCAGAAGGTTCTGTGAGGAGAATGGAATTGAGCACGAGGTTACTGCTCTCTATAATCCTCAAAACAATGGTCTTGCTGAAAGAAGAAACCTTACTTTGCTTGATATGGTGAGAAGCATTCTGAAAGAGAAGAAGCTTCCTCATACTCTGTGGGGAGAAGCTGTTGCCACTGCATGTTATGTGCTCAACAGATGTCCAACGAAGAAACTGAAGGAAATAGTTCCTATTCAGAAGTGGACTGGAGATAAGTAAAGTGTTAGTCATCTGAAGGTGTTTGGTTTTGTATGTTACAAACATGTCCTAGAAGCCAGAAGATAGAAGTAAAGTAATGTTATTGGCGCGGTACCACATTACAGGTTCGTACAAATTTTATTGTCCAGAAACTAACAAAGTTGAGTTCAGCAGAGACGTCATTGTAAAAGAATCAGAAGTTTGGAATTGGGAAAGGTCTCATCCTGACTCTGATGAGAGAACTCCTGAAGAAAAGTCAGAAACACATGTTTCTGAAGCTGGTAAAGACTCTGACTCTGAAGAAGATACAGAAGGAGAAGATGATTCTGACTCTAACTCCGATGGTGATTCAGACTCTGGGAATTTTCTAGACTCTGAAGACAGACAAAGTTCTGGAGAAATTCAAATTTCTGAAGCAAGAGCTTCTGAAGGGGAAAGTTCTGGTGTCCGAGTTTCTAAAGTTCAAATTCAGAGGCAACAAAGAGTCAGAAGCATCCCAAGAAGATTTGTAGAGTTTGACATGTTACAAGACACTGAAATAGACTTTGAAGGAGAAGTTATTCAGTGTGCAATGTTAGTAGACTCTGAACCCGTGAGTACAGAAGAGGTTCTTAAGAAGTAAGTCTGGTTACAAGCCGTGAAAGAAAAACTTGATGCTATAGAGAGAAACAAGACTTGGAAGCTGACAGAACTTCCAAAAGGCAAGAAAGCCATCAGCGTTAGATGGGTTTTCAAGCAGAAGATAAAGCCAGATGGATCAATTGGCAAATATAAAGCAAGATTAGTAGCAAGAGGCTTTCTACAGAAGCCTGAGCTGGATTACTCTGAAGTGTTTGCACCTGTAGCGAGACATGAAACAATCAGACTAGTGATTGCAATAGCTGCTAACAAGAATTGGCCTCTGATACACTTAGATGTAAAATCTGCATTTCTGAATGGTCCATTACAAGAAGAGATATACGTATCACAATCTCCTGGATTTGAGAAAAAGAATCAGGAAGGGATGGTGTTCAAATTACACAAAGCCTTGTATGGTTTGAAGCAAGCGCCCAGAGCTTGGAATTTGAAGATTGATTTTTTTCAAGGGACAAGGGTTTCAGAAGTGTGAGATGGAGTATGGTGTTTATGTTCAACATACGTCAAAAGGTAATATGATTCTGGTCTGTTTGTATGTTGATGACATATTACTCACAGGAAGTTTTGAACAAGAGATAGCTGAGTTCAAGAAAGTTCTAATGAATGCATTTGAGATGACAGATCTTGGAAAAATGAGTTTCTTTCTAGGGATGGAATTTATGTACTCTGAGAAAGGAATCATTTTGCATCAGATGAAGTATGAAACTTGAGCTTCTGAAGAGATTTGATCTAGAGAATTGTAAAGTTTCTATCACACCTACTGATATGAATCAGAAGTTGGAATCTGATTCTGATGGAGAGGACGTGGATGCTACAACCTTCAAACTGATGGTTGGTTATCTGAGGTATTTGTGTAATACCAAACCTGATATTTGCTATGCAGTTGGAATAGTTAGAAGATTTATGAGTAAACTAAAATGGCCTCATTACCAAGCTGCTGTCAAGATTCTGAGGTATGTGAAGGGAACTTTGAAGTATGAAGTGTTATTTCCGTTTGGAAGAAAGATCGAATCAGAACTTCTGAGTTATTCAGACTCTGATTGGTGCGGAGACAGAGTTGACAGAAGAAGTACTTCTGGGTACTTATTCAAATTTCCGGGAGGTCATATTTCTTGCTGTTCCAAGAAGCAACCTGTTGTTGCGCTGTCAACCTGTGAAGCTGAATATATTGTAGGCGCTCTGACTACATGTCAAGCTGTGTGAATTCTGAACTTGCTGCAAGATTTGAAGATTGAGGTAAATAAATCTCTGAAGCTGATGATTGATAACAAGTCTGCAATCAATCTTGTCAAGAATCCAGTGTTGCATGAGAGAAGCAAGTACATTGAGATCAAGTATCACTTTCTGAGGAATCGGGTTCAGAATCGAATATTAGAAGTTATACATTGTAGCACTCAGAAGAAGCTGACAGATATTCTAACAAAGACTATCAAGACTGATCAATTTCTTTGTTTGAGGGATGAAATTAGTGTTGTCAGTTTTGGATAAATATAAATTAAGAGATGGTGTTAGAATTAATTTATATTTTAAGAATATATTTTTAGATATTAATTTATATTTTAGGAATATCATTTTAGATCTTTTTTATATCTTTGTTTAGAGGATATTTAGAATTTTATTGTAAATCATTGTTCCTTATTTTTGTAGCCGTCATTAAATATATTACTCTTGCCTTTCATCTCTTCTTTGTGCACCAACAAATCCGTACTAACAAATGAATGTATCTTTGTCATCTTTGCTTTACAGGATATTGGATTTATTTGATCCGACTAGAAGAGATGAAACACAAGATTTAGCTCATATATACCTTTACAAGATGAGTTTGAAAATTGAAAAGGCTTAAAATCCTTTATTTTAACCACAAATGGACATAGTTATATTTTACGAACTTTGTTGTCAACATCTAAGACTATAAGACTGTTCAAAATAGTTTACTGAAATAACTTATTTTTATAAGCTCTAAGTTTTGGTTTATGACTTCCTGTGTAAATTGTAAGTGATCTGACCTGATCAGGAGGTTTGGACCGTCACGGCTGCTCCGAGCTGAAGGCTTTTTGAACGAGGAGGGGGGGGTACCTGCAAGGCACTCCGATGCTTAAGTCAGCGAGAGTACTAGCAGATAATAGAGTTGAGGTTAGAATTGAAGATTACCTGACCCTCTGGAAGCAGAGGGTATTTATAGCCCCCAGCGCTGGGCCAAGGTTCCTCCACTGGGCCGGGCGGATTTGGCCCAATGGAGGAACTGCCAGGTCCTACGTGGGTAGTGGGGATCAGCACGTGGTCCCCTCCCTGGATGTGGTGCGTGAAGTGCGGGCGGACAGAGACGCGGTCTTTACGGAGTATCGTTGGGGCAATGGTGACTGAGTCTGCCCTAGCAAGGTAGCTTGAGTCCATGTCGAGCAGTGCAGCGTGATGTCGAGCTCGGTGCCAAGGCCCCGAGCTGGACAGCGAATGTCGAGCTGGAAACCAGGGCATAGAGCTGGTCGGCAGTCTGTCGAGCGTGACTTCGTAGCGCGGGCTGGACACTGAGATGTCGAGGTGGACATCAGGGTGTCGGGCATGGACGTTGTGGTCCTTAGTGAGTCCCATTGGATTGGGCCTTTGCCCATTGTGGTCCTTGGTGAGTCCCATTGGACTGGGCCTTAGTAATGCTCTTGGGCATGTCGGGCCCAGTCCAGAACAGGAGCCCCCCAAGTCGTGGTTCCTTTGCGAGGAGCCATGACTTGAAACCAAGTTGTTCAGTCGCTGAGGTCTCGTGCCCGGAATGGAGGCGTGGACCCTCGAGGGGTCTCCTCGTGACGTGCTCGGAGACGTCGTCGGTGGTGGATGCGTGGAGGATCCGTACCGGGCGCGTCAGTCGAGCACATGAGGCATCTTTCGGGAGTTGTGCCGCCACCCTAGGGGGGTAGGGCCATCATTGCGTTGGGTGCAGTGCGTCGAGGAGACGGAGTCCGTGGCTGAACGAGGTGACGTTTGGTATTCCACGTCATCCCTATAAATAGGGTCTTTGGGCCCCATAATACGCTTTCTGTTCTCCGTGCTCTCTTCGTTGCAACTCTCAACACTCTCTCCAACCGTGACTTCCCGTCTCAGATTCTTCATTTCTTAGCCGAATCTCAACCTTGATCCAAGTAAGTGATCCATTTTCTTTATTTTCTTGTTTTAGAATGCATGATTCTAGGAAATTGTGGATGTTTTAGGACCGTTAATGTGGGATTAGCCCGGTAAACTCGTGTTTTGCCCGACAGATTTACGTCTAGGACCGGCAAACGCATACTTGTGGCCGACACGCTCTTAGTTTTAGGTGAAAAACTTCAGAGCTGCCCGGGGTATTCATGATCCTGGGCGCCTGATTCATGCCGGTGCCCGGTATGTTTATGGTCGTGGCCGTGGGCTTCATAATGCGGCTCGCCATGTTCATACCCCGGATCGACATGCTTGAAGAGTGGCCGCGCAGTTGGTTTGTGGAGGAACACTGGATTCAGGAGAGTCGGGGAGGCATCCACTTGTGAAAATGGACTCGTGATAGTGTATGAACGACATGATTATGTCGAGCATAGGGCTTCATGCTCAATCTGATTGGTTTCCCGTGCTCTGCAGGTAACCATGGCGGATGAGCCGAGCTCCTCAGGTCGTCATGACAGCGAAGAACAAAGTGCCGACGAGTCGGCCAACCTTATCGACACTGTGACCGACCCGTCGCTGGAATGGGTGGGCGCCGAGCCTCGGGGGACGGCGTCGATATACAGTCGGGATGACCGACACCCGTTCATCGCCATTGAAGAGGGGCAGGACCAGCCCGACTTTCAACCGAATTTCGAGGTCATGCTGCCTGCGACCACTGCCAGAATCTGCTCGATGTACCCGGACTACAGTTTCGCGATGTACGAGATCGCCTTTAAGGACTTGGGTTTGCGGCTGCCCTTCACAGACTTTGAGACCGGGGTTTTTACGCATTTGGAGCTGGCCCCGTCCCAGCTACACCCTAACTCTCTCGCCTTCATCCGGGCGTTTGAGCTGACGTGCCGGTACTTAAGGATAGGGGCGACCATCCCTCTCTTCTTTAGGGTCTTCCACCTACAGCGCCAGTCCCGAGGAGGGAAGCACAGCTGGGTGTCCTTGAAGCAGTCGAGGAGACTGTTCAGGATGTACATGGACTCTGTGAGGGGGTTCAAGGATAAGTGGTATGTGGTACACCCTATCACTGACTCTGCTGTGGATTCCCTCTTCGAGGAGGAAGGGCCGGTCAGCGATGATGACGGGGAGGCCATGGTGACCGATGACGGGAGCCCCGTACTAGGACGTCGGGCTAAGTTCCCGGTGTACTGGATGTCTCGACACTTCCAGAATGGAACCGGCTACTTCCACACTGCAGTCGGGGACATGTGCACGGATGATCAACGGGCGTATGCGGCTCTCTGTAACTTCGTCGACGGTTTTCATCCCGCCCAGTGGGTTACACGGGAGGGGAATGATATCCTCGACAAGGACGGTTACCCGATATTCGAGGCTCGCCCGATTGATACCAAGGCGTTGGTGGAATGCTCGACCTATAGGGAGGCAGCCCGCCTGTTAGGTTGTTTGTTTGCAATTTACTTGTCATTTATTTACGCGTTTTGCTCGATACTGACTTTTCTTTTACTTCGTGCAGGTACGATGGCCAGCCGACATGAAAGGCTCCTGAAACTGTCGACCGGCCACAGGCGAAACAAGAAGGTCGTGCCGGGCCCTCAGATGACGAGAATGGGTCCACCGACAAATCTGAACGCTTCTCAGCCTGTGAGGGTGGATTCGACCTCGAGCTCGGGGGCGGCGTCAGATCCAGATGTCGAAGTCATTGATGCCGAAGCCGTTCTGACACAAAGGAAGAGGACCCGCGTGGAAGGCGGTCCAACTGTCGGGGAAGATACCGGTCCCGTTCAATCCTTTGCCTTTCCCCCCTGCATCGAGGAGGAGGGTTTTTTCGAGCGGTTTCCCCCGACCGTGGTCGCGCATGAAGCCGAGGCCATAAAAAGGATGACCAAAGAGGAGAGGCGGTCGCGGCTGGTCGCCAGCGTGGATGGGCTGGTTAAAATGGCTGAAATGGCTCTGGTATTGTCTGAAGACGCAGGGGACGCTGCTCGTGTTGAAGAGCTCGAGCGGGAGAAGGCAGCCCTGACGGCGAGCTCAAGGAAGTTGAAGGTCGCTCTGGAACGCTCCGAGGGGATGTTCCAAGAGCAGACCGTGATACTTGACGCCGAGAGGGAGGCGCTGACCTTGGAGAAAGAGAAGTCGGGGCGGTTGACCGAGGAAGGGGAGTTGCTCCGGGCTGATAGGGATCGTTTGGCTGCTGAAGTCGAACGCCTGGGCAAGCAGGTCGAGGAACTGAATGCTGCTCAACAACCCGCTGAAGATGAGCCCGAGGACCTAACGGCTTTGAAGAGTCGGGCTGAGTTTATTGCTCATATTCGGAACCTCGAGGAGGACGCAGTCGGTGCCCTGGAAGACGGGTTCAATTCTGCCGTCGACCAGCTCTCGTTGCTAAATCCCGGCTTGGTCACCGAGGGTATCGGGCACACTCATCGGGTTGTCGGTGGCGCGATCATTCCCCCGCCCGACTCTCCCTGCGTCGACAGTGGTGATAACACGGAAGTTTGATTTGTATTTTTTGGTTGGTGGGCCTGCGTGCCTGATATTTGAATTTGTATTCTTTGGGCCTGCGTGCCCGTTTATTTCATGTATGAACATCGCCGGCCTTCTTGGTCGGTTTAATATTACTTTGTTGCCTACGGGTGTTTATACCTTGTTTATTGTTTTCTGCCCTTGTATGAACTGACATGCTTGTATGAATTTAGCTCGTCCCGGGCCCGATGAGTGCCCGTAGGCGGCTTTGATTTGGCGAGCGACTATGCTCGACTCCGTTTGTGCGCAACCTCGACCCAATTTCGGTTGGCCGGGGTTGCTTGAGTGTTTCGCTCGAGGGGAGAGATTTCGTTTTGACCCTTGTAGATGTCCCTTTATTCTTGATGGAATGTCGGGTATTTCGGAGCGAGGTTGCTCAGTCGGGCGTGGAGCCCGTGGGGACGATTTGCCCTTGGCGTGAACTGCCCATCGCGAGCTGGGTGTTCTGCCTCATGGGTACGACGACGGTGGTGCTCGGTATAGCTGTCCACGTCGGGCACTATAGATCGTCAACGTCTACCGCGCGATGCCGTGCCATTTTTGTCGTGTGTCGGCCTGTACCTTAGCTTTAAACGAAGTGGGACGTTTTTCCTCGTTGCCCGAGCATGGTTGCTTCTGGTCGAGGGTCCTAGGTGTTGTCAGTTTTTAACTGTAGTACTGCTTCAACTTAGCAGCATTCCAGGGTCTTGGTAAAGGCTCTCCGTCTAACTGTTCGAGGTAGTACGCCCCGGTACCCGTGGTGCCGTGGACGCGGTAAGGTCCTTCCCAGTTCGCGGCCAACTTCCCCTCGCGGGAGTCTTTCTGGTTTCTGCGTAGTACCAGGCTGCCTATTTCGAACTCGCGCTTGATGACCTTGTCGTTGTGGCGTAGAGCCACTCGCTGTTTTAGGGTTGCTTCGCGCAGGGCAGCCCCCGATCGGATTTCCTCGACTAGGTCGAGTTCGTCCCTTAGTGCTTCGTCATTCATTTCTTCGTCGAGGGGTTCCTCCGTTCGTCGGGATGGTTCCATGATTTCGACTGGGATGACAGCTTCGGTGCCGTACGTTAGTCGGAATGGTGTTTCACCCGTCGTTGAATGGGGTGTGGTGCGGTATGCCCACAGGACGCTGTGGAGCTCCTCGACCCATCCTCTTTTGGCTTCGCCGAGTCGACGTTTGAGCCCTCTTAGGATGACTCTGTTCGCAGCTTCGGCTTGCCCGTTGGTCTGAGGGTGCTCGACCGATGTGAAGTGGTGTTTGGTCCCCAGTTTGGTGACGAAGTCTCGGAATCCGTGGTCGGTGAACTGGGTGCCGTTGTCGGTCACCAGTGCCTGTGGAATTCCGAACCTGGCGAGCACGTTTCTCTTGTAGAAACGGAGGATGTTATGTGAGGTGATTTTCGCGAGGGCCTCGGCCTCGATCCATTTTGTGAAGTAATCCACGGCGACGATTAGGAACTTGTTCTGATAGGTCCCTTGCACGAAGGGTCCGAGGATGTCCATGCCCCACCAGGCGAACGGCCATGGGGATGACAATGTGGTCAGCTCGTGTGGGGGAGCGAGGTGCATATCCCCGTGTTTCTGGCACTTGTCACATTTTTTTACGTGTTCCTTGGCGTCCTGTTGCATCGTCGGCCAGTAGTATCCCGCGCGGAGGGCTTTCCTCGCCAAGGATTTGCCGCCCATGTGCTGGGCGTTGATGCCTTCGTGTATCTCCCGCAGTACGTCGGGGATGGATGACCCGTCAATGCATTTCAGGAGGGGAATGGAGAATCCCCTTCTGTACAGTTTCTGTTCGAGGACAACGTAAGAACATGCTCGACGCTTTATTGTGGCTGCGTCGGCCTGGTTCGTCGGGAGTTCTCCCTTTGTAAGGAAATTGTAGACCGGGGTCATCCAAGACGTGGCGTCCCCGATAGCATGAACCTCGACAGTAGTCGAGGGTGGTTCAATGCTTGGCCGTGCCAGAGATTCCTGGATGACGGATTTATTCCCGCCTTTCTTTCGTGTGCTCGCGAGTTTGGACAATATGTCCGCCCTCGTGTTCTGCTCGCGGGGAACATGAGAGATTTCTGCTCGTACGAACTTTGCCATGTGCTTTTTGACTAGGTTCAAGTATTCAATGAGGTTGTCATTCTTGGCCTGATAGCTTCCCTGTACCTGGGAAGCGACGAGCTGGGAGTCGGTGTAAATTTGAACTTCGCGGGCTCCTAGGTCCTCGGCCAATCTCAGTCCCGCGAGCAGGGCTTCGTATTCTGCCTGGTTATTTGATGTCGGGAAGGAGAGAACCAAGGAGTGCTCGATCACTACCCCTTCCTCGTTTTCCAGGAGGATCCCTGCGCCGCTTCCGGACGAGCTGGAGGCTCCGTCGACGAAAATGGTCCACTTGTGCTCCTTTCCCGGGGGGATGTCGTTGGATGTCATCTCGGCGACGAAGTCGGCCAGGGCCTGTGCTTTCAGGGCTTTCCTGCTCTCGTACTGAATGTCGAATTCAGAGAGTTCCAGGGACCACTTCAGCATTCTGCCCGCCATATCTGGCCGACCCAGAAGTTGTCTCACCGGTTGATCAGTTCGCACAATGATGGTGTGTGCTAGAAAGTAGTGCCTGAGCCTCCTCGCAGCATTGACGAGGGCCAGTGCAACCTTTTCTATCTGTTGATATCTGCTCTCGGGGCCTTGTAAGGCTTTGCTTGTGAAGTAGACAGGTTTCTGCCCGTCGGGAGTCTCGCGGACAAGAGCCGCGCTGATGGCTTCGTTTGAGACAGCCAAGTATAAGTAAAGTGGCTCGTTGTCATCAGGTCGAGACAGCACGGGCGGTTGAGACAGGCTCTGTTTCAGATGGCGAAGTGCGTGTTCGCATTCCTCGGTCCATTCGAAGGCTGCTTCCTTTCGAAGGAGTTTGAAAAAGGGAAGGGCGTGCTGAGCGGACTTCGCGACGAAGCGCGAAAGCGACGTCAACATGCCGTTCATTATCTGTATCGACTTCTTCGACGTTGGAGTCGGGAGGTCGGCAAATGCTCGGCACTTGTCGGGGTTTGCTTCAATGCCTCGTTCTGTTAGGTAGAATCCGAGGAACTTTCCTGCCTTAACCCCGAATGTGCACTTCTCCGGGTTGAACCTCATTTTGCATTGTCTTGCTTGGGCGAAGACAGTCTTGAGATGAGCTGCGTGATCGGTGTCTGCTCGAGACTTGACGATCATGTCGTCCATGTATACCTCGAGCATGTCGCCTATCTGTTTGTTGAACACTTTGTTCATCATGCGTTGGTACGTCGCGCCGGCATTCTTTAATCCGAAGGGCATTACGTTGTAGTAATAGTTGCCCGAGCTGGTCATGAATGCCGTGCAGCGTTTGTCGCCCGGAGCCATTGGGATTTGATTGTATCCCGAGTAAGCGTCCATGAACGACAAAGTTTTGTAGCCGGCCGAGTTGTCGACCAGCATATCTATGTTCGGTAGAGGAAAAGCATCCTTCGGGCAAGCCCGATTGAGATCGGTATAATCAACACACATACGCCATTTTCCATTATTCTTTTTGACCAGTACAACATTTGACAGCCAGGTGGAATACCGGGCTTCAGAAATAAAATCTGCCTCTAAGAGGTCTTTTACAGCTTTTTCAGCAGCCTCCGTTTTTTCTGGAGACTGCCTACGCCTACGTTGTACTACTGCCTTGGCGGCCGGATCAATGGCGAGGTGATGACAGGCGACCTCAGGGTCGAGTCCGGGCATCTCTGCAGCGCTCCAGGCAAAGAGGTCAGCATTCTCGCGCAGACAGGCCTTGATTTGCTTCCTGGCCAAGTCGGGGAGGTCCTTGCCAATCTTCACTCCTTTGGTCGGGTCTGCTCCAAGGGGAACGAGTTCGAAATCACCGTCCGGAATGGGTCGGAGGGGGATTTGCTCGCTGCTGGCCGGTTCATCTTCGTCAAAACGGGCGTCGAGCGCAATGGAGTCGACCTTTGGTGGAGCCTTCTGAGCTTCTACCTCAGGAGATGCTGTGTCGGGCTCTTGCTTTGTCTTCTTGACGGGCCTAGTGCTGGGACCCACGTCGACAGTATCCCGACCCCTTGAAGCGGCGTTGAAGCACCGGCGGGCAGCAGCGAGGTCGCCCTGGATGGTGGCTACCCTCCCCCTTTTGGTATAGAACTTCATCTTTAGGTGGACAGTTGAGGGGACCGCTGTCAGTTCCGCCAATGTCGGCCTTCCCAAGATGCAATTGTACAGGGATGGGCAGTCAATGACGAGGAAGCGGACCTTCACCTGTCTTGTAGCGGTTCCTTCCCCGAATGTCACTAGGAGCTCGACATATCCCCAAGGTTTGGACGTCGAGCCGTTGAAGCCTTGAAGGTCCGAACCTATATATGGAGACAGATGGGAGTCGTCCAATTGTAAGGTCCGGAACAGCTGGGTGTACATCACGTCGACGGAACTCCCTTCGTCGACCAGGATGCGATGCACGTCGAAATTGGCCATCTTCGCCCTTATCAGCAAGGGGATGACTGCGTTCGGTGCTCCGCCGGGGAGCTCTTCCAAGTAGAATGTGATAGGCTCTGATCTGCCCCTCACCATTTCAAAAGTGACAGTTTGAGGGGGAGCTTTGTCGACCAGTTCGTCCAACTTCCTCTTGGCTGAGTTGATGGTGAGGTCGCTGAACCCGCCCCCGTTGATGACCATGGCGGAGGGGAAGTATTCCCACCTGCTGTGTGTGGTCAGGGGCTCCTGCAGGAGCTCGGGAAGTTCGAAATCCTCGGGCCTGGTTATCGAGAAGGCGGTCTGAATTGGCACCGACTCGTCAGATGGTCGGGCATCTTCTTCGGGCTCCTTTTCCTCGCGGGCTTCACGACGGGGAGCGTCGTTTCTTCTGTACTGTGCCAGTCTCCCTCCTTTGATGAGGGTTTCAATGGCGTCCTTCAGGTGGACGCAGTCCTCTGTCAAGTGACCATGACTTCTATGGTACTGACAGTATTTGTTTTTATCGACTCCTGGCTTGGCAGGAGCTGGTCGGGGACGCTTGACGCCACCGTCCTTGAAATCTGTGCTTGCACACTCCGCCAGAATGCGCTCGCGGGAAGCCGTGAGCGGAGTGTACTCAGTAAACCTGCCCGAGGGGCCCCTTTGTTCCCGGACCTCCCGGGGTCTGTCTTCCTTCCTCTTCTCTCCGGTGCGTCGGGGAGGAGGGTCTTGTCTCGAGCTGCTGCCGTGGTTGCGAGCCCTGGAGTCTCGTGCCCTGTTGGCAGCTTCTCTCTCCTCGTAGTCCATATATGCTCGGGCTTTGTCGAGGAGAGCATCGAAAGTTGCAGGTGGCTCGATGCCTACAGCTTTCCTGAATTCGGTGCCGGGGAGGAGGCCCCTCTCCAGCAAATACCTCTTCATGTGGTCCGCGCAGGGGACCTGTATTGCTTCCCGGTTGAAGCGGTTGATGAATTCCCTCAAGGTCTCATCATGCTTTTGAATGATGGCCTCGAGGGCTGCCTCAGTCTTTGGATGGCGACGAGACGCTGTGAAGGAGCTGATGAACTGGTTCTTCAAGTTCCTCCACGAGGTGATGGAGCCCGGGGCAAGTCCCTTGTACCAGTCCATGGCCGCCTTCCTGAGAGTTGTTGGGAAGAGGCGGCACTTGATCGGACCCCCGACATTGTGATAGTGGAGCATGGCTTCGAACCCGTCAATGTGATCGACTGGGTCCGCCACTCCATCATACTCCTTTAGGTGCGGGGGCTTCTCCATGCCCGGGGGGATAGGTGCGTCCATGATTGCCTGCGACAGGGGACCGCGGGGGTCGTCCTCGTCGCTCCTTTCTGGAGAAAGAGAAAGGGTCCTGTAGTTGTGTCGGGCACGGTGTTCGTGCTGGGATTCCCTTGAACGTGATGTTCGGTGGACGAAGGTCACATGTCCGTCTCTGTGGTGCCTCCGTTCGTGTCTTGAGGCGTCGCGAACGGGATCTTCGGAAGGGATGACGGGCTGTCTTTCATACTGGGGCCGCCTCTGCTTTGGTGCGGGAGAGGGGCTCCTAGAGATTTCCCTGTAATGTCTCCGCGGGGGAGTAGGGTGTCGAGCTTCTTCGACCCGAGGAAGTGGAGATGGTGGCCTTTGATGTCTCCTCGGGGGGCGTCGATCATTTTCCAGTGCCCTAAGTCTTTCTCCTTGTGCAAACAGGAGATAGTTCGTCTGGTTGATGGCAGCGAACAGTGCCTGAGCAGTGGCATCTGCTCCGACAGGGGCCTGGACTTCATAGAACCGGGCAGCCTGGCGATAGGCGAGAGCTTCCGGATCGTCCTCGAGTTCTGGGGGAGTTGTCGAGGAGGACGCAGTGTTACCGTCCCTGCGGGTGGGAGGTCCAGGGGCGGTTGTCAGGGGGGCGGCATTGTGGCCGGCACCACTGGGATTGTCCAGGTGCCCATTCTTGTCCGCGGGACCGTTGTTGACGTCGAGGACGCGAGTGTGTTGCTCTTCACGAGTTGGAGAGGCCATGACAGTGAATGGATTGAGCTTTGGTCTTTGAAAAATGTTCGTTAGACGGGGAAGCTGTTCCCCACAGTCGGCGCCACTGATCTGACCTGATCAGGAGGTTTGGACCGTCACGGCTGCTCCGAGCTGAAGGCTTTTTGAACGAGGAGGGGGGGGTACCTGCAAGGCACTCCGATGCTTAAGTCAGCGAGAGTACTAGCAGATAATAGAGTTGAGGTTAGAATTGAAGATTACCTGACCCTCTGGAAGCAGAGGGTATTTATAGCCCCCAGCGCTGGGCCAAGGTTCCTCCACTGGGCCGGGCGGATTTGGCCCAATGGAGGAACTGCCAGGTCCTACGTGGGTAGTGGGGATCAGCACGTGGTCCCCTCCCTGGATGTGGTGCGTGAAGTGCGGGCGGACAGAGACGCGGTCTTTACGGAGTATCGTTGGGGCAATGGTGACTGAGTCTGCCCTAGCAAGGTAGCTTGAGTCCATGTCGAGCAGTGCAGCGTGATGTCGAGCTCGGTGCCAAGGCCCCGAGCTGGACAGCGAATGTCGAGCTGGAAACCAGGGCATAGAGCTGGTCGGCAGTCTGTCGAGCGTGACTTCGTAGCGCGGGCTGGACACTGAGATGTCGAGGTGGACATCAGGGTGTCGGGCATGGACGTTGTGGTCCTTAGTGAGTCCCATTGGATTGGGCCTTTGCCCATTGTGGTCCTTGGTGAGTCCCATTGGACTGGGCCTTAGTAATGCTCTTGGGCATGTCGGGCCCAGTCCAGAACAGTAAGAATATTGGAATGAGATGTTTCACTGGATGACTTGAAGGAGGGAATGAAAGCAGGGGGCCTCTCTGCTCATACCCCTTCATCTGGTAGCTCAGAGTACGACACAATACAATACAATGCTGATATGCAGAAGTTCAGAAAGGAGGTGTTTAATAAAAACCCGAAATATGCTGATATGATTATTGTGTGCTCGAATATACGTAGGCATATCTTGAAATGATGTGCATAAACATGCCTATAGTAATATAGTATAATTTAGTGATAGTGCCAATTTTATTTTATTTTAGACATATGCAACACTCTAATCCATCTATTATATATAATTTTTAGCAATTTCTCTTTATACTCTTATATAATATAGGACAACTCTTAAAATCTCAAAATACTTTTTTTATTATATTTCATTTACTAATAAAAATCAAAATATTTTTAAATTAATGATTTCATTCTTATTATTTTTAAATATTTTAATTAAATAAATCCAAATCTTTTCATTAATTTTTATTCTACTGTCTTTTTATTCTACTGTTTTTGAATTGATGCTAATATTAAACTATATGGATAATAATTATAAAATTTATTTTAATAGTTAATAATTGATGATAATATCGAATTTTTCCAATTCAATCGTTATATAACTTTTCATTATATTACTTTATGATAGTTAATAAATGTCAATTAATTTGATTAATTTTATTGTCATTTAATTTTTTACTATTCACTATTGATTTTAATATTAAATATTTTTAAGGTAAATAAAATTCACTTAGCCTACATTTTGATTTAAGTAAACAATTTTATAATTTTTTTAATATAAAATTTTTAACCCGTGCCTCGCACCGGGTATACACATTAGTTATTCAATATTTTGATAAGTAATTTTATGTCTATGTTATTATTAAATATTTTGATCAGTAATTTTATGTTCTCGTTAATATTTAATATTTTGATCAGTAATTTAATATTTCCGTTAATATTCAATATTTTGATGAGTAACTTCATGTTCCCTTTAATATTCAATATTTTGATTAGTAATTTCATGTTCCCGTTAATATTCAACAGTTTGATTAATAATTTTTTGTTCACGTTAATATTCAATATGTTAATCAATAATTTAATATTTTCGTTAATATTCAATATTTTGACGAGTAACTTCATGTTCCTGTTAATATTTAATAATTTGATTAGTAACTTCATGTTTCCGTTAATATTCAATACTTTGATCAGTAATTTAATATTTCCGTTTTCAATATATAAAAATATTTGAATTATATATTATATAAATACTATTTTTGTTTTGAAATTATTTTCGAAAATATTTAAATTAATAGTAAAGTTATATTATTATTTAATATTTTGATCAATAACTTTATGTTTCCGTTAATATTCAATAGCTTGATCAATAACTTCATGTTCCCGTTAATATTCAATATTTTAATTAGTAATTTCATGTTCTCGTTAATATTCAATATTTTAATCAATAACTTTATGTTCTCATTAATATTCAATATTTGATCAGTAACTTCATGTTCCCGTTAATATTTAATATTTTGATTAGTAATTTCATGTTCACATTGATATTTTATAGTTTGATCAATAACATTATGTTTTCGTTGATATTCAATATTTTAATTAGTAAATTAATGTTCTTGTTATTATTCAATATTTTGATCAGTAACTTTATATTCTCGTTAATATTCAATATTTTGATGAGTAATTTAATATTTCCGTTAATATTCAATATTTTGATCAGTAACTTCATGTTCTCGTTATCATTAAATATTTTTATTAGTAATTTTATGTTGTTCTTAATATTCAATGATGGCTTTTTGTGATCATAAAATAATTAAAAATATTTCATATTATCATACAATTTTGATACTATTTAATTCATACATTACTTATGTATTTATTCTAGATCACACTACTATATTTTATAATCTTACCGATTTTTATAATATAATACATTATCTTTTATAATTTTAAAATTTTAATTTATTTCACTCATCTTATTTTATGCCCCATTCTATTAGTATTTACATAAAAATAAAAATAGAATTGCATAAACAAAAGAGTTTATTATTTTTTTAAGAAAGATATATTTTTCTGTCAATATATGTTAAACATTTGAAAATATAATGTTATGTGTCAATGTCAAAATGGTACCAGTATTTTTATTAATAAGTTTATATTGTCCATAATATTCAATGATGATTTTTTCCGATAATAAAATAATTAAGAATATTTCATATTATCATACAATTTTGATACTATTTAATTCATACATTACTTATGTATTTATTCTAGATCACAATATTATACTTTATAATCTTACTAAAAACTAAACAAAACTAAAAAAATATTATACTTTATACTTGTCACTAAACAAAACTAAACAAAAACTTAACCTTTTTATTAAGAGATATTAAAAAATAATAAGGTAAGTTGTGTATGAGTTGAACAATATTGCAGAGAAATAACTATTTACTAAAAATAAGTATTTACTAAAAATAACTATTTACTATAATTGTTTAAAATTAATTGAGTAATTTAATATTCTTGTCAATGGAATATAATATTAATTCAATTTGTATATTTAGAAGATTAAAAATATATTTAATTCTATAATTTAATATTATTAAATGATAAAGTTTTCCTTAAAAAATTATTTAATATGATTGATTAGAATTAATTATGTAAAACAATATGATTGATTAAAATTAATATGATTGATTTTTTCTTTCCTCAAAATGAAACATTTAATGAAAAATATGAAGTATAATCACTTTTAAATTTGATTTTCATTGCAAAAAAAATTAAGTGAGAGTAAAAAGGACGGAGGAAAATTAAATAAATAAGTATTTATGACTCCCAATATAACATATTTATATAGTTTAAAGAATATAAAATAAATAAATATTAAAAAACATAAATTAAAAAATTAGAATAATATTTATGATAATTAATTTAATTAATTGTAAATAATTTTTTTATAAATAATATGGTTATTTTTTATTTTATAACTAATACGGTTATTTTTAAAAAATTAGAGTATATATAAATAAGCAACTCATATAAGTTCAAATGTTACCTGAACAACAAAACCCGTATCTATAATTTTTTGTATATAAATAATATCTCAATCACTTTTTTTTATAAAAATATTTGTTCCCCGTTTATAAAAATAATATTGTTTATATTTTTTTTAATATAAAACCACTTTTTATATAATATTTTATAATTTATTTTTAATTGAAGTAACATTTAATATTTTTAAAATAAAAAAATGAAATTTATCGTAGATATTAGAAAATTTTATAAAATTAAAAACTAACAAATTTATTATCATTTAAAAGTAAAAATAATAAAAAAGGAAACAAATCAAATTCATATAATATTATTGTTTCGTGGATTTTGCTGTGTAATAACGCTATTACATTAACAAAGTTTTAAATATAGACAAATTAATAAACCTATACAGATAACTGTATTAAAAATAAATTATTTTTCAGTATAAAAATAAATATGATAACTGCTAAATAATACACATAAAAAAATTAAAATTCATAATTAGTTGTTCATCAAAATATAACATATAATAGCAAGTTATTTGCAATCTTATCTCCATCCACTCATAAAATCATTTTGTGTCTACTATTCATTGGTTTGTCCAAGATTTCATCATATCTATTTACTCAATCTGATTTTCTCACCATGACAATTTTAATATTTTTCTCGTATTGAGATAAGTAGCACATATTTATCAAATTATTATTTCAATGACATAGATTTCAATAAGTAATATTTTTTTAATATTCAGATCAATAATAAACATCACATTCTATTTTTCTCTTATTTAAGTTATTGCAATATATATTTACTTTATTTATTTTAAATATTTAAAAAAAATTAATTTTATAAATATTTATCAATTTTAGATTTTAATGTAGCAATAATAATAATTTTACAAATAGCATTCTCAACAATTGAAACAAAAAATTATATTTTATCTCTCTCTTCTTTATAATTTAAATTACTTGTATAATAACATATAAACAACATTTTTTCCTTTAAAACATTTCGAATTCAACTAAATATATAATTTATTACTGATCAAATTGTGATTATCCTCTTGTAACATATATATAGAAATAAATAAAACAAATCAAAATTCATTAGATATAATGAGATATAATGGATTAAAAACATTTAGAATCATTTATAACTTAGAAAACCAATTACCAAAATAATAACAAACAAATCACGTGAATGAATTACATACCATCATCATATTTATTACTGTATAATTTATCTATTCTCTTTTCATCTTATTACAAAAAATTGTAGTTTCATCTGATTATACAAATTGTACTTACATCTTAACTTCTATTTCCTATGTGCTGTACAAAAATTATACTTACAAAAATTGAAGAAATTAATTGATTTGGAAAGCAGTCTTTCATTACAAAAAAAATTGCTTACAACCTAATTTTCTCCACAGATCTGGCCATGTTTGAATATTTTATACGAGAGATATAAATATTAGAGGCATGATAATTGCATGATTGAAAGATTAATGTAAGAATTGGGATAGAAAATAAAACAGTTTCTTATTTTCTTATATGATAAATTCATCTACTTAGTATAACTCCAAATAAATCACGATAACAACCATAACCACATATCATCTTGGTACAATTATAACTTCGATAACAATTCTAATTTCTAAGTACAAATCCTATATTAAAATAAAATAATAATAATAATAATAATAATAATAATAATATAATATCTACATAATAATAATAATAATAATAATAATAATAATAATAATAATAATAATAATAATAATAATAATAACCAACTATCACAATTATAAATAATAATAATATATTTAATTAGTATTATTATATTTTATTATCCTAAGTAGACATCTATCTATCCGTGCGATGCACGATAAATTTTATTTAATTATTATTTATAATTTTTATAATTTAAAGAAATATTTTTCGTATATTTTGCTATAAATATTTTCAATAATAACTATGCTTTTGATTAGGTATAGAACAATTATTTTGAAGTTTATAAAATTTATATAGTATTTATCACACTCTTAATTGAAAGGTAAATAAATGTAAAAATTAGAATAAAAATAAAGCCACATATCTTATGATGTTAGAATTAAATAAATAATTGTAATACTACTAATGCATATTTTATATTTTGAAATATTTCTTTATAAATGGTATTTTAAGTAGTATTTGTGTGTTGATATTTATCCGTAGTTATCGATAATGTTTTTATGTAACTATTAAAATTAAAACATATAATTATACAAATTGTCCAAGATAAATTCCAATATATTGCAAAAAAAAAGAATCTTAATTTTTATTAATAGTCGTTACAAATAAAATAACTAAAGCAAATTGTATAACTTGAAATTTAAAAGAATTTGTTGGATCATAAGTTGAAATTCAAAAAGCATCCTCGAACAAAATAAAGAAATAAAGTACAGTTATATATCTGTTGGAAGTTAAAATACAAATTTAGAAAATAAAATAGATAAGCAAAAGTATAGAGTGAAAGTATCTAAATTTTAACAATAAAGTAAGACTATCATATTTTAAAGTAAAAAAAACACCATGGAAACATCACAAATTATTGAAAAGAGACCAATCAATAAATATCCAAAAAATTATAGACTTCGATTCATCTTTTAATTTCTCTTTCACAATTCAACTTAAATTTTGAAATTGAGGTAAATATAAATTAGCATACGGCAAGGAGATTGTAAACGAAAGAAGAAAGAAAAAAGAAAACTATAAAAACAATTAATAGGAAGTTATACATGCATAAAAACCACTTAAAGGACCAGGTAAGAGGAAAACCACATATTTCAATTTTTTGACTAATTCTATTTTTAAACCTAACTTAATTAAAACCATACTTTTATGACTAAGTAGAGGTTTAAAAAAGGTGGATAATTATTATAACTTCGAGTAAAACATACAATTGTATTAATTCATATTAAAAAAATATTTGTTTATATTTATTATTATTACGTAAACAATTAAATTATAAAATGTGATTAATAATTTAATTAAAAAAATAAATTAGAACTGATAGCCACTATACGTGGACAATTTAAAATCTGGGAATTAAATTAGATGATTGGCACTATATGTGGACAATAAAGACAATTTTTAAAAAAATAGAAAAATTAAAATGGAAAAATAATAGTTACAAAAGTATTTAGTATCATCTGATTGTCATTATAGGTGTATAATTACAAAAATATTTAGCATCAACTGATGGCCACTATACGTGGACAATTAAAATCTGTGAATTAAATCAGATGAAAAAGTAAAAAAATTAAAATGGAAAAATAAACTACATGGACAATTATGTAGTTACAGGATTAGGCTCAAACTAAATGATATAGTTACAAAAGTAGCCTCAATTTTGTTATAAGGAATAAATAAAAAGAAAGGTATAAAAATATCCTCATTTTTTTCTTCCAAAAATGATTAAGAGACTTAACAGCTATAATATATAAGATTATCATTTTTATACAAACATTTCCGTAATTCTCAAATAATAATAATAATAATAATAATAATAATAATAATAATAATAATAATAATAATAATAATAATAATAATAATAATAATAATAATAATAATAATAATAATAATAATAATAATAATAATAATAATAATAATAATAATAATAATAATAATAATAATAATAATAATAATAATAATAATAATAATAATAATAATAATAATAATAATAATAATAATAATAATAATAATAATAATAATAATAATAATAATAATAATAATAATAATAATAATAATAATAATAATAATAATAATAATAATAATAATAATAATAATAATAATAATAATAATAATAATAATAATAATAATAATAATAATAATAATAATAATAATAATAATAATAATAATAATAATAATAATAATAATAATAATAATAATAATAATAATAATAATAATAATAATAATAATAATAATAATAATAATAATAATAATAATAATAATAATAATAATAATAATAATAATAATAATAATAATAATAATAATAATAATAATAATAATAATAATAATAATAATAATAATAATAATAATAATAATAATAATAATAATAATAATAATAATAATAATAATAATAATAATAATAATAATAATAATAATAATAATAATAATAAGGATTAAATTTTTTTTCCCTATAAATATATCAATTTTAACTTTTAGTCCTTATAAAAAAAGTCGAGTTTTACTCCTATAAAATTACTTTTGCATGCAATTTTATTTTAGTCTTTATAGAGGAATTAACTGCGTGCAGAAGTAATTTTATAATGACTAAAACTCGACTTTTTTTATAAGAACTAAAAATTATTTTTGATAAGTTTATAGAGACTAAAAACATATTTAATAATAATAATAATAATAATAATAATAATAATAATAACATAAATTATAAATATTTATTTATTTTAAATATAAATATCAAATAAATTGAAAAATATATAATTATTTTTTACTAATAAAAAATAATATTGAAAATATTTTGAATAATTTTTTTTCATTTTTATAACTAATTAATTCTAAAATTTGATAAGAATCAACATAATTGTCTCTTTAATGATATTTTATTCTCAAAATAAATACGACTTTTTGATTTTTAAATAAATAAAATATTAATAATAATTACTGTAACGCGGTGGGAGATCTGACTTGGATGTTTTGCGTTTGATCGCAAATGTTGCGGTTAGCAAGAGTCGTCACCGACTTTTCTTTTATCCAATAAGAAAAGGCTGAAAAGAACAGGAAATATCTTTAGAGATGTTTTCTTGAGTTCGGGGGGTAGATTATGAAAAGGGAATGTATTAGCACCCTTTTCATCCGTAATTATCTACGAGCTCTTAGTTGCTTGCTAGATCACTTGCTTTTGTTTGAAAATGTGTTTGTGGTGTGAGTTTTGAAAGTATTTTGAAAATGTCTTTGTAATGGTTCTCGTTTCTATAAGAACGCGTACAAAGTGTTGTTTGGAAAACAGTTCAAAAGAGGTGTTTGTGGAATGTGTTTTTGAAAGTGATTTTGAAAATGTGTCTTTGTAATGGCTCTCGTTTCTATAAGAACGCGTACAAAGTGTTGTCTTTTGAAAATATTTCAAAATGAAAGTGTTGGTGTATAAAATGTTTTTGTTGTGAGCAAGCGAGCAACTAAAAGTAACCTACCTACTCAAAAGGTCTTAAATGTTATTTTCCTCCTCCTCTAGATGTTACTATCTTACTATTGTTTTGATAAGTAGCCCCATCGTTGGATGTGAAGGGACGAGCGTGGGACATTTGTATAGTCATAGAAGGCAACCTATGAGACATTTTAGCGATGTCATTTAGGGACTAGATTATTTACCGAAGGCAACATCGAGAGTCATCAAGGGACTACGATCTTTTATCGAGGGTCTTTGCTAAAACGCCCATGTTCGAGGGACATGACTATTTTTCCGATAGGCAACAAGTGAGATTACCCTAAGGGTGCATGTGTGAAAAGTGTGTTTGATTGCATGCATTTGTCTTTGATTTTTAGGTTGTCTACTTGTTGATTTTATCTTACCATACATCCTATTTACTAGCATTTGTATAAAGCAATAAAAATGCAGAAAAGAAAAATCCTACACTATTACAACCATATTGAAAGGCGAGAAAAATGTAAAGGCAAAAATAAAATAAAAGAAGAAAAATGAGGGTCTTTCGATTGGGGCAGGAGAACCCTTCGATTTGCATTCTGTTGGCCTCCTTCGATTGGGGCTAGCATCAGTAAGGTCGCGGCTTTCGATTGGGCCTTGGCAGCAGTAAGTCATGTCTTTCGATTGGGCACTGGCACCAGTGAGGTCCTGTCCTTTGATTGGCCTGGAAGTCAGTGTATGGTGAAGCCCAAGGTTCTGCCTTTCTGCCTTGTTACCTTCTTCGATTGGGCCAATAAAATCAGTGTGAGCGTGCCTCTGGCTAGGCCTGGAAGTCAGTGTGGAAGCCAAAGGCTTCGTTTCATACTCCTGTCTCCTGTTTCTTTCGTTTGAACTTTTTGAACAACAACATGGCCTAAGGTCATGCTAGTATTGCCTTACAATCAGTTAATACTTAATGCATATTTAAGTAAACAAGCAGCAAAACGAAAGGGGTTAGCTCTGAAAACATATTAAGGAGGTGAAAACGAAAAGAACCAAAGTGTTATGTACATGTTTTGAAACGAAAGGGAAAATTATTTACAAACTATGCCATGAAACGAAAGGTTCAAGGGTAACAATGACTTATCTTGCTGGAGGCTGGAACATGTGTTGGGTCTTTAGGTGGTTGTCTGGAATGTCCCTGGATTCGAAGGGAAGGAGCAAAAGCTAGGCCTTAGATGCTGATTCAAAGAAAGAAAGAAACAAGCGTTATGTTTCTTTCCAAGCTGGATTCGAAGGATACTGAAGAGTGGGGAGTTCTTTAGGATCGAAGGAGGTGAGTTTGGTTCTGGGTTTTTTCTGATTTCTCAAGTGTTGATGAACTTGAGAGTTTTGTGTTTGTGTTTGAGAAAATTTTGGAGATTCTTTTCTTTTGTCCAAAAATCCTCCTAACCTTTGCAAAGAATTCCTCTATTTATAGAGAAAGAATGGAAATGTTGTCCAAAGCCAGCCTTGCAAAGAAATGATAAAATAATGTAGCGTGAAAGTACATGTGGGGGGCCTCTTGGCAGTTGGGGTGCAGAAGATGTGACTTGTGCTTTTTGGCATTGCTTGTGATCAGACCATATTCAGATTGGAAGCTGCATTTGTGATAAAAGTACCTTTTATGAAAAAGGATACACAATCCTCTGCCAATTTATCCAAGAATGTTATTATCCTTCGAATAAACCTTCGAACCCTTAGGCAATGTAGCACAAACTTGTGTAAACCTCTGGTTATATGAAGATTTAGAAGTAGCATAGACTGACAAGTAGGGTAAGGCTATGAGATTTTCTTCAAACGAAACTTGCTTTGAATGGTTCAGCTTGGATTCGAAGGAAGTTGATTCGAAGGGAACCAAAGCTCCAATCGAAGCTTTGTATGTAAGTTGCTTCTGTCCAATCGAAGGTTTGCTTTCTCATGGTCATGTATGGACAAACGAAAGAGTGTATGTGGGGGGGGGGGGGGGGGTGTCCCTGTCTTGTGACTGTTTAGCATGAAGGAAGTTAAATGACCAAACGAAAGGTTTGACCTTGTGCTGAAGGATTCATGCCCAAATGCAACAAGCATGCAAGCAGTAAAACTTGTCCAATCGAAGCAAACATGCAGACAATATACTTGTCCAATCGAAGCAAGCATGCAGACAACATACTTGTCTAATAGAAGCAAGCATGCATACATCATACTTGTCCAATCGAAGCAAGCATGCAGACAATGTATGCCCAATCGAAGCAATATTGTAGGCAGTAAACTTGTCCAAATCGAAGTAGGCTTGCAGGCAGCTAAACTTATCCAAATTGAAGCAGACTTGCAGGCAGCATGTGCCCAATTGAAGCAGGCTTGCAGGTAGCAAACTTATCCAAATCGAAGCAGGCTTGCAGGCAACATGCTTGGTGAAGCGAAGGGTTTGTCTTACAAGGGGAACGTGTGGCCAGAATATCATGGCCTTCGATTGCAAGCATGCAGGAAGCACACTTGCCCAATCGAAAGGTTGAATCGAAGGAGGCCTATTTTCTCCAAATTTGTCAAAATGTTATTTTTATCTGTTTTCTCCCTTTTTGACAGTTTCCTTTTAATTCTGGTACTGGAAAATCCCAAAGCACTTTTGCAAGCTTGAATCTCGAGAATCTTTGTGAGAAAACCCTTGAGAATTGAGAGGGAAAATTTTGGGGTACAACAACTGCCCCTGTTCAATCTTCTTACACCTGAAGAGTTAGATGGGCAAATCTGCCATTTGTGACTTGAAGGTGGAAGATGATTGAACACTAGAGTGCCCAGAAATTTGCACTCGATGATGTTGTGGTTGATTGTGTAGGGAATGGGCTTAAAGATGCCATTTGGTAAGATGATGGGTAGTTGTCAGAGATGGGCTTATAGATGCCATCCAAAGGTGATTGTTGACAGAAATTAGACTAAGTCTAAACTCGACTTCAACTGGAAAAGAATCAGAATAAATCTTGGAGTGATTTTTCTGAACCAGAGGAAATGTGTATGGGAAAGAATCAGGATAAACCGTTGAGATTTAAACTGAACCAGTAGAGGTCTTGAAATTTCTTTAACTGGAAAGAATTAGAATAAATCTTAGAGCGATCTATCTGAACCAGAGGAAATGTCTACGGGAAAGAATCAGGATAAACTGTTGAGAGATTTAAACAGAACCAATAGAGGTCTTGAATTTTCTTTAACTGGAAAGAATCAGAATAAATCTTGGAGCGATCTATCTGAACCAGAGGAAATGCCTGCGGGAAAGAAATCAGGATAAACCATTGAGAGACTTAAACTGAACCAACAGAGGTCTGGAAAGAGTATCAGAATAATATCCATAAATGAATTGTATCTGACTTGTATCTGAAAGGTGTACTGAATGAGCGTCAGAATGACATCCATATCTGGATCGTATCTGGACTGTATTTGAAAGGTATGTTGAATGAGTGACAGAATAACGTCCATATTTGGATCGTATCTGGACTGTATTTGAAAGTTCTGTTGAATGAGCGATAAAATGACATCCGTATTTGGATCGTATCTGGACTGTATTTGAAAGGTATATTTGAATGAGTGACAGAATGACATCCGAATTTGGATCGTATCTGGACTGTATTTGAATGAGTGACAGAATGACATTCGAATCTGGATCGTATCTGGACTGTATTTGAATGAGTGACAGAATGACATCCGAATATGGATCGTATCTGTACTGTATTTGAATGAGTGACATAATGACATCCGAATCTGGATCATATATGGACTGTATTTGAATGAGTGACCGAATGACATCCGCATTTAGATCGTATCTGGATTGTGTTTAAATGAGTGACAGAATAACATCCGAATCTGGATCGTATCTGGACTGTATTTGAAGGAATCTGGAGTAAGTATCAGAATGTCAGCTATATCTGGATCACATCTGAACTGCTTCTAGAAGAGTGTATGAGAAGGAGTCCGTGTAGGATTACTTCAGCTGGTCGTGTAGATAATTGCCCTGGCTTGTTACAGGTATTAATTTCTGACCTTTTGCAGACTGTTGATAATAACCATATGTTGATTAACCTTTTCCTGAAAAAGGTAAAATGTTAACTGTATGCAATGTCGTGATGTATGAAATGCATGGTGCAATGATGTTCTCAAAATAAATGAGATTGTGTTGTATGCACTTGTCATATATGTAATATGATGCATGAAAGGTGAAATGTTGTTAGAATTTATTTTTGTCTGGGAAAATAAATCCTTGACAAATGTTGGGGAATCATTAAATCCCAGACTGCTGTTGAAGAGTAGGTGTGCCTTCAAACTTTGCTTAGAATTTTTCCACCGGGGATTCCTGTTTTGTTGTTTTGAGAACTCCACTGGGGAATATTGAAAACTTTGTGGAGAGTATTGATTCCTGTTTGGGGAAAAGAGTTCAGGAGTCTCTGTTGTTTGTTGCTCTACTGGGGAGTCGAAGTTGAACTGATGTCTGGTCGGGTCCAGGCTTCACGGTAACTTGTTGGGGATTGTAGAGTAGTCTACTGTGGAAGAGGAGTTATGGTCTTTGATTTATAGTAGTCGGAGAGGCAAACTTAAGCTGGGTAATCCTACCATTTATTGGGGAAATAAAACCTGTTGCTGGTCTATTGGAGAGGTAGCGACTTCACTGGCAGAAATCCTCGAGGATTCTTGAGGTCGACTCAGCTGGGAAGAAGTATTCAGAGATTGAACTCTGGCTAGGAGTCATCCTATGAGAAGGATCTTGGGGATATTTGTCACTGCTCCTAGTAGCAAGTGTTTGTGGCACTGTCGGGAATTAATTGAATGTACGTAACACTTTGTTGGGATTTGCGTTCAATGCCCCAAGTGATGGAGACCTGCCCCTGGTATATTCAGCATTTCTTGAGAAATTTCTTGGGATCTTGACTGGACTGCCCCAGGTGTGTTGGATAGTGACATGTCATGCCCCCTTGTTGATATGAGATTTGTCATTGGAAGTGTCATCCCACTTGAAGTGATTTTGTTCACCGGATATTCGTTGTGTGAATTTCTCCATTGTCAAACAAATAGCCATATGCAAACAACAATATTCAAATAATTCAAAGTTTATGCTTGTCTTGAAATTTTGAAAATGCGTTAAAGAAGTTTTGTAAGAAAATTCAAACTCAGGATTTAGAGTAAAGCCTTACAGGAGTCAGGATACCTTTTGTAACAGTATGCTTTTGAACTAACCCATGCTTCAATTAGGACTTTTGAAGGGTTGTAGCATGGCTTGGTTCACGATTTAAGAAACAAAGGATAAAGGCTCAAAGTGTATTTGTACCCACCCGCTCTTCGTGATGTTCTTCAGTCCTAAACTCAGTTAATTGTGCGTTTGAACTCCAATTGAGTCTGGAATGACGTTTTGGTGATGGTTCAGACAAGTTAAGTTTGTCGGAAGGCAGCCATTTTTGCAACATTTTTCATGTTGTTGAGGATTTGTAGTGACCTCTTTATTTTGATTTATTATCCCTCATTTTTGTCTGATTGTTCTTGTTTTGAGATTACAGTCAGCGGGATGCCCCCGTTTTTCTGAAGTCTCCTTCATATGTTTTGATTTAGTGGGCTTTTTTTTTTTTTTTTTTTTTAAATTCTTTTTGAGAGATAATGACTGCTTATTTGGTAGGGAACCAACATTGTCTTTTAATTCCATAGGAATGTTTTTTGATGTCACTCATTGTATACGAAGTGAAAGTTTGCGACTGAACGTGCATTTGAATTAACTGAGAGACTACCATGCCCCAGGTTTTGATTAAAGGTTTCAATTTGTGTAAAAAAGAAAAACTTCTACTTCTTTGGCTCGAAGGATTTGACTAGGGATTATCTCCGTTATGTTGGCATGAATCTGGTGAAAGTGTAGTACTTGGACCTGAACTTGTTCGTGAGACTACTGAGAAGGTGAAGTTGATTCGAGAAAAGATGAAAGCTTCACAAAGTAGACAGAAGAGTTATCATGACAAGCGAAGGAAAGATTTAGAATTTCAAGCTGGTGATCATGTGTTTTTGAGAGTTACACCTGTGAATGGTGTTGGGCGAGCGTTGAAGTCTAAGAAGCTCACTTCTCGTTTTATTGGACCGTATCAGATTTCAGAGAGAGTGGGGAATGTTGCTTATAGAGTGGCTTTACCACCTAATCTTTTGAATTTGTATGATGTGTTTCATGTGTCGCAACTTCGGAAGTATATTTCAGATTCATCTCATGTGATGCATATGGACGATGTGCAAGTACGGGATAATCTTACGGTGGAGACGATGCCTGTATGGATCGCGGATCGTGAAATGAAGACTCTGAGGGGCAAAAAGATTGCCTTGGTTAAAGTGGTTTGGTTAGGAGCTGCAGGAGAAAGCATGACTTGGGAATTGGAGAGCAAGATGCGAGACTCCTATCCAGAATTTTTTAATTGAGGTAAATTTTCGAGGATGAAAATATTCTAAGTGGGGGAGAGTTGTAACGCCCGTAATTTAATTAAATTATTTTTGGAATAATTGTAAAGAAGTATTATTAAATTGGATTCATTTTATTAAATGGAGAAATAATAATATATTTGAGGTATTATATTATTATGAGAAATAATGTTAGAAGCTAATATTATTTAATGTGGGCCTTGATTGTGTGAGTATAAGTAATAAAGGGGTGTAAGTTGGAGCCCATTAAGGAATAATCTAATAATATTAGGTTATTTTATTATGTGTTGTTAGAATAGAAAGAAGAAACAGTAGAAGGAAAAATAAGGATTGTGGAAACGTGAAGCTGCTGGTTTTGAAGGAAACGGCAAGAACGAAGAATTCAACCCAGAAATTGTAGAGCAACCTTCGATCCAAGGTAAGGGTGGGGTTCTGGCTTTATAATGGGGTTAATGATATTTGATATGTGGGATTAGAGGATTGCTGTTTTGTTATTGAATTGAATGATGTATGATGATGATTGATGAATTCTCGATGGATAAATGATGATATGATGCTGTGTAAACGATGTAGTATTATAGGTTAATGATAGGTGATGATTTATCATGATGATAATAAGATTTGAAGGGCTGTAGTATGATTCCAGTAGTGAAAATACAATAGAAACGCAGAGAATTATGCAGAAAATCGTAGGATGCGTCGACCTCAAACTGGATGAGTCGATGCAAGGAGGCTGCTAGACACAGGATGAGTCGATGCATGCAGGTTTGCACCGATACATGATGAGTACAATACTCAGGATGAGTCAACACAAAGGAAGGATGTGTCGATGCATGAGTGTGTGAGACTCAGGATGAGTCGACCGGTACGATGCATGTGTCAATACATGCTGGGATTTGAAGCAGAATGAGTCGATCCATAGAGGGATGCGTCGACTCATAGCATGAAGAAGAAGCAGAATGGGTCGATGCATAGTGTTTTGTGTCGATGCATACTGAATAATTTTGACAAAATCAGTTTTTAAGTTGCTGTAACTTGAGTTGTAGGATGCAGTTTGAGATGCCGTTTGAAGCGTTGATTAGCTAACACGATGAACTTTATTTTAGACGATTAAAATGATGATTAAGAGGTGTAATTCCAGTAACCAATTTAGGATTTAGAATTAATTCCCGTAGATGATTGTTGTGCGGTTATTGAACAAAATGATGAACATGAGGTGTTTAGAGGCTACAGTTAGAATTATGACAGTAGGACTTAGTAATAATAATGATGTACAGTAGCAGAATAACAGTATGGCTTACTGTAGTATTGATATACAGCTGAATAATAGTGAGATGTTATTAATAAAGTGTGTTTGATAATTATGATGAACCAAATGATGTTTGATAAATAAGTAATGATTAATAAATTATTTTGAGATGTTTATGAGATGCTGTAATTGAGATGTTTTGAGATGTTTATGAGACGTTGTTGTTTGAGATGACTGAAATGTTATCGTTTTGAGATGATTGAGATGTTGTTGTTTGAGATGACTGAAATGTTGTCGTTTTGAGATGATTGAGATGTTGTTATTTTGAGATGTTGTTGATTGAGTGTTGACATTACATTCATGATGAGTCGCATACATTGCATTTTTGAGATGCCTTGGATTGGCAAATTTTTGAGATGGGAGTTCTGCTCCAAAGGCTATGCCTTATTTGATACCTCTATTAATAGGCAGATTAGATTTTTGAGATGAGAGTTCTGCTCCAATGGTACCACATGCATTTGCATAGTTTTGAGTCGCATCATATGAATGAATATATATGCTGTAATTATTGTTGATTATGAGATGAGAAGTGGTGATATGAATGATCTAATTTAATATATTGATTATCATGCGCTTTATTATATTGTTAGATATCTCACCCCTTCTGTTTGAATGTTGCCCTTATGTTGGTAACGTGTAGGTAATTTAGAGTGAAGGCCGTATACCTTCAATAGATCGAGTCGGTGTCATTGCTCTGATATGTAACACTCGGGGGGATAAACGCTTGCTGATTTTTGATTGCTGATTTTTAGTTGTTGAACCTTAAATTGTTTATTTATTAAACACGAGATGTTTCGAAGTTACTATATTATTTAAAGATGTTATTGAAGAATTCCGCTGCGTAGTCGTTGAATATTTAATGAAAGATGTTATGTTGTTAGTTCATCCGACATTTTGAAAGTGTTATATATCCGTGATGTATGCAATGAATTTGTTAGAAGAATTTGTGACATCCCGATTCATTTGTATGATTGAAATTTTATAACTCTGATTTATCTTGCATATTTGCTTGGGGTAGAATTGGGGTGTTACACTATAGATCCTAACCCAGATCTGGGGACACCTTTTAGGTAAGTAGAAATAAACTGTGAGGGAACTGTACAACATAGACCGATACAGTTGAAGCAGTAGCTACATTGATGTGGCACATTGGTTGGTACCGGTATCCCTTGTGGAGAAACGAGGAGAATACGTGGCTGCTATGTGTGTCGTTAAGCATCAACTAACCTTAGAACCTTTAATCGACCAACTTGGCCATTAGAAAGTAGTGAGATAGCCGACCTCGGTATAAAGCTGAGAACTGGTTGATACTCGATGCTACACTCATTGAGACCATACTCTCGAGATGGTTTCGGGCGCAAGAAAAGATTGCGTGAGCTGAAACCATGACCGATGGAGGATGATCAGTGATATTGAGAACCTTTAGAACCCAGTTACTTTTTCTAGGACAGGTTAAAACCAACTGAACTTCAAGAGGGTAATACCTTTGACTCCATGCAAGCCTTAAACTTAAGGGCTTTTGTGTGACTTGTTTGCCTTTGCCATGCCTGTTATCTGCTATACCTGTTATTTTTATCATGACATCATGCACCATAACATAGCATGCATACTTCATTACACTAACCATTTCAAAGACCAAGGGAATTTATCTTTGTTCTGTTTTGCAGATTATGGCTTCCGTGCGCAAAAATACCATCTGAGTTAACTTTGTGCAAATACCTGCTCAACTTAAAGAGTTAGCCTCAAGAGTTTCTGAGACTTCTATGTTCATTAAGAGACATGGTCAGCTTCTTAGCCTGGTTTCCTCAAAGTTTAATGAGCAGATGATGAGTGTGCTTTTCCAGTTCTTCGATCCTGTGCATCATTACTTTACCTTTCCGAATTACCAGCTAGTTCCCACTTTGGAAGAGTTTTCTCACTTATTGGGCATATCAATCCTTGAACAGATGCCCTTCACAGGTATGGAAGAGATTCTTAGACCAGAAGACATTGCCTCAGCTCTACATCTGAAACGGGCTGATGTAGTATCCAATTGGGAAACACGAAGCGGGGTCGAAGGTTTTCTAGACAAATTTATGATAGACCAGACTCAGCTATTCTGGGATAATTTGGATTTTCAGGCTTTTGAAGATGTCTTGGCTCTCCTTATCTATGGTTTGGTTCTCTTCCCGAATCCGGATTTCTTTATAAATGTGCACGCTGTCAAAATTTTCCTTTCTCGCAATCCTGTGCCTACTCTACTGGGTGATATCTTGCATGCCCTCTACACTCGTACTGCACGAAGAAGAGGTATGATACGGTGGCCAGAACCGGACTGTTGTGGAATTCTGGTTAGCATTTTGCGTTTGTGTTCGCAAAATGTCGCGGTAAGCAAGAGTCGCCACCGACTTTTATTTTATCCAACAAGGAAAGGAAAAAAGCACAGAAAAATTCCTTTTTCGAGATGTTTCTGAGTACGGGGGGTAGATTATAGAAATGGAAGGTATTAGCACCCTTTCTATCCATAGTTATCTACAGGCTCTTAGGTACTTGCTCATCATTTTTAAAATTGCTTCTTTGTGTTTGTGTGATTTGAAAAGTTTTTATTTTGACTTTCGATTTAACCCTTGTATCAGTCTTCAAGAGTGTAATGAAGTGTTTTTGAAAACTTTGTTTGTAAAGGAGTGTAAGTGTGAAAAGTTTGTTATTTTGAGCAAGTACCTACTAACATCTACCTACTCGAAAAAAGAATTGTTTCTATTCTCGTTTCCTTTGGACAGCGCTATCCTACTATTAGTGAGTAGGTAGCACCGTCGTTGGAGTTTTAAAGGGTCAATTCGAAAGGGACGTACGGTCACTAAAGCAACGTTAGGACGTCTTAGTAGTAACCCTAATGTCTTAGATCAATTATTCGAGGCAACAATATCCGAGACAACCATTCCGAGGCAACTTTGATCTTTGGGACAAAAGGGCGACCACTAAAGCATCCTATACCTAATGACCATTTACCGAAGGCAACCGAAGTGGGAGTGTACCCTAGGAGTGCGCATGTGCGAGTAATTCAATTTCAAGTTTATTATCTTTGCACATTTTAGGGTTATCTAACTGTTTTAAAGTTAATCATACATTCTTGTCATGCAACCCTAATCATACATCTAACAGTTAATATTTTGCGGAATTTAAAGTGCAGAAATTAAACTACGCTATTACAAGGCTTCGGGTATTTACATAGCCAAAAACAAACCCTTAAAAAATAAAGCGGTAAATGAAAATAAAAGACCTAATTAAACTATTACAACTTGTGAGAAATTACATTAATATGGTAAAAATAATAATAAAGTGCGCGCCATGAAATTTAGAACGAGAGCGAACTAGGGTTTTGACCCCGTCTAACCTAATCAAAAGAGAAAATGTTTTTGTTGTTTTTAGTTATTATTAAGAAAAGAATTAGGTTTTAAAATTAAATACACAATTAATTAGCTAATTAAATTAATTAATGAAAATAAATAAATTGCCTATTTTTGTGTTTTTGGTTATTTTTTTGTAGAAAATAATTTTAAGTTAATTAAAAAAACCTAAAAAACCTAATTAATTTTAATTAGTAAAAAAATATTAATTTTTAAAGAAAGTTAATTAAAATACCTAAATCCTAATTAATTTTAATTAATAAAAAAAAGTTAATTTTGAAAAAAAGTTAAAAAAATATACAATTAATTAACCTAAAAATTAAATTATATTTTTTTTGTAAAAAAAAAGGTTTGTGAAAAAAGTTTTGTGGTTAAGTGAATTTAAGATTGAAAAAGACAAATTGGTTAGAAACCAAAAACAAACAATGAAATTAAAAATCTAAAATTAAATTAAAACCTAAAATTAATTATTCGAGTTTAGGAGGAAAAATCAAAGGTTTGTGAAAAATGTTAAGTTTTTATGAAAAAAGATTTTAAATAGAAAGAATAAAAATAGATAAAAAGATAAATAGAAAGGAAGAAAACCAAAACCAATAGGGGTGAGTGTTGAACCCACGCCCTTAACCTTCTCAGAATGTCTGCCTCGCCATGTATTGGTGTCATGTGTTAGTTGTTCTGTTTTGGCCATTTGTGTTTTGGCCTCAATGTTCTGTAATGAACCTGCATGGGATCCTGTCTAAATATGTAGTGTTGAATCTCATGAACACATTAAATGAATTACTATATATCATGAAATACAAATAAACCAATATATGAAAAAATTTAATGTTAAAATCGATATGGCATGTATGAATGATTATACCCTTTTGATCATGGAGATCAAACCAGCCTTACCCTTACTGGAGAAATAGTAAGATGAATGCTTCTATGCCCTTTTGATCATGGAGATCAAACCAGTCTTACGCTTACTGGAGAAGTAGTGAGATGTGGGTTTGTAACAGGGATGGCTTGTTTGTAGTGAGATGGGGATTTGTAATAAGGATTTCAAGGTTTTAGGGTTCTTGAAAGAATTTGATATTCTGACAGCTTTGTGGCAACGGTTTTTTTTGTCTCCCCTTGTTTGTGTGAAAATAATGAGATTATATAATGGAAATTAGAGAGAAAAAAATGGGCTTTGAATGTGCAATTGGACCTCCAATGTTCACTTGAGTTCGTCACGTTCCAGGCTAAATCACAGGGGCTTAAGTGCAATTTTTGAAGTTGAAATGTGAAAACAAAATATATCCGACATCGAAAACTAACTCATGTCCGAAAATGGACTCAATCGGATAAAAGGTGAATTTGTTATGAATTTTTGAAGTTTCAGCTCAGACAAACTTATTTTGGGCTCCAGTGTCGACTCTGACACGTTCTTCAATAAAAAACTGGTATTGATCAGAGCATAATTCGGTCTCGACTTTTGAAGAAAAGTTGTAGATATCTGAGTTAGTGACCTTGTATAAAAATATGAGCCCGATCTGATAAAAATTGACCGAGTTATGAATTTTCGAAGTTTCGATCCAGATAAAATAGTATTCAACATTCAGGATTTTCGGCGCGTCACATGCATTCTGAGTAAAAAACGAAGGCCTTTTGAATACCGTTCGAACTCGATACCTCCTGTGAAAATGTAGCTGTGATACGGTGGGAGAACAGACTAGGGTTTTGCGTTTGTTTTCGCAAATGTTTCGGTTGAGCAAGAGTCGCCACCGACTTTTTATTTTATCCTAAGGAAAGGTTTAAAAAGCACAGCAAAAACCTTTGAGATTTTTTCTTGGGTTCGGGGAGTAGATTATAGAAGGGGAAGGTATTAGCACCCCTTCTATCCATGGTTATCCATGGGCTCTTAGATACTTGCTTAGATCCACTTGCCTCAGTTTTCAATTGTTTGAAATGGTGCTTTGTGTGTGGCTTGAAAAGGTTTTGAAAAAGATGCCTTGCATAGGCTACCCTTGTAACAATTCTTTACTCGAATGTTTTACAAAGGTGTTTGTCTTTTTGAAAAGATGTTTCAAGGGTTTGAAAAGTTGATTTTGAAAGTGTTTGTGAAGTAGATTTTGAAATTAGGCAAGTGTTTTCTTGGAAAGTTGACAAGTACTTAAGAGTTCATCTACCCTAAAATTTTCTCAAAGATTTTTGTCATGTTTTAAGCCTTTTGACAATTTTGTTCCACCATTGCATTTGGTGGACAATCTTGCCTTAGGAGATGAAAGGGACGGGCGCGGGTCATCGTTTAGACCATAGTTGCAATAGTGTTAAATGTCTTTGGGCAATTTTCTTTAAAAGGGACTTGATCATTTTATTTAGGCAACATTTTGAGGGACTATGATCATTTGGTTGTTTGTTTTACCCAAAGAAATTCAACATGCAATATGGCCCATTTTTGAAAGGCAACAAAGTGGAATACCCTAGGGGTGCAAGTGTGAGATGTGTTGTTTATTTTCATGCTCATTTATCTTGTATTAGGTCCAACTATTTTTGTTCATTTTTATTCGCATACAAAACCCTAATTCTAGCATAGTATGTTTAGAAAGCATTAAAAGTGCGAAATTTAAATTCCTACGCTATTACATCAGAATAACATGGGGAGGGGGGTACAATGTTTCAAATGGGGTTTATTTGGGCAAGAATTTAAATCTAAGCTATTACATCATTTTTAGGAATATTTACAAGATAAATAATTGCATAATTAAATGGAAATTGACATAAATATACAAAATATAAAAGGAATTTTTATGTATATGTAAAAAAAGGTATTATTTATGTAAAATAAAATAAAGAAAATAAAAGGGTATTATTTTTAGGTATTTTCAAATTTAGGGTAAAAACCCTAATTTTAATCAAAATGTATATTAATTAATTAATTCATACAATATTCATTATTTACATACAATAATAAAATAAAATATGATATATTTGTAAAAAAGGCATTTTTAGTATTAAACATTAAAAAATAAAATATGTACATTTTTTTGGTGTTTTTACTCTAAATGCATTAATATATATATATATGTATATTTATATTATTTTAAATATGTACTATATATATAAATAATAATAATAATTAATTTTTTAGAAAATAGTATTTTTTATATAAAATATTTTCAGAGGGTAATATAAAATAAAAATAAAAATAGAAGTGTTTTTACATATTTTTCTATTTATCCTAAATAATAATATGTATTTATTTATGTATAAACAAAAGAAAATCAAATAAAAATCAAATAAAATCAAAAAATGATGAGAAAAATATTTTCAAAATTTTAATATGCTGAGAAAAAAAAAAGAGTCAAATAAGAAAAGAAAAAGTCAAAAATCATGAAAAATGAAGCAAATGGGCTTGGCGAGTAAGAAAATGGAAATAGGGTGTAAAAAAGAAAAGACCACACAGGCCCAACCCATGTGGCTTCATCTTCAACCTTTGTTCAGCAACATTCAAAAACGCGCGCCCTGTACTCCAGCTGCTAACTCCTGATTCCTGGCTTTTTAACAAAAACTCATAACATAAAAAATGTTCAGCATGAAGAGACGATTCTAACCATGTATAGAACTTGACCTAACTCTCTAAGATGAAGGAGAATTTCTCCTCCCCCAAATCCTAACCTAGTTTTTCTGTCATTTTCAAACTCCAAATTCTCTCTACTCAGGCAAAAGAAATGAAAAGTAAAGACATGGACATGTTCTGTGGCATGAGTATGACATTATTTCTTCACAAACTTAAGACTAATGATGCATAATAAGAGAGATACGAGTTCAAAATTTTACCTATTCAGTTGAACTTCTATCTGGAGATGTAGGAACCTTCAGTGCAAGGTGATGATTGGAAAAGCTTCCTTGAGGTCCAGGGATGCTGTTTCAATGCTTACTTTGTCTTGAGAGCTTCTGAATCAAGCTAGAGAACTTCAACTGCAAAACAGAAAAACAAAAATGGTGAAGTGGCTTAGAGGTGTTACAGGTTGTGTCTTAGCTTCTGGATAGTTTGCATAGGTTGTAAGGAAGGTAGAGGAACAGGTTTTGGCAAGAATGCTCGAGAGAAATGGGAGTTGGTACTCAAACTGCAGAGGCAACTCTGTTTTTGCAGTTTGAGGATGATTCTGAGATGGAGGGTGTTTTAGAGGTGCAAGGGTCGTGTATTATCTTGGTTATGTTGTCTTGAGTGTGTTTGATAAGTTTGTTCTTGTGTTCTAATGCTGAGATGAGAGTTGTTGTGAGATATGGAACTTTTCTTCACACTTAAGCAACAAAATGCAACTTGAGTTTCTAGGCATGTAGAGGGCCCCTAATGTGCTGCATGATCCCTCCTTGATCAGTGTGTTATGCTCATAAACTTGTGCCATTCAGATTTGCAATGTACTTGTTGGATTTCTAAATTGACATAAAGTGATTTTTAGCAAAAATGGATAGTTCACTTTATCTAATTTGGGATTAATCTTGCATACAATGTCCAAACTCATAGAACAACACCTTAACACAATGAATATGCATTAAATTATGGAGTGTAACTTGGTTTAAGGACCTGTAATCTAACCTAAAGCATGCTGAGTTCAAATTGCAAAGTTATGGGCATGGAACTTGGTCATGAACAAAGTGGTTTTTTGCTATATTGTGAAATTCGATTCTCTCTAACCATGAGGTTGTTTGAGAAGTTCTTGGACATTTTGGAAAGCTTGGAATGTGTACTACAATCCATATTTGAAATGCAAATTGAAATTCTAAGTGGAAGTGTATGGAAAATGGCCTTGAAGTGGGGTAGAAAACCTTGTCAAAATAGGTTAAAATTTCACTAAGTTAAAAATGGTTTAGTGCCCTTATTCAAAAAATTGTAACTTGAGATACAAGCTTCAAATGAGAAAACTTTATGAATCAAAGTTGTGGATTATGCAACAAGCTAGAACTTTCATGTTTGGACTTTTGTTTGAATCCAAATGGATCATGGTGAAAAAGTGGGGCAAAGTTGGGAAAAAATTAGGGTTTTTCATAACTTAGAAAAATTCTAAGTTATGAAAAATTCCATTTCTAACCCTAATTTGCATTTTGTGATTTCTTGGTGAACAAGTTTCATGACTTGGCATGTTTTGATGAAAAATGAATCTTGACTCTTGATTTTGACCAAAAAGTCAAAGTTTGACTTTTCAGTATACAGTCAAAATTGATCAATTGACTGGGAAATTCAACTGTCAATCTTGTGTACTTGGGATCTTTTGAGCTTGTTGATCATGTCAAGATAATTCCATGGGGTCCTTGAGTCCATGTGTGAGCTTGGTTTGCCATTGGCTAGGTCAAATAGTCAAAAATTGCCTTCGTACAGTCAAAACCCTAAAAATGACCATTTTGCCCTTTTGGTGATCTGATCAAATTTCTTGTGGAATTGTGATCCAAACTTGATCAAATGGTTCATGTGAGTCCAATATGTTGACGTGGGTCAATTTTCATGAGGTTTGACTGTCAATTGGCCACAGTTGACTTTTTCCCCAATATAGTTGATTTTTAGGTCAACTGTCCAATTGACTGGGCAAAACTTGGAACCAGGACTTGAAACTTGATATGGGTAAACTTGGGAGTCCAATATGAGGCATGAAAGTCATCTTAGGCATTTTAGGTCAAAATTTCTTTGTGCAAACACAAACCCTAATTTTGAGTCCACAGTGCAAGGATAGGTCTTGAGCAGATGAAACCCTAACTGGATCTTGAGCTTCAAAGGCTTTGTGGTGAGAAATCAATGAGAAATGGGAGGGCAAATTTTGGGGTATAACAGTTGCCCCTGTTCAATCTTCTTGAATCCTAAGAGTTAGATGGGCAAGCTTGCCTTTCGTGACTCGAGGGTAAAAGGAGATTGGACACTAGAGTGCCCGGAAATTTGCACTCGTCAAAGCAATGGATACGGGAATGGGCTTAGAGATGCCATTTGGAGATGGGCTTAATGATGCCATCTGGGAGAGTGACAGAAATCTTGTCGGGGATGGGCTTAGAGATGCCATCTGGAAGGGAATATCAGGAAGGTGTCCAGGCTTGGGACCATCTCTGAACTGGGGGGTCTGAACAAGCAATAGATTGACATCCGTTGTTGGGAGGAATCTGTAAACTGTTTTAAGTGGTTTGGAGAAGAAACTGAACAAGCGATAGGTTAACATCCGTTTACTTGGAGAACCCGTGAACTGTTTTCAGAAATCTTGAAGTTGAATAAGCAATAGAGCAACATTCGTTGTTGGGAAGCGTCCGTAAACTGTTTTCAAAAAGTTGTATCTGAACAAGTTGATAGATTAACATCCGTTGTTAGGAAGAATCCATAAACTGTTTTCAGAAATCTTGAGGAAGAATCTGAACAAGTGACAGGTTAACATCCGTTTACTTGGAGAACCCGTGAACTGTTTTCAGAAATCTTGAAGTTGAATAAGCAATAGAGCAGCATCCGTTGTTGGGAAGCGTACGTAAACTGTTTTCAAAAAGTTGTATCTGAACAAGTTGATAGATTAACATCCGTTGTTGGGAAGAATCCATAAACTGTTTTCAGAAATCTTGAGGAAGAATCTGAACAAGTGACAGGTTAACATCCGTTTACTTGGAGAACCCGTGAACTGTTTTCAGAAATCTTGAAGTTGAATAAGCAATAGAGCAGCATCCGTTGTTGGGAAGCGTCCGTAAACTGTTTTTAAAAAGTTGTATCTGAACAAGTTGATAGATTAACATCCGTTGTTGGGAAGAATCCATAAACTGTTTTCAGAAATCTTGAAGAAGAATCTGAACAAGTGACAGGTTAACATCCGTTTACTTGGAGAACCCGTGAACTGTTTTCAGAAATCTTGAAGTTGAATGATTTTTAGTCTGTCGACTGATCTTTCCTGAAAAGGTAAAGAGTTAGTTGCATGCAATGTTATGATGCATGATGCGATATACGTGACATCAATGTTTTATGACATGAATGTGATGAATGCGCATGTAAGCTGACGAGCTAACTTGCTGAGGATAAATGACTTCGAGGTGGCTGAAGATAAAAGTATCTTGACTGTTGCTGGAGAAAATAAATCCTTGGCTACTACTGGGGAAGAAAATTCCTGATGACCTCTACTGGGGAGTATCAAACTAGTAGACTCATGCTGAGGAGGTAAGACTGAGAACCTTCAATTTGATGGGAAGTAACTCTGGCGATCTCACTGGGGAACTCAAGATTTCTCTTTCTAAGACTCTGTGGAGAGAAGGCTCATTAGTCTGGCTCCGCTGGGGGTTGATAATTCGAAATTTTAACTCGGCTGGGGATAAAAAAGATAAGCTTCTCCGGGGATCATATTGATAAGTTAGGCTGGGGAATTTCGATGAACTCCGCCGGGGATAGGAAGAATTATGGCGCGTGCGATCTTCTGTGGCTGTTAGCTGAAGATAACCCAGTTATAAGCCTTTGTGAGGAATAACTTTGAATAAAAAACGGGGGAGACGTTCGTGCTCTGCGGGGGAGTACCTTCCAGAATCTTACTGGGGATAAGCTTCGAGGGTCTGCTGGAGGTATGTCTCAGGGTTTGCTAGGGATGTGGATTTCAAATCTCTTGGTGGTTTCCTTCGAGAGGGTGCCAAGGTATTCATCTGTACCTTCATCCTATCAGTAATCCTTTTTCTTAGGTTCACTTTTAGGAAGTGATTATGTTTCAAATGCATATGCCTATTTAACAAAACATTGGACGTTTCTCAAAATAAAACAAATAGTGCAAAAAAAGAAAAAGGGAAATGACACAAATTTTTGGGAAGAGTATTTGTATTGATTTTCTTTGAGTATATTTGTACAAAGGAGACAATCATCCTAGTAAGAGGATTTTGCCGTAAATATTGAAAGATTTTATAAAAAAATAAAGGATGGCTATGTGAAATAATTCCATGGGATTCCATTCTGCTACAGCTTTCACAACTCTGAATATCTGCCCGTTCAGTGCTTCGTTTGACGATGACTGGATTGATCAGAAGTCTGGAACTGGTTGATGAAGAGATTGTCTTTGAAGTGATCCGACGAGACATAGTCATACGCTTTAATTCCCTAACTTTTGCCTGAATCGCCCTTTCGGGTTTTCGATCCACCGGGAAACCCCTTTTTGCCCAAGCCGCCCTTTCGGGTTTTCGACTTGCCGGGTGTACAGATTTTTTGTTTTTATCCCTAATTTTTGCCTGAACCGCCCTTTCGGGTTTTCGGTTCACCGGGATGCCCATTTTTGCCCAAGCCGCCCTTTCGGGTTTTCGACTTGCCGGGTTATTTTATGCGTAGTATCTTTTGACTATGTCTGCGTTCGCAGGGTGTGGCAAATCGTCGCCGTCCATGGTGGTCAGAATCATTGCACCACCAGAAAATATGCTCTTGATCACAAATGGTCCTTCATATGTAGGAGTCCATTTGCCCCTGGGATCACTTTGCGGCAAGATAATCCGCTTGATTACGAGATCCCCGACTTGGTACACTTGACGTCTGACTTTCTTATTGAAGGCCTTGATCATCCGCTTTTGATACGTCTGACCATGGCATATAGCAGCAAGTCGTTTCTCGTCGATCAGATTGAGTTGATCCAGTCGGGTCTGCATCTAATCATCTTCATTCAAACCTGCATCCTTCATAATCCTCAGAGACGGGATTTGGACTTCCATAGGCAAAACAACTTCCATGCCATAAACCAAAGAAAATGGGGTTGCCCCAGTTGAAGTACGTGTCGTCGTACGTTATCCATGCAGAGCAAACGGTAACATCTCATGCCAGTCTTTGTAAGTGACCGTCATTTTCTGAATGATCTTCTTAATGTTTTTGTTCGCAGCTTCAACAGCACCGTTCATCTTCGGCCGATAGGGAGATGAATTGTGATGATAAATCTTGAACTGTTCGCATAATGCAGTGATCATTGTGTTATTCAGATTTGTACCGTTGTCCGTGATGCTTCTGTCTGGAACACCATACCGACATATGAGATTTTGCTTGATAAAGCGGGCAACCACATTTTTAGTAACAGAGGCGAAGGAAGCTGCTTCGACCCATTTAGTGAAGTAGTCAATGGCAACCAGGATGAAGCGATATCCGTTGGAAGCCGTGGGCTTGATCTCTCCAATCATATCAATGCCCCACATTGCAAAGGGCCATGGAGCAGTCAGGACGTTGAGGGGAACCGGAGGGATATGAACTTTGTCAGCATAGACTTGACACTTGTGACAAGTACGGGAATGTTGATGGCAGTCAGCCTCCATGGTAGACCAATAATAGCCTGCCCTTAGGATCTTCTTAGCCATTGTATGCCCGCTCAAGTGAGTGCCAAATGTGCCGCTGTGTATATCAGTCATGATCAACTCTGCTTCAACTTTATCCACACATCGGAGTAGTACACAATCATGGCTTCGTTTGTAAAGGATGCCGTTGCTCAGGAAGAACTTAGCAGCGAATTTCCTTAAGAACTTCTTGTCATTCACGGAAGCTCCTTCAGGGTAATCCCTAGTCTCGAGATACCTTTTGATTTCATGGAACCAAGGCTGTTCCACTACTTCTTCGGTATTAATCTCGTGGCAATGTGCCGGTTCATCCATTCGCTTGATGGTGATTTGGGGAGCCTCGTTATCCCAGTTGAGTTTAAACATGGAGGACATTGTGGCCAGAGCATCGGCTAATTGATTCTCTTCTCGCGGGAAATGCTCGAAGGTAATTTGCTCGAAATGAGGCAACAATGTCAGGACATGTTCTTTGTATGGGATAAGATTAGGATGCTTGGTATCCCAGTCTCCTTTGATTTGGCTGATGACTAAAGTCGAGTCCCCGAATACGATCAAAGATTTGATCCCCAAGTCTATAGCAGCTTCGAGACCAAAGATGCAAGCTTCATACTCAGCCATGTTGTTTGTGCAGCTGAAACAAAGTCGGGCCGTGAAAGGAGTGTGACAAACTTCCGGAGAAATGAGTACTGCGCCAATGCCATTTCAAAGGGCATTTGAAGCATCATCAAAGTACAGGGTCCATCGGGATCCCTTTTCGGGTCCGTCTTACGGTCCGTCACTTTCAATGTTGTCCAAATTCATGATGTCCTCGTCTGGGAAGTCAAATCTCATGGGTTGATAGTCTTCGATAGCCTGATGAGCCAGATGGTCAGCTAGTACACTCCCTTTTATAGCTTTTTGGGTGGTGTACTGGATGTCATACTCAGTTAAGATCATTTTCCATCTAGCTATCCTTCCAGATAAAGCGGGCTTCTCGAAGATATACTTGATAGGGTCCATCTTGGAAATTAACAAGGTAGTATGGGTCAACATATACTGTCTTAGTCGGCGAGCAGCCCATACCAAAGCGCAGCAAGTTTTCTCGAGCAGTGAGTAGCGAGTCTCACAGTCGGTAAACTTTTTGCTAAGGTAATAAATAGCGTGCTCTTTTCGACCAGACTCGTCATGCTGGCCCAAAACACACCCCATTGAGTTATCCAAGACAGTTAAGTACATGATCAATGGTCTTCCTTCGACAGGTGGCATCAGAATAAGAGGTTCTAGCAAATATTCCTTGATTCTATCAAAAGCGGCTTGGCAGTCGTCGTTCCATTCAACTACCTGATCTTTCTTCAAGAGTTTGAAAATTGGCTCACAGGTAGAAGTCAGATGTGAGATGAATCTGGCAATATAGTTTATGCGCCCCAAGAATCCTCTGACCTCTTTTTCAGTACGGGGAGCAGGCATCTCTTGTATTGCTTTTACTTTTTCCGGATCGACTTCAATGCCTTTGTTGCTTACAATGAATCCCAGGAGTTTACCAGACCTAACTCCAAAAGTGCATTTACTTGGATTCAGCCTGAGCTTGTATTCTTTTAATCTGGCAAACAGCTTTTCCAGATGTTCAAGGTGCTCTTCCTCTGTTTGTGACCGAGCTATCATATCGTCTACGTAAACTTCAATCTCATGATGTATCATGTCATGAAATAAAGCTACCATGGCGCGTTGATAAGTTGCCCCTGCGTTCTTCAGCCCGAACGACATCACTTTGTAACAAAAAGTGCCCCATTGCGTGACAAAAGTTGTTTTCTCCATATCCTCGGGAGCCATTTTGATTTGATTGTAGCCCGAAAATCCATCCATGAAGGAAAACACTTTATGTTGAGCTGTATTGTCGATCAAGATGTCAATATGAGGTAGCGGGAAATCATCTTTAGGGCTGGCCCTATTCAAATCCCGGTAGTCCACACACATTCTGACTTTGCCATCTTTCTTTGGTACCGGTACGATGTTAGCGACCCATTGAGGATAGGACGTAACAGCCAGGAAGCCAGCATCGAATTGCTTCATTACTTCTGCTTTGATCTTTTCGGACATGTCAGGCCTCATTCGGCGAACTTTTTGCTTGATTGGTGGACAGTCTTCTCTTGTGGGGAGACGGTGAACCACGATGTCGGTGTCTAGACCCGGCATGTCTTCATAGGACCAAGCGAAGATTTCAACATACTCATTCAACAACTGTACTAGGCGCTCCTTGACTTTTGGTTCCAGATTGGCACCTACTTGCACCTCCTTCCGATCCTCCTCGGTTGCCAGGTTAACAGTTTCCAATGGCTCTTCATGCGGTAAGATGACCCTTTCCTCTTGTTGCAGGAGTCTGGCTAGTTCCCCGGGTACTTCACAACCTTCGTCATCTTCATACTCGGCTAGATTGACCATGTGATACGGTGGGAGAACTGACTGTTTTTGCGTTTGTTTTCGCAAATGTTTCGGTTGAGCAAGAGTCGCCACCGACTTTTTATTTTATCCTAAGGAAAGGTTAAAAAGCACAGCAAAAAAACCTTTTGAGATGTTTTCTTGGGTTCGGGGAGTAGATTATAGAAAGGGAAGGTATTAGCACCCTTTCTATCCATGGTTATCCATGGGCTCTTAGTTACTTGCTTAGATCACTTGCCTTTTGTTTTCAATTGTTTTAAAAGGTGCTTGAGTGTGTGGGTTTGAAAATGTTTTTGAAAAGAGGCCAATGTGGTGGCAACCTTTGTAATGATCCATGTGGGGATGTATACAAAGATGTATGTCTTTTGAAAAGGTTTTCATTTGTTTTTGAAAGTTGTTTTTGAAAGTGTAGTAATGTGTGGTTTTTTTGAAATAGGCAAGTGTTTTGTTTTGCTAATTTGATTCAAGTAACTAAGAGGTTATCTACTCCTAAATTTCTCAAAAGATTATTGCTACGTTTTAACCCTTTTAACAAGTTTGTTCCACCATTGTATTTGGTGGACAACCTTGTGTTAGGATGTGAAAGGGACAGGCGCGGGTCATCGTTTAGACCACAATTGCAATGATGCCAAGTATCTTTGGGCTTTTTCTTTAAGGGACTTGATCATTTGTTTTTGGAAGTATTTTGAAAAATGTTATCGAGGGACTATGATCATTCAATTTGTTGTTTTGCCCAAAGAGACCTAACATGCAATATGGCCCTTTTATTTGAAGGCAACAAAGTGGAGTACCCTAGGGGTGCAAGTGTGAGATGTGTTGTTTATTTTCATGCTCATTCATCTTGTATTAGGTCCAACTATTTTTTATCGTTTTTCGCATGCAAACCCTAATTCTAACATGGCATAATTAGAAAGCGTATAAAGTGCGAAATTTAAATTCCTATGCTATTACAACATAATAATATAGGGAGGGGGGTACAAATTTACAAATGGGGGATATTTAGACAAGAATTTAAATCTAAATTATTACATCATTTTTGAATATTTGCAAGGTAAATAAATTGCATAATTAAATGGAAATGAAATAAATATGCAAAATGCAAAAAGAAATTTTTTATATGTATGAAAAAAAAGTATGGTTTATGTAAAATAAAATAAGAAAATAAAAAGGTATTATTTTGAGTATTTTCAACTTTTAGGGCAAAAACCCTAATTTCAATTAAAATGGATATTAATTACTTAATTCATATAATATTTATTATTTACATACAAAAATAAATAAAATATGGTATATTTATAAAAAAGGTCATTTTTTAGTATTAAATATTAAAAATAAAATATGTATATTTTTTGGCATTTTTAATTCTAAGTATATTAATATATATATATGTATATTTATATTATCCTAAATATGTATTATATACATAAATAATAATAATAATTATTTTTTGGAAAATAGTATTTTTTATATGAAATATTTTCAGAGGGTAATATAAAATAAGAATAAAAATGAAAATATATTCACACTATTTTTATATTTATTCTAAATAATAATATGTATATATTTATGTATAAATTGAAAGAAAATCAAATAAAACCCAAATAAAATCAAAAAATGATGAGAAAAATATTTTCAAAATTTTAATATGTTGGGAAAAAATAAATGAATCATAATAAAAAAGAAAAAGTCAAAAATATTAAAAAATGAAGCAAATGGGCTCAGGGGGTTCATGAGTAATTATGGGGTGTGAAAAGAAAAACACAAGACAAGCCCAGCCCAATGCCACTGTCTTCAACCTCCAGCACAAAGTTTGAAAATGCGCGCGTCCTGTTCTTCAATGTCCAACTCTCGATTCCTGGCTTTTTAGCAAAAACTCATAACACAACAAATGTTCAGCATGAAGAGACGATTCTAACCATGTATAGAACTTGACCTAACTCTCTAAGATGAGGGAGAATTTCTCCTCCCCCAAATCCTAACCTAGTTTTTCTGCCATTTTCAAACTCCAAATTCTCCCTCCTCAGGCAAAAGAAATGAAATGTAAAGATATGTACATGTTCAGGGCTATGAGTAGAACCTTGTTTCTTCATAAACTTAAGACTAAAGATACATAATAAGAGAGATACGAGTTCAAAGTTTTACCTGTGCAGTTGAACTTCTATCTGGAGAATGAGGAACTTTCAGTGCAAGGTGATGATTGGAAAAGCTTCCTTGAGGTCCAGGGATGCTGTTTCAATGCTTACTTTGTCTTGAGAGCTTCTGAATCAAGCTATAGAGCTTCACCTGCAAGTCAAAAATGTGAAAATGGTGGAAGCTGTTAGAGGGATTACAGGTCAGGTTTTAGGTCATGGTTAGCTTGCATATATGCTAGGGAATGTGTATGAACTGATTTTAGCAAGAATGCTCGAGAGAAAATGAAGTTGGCACTCAAACTGCAGAGGCAACTCTATTTTTGCAGTTTGAGGATGATTCTGAGATGGAGGGTGTTTTGGAGGTGCAAGGGTCGTGTCTCAGCTTGGTTATGTTCTTTTGAAGGTGTTTGATCAGTTTGTTCTTGTGTTAGTGAGCTGAGATGAGAGTTGTTACAAGTTATGGACTTTTCTTCTATGTGAAGCAACAAAATGCAACTTGGCTTTCTAGGTCAGTAGAGGACCCCCTAATGTGCTGCATAAGCTTCTCTTGATCAGTGTGTTATGCACATAATCTTGTGCCAAGCAGATTTGCTATGTACCTTCTTGTGATACGGTGGGAGAACTGACTAGATGTTTTGCGTTCGTATTCGCACTTGTGCGGTTTAGCAGGAGTCGCCACCGACTTTTTATTTTATCCTAAAGGAAAGGTTAAAAAAGCACAGCAAAAACCTTTTGAGATGTTTCGTGGGTTCGGGGGGTAGATTATGAAAAGGGAAGGTATTAGCACCCTTTTCATCCATGGTTATCCATGGGCTCTTAGTTACTTGGTTTTTTAGATCACTTGCCTTGTTTTTCGATTGCTTTAAAAATGGTGTGTGTGTGGGTTCTTTTTGAAAAATGTTTTGGAAAAAGATGCCTAGTCTTAGGCAACTAATGTATTTGACTCGTGTTTGAGTGTTTTACAAAAGTGTGAATCTTTTCGAAAAGATGTTTTCAAATGTTTTTGAGAGTTTGTTTGAAAGTGTTGTGGATTGTGGTTTTTGAAAAGAAGGCAAGTGTTTTTGCAAGTTTGATCTCAAGTAACTAAGAGTTTTGTCTACCCTATTGTACTCAAAGGTTTTTGTCATGTTTTAACCCCGTTTAACAATTTTGTTCCACCATTGAAATTGATGGACAATCTTGCGTTTAGGAAGTTTATTCGGGACAGGCGCGGGTCATCGTATGGACCATGAATGCAATGGTGCCAAGTGTCTTTGGCAATTTGCTTGAAGGGACTTGATCATTTTGATAGGCGACTTTCGAAAGCGTCATCGAGGGACTTATGATCATTTGATTTTGTTTTGCCAAAGATACTCGACGTGCAAGCATGGCCCATTTTGGAAGGCAACATGTGGGATTACCCTAGGGGGTGTAAGTGTGATTGTGTGTTGATTACATGTATTCGTCTTGTATTAGGTTATCTAGGTTTGATTTTATGTACATACAAACCCTAGGTCTAACCATGGCATAGTTGAAAAGCTGTAAATTGCGGAATGTAAATCTACGCTATTACAAAATAATGTCCGGGAGTGGGGGTATAAATGTACAAGGGGATGAGACTTATAGTACCCAATATTTTACAACCAAATCGAATGTGCGATCAAAATGAATATCAAATATAAGTGTAAGATAAACATGCGTATAGGGAAATGTGTATGTATTTGTGTACAAGTGTATATGTATGTGTAAGTGTAAATATGTACAAGTGCGAAATGTGAAATTGAGTCGTATTAGGGTTTTGACCTAGATGAATGTTTTAATCTTGTATTTTTGATTTACATGTTAATTTTGTACAAAGAGAAATGAAGTGCTTTGATTAAGTGTTAAGATTTAATTAAAAGAATATTTTAGTCGAATGTTTGTGAGTTTAATATTAGAGAAATGTATTGAATTATTATGTACATAAATGTATATTAACTAAAAAAAGAGCTTACTTTTAATTATGTATGAAGAATGTATAATATGTACAAAAATGCATTTTAATTTAAAAGGTATCTTCAATTTAATCATGTATATATAAAAAAGAAAAGATAATATATACAAATGTATTTCAAAAAATGTTTTTAAGTTTAATTTGTGTATAAAAAGTATTTTGATTAAGAAAAAGTATTTTCAATTTAATTATGTATAAGAAGTATTTTGTTTATTTATGTACAAAAAATGTATTAGTTAAAAAAGATGTTTTAAACATATGATGAAAATGTAATTTATTCAAGTTAGTATTTACAAAATAAAAAGAGTGAACATTTTTTATAAGATAAAAAGAGGGTTAGTGTTTTTTTTATAAAAATGAAGTGAGTTAATGTTATATTAATTAGAACTATATTTAGTTTAGAAAATAAATATTGTTTGTGAAATAAAAGGGATTAGAATTTAATGTTGTTAAAAGAAGAAAAGAATGGTTAGTGTTGTAAAAAAAAAAAGAGAAGCATTTTAAATGGGCTTCAGGGGGTGAAACGGGTCAGGCCCAAGCTTGGTCCAAAGGCAAAATTTTAGGGTTTCACATTGTTTGTTCAATGGGGAACGAAGTCTAGGGTTCGTGTGGAAACGGCGCCATGTTCACTGAGTTCTGTTCGTCTTCGTCTTCTACGCGAGCTTCCACGCCTCTTTGCCTGAGCCACCTCGCTACCGCCTCTCCTCCTCTCACACGGACTAGACAGTCCTCAAATGACGGTTAGTGCATCGTTTCAATTTGATTTAGGCGTTTTGCTTTAGACTCTCGTATGTCCTGATTTATGTGCTTTGTTCTTTATATTTGTTGTGTTTGTTTTAACAAGATGATGAGAAGAAAGATGAGGAAGGAAATGTACTACCTTTGAGGTGGAGGAGAGGGCGAGGAAGCGCTTGAGGAGGCTTAGTGGCGATTTGGTGACGAGGCTACGCTTTTGACGCTTTCCTGGTAACTTCGTTCTTTGCTTATGTTAGGTTTTGATGATGATACGTACTGAGAACCCTAATTCCTCGCTTTTTTATCTTCTCTTCTGTGCCACTGTGCTGATGTCTATGCCTAACCTGAACTGAGTTTGCTTTATCTCTCTTTACTCTCTCTTAAAGTACAGTTTAAGATTTTTATATGATATTCTTGTACTTTTCTGAAGGGGCCCTGGATGGGAAGTGATGATTAAGATCTGTTTAGCTTGCATAATACATCTTGCATCTCCTTTATCTCTCTTTTGACAGTTTATGTGCTTTTTCTTTTCCTTGACATCTTGGCTAAATCTTTTCATGACAGCTTGTAGGCTTGTGACAGCAAATGTACTTTTGAAATCTTTCTTTGAGTAAACCTTGGGCATTTTGACAGTAGCCTTTGCTTTTGGATAGAAAGTTTGGATTTGAACTTTTCCAGTTTGGATTTGAAATACATGGTTTGAATTGGACATTGAGATTCTATGCAGCTTGCAAATTTTTTAGAAACTATGCATTTGACATTTGCATTTCATGAAAATAAAAATAATCTTTCCTCTCTGTGAACCGGGAGAAATCCCGTGATTTGCAGAGAGGGCAACTGATCCCAGTCAGTGGCCCCTAATGATGAGCATTTTTATCTGTCTCTGCTAATTTTAATGCTTTCTGACTTTCTTATTTCTTTTTGCAGACGAAAAAAAGAATACCGGAGCGGAGTGAAGAATGAAGAATGTTTAGAAAATAGGATAATTTTAATTCTATGTAATATTTAAATTAAATGTAAATTATTGTTTGTAACAACAATTTGTAAATAATTCAAATATCAATAAAAATCCAAATTATCCAATTGGTTCCATTTTCTTTATTGCTTATTTATTTATTTAAAATTCTTAGAATTAAAACAATTGAAAAATAAATTCAATCATTTAATTTCAGAATAATAAATAACTAAAATAAAACAACATTGATCCAATAAACCTGTATTATCCAAAATCCAAAGCAAAGCAGCAATTAACTTAAATGGACTGATCAAACGCAAAAACACTGTGAATTCAAAACTGCATCTTGTATCTGACTGGCCCAATCAAAACGTACTGAATTCAAACCACTGTCTCTTTTACTGATTAAACCAAGATAACGCGAATTTTAATCCGAATCTTGAAATAAACCGCAAAGTGCTGTGGAATTCAAATTCTTCTGAGAATATGCCCATAAAACCCTAATTCCCGATTAAATGCCAAATCACGCTCGCTTGATCAAAATTGAACCAATAATCAACCAAACCCTAAGCCCACTGTATGAAACAATTCAGAGCTCTGAAAATCAGTAAAAACCCTAGTTCTGCTTGACTGTCAAGAAAAGTCCGTTTGTCCGATTCTTGAGTCAGTTTGAGAAGTCAGGAAATGTTTGAAGCTGAGATTTCTTGTGGAAAAGCGCGAGGGCAAATTTTGGGGTACAACAGTTGCCCCTGTTCAATCTTCTTGGACCTGAAGAGTTAGATTGGCAAGTTTGCCTTTCGCGACTTGAAGGTAAAAGGAGATTGAACACTAATGTGCCCAGAAAATTTGCGCTCATCGACGTGATGGTGGAGGTGAATGGGCTTAAAGATGCCATTTGGTGATGGGCTTAAAGATGCCATCTGGTGCGAGAGAATTTTGTCGGGGGATGGGCTTAGAGATGCCATCTGAGAATGGGCTTACAGATGCCATTCGGCGACTGTTGATAGGAGGATGGGCTTATAGATGCCATATGGTGATGTTGAATTGTACGTCAATGGTGAGTGGACGAGTATCAGAAGGGCATCCCTGTTTTGGAATATCTCTGAATTGGGGTCTGAACAAGCAACAGATTGATGTCCGTGTCTGGAGAATCTGTAAACTATTTTCAGGAGTTGGGACTGAACAAGCAATGGAGCAGCATCCGTTGTTGGGAAGCGTCCGTCACCTATTGAGAAGGGTCTGAATCAGTTGGTAGATTGACGTCCGTTGTAGGGAAGAATCCGTAAACTGTTTTCAAAGGTCGAGAAGAGTCTGAACAAATCGGTAGATTGACGTCCGTTGTAGGGAAGAATCTGTAAACTTGTTTCAGAAGTTGAGAAGTTGAAGAGGAACCGGTGTAAGGTTTCTGCTAATGCGTCTGAATGAATCTTGGAATAAGTATCAGAATGTTGCCGTATCCGGGTCACATCTGAACTATTTTGGATAGATCTCAGGAGATGATTTGTGTCTGTCGACTGATCTTACCTGAAAAGGCAACGGGTTAATTGTATGCAATGTTATGATGCATGATGCAATGCATGTGACATTTAATGTTTATGATATGAATGTAATGAATGCGCATGTAAGCTGATGAGCTAATCTTGCCAAGGATACATGAATCCGAGATGGCTGAAGATAAAAGCATCTTGACTGCTGCCGGGGAAAATAAATCTTTGGCTGTCGCTGGGGACGAGAATTCCTGATGACCTCTACTGGGGAGCTCCAACTAGTAAACTCATGCCGGGGGGGACCAGATTGAGAATCTTTGGCTTGATGGGAGGTAACCCTGGAGACTTTACTGGGGAACTCAAGATTTGCCTTCTTAAAACTCTGTGGGGAGAAGGTTTGAAAGTCTGACTCCGCTGGGGATTGGAGGAACTCCGCTGGGGATAGGGAGAATTTTGGCGAGCGCGGTCTTCCGTGGTCGTTAGCTTTGAGAAGAATCTGAACAAGTCGGTAGATTGGCGTCCGTTGTAGGGAAGAATCCGTGAACTGTTTTCAGAAATCTTGAGGTTGAATCAGCAATAGAACAACATCCGTTGTTGGGAAGCGTCCGTAAACTGAATTCAAAGGTTGCATCTGAACAAGTTGATAGATTAACATCCGTTGTTGGGATGAATCCATGAACTGTTTTCAGAAGTCTTGATAAGAATCTGAACAAGTTGGTAGATTGGCGTCCGTTGTTGGGAAGAATCCGTAAACCTGTTTCAGAAGTCTTGATAAGAATCTGAACAAGTCGGTAGATTGGCGTCCGTTGTTGGGAAGAATCCGTAAACTGAATTCAAAGGTTACATCTGAACAAGTTGATAGATTAACATCCGTTGTTGGGATGAATCCATGAACTGTTTTTAGAAGTCTTGATAAGAATCTGAACAAATCGGTAGATTGGCGTCCGTTGTTGGGAAGAATCCGTAAACCTGTTTCAGAAGTCTTGATAAGAATCTGAACAAGTCGGTAGATTGGCGTCCGTTGTAGGGAAGAATCCGTAAACCTGTTTCAGAAGTCTTGCAGGAGAACCGGTGTAGGGTTTCCTGATGATGAGCTTGTGTAAAACTGCATCGGGTTTGAACACTTTTGGCATTCGAATGCCCCAAGTGGTGATGTAGATAAAATCCTGGTTTTTTACAGGTGTTGGTCTACAATCGGTCGTTCACAGATGTTTCCTGGGTCGTTGCAGGTGTTGATCTGGAATTCTTCAGACATGCCCTGGCTGGATACAGGAGTCGAATCTGGAAAGGTGATAGTTGATAGATATGCCCTGGCAGGATACAGGAATCGAATCTTCGAACTCTTCAGACGTGCCCTGGCTAGATACAGGAGTCGAGTCTGGAAATAGTCGTCAACAGATATGCCCTGGCTGGATACAGGAATCGAATCTTCGAACTCTTCAGACGTGCCCTGGCTAGATACAGGAGTCGAGTCTGGAAATGTGGTCAACAGATATGCCCTGGCTGGATACAGGAATCGAATCTGGAGATGTTGTAGTTGATTTGTTGAACACTTTTGACATTCGAATGCCCCAAGTGGTTGTGAAGGAGTCTTGAATCAGATTACTCTGCATATTGAGAGATTTCTTGAAATCTTGACTGGACTGCCCCAGGTTAACTGTACTTTGAATAATCTGTTGGACCTTGACTGGACTGCCCCAAGTTAATTGGACTTTGAAAGATCTGTTGGACCTTGACTGGACTGTCCCAGGTTAATTGGACTTTGAAAGATCTGTTGGACCTTGACTGGACTGTCCCAGGTTAATTGGACTTTGAAAGATCTGTTGGACCTTGACTGGACTGTCCCAGGTTAATTGAATTGTGACGTGTCATGCCCCTTTGTTGATAAGGGAATTGATGGAAGTGCTATCCCCTTGAAGTGATTTCGACTTACTGAGAGAGTTTTCGTTCCTCCGAACATTCGCTGTATGAATTTCTTCGCTGTCAAACAAAAGGGTCAAATGCAGACAGTGATATTCGAATAATGCAAAGTTTATGTTTGTCTTGAAGTTTTGAAAAATGCGTTTTTTAGCAGAAAACTTTTCACAAGACAAGTTAACACAAGATTTAGAGCAAAGCCCTACAGGAGTCAGGATACCTTTTGTAACAGTATGCTTTCGAACTAACCCATGCTTCAATTAGGACTTTTGAAGGGTTGTAACGTGGCCTTGTTCACGGTTTAAGAAACAAAGGATAAAGGCTCAAAGTGTATTTGTACCCACCCGCTCTTCGTGATGTTCTTCAACCTAAGCTCAGTTAATAGTGTGTCGCACTCTGTTTTGAGTTTGGAGCGACTTTTGGGCGGTGGTTCACCGGTTTTGAATGTGGGAGACAGTCATCATCTCCTTTTTATTTTTCAACACTTTTCATGTTGTTGAGGGTTTTGTAATGGCCTCACTATTTTGATTTTGATTTGTTATCCCTAACTTTTGCCTGACTGTTACCGTTTTCGAGATTACTGTCAGCGGGATGCCCCAGCTTTCTTAAGCCTCCTTCATAGGTTTTGGCTTGGTGGGCTTTTCTCTTTTGAGAGATTGACTGTCTATGTGATAGGGAACCACCCTTGTCTTTTGATTCCGAAGGAATGCTTTCTTTTTCGACGTCGTTCGTTGTATTACGAACTGAGAGTTTGCGACTTCAATGCGCGTTCTCTTTTGAATTAACTGAGATACTACCCTGCCCCAGGTTTATATCAAAGGTTTTGATTATATCAGAACAGGAAACTCCTACTTCTTTGGCTCGAAGGGGTTGACTAGGGATTAACTTCCTTATAACTCCAGTGTTTGGGAATTGAAAGAAATGCCTGTACATCATCAGCAAGGTTTGTTCAAAAGCATACTGTATAAGATCACGGTATTGTTTCGTCATCCTCCCTCTAAAGGCTTGCAGCTTTTTATCAAGAGTCAAAATATCATAAAGAAAAGCATAAGAGTAGTGAAACGAATGGATGAATTCAAGACAAACATATGCAATGCATTAATGAGAACAGAGTTTAACATCAACAAATAATTGTTTGACAGCAAAAGAAATTACAACTTTGAAAATTCCAAAAAAGAAGCAAAAGTCTTTCAATTCGAGCTTCGTCACTTCAAGCGGAGAACCCTTTAACGGAAGATCTTCATCTCGCCGTCTGGCATGAATTCCAGCACCCCAATGTCAATCAGATCTTGAATCTTGTTCTTCAAGGCCCAACAGTCGTTGGTACTGTGCCCCGGGCTACAGGAGTGGTAAACACAAAATTCGTCGGGATTAAAGCGAGGAGAGAAGATATTGAGCTTCTGAGGAGGGTCCTTTACGGTAAGCAAATTGGCCTCCAACAGGCGCTTCAGGATGAAGAATGATGGTATTTCAGTCTCCGTAAACTGTCTTCCCGACTTTTCTTGTTTACGCCGATTGCCCCGCTGACGCTGGCGAGGTTGTTGATGAGGTCGTGACCCTGAAGCTAGCAGAGGAGCTTTCCCCTTGTCTTCTTGAGTGGATGGAGGCTGAGCGGTGACTTGCTCTTCGACCTCGGATGTTTGCCCCAGTTGGTCGTTTGGAAGCAGTTGGCGGACAAGAATTCTGAGTTCCTCTTGTCTTTGAGATAAGTCTTGGATGAGAGCCATCTGGCCCACCAAATATCCCATCACTTGGGTCCTCAGTGTTGTCAGATCAAACTGCAGCTCCGCAATCTGATCATTCCTGGCATCGTTGGAATTCCCCAAGCCGTTGGTGAGGAGAGCTTTCATCTCTTCTTGCCCCAGAGACAAGTTCAGGAACATCTCTTGCAGCTGAGCAGTCTGGTCTTGGATGTCTTTGACAGACCGTTCTAGAGCCATCTCTTGCTGCTTTAAACAGCAGGAGAGTAAGGAAACCTGAAAAAGGAAAGATTGTTAAAATGCAATGCATGATATGTGGATGCATGTTTTCAAGGATCTCTTGGGGTAAACACAAGAAAAAGTTAGAGGTTGAACTTTGCTCTTGGATTGGAGATCTCTGCATTGGTGGATGTCAAGCTCACCATGTCAAGTGGGTCATAGCCACTGATTCAAGTTGTTGCGCTTGATCTTTGACTGGATTGGTTAGAGGAGAGACCTCTTGCCCCTTGGTAGATGTCTGGTTCAACGTAACCCTGCATCAACAGAACCCTCGAGATCCTTGAAATGGTTATTGAAAATGCTAAAATGCTATGGTATGATGTCATGATGTTATGTACATGTATGCACAAACAAGTAAGTGTATATACAGGCAGACAATATTCACACAAAGCACACAAGGCCTTAGGTTTAGGCTTGCATGAGGTTCAGGTACTACCCTCTTTCAGTTTGTTGGTTAAAACCTGTCCTATCAAAAGTAACCGGGTTCTAGAGGATCTCATATCATTGGCTACCCTCAATCGGTCATAACTCCAGCATCGCAACCTTTTCTCGCGGCCGGAACCATCTCGAGAGTTTAGCCTCAATGAGTGTAGCATACTGCTACTGTTCTAATGGCCAAGTTGGTCAATTAGGGTTCTAAGGTCGGTTGGTGCTTAATGACTCCTTGGAAGACCCATATTCTCCCCGTTTCAACACGAGGGATATCGGTACAGACCAAGACGCCACACCAACGTAGCCACTGCTTCACCCATGTCGGTATACCCCGGACAGGTCCCTCGCAGATTATGCTACCTAAAAAGGTTTCCCCAGATCCGGGTTAGGATCTATAAAACTCCGATACAAAGCCCACAAATGTAAAGCAAACAAAGCAATCAATTGAAAGTAAAGGTGATCTAAACCCTAAGGTAACCCCACTTTAAAATTCTCCCCAGCAGAGTCGCCAGTTCTGTGATACGGTGGGAGAACTGACTAGATGTTTTGCGTTCGTATTCGCACTTGTGCGGTTTAGCAGGAGTCGCCACTGACTTTTTATTTTATCCTAAAGGAAAGGTTAAAAAAGCACAGCAAAAACCTTTTGAGATGTTTCGTGGGTTCGGGGGGTAGATTATGAAAAGGGAAGGTATTAGCACCCTTTTCATCCATGGTTATCCATGGGCTCTTAGTTACTTGGTTTTTTAGATCACTTGCCTTGTTTTTCGATTGCTTTAAAAATGGTGTGTGTGTGGGTTCTTTTTGAAAAATGTTTTGGAAAAAGATGCCTAGTCTTAGGCAACTAATGTATTTGACTCGTGTTTGAGTGTTTTACAAAAGTGTGAATCTTTTCGAAAAGATGTTTTCAAATGTTTTTGAGAGTTTGTTTGAAAGTGTTGTGGATTGTGGTTTTTGAAAAGAAGGCAAGTGTTTTTGCAAGTTTGATCTCAAGTAACTAAGAGTTTTGTCTACCCTATTGTACTCAAAGGTTTTTGTCATGTTTTAACCCCGTTTAACAATTTTGTTCCACCATTGAAATTGATGGACAATCTTGCGTTTAGGAAGTTTATTCGGGACAGGCGCGGGTCATCGTATGGACCATGAATGCAATGGTGCCAAGTGTCTTTGGCAATTTGCTTGAAGGGACTTGATCATTTTGATAGGCGACTTTCGAAAGCGTCATCGAGGGACTTATGATCATTTGATTTTGTTTTGCCAAAGATACTCGACGTGCAAGCATGGCCCATTTTGGAAGGCAACATGTGGGATTACCCTAGGGGGTGTAAGTGTGATTGTGTGTTGATTACATGTATTCGTCTTGTATTAGGTTATCTAGCGTTTGATTTTATGTACATACAAACCCTAGGTCTAACCATGGCATAGTTGAAAAGCTGTAAATTGCGGAATGTAAATCTACGCTATTACAAAATAATGTCCGGGAGTGGGGGTATAAATGTACAAGGGGATGAGACTTATAGTACCCAATATTTTACAACCAAATCGAATGTGCGATCAAAATGAATATCAAATATAAGTGTAAGATAAACATGCGTATAGGGAAATGTGTATGTATTTGTGTACAAGTGTATATGTATGTGTAAGTGTAAATATGTACAAGTGCGAAATGTGAAATTGAGTCGTATTAGGGTTTTGACCTAGATGAATGTTTTAATCTTGTATTTTTGATTTACATGTTAATTTTGTACAAAGAGAAATGAAGTGCTTTGATTAAGTGTTAAGATTTAATTAAAAGAATATTTTAGTCGAATGTTTGTGAGTTTAATATTAGAGAAATGTATTGAATTATTATGTACATAAATGTATATTAACTAAAAAAAGAGCTTACTTTTAATTATGTATGAAGAATGTATAATATGTACAAAAATGCATTTTAATTTAAAAGGTATCTTCAATTTAATCATGTATATATAAAAAAGAAAAGATAATATATACAAATGTATTTCAAAAAATGTTTTTAAGTTTAATTTGTGTATAAAAAGTATTTTGATTAAGAAAAAGTATTTTCAATTTAATTATGTATAAAAAGTATTTTGTTTATTTATGTACAAAAAATGTATTAGTTAAAAAAGATGTTTTAAACATATGATGAAAATGTAATTTATTCAAGTTAGTATTTACAAAATAAAAAGAGTGAACATTTTTTATAAGATAAAAAGAGGGTTAGTGTTTTTTTTATAAAAATGAAGTGAGTTAATGTTATATTAATTAGAACTATATTTAGTTTAGAAAATAAATATTGTTTGTGAAATAAAAGGGATTAGAATTTAATGTTGTTAAAAGAAGAAAAGAATGGTTAGTGTTGTAAAAAAAAAAAGAGAAGCATTTTAAATGGGCTTCAGGGGGTGAAACGGGTCAGGCCCAAGCTTGGTCCAAAGGCAAAATTTTAGGGTTTCACATTGTTTGTTCAATGGGGAACGAAGTCTAGGGTTCGTGTGGAAACGGCGCCATGTTCACTGAGTTCTGTTCGTCTTCGTCTTCTACGCGAGCTTCCACGCCTCTTTGCCTGAGCCACCTCGCTACCGCCTCTCCTCCTCTCACACGGACTAGACAGTCCTCAAATGACGGTTAGTGCATCGTTTCAATTTGATTTAGGCGTTTTGCTTTAGACTCTCGTATGTCCTGATTTATGTGCTTTGTTCTTTATATTTGTTGTGTTTGTTTTAACAAGATGATGAGAAGAAAGATGAGGAAGGAAATGTACTACCTTTGAGGTGGAGGAGAGGGCGAGGAAGCGCTTGAGGAGGCTTAGTGGCGATTTGGTGACGAGGCTACGCTTTTGACGCTTTCCTGGTAACTTCGTTCTTTGCTTATGTTAGGTTTTGATGATGATACGTACTGAGAACCCTAATTCCTCGCTTTTTTATCTTCTCTTCTGTGCCACTGTGCTGATGTCTATGCCTAACCTGAACTGAGTTTGCTTTATCTCTCTTTACTCTCTCTTAAAGTACAGTTTAAGATTTTTATATGATATTCTTGTACTTTTCTGAAGGGGCCCTGGATGGGAAGTGATGATTAAGATCTGTTTAGCTTGCATAATACATCTTGCATCTCCTTTATCTCTCTTTTGACAGTTTATGTGCTTTTTCTTTTCCTTGACATCTTGGCTAAATCTTTTCATGACAGCTTGTAGGCTTGTGACAGCAAATGTACTTTTGAAATCTTTCTTTGAGTAAACCTTGGGCATTTTGACAGTAGCCTTTGCTTTTGGATAGAAAGTTTGGATTTGAACTTTTCCAGTTTGGATTTGAAATACATGGTTTGAATTGGACATTGAGATTCTATGCAGCTTGCAAATTTTTTAGAAACTATGCATTTGACATTTGCATTTCATGAAAATAAAAATAATCTTTCCTCTCTGTGAACCGGGAGAAATCCCGTGATTTGCAGAGAGGGCAACTGATCCCAGTCAGTGGCCCCTAATGATGAGCATTTTTATCTGTCTCTGCTAATTTTAATGCTTTCTGACTTTCTTATTTCTTTTTGCAGACGAAAAAAAGAATACCGGAGCGGAGTGAAGAATGAAGAATGTTTAGAAAATAGGATAATTTTAATTCTATGTAATATTTAAATTAAATGTAAATTATTGTTTGTAACAACAATTTGTAAATAATTCAAATATCAATAAAAATCCAAATTATCCAATTGGTTCCATTTTCTTTATTGCTTATTTATTTATTTAAAATTCTTAGAATTAAAACAATTGAAAAATAAATTCAATCATTTAATTTCAGAATAATAAATAACTAAAATAAAACAACATTGATCCAATAAACCTGTATTATCCAAAATCCAAAGCAAAGCAGCAATTAACTTAAATGGACTGATCAAACGCAAAAACACTGTGAATTCAAAACTGCATCTTGTATCTGACTGGCCCAATCAAAACGTACTGAATTCAAACCACTGTCTCTTTTACTGATTAAACCAAGATAACGCGAATTTTAATCCGAATCTTGAAATAAACCGCAAAGTGCTGTGGAATTCAAATTCTTCTGAGAATATGCCCATAAAACCCTAATTCCCGATTAAATGCCAAATCACGCTCGCTTGATCAAAATTGAACCAATAATCAACCAAACCCTAAGCCCACTGTATGAAACAATTCAGAGCTCTGAAAATCAGTAAAAACCCTAGTTCTGCTTGACTGTCAAGAAAAGTCCGTTTGTCCGATTCTTGAGTCAGTTTGAGAAGTCAGGAAATGTTTGAAGCTGAGATTTCTTGTGGAAAAGCGCGAGGGCAAATTTTGGGGTACAACACTTCTTGATTTGCAATTGGACATAAAGCTAATCTTTTCAAAAATGGAAAGTTCACTTTATCTAGTTTAGGGTTAGTTCATCATGTAATGTCCAAATGCTTAGAATAACAACTTGGCACATTGGTTTTGCATTTAATTCTTGAGTGTAACTTGGTTTAAGGACCTGTAATCTAGCCTAAAGCAAGCTGAGTTCAAATTGCAAGATTATGAACATGTTTTGGTTAAGAACAAAGAGTGAATTTTTGCCAACTTGTGAAATTCGAATCTCTCAAGTTATGAGGTTGTTTGATGAGTTCTTGGACATTTTGGGAAGCTTGGAATGTGTACTACAATCCATCTTTGAAATGCAAATTGAAATTCCAAGTGGAAGGGTATGAAAAATGGCCTTGAAGTGGGGTAGAAAACCTTGTCAAAATAGGTTAAAATCTCACTAAGTTAAAAATGGTTTAGTGCCCTTATTCAAAAAATTGTAACTTGAGATACAAGCTTCAAATGAGAAAACTTTGTGAATCAAAGTTGTAGATTATGCAACAAGCTACAACTTTCATGTTTTGACTTTTGTTTGAATCCAAATGGATCTTGGTGAAAAGATGGGGCAAAGTTGGGAAAAAATTAGGGTTTTTCATAACTTAGAAAAATTCTAAGTTATGAAAAATTCCATTTTCTAACCCTAATTTGCATTTTGTGATTTCTTGGTGAACAAGTTTCATGATTTGGCATGTTTTGATGAAAAATGAATCTTGACTTTTGATTTTGACCAAAAAGTCAAAGTTTGACTTTTTAGTGTACAGTCAAAATTGATCAATTGATTGGGAAATTCAACTGTCAATCTTGTGTACTTGGGATCTTTTGAGCTTGATGAATGTGTCAAGACCATTTCATTGAGTCCTTGAGTCCATATGTGAGCTTGATTTGCCATTGGCTAGGTCAAACAGTCAAAAATTGCCTTTGTGCAGTCAAAACCCTAAAAATGACCATTTTGCCCTTTTGGTGATCTGATCAAATTTCTTGTGGAATTGTGATCCAAACTTGATCAAATGGTCCATATGAGTTCATAATGTTGATATGGGTCAAAAAATCATGAGTTTTGACTGTCAATTGACCACAGTTGACTTTTTCCCCAATACCGCTGATTTCTAGGTCAACTGTCCAATTGACTGGGCAAAACTTGGAATCAAGATTTGAAACTTGGTATGGATAATCTTGTGAGTCAAACATGGAACATGAAAGTCATCTTAGGCATTTTAGGTCAAAACATCCTTGGGCAAACACAAACCCTAATTTGAGTCCACAGTGCAAGGAGAAGTCTTGAGCAGAGGAAACCCTAACTGGATCTTGATCTTCAAAGGTCTTGTGATGAGAAAATGATGAGGAAATGGGAGGGCAAATTTTAGGGTACAACAGTTGCCCCTGTTCAATCTTCTTGGACCTGAAGAGTTAGATTGGCAAGTTTGCCTTTCGTGACTCGAGGGTAAAAGGAGATTGGACATTAGAGTGCCTGGAAATTTGCACTCGCATGCTGGAGTCTCAACAGGGTGTTGTCGGGAATAGGCTAATAGATGCCATTTGGAGAGATGGGGGATAGGGAGATGGGCTTATAGATGCCATCTGGAGATGTGACAGAACCTTGTCGGGAATGGGCTTATAGATGCCATTTGGAGGTGTTGATCGCATAAGAGATTCCTTAGCGAGAACTTGTATATTTGAGAAAGACGGATGTTTTCCTGGCTTGTTACAGGTGTTTGATCTTCAGTCTCCTTATGCAGATATGCCCTGGCTAGATACAGGTATCGAATCTACAATTGGTTGCTCACAAATGTGCCCTGGCTGGATACAGGAGTCGAATCTGGAAATAGTCGTTAATAGATGTGCCCTGGCTGGATACAGGAATCGAATCTTCGGACTCTTCAGACGTGCCCTGGCTGGATACAGGAATCGAGTCTGGAAACGTGGTCAACAGATATGCCCTGGCTGGATACAGGAATCGAATCTGGAGATGTTGTAGTTGATAGATGTGCCCTGGCTGGATACAGGAATCGAATCTTTGAACTCTTCAGACGTGCCCTGGCTAGATACAGGAATCGAGTCTGGAAACTGATCACTCTCAGATGTGCCCTGGCTAGATACAGGTATCGAATCTGGAATTGTGACAGTTGAAAGTAGTTGTTTTTGGGATTGTCTTTTTCCTGAAAAGGTAAAAACGTAAGTTGTATGCAATGTCATGGTGTATGATATGCATGATGTTATGATGTTCAACATGAGATAGTGTTGTATGCGCTTTATCATGTAGGTAAGCAAGATGTATTGGAAACGTGAAATGTTTATGAATGTAACTTTGTCTTAGGAAAATAAATCCTTGACGAACGGCCGGGGAGTTGCTCTGTGGTGAGAAAAATTGGCCGAAGTTTTGATGGGAGGCCTGTTGAGGACTTTAATGATGGATTCCGCTGAGGATAATGACGATAAACTCCGCTGGGGATTGAAGGAACTTTACCGAGGGCGGTCTTCCGTGATTTTTAGCGGAGGATAACCCAGTTATAAGTCCTTGTGAGGAAATAACTCTGAATAAAACTCAGGAGAGACGTCCGTGTACTATAGGGAACAAGCTTCCGGAATCTACTGGGGATGAGCTTTAAGACCTGCCGGGGAAAGCTGTGACTTCAGGATCGACGGGGGACCAACTCTGCTTGGGGAAAGTACTATTGAACCTTGTTTTACTCTGCGGGGAGTTGAGATGATTTGGCTACATTCTTCAGTTGAACCTACCTTGGTACCTTGGCGGGCAAAACAACCAAACTGCATTAGACAACTTCACATTGCCCCTGTCTCTGATGTCACCTGTAATCAATCTCTTGTTTCATATGTAAACATTTATGAATCAGCAATTTAATGTCAAATGCATATATCAAAAAGGAACATTGGACGTTCTTCGCAAGACAAAACAGAAAAAGGAAAACAATGGTAATTTGTATGGACAAGTGAATTTGTATTGATTTAAACTTTGCCTGTGAATAGGCGTTTTTGTACAAGAGGCTGACATCCTAGTAAGAGGACGCCGCCAAATAACATAGAGTTTACAATTTGAAAAAGGAAACAAAACAGTTATGTGAACAATCCCACTGGGTTCCAACTCTGCTATCGCCTTTATGTCTTCGAACGTCTCATCGCTTTGCTGCCTAATTTGAAGATGAAGCTGATTGGCCAATGCCGAAATCTGGAGCCAGATAGTTGATGCCGAATTCCGGATGCGAAGTGATCCAATGAGGCATAGTGTTACGCTTTTATCCCTAACTTTTTCCTGGACCGCCCTTTCGGGTTTTCAGTCCACCGGGATACCCATTTTTGCCCAAGCCGCCTTTTCAGGTTTTCGACTTGCCAGGTGTACAGATTTTTATTCATTTCATCCCTTATTTTTACCCGAACCCTTTTGGTTCTCCGGGAAGCCCTTATTTTTGCCTAGGTATGTCAACCTAGCGGGTCTTTTATTCATGCGTAGTATTTTTTTACTATGTCTGCATTGGCGGGGTGAGGAAGGTCGTCACCATCCATGGTGGTTAGGATCATGGCTCCTCCTGAGAACACACGTTTAACCACAAATGGCCCTTCGTATGTAGGGGTCCATTTGCCCCGGGGATCACTTTGAGGAAGGATGATGCGTTTGATTACCAGGTCCCCAACTTGATACTCTTGTGGTCTGACTCTCTTGTTAAATGCCCTGATCATCCGTTTTTGATACGTTTGACCATGACAGATAGCAGTGAGCCTCTTTTTGTCAATCAGATTTAATTGATCAAGTCGAGTCTGGATTCAATCATCTTCATTCAAGTCTGCATCCTTCATTATCCGGAGAGAGGGTATCTGGACTTCAATTGGCAAGACTGCCTCCATGCCATAGACCAAGGAGAAGGGAGTTGCCCCGGTTGACGTCCTTGCTGAGGTGCGGTACCCATGAAGAGCGAACGGTAACATCTCGTGCCAATCTTTATAGGTCACTGTCATCTTCTGCACAATTTTCTTGATATTCTTATTGGCTGCCTCTACAGCCCCATTCATCTTCGGCCGGTAGGGAGAAGAATTGTGGTGCTGTATCTTGAATTGTTCACAGAGTTCAGTGATCATTTTGTTATTGAGATTGGTACCATTGTCCGTAATGATTCTTTCCGGGACACCGTACCGACAAATCAGATTATGCCGGATGAAACGTGCCACGACGCTCTTGGTTACTGTGGCGTAGGAAGCTGCCTCAACCCACTTCGTGAAGTAGTCGATCGCCACCAAGATGAAGCGATGCCCATTGGATGCCGTCGGTCGGATCTCACCGATCATATCGATGCCCCACATTGCAAAAGGCCAAGGTGCCGTCAGGACGTTCAAAGGAACCGGAGGGATATGCACCTTGTCAGCATAGATCTGGCATTTATGACAAGTTCGAGAGTGTTGGTAACAATCGGCTTCCATTGTGGACCAGAAATATCCTGCCCGAAGGATTTTCTTAGCCATGGTGTGTCCACTGGAATGTGTTCCAAATGTGCCTTCATGTAATTCCATCATAATTTTCTCTGCTTCAGCCTTATCCACACAACGTAGCAGAGTTGAATCATGATTCCGTTTGTAGAGAATGCCGTTGCTGAGGAAGAATTTTGCCGCGAACCTCCTCATGAACTTCTTATCATTGACAGATGCGCCTTCAGGGTATTCCTGAGCTTCCAAGTACATCTTCACCTCATGATACCAGGGTTTTTCAGTCACCTTTTCAGCCTCGAGCTCGCAGCAGTATGCTGGTTCATCCAACTTCCAGATAATGATTCGGGGAGCCTCGTTGTCCCATTTAACTTTGAACATTGAAGACATCGTAGCTAGGGCGTCCGCTAGCTGATTCTCCTCTCTAGGGAAGTGTTCGAAAGTTATCTCTTCAAAGTGGGGAAGCAAGGTCGACACATATTCCTTGTAAGGAATAAGATTCAGGTGTTTCATATCCCACTCGCCTTTGATCTGATTGATCACGAGAGCGGAATCTCCGAAGACACTTAGAAATTTGATCCTTAAGTCGATTGCAGCTTGTAAACCCATGATACATGCCTCATATTCTGCCATATTGTTGGTGCAGCTGAAACATAATCGGGCGGTGAGGGGAGTATGAGTTCCTTTGGGAGATATGATTACAGCGCCGACGCCGTTACCCAAAGCATTGGAGGCTCCATCAAACTGCATAGACCATCAGGATCCTTCCTCAGGTCCTTCATCCGGTCCAGGTACTTCACAGTCCGTTACCACCATGATGTCTTCGTCCGGAAAATCAAAGTTCAATGATTGGTAATCGTCCACCGGTTGGTGTGCCAAATGATCTGCCAGTACACTTCCCTTAATTGCTTTCTGAGTTGTATACTGGATATCATATTCTGTTAAGATCATTTGCCATCTTGCTATTCTTCCAGACAGAGCGGGCTTTTCAAATATGTACTTGATGGGATCCATCTTTGAAATCAACAAAGTAGTGTGAGTCAGCATATACTGTCTCAGCCGGCGAGCAGCCCATACAAGAGCGCAACAAGTTTTCTCAAGCAGTGAGTAACGAGACTCACAGTCGGTAAACTTTTTGCTCAAGTAATAAATAGCGTGCTCTTTTCGGCCAGACTCGTCATGCTGCCCCAGCACACACCCCATTGAATTGTCAAGTACTGTCAAGTATAGTATTAGAGGCCTTCCTTCCACTGGTGGCATAAGAATGGGTGGCTCTTGGAGATATTCCTTTATCTTTTCAAAGGAGGCCTGACATTCATCATTCCAACGTACTACTTGATCTTTCTTCAGCAATTTGAAGATTGGCTCACAAGTAGCAGTCAAGTGTGAGATGAATCGGGCAATGTAATTCAGTCGTCCCAGGAAGCCTCTGACTTCTTTCTCTGTTTTTGGAGTCGGCATCTCTTATATAGCTTTTACCTTGGCAGGGTCCACCTGGATACCCTTATCACTCACAATGAAACCTAGCAATTTTCCGGATCTTACCCCAAAGGTGCATTTGTTGGGATTCAATCTCAGCTTGTATAACTTGAGTCGGTCAAACAACTTCCTCAGATGGTCAAGGTGCTCCTCCTCAGTTTGAGACCTTGCAATCATGTCATCAACGTATACCTCAATCTCATGATGGATCATATCATGAAATAAAGCAACCATGGCACGTTGATAGGTTGCCCCAGCATTTTTCAATCCGAATGGCATGACCTTATAACAGAAGGTTCCCCACTGAGTCACAAAGGTAGTCTTCTCCATATCTTCAGGAGCCATCTTGATCTGATTATACCCTGAAAAACCATCCATGAAGGAGAACACCTTGTGTTGAGCTGTATTGTCAACAAGGACATCAATGTGAGGTAGGGGGAAGTCGTCCTTGGGGCTGGCCCTGTTCAAATCCCTGTAGTCAACACACATTCTGACCTTACCGTCCTTCTTTGGTACCGGCACCACGTTGGCAACCCACTGAGGGTAAGAAGTCACTGCAAGGAACCCGGCATCAAATTGTTTCATAACCTCGGCCTTGATCTTCTCAGACATCTCTGGTCGCATCCGTCGGACTTTTTGCTTCACCGGAGGGCAGTCTTCCTTGGTTGGCAGGTGATGAACTACAATGTCGGCATCCAAACCAGGCATATCTTCATAGGACCAAGCAAAAATCTCCATGTAATCCTGTAGCATCTGGATCAATCGTTGCTTCACGCTGAGCCCTAGATTGGCACCAATCTTGACCTCTTTCCTATCTGTCTCAGTACCCAGGTTAATTGTCTCCACCGGCTCTTCATGTGGCTGAATAGCTCTCTCTTCCTGGAGTAGAAGTCTTGCGAGTTCACCAGGCACTTCGCAATCATCTTCACCTTCGTCTTCGGCCAAGTTGATCGGATTTTCGAAGTCATAACTGGCGGTAGCAGAGCTGTTACCAGTGAGATCCAGAGTGGATTGAAACCTGTATAAGTGAGTGTGTGTAAATATAGTTGTTTTGCAATATATATAACACATAAAGGAAAAGAGCACAAGATTTGAAATGCAACAAACGTCCAATGTTTTGATTGATGATATATGAAAATGTCATACAAAAAGCCCTCACAAATGGAGCTACGATGCCCCGGGTAGGACATCGAGCCAACAAAGTTTTAACATATTGTTTGTTACAAATTTGGAAATCAAAAGAAATCAATTACTGCGTGACAAATGTGATAGGTGTAAAATCCTTTGCCATCCAGTTGCTTGGTCCGTTGCTGGTAGTCGGGTAGATCCAACTGTCAAATTCTGCTTCCTCCACATCCTCCTCAATAGCATTCACCCTTGAGCTGGAGATAAACACCGGAGCCTTTCTGACCTTCTCCTTGCGCACAGCCCTCTGAGCCTCTGCAGTAAAGCCCAGCCCAAACTTGTCGTTCTTCTGAGTGAAGTCAGGAAGCTGACCCCAGTTTGCACAATTGCCTTTCTGAACCACAGCCCGGGCATCCCTTAGGGAAGCCATCTTCAAGGAAACATTCTCTTCGACTGTTGTTTCTGCTGCTGCTGAAATTGGATGTACCTCCTCGAAATGCTGAAAGGGGGTTTCAATGAACTCCCCGTCCATCTCAATGTATCTGAAGGAATTCAAATGGCTCACCATATACTCCTCTTCTCCTTGCACAGTGACGATCTTCCCTTTGACAGGATATTTCAGCTTCTGGTGCAAGGTAGAGGTCACTGCCCCAGCTTTGTGGATCCAAGGTCGACCCAGTAGACAAGAGTACGATGGACGTATATCCATCACATAAAAAGTAGAGTCAAAAACTTGAGGACCCACACGAATAGGGATGTGAACCTCTCCATGAACCATCCTTTTTGAACCGTCAAAGGCCCTGACGATGATATTGTTGGGCTTCAGTTCTAGGCCTTCATAATCCAAACGGTCTAAAGCCTTTTTCGGTAGAACATTCAAGGAAGAGCCAGTATCCACCAATACATGCGCCAGAGTAGTGCCCCTGCATTCGATAGAGACATGCAGGGCATCATTGTGGTCTCTTCCCTTCGCAGTCAGGTCAGCATCTGAAAAACCCAAGCCATTGTCTGCTGTCAGATTTGCTACGCAATCAGTGAACTGGACTGCAGACGTTTCCTGCGGCACATGGGCCGTTTTGAGAAATGAGATCAAGGCCTTAGCATGGGCCTCGGAGCACAGCAATAAAGAGAGCATGGAGATTTTGGAGGGCGTGTGCCCCAGCTGTTCCACAACATTGAAGTCGCTCTTCTTTATTATTTTCAAGATCTCCTCCATTTCTTGTTGGGAGGCCTCAGCATTTATAGGTATTGGTGCCTCCATCCGGGCAGGCTCTTCTTCAATCCCTTTGCCCCGAGCATTAGATGACTCGGCGGCAGGGGAAACAACTTGATCAGCAACAGTAACAGGTACACTTGTAGGTGTTATAAGGAGGGGTCTTCGAATAGCGGGCGGTGCAATGTCAGGCGAGAAGAGCCTGCCACTGCGGGTGACCTTGGCTGGACCAGTGATATCGCAGATACTGGCGCCAGTGTCGAATTCTTGTTTGATTCCATTTACATATACGTCTGCCCCATAATGCCAGGGGACAGCTTTATCAGATACGTAGGGGAGAGGCCCCGAAACAGTAATAACCACAGGTGCAACAGTCATGATTTGAACAGGCTTCTTCGGGGGAGCCTTGATTGGATTATTGAAGATGGTAACCACATAAACTTCTTTTACCGGAACCAACTGAACAACAGACTTCTTAAACAGAATCTCCTTGCTATCCATTAGGCTTTGGACGCCTAACCTCAGCAAGGGACAACCAGATAGGGAAACAGCACAGAACAGGCAACCTTCACTGCAACCCGGAAATAAACCGGCCCGCAGTAGGTTCTTCTTGACAGTCAAAAGAGGGGTAACAACTTCATTTACCGAAACAGCATACATTTCTTCCTCAATGGCATTTACTCTATGCTGGGGCATAGGAGCAGTTACAACATTTGGTCTCTCCGGCGCCTCGAACTGAATTTCCTTTGCGTCGATCAGATCTTGCACTTTGTTTCTCAAGGCCCAGCAATCATCAGTAGTGTGCCCGGGACTATCAGAATGATAAGCACACTGGGCATTTGGGTTATACTTAGGAGACGCAGTGTTGACGACCTTAGGAGCTTCTTTGAGGGTCACCAGGTTGGTGGATAACAGTTGGGGTAAAATCTGAGATAAGGTCATACTCAGTCGGGTATACTGCCTCTTGGGCCTTTCGCTTCTTTGTTGATTGTACTGCTGAGGAGCAGCAACAGGTTTCGAGATGACCAAAGCATTGACGGCTTGGCGACTTTCGGGCTTGATTTGTCTTCTAGGACCATAGACGGCGCTTGCTTCTTTCTTAAACGGCCTCTTCTCAGCACTTGTGGAGGCAGCCTTTTGTATCTTGCCTGACCTGATGCCAGCTTCAATTCTTTCTCCCGTCAATATCAAATCTGTAAACCCAGCGGAGGAGTTACCAACCAAATGATTGAAAAACGGACCAGACAACGTCCCTAGAAACATATCAACCAGCTCACGATCAGTCAATGGAGGCTGCACCCTGCCAGCCAAATCTCTCCATTTTTGAGCGTACTCTTTGAACCCTTCACCCGTTCCTAGAGACATACCCTGAAGTTGGGTACGCGTAGGAGCGAGATCAGAATTGTATTGGTATTGTCTGTAGAATGCGCTTGCCAAATCTTCCCAGTGTCGGATGCTAGTTCCATCTAATTGGTAGAACCACTCAAGCTGTGACCCCGAGAGGCTATCTTGGAAGAAGTGAATCCAAAGGTTCTTATCTGCCGTGTAAGGTTGGATCTTCCTTACGTACGACCTCAGATGCAGCTTTGGGCAGGAGACCCCATCATACTTGGCGAAGGCAGGCGCCTTAAACTTGTGTGGAATTACTACCCCAGAAGATAACCCCAGATCTCCAAAATCCAGTCCCGACACATTCTGAATTTCCATGGCGCTCAAGCGGTCCTCCAATTGCTTGTACCTGTCAGCAGCAGGTGGGTATTGTTCGTCGTTATAGTCCGTCTCGTTGTCGGAGACTGCGGGACTAGGAGCTCCTCCCCCTTGGGGACTGTTTTTCTCAGCAGAAGAAGTAGTTGGATCAGCTTCATTATGGAGTGTGTTCCCAAATCTGCGTCCGGTGTTGAACAGCGCAGTCCTCTTTTTCTTCTTCTTCTTCAGGAGTAGAGTCTTCAATTCTTGCTGACCTTGGGCTAGGCTTAGGACCATCTCTTGAAACTGTGCACTTTGGGCCTGAAGGGCCTTGATTGCTTGCTCACTGGATGAGTCTGGATTCATGATGACTGTGCAAAATAAACAGCGAAGGAGATTAAGCAACCTGTGAAATAGGGTACCTGCTATGCATATGGTGCAATGGAATGCGTATGTTTTATGTTTTCAAAGACAAACAGGATTCAACTTTGTAGACAAAAAGGGAAACACACTTCATTAGATTAAAATTTTCAATTGTTCAACAATTTGCCCTTGGGAATTACAGGAATGAAAAATACTGGAAAGGAAATAAACTATAAAAGGAAACATCCAAAGCTCATCAATGCTCCCATGGCCTCCTCTTTTCAGTGCTGATGTAGTTGTTCAGGACCCGTTCTTCCTCCAATTGCTTAGTCAGCCTCTGGATCTTCCGTTCCTGCTCGTTGAATTTCTCCCGATAGAAATCCCGTTCTTCCTTTAGTTGCGCCCAAGATCTCTTCATGGTGTCAAAATCAGTAGGTATCTGAGGAGGGAGGACAGTTGGAGGAACCCCATCTTCAACAGGAGACTCAAGAATGAGAGGTCTAACAGCTTCGTAGGGCATACCTAACCTTTGAGCACGGATGCGGACCCATTTGCAATAGGGCTTCAATGGCAGAGAAGTCTTTGGTCCCAACTCATGTGGGCTGGCCTTGTGGATTCTGTCCCAGGCTCTAATGAATCCCTGGCGTAGTTTGTCACTGTCTGCCTGAAACTCAAAATGGAAGTGAGGAACCAGCATTTCATGAGGCCCATCTCTTCTGGCTCTTCCAAACTGACGGAGAGCTAAGCACGGATTGTAAGAGATTCCTCCTTGGATACCAATCAACGGAACGTTAGGGTATTCTCCGCAACGGTCAATAAGGGCTACCTCATCCAAACCTCTGAGAGTCCAGGTGATGTCATCATCAGTGAGAGACATTAACCTCCTAGCCCAACCTTTTCCTTCTTCATTCTTCAGCACGAACTTAGGAAGGTGCGAAATAAACCACCTTATTAGCAAAGGAGCACAACACCACGGAGTTCCCCGTTTTCGAGTAGTACGAGCATAGAGTTGTTGTAGAATATCACCCAAAAGAGTGGGTACCGGATTCCGAGACATGAAGATCCTTATGACATGGATACTGATAAAGGTGTCAGGGTTGGGAAACAATACCAGACCATAGATCAAAAGAGCCAGAATATCTTCGTACGCCTTAAAGTCCAAGTCATTCCAGAAATCATTAGCCTTGCCAACTAGAAATTTGACCAAAAATCCCTTGACCCCATTTCTAGTTTCCCAGTTAGCTAATACCTCTTCTTTGGTTAAGGGGAGAATTGCAGCAATCTCTTCAGGCCTAGGAGTCTTTTCCAAACTAGTGAATGGAGATTGTTCCAAGACAGGGATCCCAAGCAAATAAGAGAACTCTTCCAGGGTGGGAACCAGCTGGAAGTCTTGAAAGGTGAAACAATGATACAGGGGGTCATAAAATTGGGTCAGAACACTTATCAGTTGTTGGTCCCATTTTGCAGTGATCAAGCCAAGGAGAGACCCATTTATGTTGATGAAGGAAGAAGTGTTTGGAATCCTACCAACCAAATCCTTGAGTAAAACTGGTGGTTGAACAAAGTTGAGCCGGACAGTATTCCTACGCACGGGCATCATGATGTCCTACAAAACAGAGCAAATATGAAACTCTTTTGTCTTTGAAATGGGTTAGTCCTTTATACAGGATGCATGCAATGGTATGATGGCATGATGCTATGATGAAGCACACCACAAGTATTCACATAGGTAAATAAGGCACACAAGTCACACAAGACACCCTTAGGTTTCAGGCCAGCATGAGTTTCAGGTATTACCCTCTTTTGGTTTTGTTGGTTAAAACCTGTCCTATCAAAAGTAACCGGGTTCTAGAGGATCTCAAATCATTGGCTACCCTCAATCGGTCATAACTCCAGCATCACAATCTTTTCTCGCGGCCAGAACCATCTCGAGAGTTTAGCCTCAATGAGTGTAGCATACTGCCACTGTCCTAATAGCCAAGTTGGTCAATTTAGGGTTCTAAGGTTGGTTGGTGTTTAATGACCCCTTAGAAGACCTATATGCTCCCCGTTGCAACACAAGGGATATAGGTACAGACCAAGATGCCACACCAACGTAGCCACTGCTTCACCCATGTCGGTCTACGCCGGACAGGTCCCTCACAGATTATGCTACCTAAAAAGGGTATTTCCCAGATCCGGGTTAGGATCTATGAAACTCCGATGCAAAGCCCACAAATATAAAAGCAAACAAAGCAAACAATTGAAAACAAAGGTGATCTAAGCCCTAAGGTTACTCCACTTTTAAAGAATTCCCCAGCAGAGTCGCCAGTTCTGTGATACGGTGGGAGAACTGACTGTTTTTGCGTTTGTTTTTGCAAATGTTTCGGTTGAGCAAGAGTCGCCACCGACTTTTTATTTTATCCTAAGGAAAGGTTAAAAAGCACAGCAAAAAAACCTTTTGAGATGTTTTCTTGGGTTCGGGGAGTAGATTATAGAAAGGGAAGGTATTAGCACCCTTTCTATCCATGGTTATCCATGGGCTCTTAGTTACTTGCTTAGATCACTTGCCTTTTGTTTTCAATTGTTTTAAAAGGTGCTTGAGTGTGTGGGTTTGAAAATGTTTTTGAAAAGAGGCCAATGTGGTGGCAACCTTTGTAATGATCCATGTGGGGATGTATACAAAGATGTATGTCTTTTGAAAAGGTTTTCATTTGTTTTTGAAAGTTGTTTTTGAAAGTGTAGTAATGTGTGGTTTTTTTGAAATAGGCAAGTGTTTTGTTTTGCTAATTTGATTCAAGTAACTAAGAGGTTATCTACTCCTAAATTTCTCAAAAGATTATTGCTACGTTTTAACCCTTTTAACAAGTTTGTTCCACCATTGTATTTGGTGGACAACCTTGTGTTAGGATGTGAAAGGGACAGGCGCGGGTCATCGTTTAGACCATAATTGCAATGATGCCAAGTATCTTTGGGCTTTTTCTTTAAGGGACTTGATCATTTGTTTTTGGAAGTATTTTGAAAAATGTTATCGAGGGACTATGATCATTCAATTTGTTGTTTTGCCCAAAGAGACCTAACATGCAATATGGCCCTTTTATTTGAAGGCAACAAAGTGGAGTACCCTAGGGGTGCAAGTGTGAGATGTGTTGTTTATTTTCATGCTCATTCATCTTGTATTAGGTCCAACTATTTTTTATCGTTTTTCGCATGCAAACCCTAATTCTAACATGGCATAATTAGAAAGCGTATAAAGTGCGAAATTTAAATTCCTATGCTATTACAACATAATAATATAGGGAGGGGGGTACAAATTTACAAATGGGGGATATTTAGACAAGAATTTAAATCTAAATTATTACATCATTTTTGAATATTTGCAAGGTAAATAAATTGCATAATTAAATGGACATGAAATAAATATGCAAAATGCAAAAAGAAAGTTTTTATATGTATGAAAAAAAAGTATGGTTTATGTAAAATAAAATAAGAAAATAAAAAGGTATTATTTTGAGTATTTTCAACTTTTAGGGCAAAAACCCTAATTTCAATTAAAATGGATATTAATTACTTAATTCATATAATATTTATTATTTACATACAAAAATAAATAAAATATGGTATATTTATAAAAAAAGGTCATTTTTTAGTATTAAATATTAAAAATAAAATATGTATATTTTTTGGCATTTTTAATTCTAAGTATATTAATATATATATGTATATTTATATTATCCTAAATATGTATTATATACATAAATAATAATAATAATTATTTTTTGGAAAATAGTATTTTTTATATGAAATATTTTCAGAGGGTAATATAAAATAAGAATAAAAATGAAAATATATTCACACTATTTTTATATTTATTCTAAATAATAATATGTATATATTTATGTATAAATTGAAAGAAAATCAAATAAAACCCAAATAAAATCAAAAAATGATGAGAAAAATATTTTCAAAATTTTAATATGTTGGGAAAAAATAAATGAATCATAATAAAAAAGAAAAAGTCAAAAATATTAAAAAATGAAGCAAATGGGCTCAGGGGGTTCATGAGTAATTATGGGGTGTGAAAAGAAAAACACAAGACAAGCCCAGCCCAATGCCACTGTCTTCAACCTCCAGCACAAAGTTTGAAAATGCGCGCGCCCTGTTCTTCAATGTCCAACTCTCGATTCCTGGCTTTTTAGCAAAAACTCATAACACAACAAATGTTCAGCATGAAGAGACGATTCTAACCATGTATAGAACTTGACCTAACTCTCTAAGATGAGGGAGAATTTCTCCTCCCCCAAATCCTAACCTAGTTTTTCTGCCATTTTCAAACTCCAAATTCTCCCTCCTCAGGCAAAAGAAATGAAATGTAAAGATATGTACATGTTCAGGGCTATGAGTAGAACCTTGTTTCTTCATAAACTTAAGACTAAAGATACATAATAAGAGAGATACGAGTTCAAAGTTTTACCTGTGCAGTTGAACTTCTATCTGGAGAATGAGGAACTTTCAGTGCAAGGTGATGATTGGAAAAGCTTCCTTGAGGTCCAGGGATGCTGTTTCAATGCTTACTTTGTCTTGAGAGCTTCTGAATCAAGCTATAGAGCTTCACCTGCAAGTCAAAAATGTGAAAATGGTGGAAGCTGTTAGAGGGATTACAGGTCAGGTTTTAGGTCATGGTTAGCTTGCATATATGCTAGGGAATGTGTATGAACTGATTTTAGCAAGAATGCTCGAGAGAAAATGAAGTTGGCACTCAAATTGCAGAGGCAACTCTGTTTTTGCAGTTTGAGGATGATTCTGAGATGGAGGGTGTTTTGGAGGTGCAAGGGTCGTGTCTCAGCTTGGTTATGTTCTTTTGAAGGTGTTTGATCAGTTTGTTCTTGTGTTAGTGAGCTGAGATGAGAGTTGTTACAAGTTATGGACTTTTCTTCTATGTGAAGCAACAAAATGCAACTTGGCTTTCTAGGTCAGTAGAGGACCCCCTAATGTGCTGCATAAGCTTCTCTTGATCAGTGTGTTATGCACATAATCTTGTGCCAAGCATATTTGCTATGTACCTTCTTGATTTGCAATTGGACATAAAGCTAATCTTTTCAAAAATGGAAAGTTCACTTTATCTAGTTTAGGGTTAGTTCATCATGTAATGTCCAAATGCTTAGAATAACAACTTGGCACATTGGTTTTGCATTTAATTCTTGAGTGTAACTTGGTTTAAGGACCTGTAATCTAGCCTAAAGCAAGCTGAGTTCAAATTGCAAGATTATGAACATGTTTTGGTTAAGAACAAAGAGTGAATTTTTGCCAACTTGTGAAATTCGAATCTCTCAAGTTATGAGGTTGTTTGATGAGTTCTTGGACATTTTGGGAAGCTTGGAATGTGTACTACAATCCATCTTTGAAATGCAAATTGAAATTCCAAGTGGAAGGGTATGAAAAATGGCCTTGAAGTGGGGTAGAAAACCTTGTCAAAATAGGTTAAAATCTCACTAAGTTAAAAATGGTTTAGTGCCCTTATTCAAAAAATTGTAACTTGAGATACAAGCTTCAAATGAGAAAACTTTGTGAATCAAAGTTGTAGATTATGCAACAAGCTACAACTTTCATGTTTTGACTTTTGTTTGAATCCAAATGGATCTTGGTGAAAAGATGGGGCAAAGTTGGGAAAAAATTAGGGTTTTTCATAACTTAGAAAAATTCTAAGTTATGAAAAATTCCATTTTCTAACCCTAATTTGCATTTTGTGATTTCTTGGTGAACAAGTTTCATGATTTGGCATGTTTTGATGAAAAATGAATCTTGACTTTTGATTTTGACCAAAAAGTCAAAGTTTGACTTTTCAGTGTACAGTCAAAATTGATCAATTGACTGGGAAATTCAACTGTCAATCTTGTGTACTTGGGATCTTTTGAGCTTGATGAATGTGTCAAGACCATTTCATTGAGTCCTTGAGTCCATATGTGAGCTTGATTTGCCATTGGCTAGGTCAAACAGTCAAAAATTGCCTTTGTGCAGTCAAAACCCTAAAAATGACCATTTTGCCCTTTTGGTGATCTGATCAAATTTCTTGTGGAATTGTGATCCAAACTTGATCAAATGGTCCATATGAGTTCATAATGTTGATATGGGTCAAAAAATCATGAGTTTTGACTGTCAATTGACCACAGTTGACTTTTTCCCCAATACAGCTGATTTCTAGGTCAACTGTCCAATTGACTGGGCAAAACTTGGAATCAAGATTTGAAACTTGGTATGGATAATCTTGTGAGTCAAACATGGAACATGAAAGTCATCTTAGGCATTTTAGGTCAAAACATCCTTGGGCAAACACAAACCCTAATTTGAGTCCACAGTGCAAGGAGAAGTCTTGAGCAGAGGAAACCCTAACTGGATCTTGATCTTCAAAGGTCTTGTGATGAGAAAATGATGAGGAAATGGGAGGGCAAATTTTAGGGTACAACAGACCAGATCTTCAAAGTTATTGAAAGATACAGCAGAATAGTCACCCATGGAATCCGGAGTGGATGGGTACCTGCATTGGTGAGTGTGGGTGTGTGTAAGGGATAGCCATCCTTAAACAAAAAATGCAAAAGGAAAGAAAATGAACATAAACAGTTTATCAAATGAAAAACATCCAATGAATCATTAAACATGGCATATGAATATGAAAAATAGTCAAAACCCTTACAAGTGGACCTACCTGCCCCGGGCAAGGCAGGAGGTGAAAAGATAGTGTACGGATTGTTTGAAAGTAAAATATTACAGACCAAATAAGAAATGTTTAACAGATAAATTACTGGTGAACAAAAGTGATGGGGACAAAGTCTTTAGCCTCCCAATTGCTCAACCCTCCTCTGACAGTTGGATAAATCCAATCTTCAATGTTGCTTTCCTTGTCTTCATCTTCTAGGGCGTTGATTCTGTAAGGAGAAATTTTGACCGGCGCTCTTTCAATCTTTGACTGGCGCATAGATTTCTGGCCAGCAGCTGTGAAACCTAATCCAAACTTATCAGTTTTATGCGGAAAATCGGGTAACTGCCCCCACGCTGAATTCTTCCCTTCTTTAACTGCAGCCCTTGCATCCTCCAGAGATGCCATCCTGGCCATCTGTCTGGGTGCCTCAGCTGCCAATTTTGCCACTGCTACCTCAGGAAGCACTTCTTCGAAATGTTGAAACGGTGTCTCAATGAACTCTCCTTCTACCTCCACATACCGGAAAGAATTTAAATGGCTAATCATGTACTCTTCTTCACCGTGGACAGTAATGATCTTTCCCTTTACAGGATACTTCAGCATCTGATGCAAGGAGGAGGTGACTGCTCCAGCATGGTGTATCCAAGGTCTACCCAGCAGGCAGGAATATGATGGACGAATGTCCATTACATAGAAAGTGGATTTAAACACCTCAGTACCTATCTTGACAGGAATTTCAACTTCTCCATGGACCATTCTCTTTGATCCATCGAAAGCTCTGACGACAATATCACTCGGCTTTAATTCCAACCCTTCGCAATCTAGCCGGTCCAAGGCCTTTTTAGGCAAAACATTCAGCGACGACCCGGTATCAACCAAAACATGTGCAAGGGTGGTTCCGCGGCATTCGATTGAAATATGCAAAGCATCATTGTGATTTCGGCCTTTAGGGGTTAGGTCGGCATCAGAAAAGCCTAATCCATTGCCCGCAGTCAGGCTAGCCACGCAATGTTGAAATTGATCTGCAGAGGTTTCCTGGGGCACATGAGCTGCCTTTAGAAACTTAATCAAAGCTTGAGCGTGCGCTTCTGAGCAAAGCAACAGTGCCAGCATGGAGATCTTGGAGGGGGTTTGCCCCAACTGTTCCACCACATCGTAGTCACTTCTCTTGATTATCCTCAAAATCTCGTCCATTTCTTTCTTGGAGGCTTCCGGGATCACCAAGGGCTGAACCCTCGTCCTGACGGGCTCATCTTGTATTCCCTTTCCTTTATCAGCAATGGTAGGAGAGGCAGCACTAGGAACGACGATTTCCTCAATCAAAGGAGTTCTAGCGGAGAGTTTTACTGGTGCAGGGATGACTTCTTTAGCTGATGAGGGTCCAAAGACTGATCTTGGAGGGGCAATCTCTGGAGAAAATATTCTCCCGCTCCTGGTGATTTTGCTGGTGCCTGCAATGTTACTAATGCTGGCTTCTTCATCATCTGAATTTTCTTCAATTATTTCAACTTGCTTGATACCATGGTAATAGATGTCACCACCATAGTTCCAAGGTATCGACTTCTCAGAAACATAGGGAATAGGCCCTGGCATTGTTATCTTCAAAGGTATAGACTTTGCAGCTGGTGTAATCTTAACAGGCTTTTTGACGGCCTTGGAAAGATTGGCGTAAATGGTTATGATTGAGATATTTTCAACATGAACTGGAACAGCAGGAACTTTTTCGAACAAAATTTGTCGGCTATCCATGAGGCCTTGGATGCCTTTCTTTAACAGCGGACAATCAAACGGCAGAGAGTGGCAACAGTAGCAGTCTTCTTTACATCCCGGGAAGATCCCAACCCTTAACAAATTCAACTTAATGGTTAGCAGCGGAGTAGTCAGATCACTAACGTCAGCAACATATAGATCCTCTTCAATGGCATTGACATTCCGACCGTGCTTCGGCATAGGTGCAGATATCACATTGGGTTTTTCTGGAGCGTCAAACTCTACCTCCTTAGCCTCTATCAGGTCCTGAATCTTATGCTTGAGTGCCCAAAAATCATTGGTGTCGTGTCCAACACTGTCTGAATGATAGGCGCACTTAGCATTGGCATGATAATGCGGAGAGGATGTATTTACATTCTTTGGCGCCTCCTTGATAGTGGCAAGATTCAATTTCAACAGATGGGGAAGCACCTGCGCTGGAGTCATATTAATACGGGTGAACTGCCGTTGTGGCCTTTCCACCCGTTGCTGATTTGGTCTGGATTGGTTGTAGCGAGGCTGCTCACTTGGAGTGTTTTGAATCATTACGGCCCCCACAGTTGGCCGACGCTCCATCTTCCCTGCTCTTCTTTGAGAATATACCATAGCTGTCTCCTTCTTAAAAGGCTTCTTCTCAACACTTGCAGCAACACCCTTTTGAATCTTTCCTGACTTGATGCCAGCTTCTATTCTTTCGCCTGTTAAGATCAAATCGGTAAACCCCGCGGAAGAGTTACCAATTAGATGATTAAAAAATGGCCCAGATAGGGTCCCAAGAAACATATCAACGAGCTCACGATCGGTTAAAGGAGGCTGCACCCTGCCAGCCAAATCCCTCCATTTTTGTGCATATTCTTTGAATCCCTCACTTGTTCCTAGTGACATACCCTGAAGTTGGGTACGAGTAGGAGCAAGATCAGAATTATACTGGTATTGTTTGTAGAAAGCGGTGGCCAAATCTTCCCAATTTCTGACACTGGTTCCTTCTAACTGATAAAACCATTCCAACTGGGCTCCCGACAGGCTGTCTTGAAAGAAATGAATCCAGAGATTTTTATCTGCCGTATAGGGTTGAATCTTTCTCACATAGGACCTGAGATGCATTTTGGGACAGGATAGCCCGTCGTACCTCACAAACACTGGCACCTTGAATTTTGGGGGAATCACAATTCCGGCAACCAAGCCCATGTCTTCAAAATCCAGACCCGGTACCCTTTGCAATTCCATGGCAGCCAATCTGTCTTCTAAACCCTTATATTTGTCATCAGCTGGAGGATACTGCTGGTCAGAATAATCTTCCTCCTCTTCAACCTCTTCCTCCTCTGCATCAGACTCAGAAGGTACCGCAACTCGATCTCTTTTACTAGTCCCTTCATCAGAAGTAGGAGGAAATTCAAGCACCCTCCGAGCTTCTCTGTCAAATCTTCTCCCCAAAGTAGCCACTCCGACTCTCTTTTTCTTCTTCACTGGGTCCTTACTCTCCAGATGAGCCTTGATATCCTCTTGACTCTTGACCAAGGTCATCAAGAGTTGCTGGAACTGTGCATTCTGGGCTTGTAGGTCTTTGACTGTTTGCTCGAGATCCATCCTACTGAAATAAACAGCAGACAGATTAAGGAAACCTGGAGTGAGACCTGCTTATGCACATGATGAATGGTATGCTGATGTATGCAATGCATTCAAGGATTTAGGATATTCAAAGTTGTTTCAGACAAAGAAGAACGCACGTCATATTAATAAGAAGAAATTTGTTAGTACATAAATGCCCCATGGGCCAAATGTTACAACATAAACTTCTCAAGGCAGAAAGACATTGCGCATCCTCTTTGGCGCGATGTAGGTGTTGAGGGCCTCTTGCTCGTGGAGTCGGCGGGTAAGCTCTAGAACCTTCTTTTCACTGGCGTAGTAGCTAGCTTCAAAAGTGTTCCGTTCCTCCTTGAGCTGAATCCAACTTTTCTGCATTTCCTCCCACGATGTAGGCATGTCTGGATGCAGGATGGTGTAGGGAACCTCTCCTTCATTGACAGGCTCTTTAATCACTGGGAGTACATGAGGATAAGGCATCATTAGACTTTGGGCTCGGGCTCGTACCCACTTGAGATAGGGCTCAAGAGGGATGGAGTTCTTGTGTCCCAGAGTCTTGCTATCAACCTTGTTGAGTCTTCCCCAAGCTCTGATGAATCTTTGGCGAAGTCCTTGCGCATCGTTGTCGAAGTCAAAAACTAGGCTAAGAATCAACATGTCATGAGGGCCATCCCTCCGTGCATATCCAAATTGCCTCAAAGCTAGGCAAGGGTTGTAGGTGATACCTCCTCTAATTCCAAGTAAAGGAACATTAGGAAATTCTCCGCAACGATCGACGATGATGACATTTTCTCTGGACCGAGAACACCAATGCACATCAGAATGAGTGAGAGTCATCAATCGTTGGGACCACCTTATACCTTGGTCATTCTTCAAGACAGATTGTGGAAGGTGCGAAATAAACCACCTTGCGAGGATAGGAGTACATCACATGAGAACACCCCTCTTTCTCATTGTTCGTGTGTAAAATGAGTGAAGGATGTCCCCAAGCAATGTTGGTATTGGATTTCTGGACAAGAAGATTTTGACGATGTTGACATCTACCAATTGGTCAGGATTTGGGAACAAGACCAACCCATAGATAAGGAGGGCCACAATCTCTTCAAAGGCTTGTAGGTCCAATGAATTCCAACATTCTTGTGCCTTCTCAAACAAGAATTTTGCTAAGAATCCTTTGACGCCGCTTCTGGTTTCCCAATGTCCCTTGATTTCAGATGGTTGTAGATGTAGTGCTCGAGCAACATCTTCAGGCTTTGGTTCCTTCTCCATACCGTTGAAGGGTAGTTGATTAAGGATAGGGATTCTTAGGAGTTGAGAAAACTCCTCCAAAGTGGGAACCAACTGATAATCAGGGAAAGTGAAGCAGTGGTGAAGAGGGTCAAAGAACTGGAATAACACTTTCATCGTGTCTTCTTCAATGTTGGTGTTGACTAGGCTGAGCAGTCTACCATGTCTTTCACTGAAGGATGAATTTTCCGGAATTCTTGAAGTGATCTCCTTGAGTTGAGGAGAGATTCTCACAAGGTTGACTTGAATGGTGTTTCTGCGAGGAATCTCCATGTCCTACAAAACAAGAACAAAGCTGAAGATCCAAAACCCTTGAAATGGTTAGTGAATGCATATGATGTTTTATGATGTTTATGATGTATGCACAAAACATATGTACAAGCAAATCACACCAAACCCTAATTTCAGGCTTGCATGGGGTTTCATGGGTAATTACCCTCTTAAGTGTAGTTGGCTTAAAAACCTGTCCTATAAGTAGTAACCGGGTTCTAAGGAGCTCAATATCACTGGATTGTTTTCATTGTTCATTGTTTTGGTCTAGCCACTTAACTAGCGACCAAAATATTCCAAGAAAACAATCCTCAATGAGTGTAGCATCGAGTATCTACCAACTTCGGACTGCACCAAAGCCGGTCATCTCACTACCCCTAATAAAAGGCCAAGATGGTCAAGTAAGGTTCTAGGTCATTAGTGCTTAGTGACATCACTCAGCGGCCCCGTACTCTCCTTGATTGAACTCAAGGGTTATCGGTACTCACAAATATGTCGCACTAATATAGCTATTGCTTAGACCGTGTCGGTATACCCCGCACAGTTTCCACAACGTATTGCTATCTATGAATGTTTCCCAAAATCCGGGTGGAGGATTGTAAACCCAAACAATAGCCAAAGCATAAAGCAAGCAAATCAAACAATTAGTCATGCAAGAGGGTGATCTAAGCCCTAAGGTTACTCCACTTTAAAATTGTCCCCAGCAGAGTCGCCAGTTCTGTGATACGGTGGAAGAACAGACTAGGGTTTTGCGTTTGTTTTCGCAAATGTTTCGGTTGAGCAAGAGTCGCCACCGACTTTTTATTTTATCCTAAGGAAAGGTTTAAAAAGCACAGCAAAAACCTTTGAGATTTTTTCTTGGGTTCGGGGAGTAGATTATAGAAGGGGGAGGTATTAGCACCCCTTCTATCCATGGTTATCCATGGGCTCTTAGATACTTGCTTAGATCCACTTGCCTCAGTTTTCAATTGTTTGAAATGGTGCTTTGTGTGTGGCTTTGAAAAGGTTTTGAAAAAGATGCCTTGCATAGGCTACCCTTGTAACAATTCTTTACTCGAATGTTTTACAAAGGTGTTTGTCTTTTTGAAAAGATGTTTCAAGGGTTTGAAAAGTTGATTTTGAAAGTGTTTGTGAAGTAGATTTTGAAATTAGGCAAGTGTTTTCTTGGAAAGTTGACAAGTACTTAAGAGTTCATCTACCCTAAAATTTTCTCAAAGATTTTTGTCATGTTTTAAGCCTTTTGACAATTTTGTTCCACCATTGCATTTGGTGGACAATCTTGTCTTAGGAGATGAAAGGGACGGGCGCGGGTCATCGTTTAGACCATAGTTGCAATAGTGTTAAATGTCTTTGGGCAATTTTCTTTAAAAGGGACTTGATCATTTTATTTAGGCAACATTTTGAGGGACTATGATCATTTGGTTGTTTGTTTTACCCAAAGAAATTCAACATGCAATATGGCCCATTTTTGAAAGGCAACAAAGTGGAATACCCTAGGGGGTGCAAGTGTGAGATGTGTTGTTTATTTTCATGCTCATTTATCTTGTATTAGGTCCAACTATTTTTGTTCATTTTTATTCGCATACAAAACCCTAATTCTAGCATAGTATGTTTAGAAAGCATTAAAAGTGCGAAATTTAAATTCCTACGCTATTACATCACAATAACATGGGGAGGGGGGTACAATGTTTCAAATGGGGTTTATTTGGGCAAGAATTTAAATCTAAGCTATTACATCATTTTTAGGAATATTTACAAGATAAATAATTGCATAATTAAATGGAAATTGACATAAATATACAAAATATAAAAGGAATTTTTATGTATATGTAAAAAAAGGTATTATTTATGTAAAATAAAATAAAGAAAATAAAAGGGTATTATTTTTAGGTATTTTCAAATTTAGGGTAAAAACCCTAATTTTAATCAAAATGTATATTAATTAATTAATTCATACAATATTCATTATTTACATACAATAATAAAATAAAATATGATATATTTGTAAAAAAGGCATTTTTAGTATTAAACATTAAAAAATAAAATATGTACATTTTTTTGGTGTTTTTACTCTAAATGCATTAATATATATATATATGTATATTTATATTATTTTAAATATGTACTATATATATAAATAATAATAATAATTAATTTTTTAGAAAATAGTATTTTTTATATAAAATATTTTCAGAGGGTAATATAAAATAAAAATAAAAATAGAAGTGTTTTTACATATTTTTCTATTTATCCTAAATAATAATATGTATTTATTTATGTATAAACAAAAGAAAATCAAATAAAAATCAAATAAAATCAAAAAATGATGAGAAAAATATTTTCAAAATTTTAATATGCTGAGAAAAAAAAAAGAGTCAAATAAGAAAAGAAAAAGTCAAAAATCATGAAAAATGAAGCAAATGGGCTTGGCGAGTAAGAAAATGGAAATAGGGTGTAAAAAAGAAAAGACCACACAGGCCCAGCCCATGTGGCTTCATCTTCAACCTTTGTTCAGCAACATTCAAAAATGCGCGCCCTGTACTCCAGCTGCTAACTCCTGATTCCTGGCTTTTTAACAAAAACTCATAACATAAAAAATGTTCAGCATGAAGAGACGATTCTAACCATGTATAGAACTTGACCTAACTCTCTAAGATGAAGGAGAATTTCTCCTCCCCCAAATCCTAACCTAGTTTTTCTGTCATTTTCAAACTCCAAATTCTCTCTACTCAGGCAAAAGAAATGAAAAGTAAAGACATGGACATGTTCAGTGGCATGAGTATGACATTATTTCTTCACAAACTTAAGACTAATGATGCATAATAAGAGAGATACGAGTTCAAAATTTTACCTATTCAGTTGAACTTCTATCTGGAGATGTAGGAACCTTCAGTGCAAGGTGATGATTGGAAAAGCTTCCTTGAGGTCCAGGGATGCTATTTCAATGCTTACTTTGTCTTGAGAGCTTCTGAATCAAGCTAGAGAACTTCAACTGCAAAACAGAAAAACAAAAATGGTGAAGTGGCTTAGAGGTGTTACAGGTTGTGTCTTAGCTTCTGGATAGTTTGCATAGGTTGTAAGGAAGGTAGAGGAACAGGTTTTGGCAAGAATGCTTGAGAGAAATGGGAGTTGGTACTCAAACTGCAGAGGCAACTCTGTTTTTGCAGTTTGAGGATGATTCTGAGATGGAGGGTATTTTAGAGGTGCAAGGGTCGTGTATTAGCTTGGTTATGTTGTCTTGAGTGTGTTTGATAAGTTTGTTCTTGTGTTCTAATGCTGAGATGAGAGTTGTTGTGAGATATGGAACTTTTCTTCACACTTAAGCAACAAAATGCAACTTGAGTTTCTAGGCATGTAGAGGGCCCCTAATGTGCTGCATGATCCCTCCTTGATCAGTGTGTTATGCTCATAAACTTGTGCCATTCAGATTTGCAATGTACTTGTTGGATTTCTAAATTGACATAAAGTGATTTTTAGCAAAAATGGATAGTTCACTTTATCTAATTTGGGATTAATCTTGCATACAATGTCCAAACTCATAGAACAACACCTTAACACAATGAATATGCATTAAATTATGGAGTGTAACTTGGTTTAAGGACCTGTAATCTAACCTAAAGCATGCTGAGTTCAAATTGCAAAGTTATGGGCATGGAACTTGGTCATGAACAAAGTGGTTTTTTGCTATATTGTGAAATTCGATTATCTCTAACCATTAGGTTGTTTGAGAAGTTCTTGGACATTTTGGAAAGCTTGGAATGTGTACTACAATCCATCTTTGAAATGCAAATTGAAATTCTAAGTGGAAGTGTATGGAAAATGGCCTTGAAGTGGGGTAGAAAACCTTGTCAAAATAGGTTAAAATTTCACTAAGTTAAAAATGGTTTAGTGCCCTTATTCAAAAAATTGTAACTTGAGATACAAGCTTCAAATGAGAAAACTTTGTGAATCAAAGTTGTAGATTATGCAACAAGCTACAACTTTCATGTTTGGACTTTTGTTTGAATCCAAATGGATCATGGTGAAAAAGTGGGGCAAAGTTGGGAAAAAATTAGGGTTTTTCATAACTTAGAAAAATTCTAAGTTATGAAAAATTCCATTTCTAACCCTAATTTGCATTTTGTGATTTCTTGGTGAACAAGTTTCATGACTTGGCATGTTTTGATGAAAAATGAATCTTGACTCTTGATTTTGACCAAAAAGTCAAAGTTTGACTTTTCAGTATACAGTCAAAATTGATCAATTGATTGGGAAATTCAACTGTCAATCTTGTGTACTTGGGATCTTTTGAGCTTGTTGATCATGTCAAGATAATTCCATGGGGTCCTTGATTCCATGTGTGAGCTTGGTTTGCCATTGGCTAGGTCAAATAGTAAAAAATTGCCTTTGTACAGTCAAAACCCTAAAAATGACCATTTTGCCCTTTTGGTGATCTGATCAAATTTCTTGTGGAATTGTGATCCAAACTTGATCAAATGGTTCATGTGAGTCCAATATGTTGATGTGGGTCAATTTTCATGAGGTTTGACTGTCAATTGGCCACAGTTGACTTTTCCCCCAATATAGTTGATTTTTAGGTCAACTGTCCAATTGATTGGGCAAAACTTGGAACCAGGACTTGAAACTTGATATGGGTAAACTTGGGAGTCCAATATGAGGCATGAAATTCATCTTAGGCATTTTAGGTCAAAATTTCTTTGTGCAAACACAAACCCTAATTTTGAGTCCACAGTGCAAGGATAGGTCTTGAGCAGATGAAACCCTAACTGGATCTTGAGCTTCAAAGGCTTTGTGGTGAGAAATCAATGAGAAATGGGAGGGAAAATTTTGGGGTATAACAGTAGCCAACTCAATTTTTGAAATTTTGGCGCCGGAACCAGCTCGATACGCTGAAAATCTGCCAAGTTATGATTTTTTGAACATGACGCAAATAAATTTCTGTCACAAATTTTCTGTATGAAAATACTTGATAAATCCGAATTTTTGAAGACCTTCTGATCAAAATTGGCTTCCAGCCGTGAGAGATGAAAACCTAGATGACTTCAGTACGGAATTTTGGCCACCGGAACGGATTAAAAACGAGCCACGATCTTCAAGTTATGGATTTTTTAGCGCGTAAAAACTGCACTTTCAGCACACTTTTTCACCATATTTCTTCGAGAAAACGCACACATTCGGATACCTTCTTTAAAGAATTGACTCTTGAGCCGAACTTGAATTTGAGGATACATTATCAGAGATATCTTGGTGAAAGAAAACCTGAATATGACGCACCGAGTTGGACTTGTGAATCTTTGAACCCCGAATCGTTGCAAAACGGTGAACCGATCTTCAGCACGGAAAATACTCTGAGAATATCCATTGACGAAATAAACGTCACTTGTAACCTGAAGAAGCTTGATAAATATACCTTTATTCCATAACCATAAAACCAATAATATGCGTGTATGAAAAGAGAGTAAATTTTGGGGTGCAACAGCTGCCCCTGTTCAATCTTCTTAAACCTGAAGATTTAGATTGGCTCGTCTGTCTTTCGTGATCTGAAGGTGGAAGATGATTGAACACTAGAGTGCCCAGAAATTTGCACTCGTCTGTAATGATGCTTGGCTATGTAGGTAGTATCGGGAATGGGTTTACAGATGCCATTTGGAGGAGATGACGGAAGGTCACTGGAGATGGGCTTAAAGATGCCATCCGGAAGATATGACGGAGAATCGTCAGAGATGGGATTAAAGATGCCATCTAGAGGATGTTGATTTCCCGAGATATTCTTTTGATGAGAATTCTTGTTCCTATCGTTGAGGAGGAATCTGCTGAGGAATGTTGGTCTCTGTCTTGGGAGAAATAGAATTTTAAGAGCTTCAATTGTCCGTTACTCTACTGGGGAATCAACTCCGGCTTGAGGAAGCGGAAGTGAACTGCGTATCTAGTCGTGTATAGGCTGCATCGCGACCTACTAGGGAAAGGTGAAACCAATCGTGTTTGATAGGTCCGGGTCTTACAGTGTTGTGGACTACTGTCTAGAGATAAGAGAAAAGAAACCTGGATGGTAAGGTTATGAGAAGGAACCTGGATAGTAGGGCTTATGGGAAGGAACCTGGGTAAGGTTGCTTCGTGAGGAGTTTGGATAAAACTGCATCTGAACCAAGAAGGAACCTGGGTAAGGTTTCTTTGTGAGGAGTTTGGGTAAAACTGCATCTGAACCGAGAAGGAACCTGGGTAAGGTTGCTTTGCGAGGAGTTTGGGTAAAACTGCATCTGAACCGAGAAGGAAACTGGGTAAGGTTGCTTTGCAAGGAGTTTGGGTAAAACTACATCTGAACCGAGAAGGAACCTGGGTAAGGTTGCTTTACGAGGAGTTTGGGTAAAACTGCATCTGAACCCACTACAAGAAAATTAGTGTTTAACGACACAAAAATTGCGACAGTTATGTGATAACTGTCGTAATTGACATATAGAGACAGTGTTTACGACAGTTGACACCAACCGTCCCTAATATTTATTTTGCGACGGTATATTTAACCATCATAATATTATTATTACGACGGTAAAACAACCGTCGGCCCCCATTTAACACTTTTAACATTGATTTTTCACCAACAACTAGTCACGACGATAAAATTAACCGTCCTAAAAGGCATATCACGACGGTAAAGCACCCGTCGCACCCTTAAACCTTTCACGACGGTAAAATTATCCGTCCTAAAATTCATTTCACGACGGTAAAACAACCGTCGCACCCAAAACCTTTAAAAATTCTCATGGGCACGACGGTAAAACACCCGTCGCCGTAAAAAAGTTAAAAAGCTCTTAAAATACATAAAAATTTTGAATAGTTAAAATTCTATCATTTTTTTCTTCTAAAATTTGGCCTTTTCCTATCAATATATTATACACAGCCTAGATGCAAAAATATGTACTATATGTTTATTGACAAGTTGCAATGTATAATGATTATTTTTGAATAGTTAAATAGCAATACTGAAACCTGACTGGGATTTGATGCATATGAATAATATATGTCAAAAAGTTATACTACTTAATTTATGCAATAATGAGAAAAAATAACAGTCCTGTGCTTCTCTGTTAGATTTAGATTATAGAAATTTTATTCATACTTCACCATCCGGCACCGACCATCCATACTTCACCATCCATCCATACTTCACCATCCGGCACCACCACCGATTCAAGATTCGACAACCAATCACCCCAAAACCAACTCCCAGAAGCGGAAGAAAGAGGTCAATTCCAAGTTACAGCACCTACGAACACCAGAAGAGAAGCTAGCTTAAATCGAAACCCTAGAAAAGGAGCTCGGGGGTTTGTTTGAGTACTACAAAGGGGTTTTGGGTAAGAAGGTTATTGTTGACCTTAAGAAATGCGGTGGGTCGAGAAACACGGTTCACAACATTGAGCCAATTGCATTGGTAGGTAAATTTTTTAAAATATAATTTTCAATTCCATTATTAATTTATTTTACCTTTTTATCCCTCTAGATAGATCTGGTGTTCATGAAATTCATCTATAATTGGCTTTGTTTTTTTTGTTTGAGAGGTTTTTAGGTTAGGCTTGCTGTGATTATTATGAACACACAAATTGTTTGGGAAATTAACCAAGTGATTGACAATTTCTTTGTTTGCTGTGAAATTGAATTCAAGGAGATGCTTTTACACAATTTAGTCATTATTGTTGTTGTTGTTCAGTTGTTGTTTTGATCCTTTTTCAGGATTTTAATTGAAATCTAATGTAAATTATGTAAATTGTTAGAAAAAAAAGCCATTTATAGAAACTCACATTCTTCTTTCTTATGAAAGTGTGGTTCAAATAAGCTGAATACTTTGTGTGGTAAGGATGAAATATGTAATTACTGAAACAAACTCTTGCTTGTTTATTAACTTAGGATGAATTGTAGCATTAAAGCCTTAAAGGTCAATGGCATTTTAAAATGCAAGGTTGATAAGGGTGTTTTCCAGGTAATTTTATGCTTTCGTATTGTTTTAGTGCGAAGTCGAGGCTTGATTGTCAGTGCTTTTTGTTGTGTTTTTGAATAGTTGATGCAAGTTCTTTATTTTGTAAAGGATATTGCTTCAAGACTTAAAGCTGCTGTCAATGAAGACTTAGAAAAGCTATTTCATAAAATACTCTTGTTAAGCTTAAACTAATGACCTAAATATAAGGGATTTCCAATCTCTTTCTAGTTGGTTGTTTCTTGGCAGTCAAGTAAAAACTGACATGAATTCATGTTTTTTAGCTCGTTGCATGGAAAATTGATTTGGCTTATCGTTATTCGTATGTTTCATCTGTTTATCCATCTATCTAAACTAATCAATACTCTGTAGTGCTGATTATTTTAAGAAGCCTATTGCCTTTATTTTGTGTCTTATTCTGCTAAGGAATTTATGGACATGTTTTCAGTGACAGTGAAGAAATCACCTGTAGCATACTTCTTGGAGAAAGTTGGCAATGGAAATTCTTTATGGAACACAACAACTCTTGGGGATGAAAAAGGAAGAGAACGGGTTTATGACACTATCTTCCGCTTGCCATGGAGATGTGAATTGGTATTTGGTATACTTGTCTTTTCTTGTTTGCAGTTCTAGATGTTGTAGATGGGTATGCTCCAGTGTTTAGTTGCTAGAAGTTTCCTTCAAACTTATCAATTGATCAGAAAAAATATATAATGTAGGCGTTTTGGGGGAAGGATATAACCCGAAGCTATTCATTTACTGTGAAATAGTTACTTAAGAATTGTGTTCGTGTATTTCTGTTTATGCATTCTACTTTTTATGTCATGGTATCTCAAGTGCTGAATTCATTTGCAGCTTATTGATGTTGGCTTCTTTGTCTGTTTCAATTCCTTTCTGTCATTGTTAACTGTGATGCCAACAAGGGTGGTAATGATCGTTTGGAAGCTTCTGAAAACAAGGTTTGCCACCTTTCTTCATGATCTGTCATAATACTTTGATGTCATTCAGTGCACCTGTTAGGATTTAGATGATATACTTATCCCTTTGCATCTTTTTGTTTAGTTTAGAGTTTTCACTTGAGCTGTGAGCATTTAGTTCAATTTTGTATTCAATTTCCAAAATTGTATTAAATTTACGAAGGAAATTGAACATGGTTCGTTTTTGTTGACTCGTAAAAAGGATTTAGATTGGTTTAATGAGACAATCTACCCTGATTTTGTGTTTACCAAAAAAGTTGAATCTATCACATACTTAATGATATGGTCTGCTAATTCATGTGCTTTGATTTGTTGGCTCTTCTACTAATTCTCATGTTTAAAAAATTTGGTGGTGATTCAGAATTTCAGTTTAATTATTTAATTTAATACTATCAACATGACCTCGTCATGCTCATGGCAGGAAGTTCAAGAGGCTGTCTCCAGTTGAATTGTCGGATTTTGGCTATTTTATTATTATGGCTTGTGGAATCACTGTTTTGCAGCAAATAGGTTTAGTTCCATATACATATTTCTGTTTTGAATTATCAGGTTGTTTCTTATGCTGAAATTGGTGTTATGCTCACCACTCCTAATTTTTTGTTGTTTTAGATATCAGCTTCATATATCATATAATCCGTGGTCAAGCAACAATCAAACTGTATGTGATCTACAACGTCTTAGAGGTGAGCATAAATTAACCCTTATCCAAATTTTACTTAGTAATTTGCTCTCCTTTCATACCAAATATTTGGACTAACCCTATTATAGATATAGAGCAATAAGATTGTGACCAACATGATATATTCCGAAATATGAAAGAATGGAAGATAACTGAGCCGGCTTTGTGTTGATTTCAATAGGCTTTGTGTTGATTTCAATAGGCTTTGTGTTGATTTCTAACTCTCAAGTATCAATACTTTATTTCTTTCGTAATATAAACACTGACATAGCAGAGCTTTCATTCTTGTACAAGAAAGCATAAAGCTAATATAACTTAACTCAAGCTCATGAGAGCTTGTATAGAGTCTCCCTCATAATATAAAACACCTGTAGTGTAATCAACTATAACTGTTTTAGCTTCCTTGTAACTAGCTGCTTGACAGCCGTCAGTCAGTTAACCACCCTTCACTCATTTCAATCAATTTTCACTTGAGAAATTCAACTAATAGCTCTAGCAATTCTACTGAATATTCATCTATGAGAAATCACAAAACTGTGATCTGAAAAAATTCAATAACATTCTACTTTAATACTTAACTAGACAAGAAATAGTCTTGGTGATTGTCATCTAAGAGAAGCAGAACATATATATTTTATATGTTGATAGGTGATTCTAGTTTGTCTTGCCGAAAAATCTAAAGTTACACTTGACAAATGAAATGACTCCCAAATAATGCAAAGCTAATCCCACACTCAGTATAGAATAACTATGTTTACTCTCCTGAAAATTTGGTATTAATATGCAACTAAAGAATTTAAACCCAAACTTTAAAAACTGTACTTTCAGGTATTTACTTGTATGTTGCTTCAAGAAATATCAGCGAATCATTGCTAGACTTTGTTAAAATCTCTTAGTCTTAACTACCTAGTTTCCATTTCCTCAATTCTTTTCTTTTCTATTGCTAACAAATATTTTACGTCGTTCTACGTGTGTCTGTTATGTCGAATAAGTAGGAACCCCCAAATAACTATGCCGTAGCTAATTACAGATTCTATTTGACAGATAATTTTAATACTTATAAATAATAATGTAGTTTGGCTTTGTAATATTGTTACTTATCAGTTCATAACTGCCTCTTTAAAAATTTAGTCTTGAAGAGCGAAGAACCTTTCCTTGAATGTGTTTATAAATAATAATGGATCTACATGTCTTATTTGTTGAAAATGATAAGCCTATTGAAAGATATAATTATAGAGACCGACTCGTACCTTTCTTGAGTATGTGGAATTAAAGTTCCTTTCTTCTGTTACCTTTTCCAAACCTACTACCTTAGGCAAACACAACTAAAAGCAACTACTCATATAATGAAATTGGTCTATATTGTAGTTATAATTTTATGCGTCTGGAATCACTCTTGTTAGATTAGTCAGTTGGTTATTGCATTAGTTAGCTTTTAGACATGTGCTAGAGTTAAGCTTGCCAGCTGTAGCCAGCTGTTGTAACTGACATAAGAGAGTTAGTTATGGTTAGCTGTGCCTATACATAGATGCTACTGCATCATAACAGAATGTAATGTGAAATGAAACACTGAAAATAGAAGTATTCCAAATGATATTCGTGAAATGCCAGACACGCCTTTCATCTGAAGTGTCGGTGCTATATAATGTATGAGTGAAAGTTTGTGAAGGTGTTTTTAATTTACATGAAAGCATACCAAGAAATGACTTATTGAACAATTGAACCTTAGTGTGCAAGCAAACTGAGAGCATGTTTGATTTTCCATACTCTGACCATAGAAATTGAGTTTTTGTGATATGTTTGGTGAATTATTTGAGTCCGTTTGGAAAAGTAAATTTAGTTTCAGAAGCAAGTTTTTTTTTTCTGAGTATGGTTATTGAACTATTAATTTAACTGTTGTGTCTTGATGTTTGACAGATGTTGTCCTGTCGGGTGGAAGTTCAGTCTGAACTCCTGCAGCAAGTGTTGCTGTTTATGTTACAGAATAAGCATCTGGGTATGGTACAAGTTTGTGAGTTTTTAAAGCCCTTGCTGGATTTTTCGATCATAAGATTGTTAGGTTCTGAGTCACCCTCTTCTTCATTTGGATTGCAATTGGTATCGTCTATGGCATTATTCTGTTGCTCGTGTCCGAGTGAGTCCATGCCTGTTCTTATGCCTGGATAACTATATGCTCTATTATAAGCATAAGCTCTTTTCATATAAGTGCTTATAATATAAGCTATTTCTAAAGCAAAATAAATTAAGTCAATCCAAACAAGATAATATGATTTCCTTTATCAATTCAAATATATCCTCTCTAGAAGTTTTGAACACAAACAAGAGTATAGTTGTAAATGCTCTAATTAACTTGTGTTTACGCCTAACAGGTCCTAATGCTGTGGAGTTTATCATAAACCATGCTGAAGTTTCAATCGCATTTGTTCAAGAAAATAAGATTGCATCAGTATGTTCTAGCTTTTTGAGCTCAATGTTTTAACAATTGCAACATGGAATGTCTAACACATTTAACTGTTTCAATGTTAAATCTTCTGAGAAAAAACTAACGTTCGTTTCCACAGATTTTGTCATGTCTTGGTCGGTGTTCTTCAAATCTTAAAAGTAGGTCAACCATTCCTGTCTTATTTAAGATTAAGTTTTTTTTTTACTACATTTAATGCAGACTAACCTGTTTAAATCAATGTTGTAGCTATTGTGAGCTTTGGAAATGTTTCAGCCGCACAAAAGAAGGAAGCTGAGGAATTTGGCGCGTCCTGCTTCTCCTGGGAAGAGTTTCTCCAGTTGGTAAGATATTAGTGTTTTAAACTGTGGTTACAGTCACGGTTACTATGAACGTTCATGGTTCGATTCAAGAAGAATCAAACTCTTACAACAGTTTGCTAATATAATCATTCCAAGTTAATTTGATTAAGGATACTGTTACTCCGGTTAATTTGATTGGTTATGGGTTGGCGTTTTTGGGGGTTGCGTATTATAATCATTCCAAGTTGCAGGCGCTTAAGGCTTCGGAGACGCAGAAGAAGGCTCTTCAGAATGATGAAGAGGCTGGAAGGTTGTTGGAACAGAGAGACGGAGAAGGGACTGGAAGGAAGATCGACAGCCATAACTGATTCAGCTTGTCTTTCTCATTTTTGGATGCAAAATTCTGTCTGTTGGATGAGGCGCGTTTTGCTTTTGGGTATATGCGGTGGTGTAATTTACTACTTTTAGGTAATTATTTAATTTTACTCGGATTATCATCAGAGTATTATTATGTCATTTTATTTCATTTCAGCTTATTTCATTCATATTTTAGTTGTGTATCAGGTCTGAGATTGGCGTCTGTGTCTTATATATGCTTATTCAGTGTTTCGTATTAATGATCAGTTAATGAATTTAGTTTCCTTGATGCTCTAGAAAGCTTGTTATCAAATTGCTGTTTTTCTTTCTTAAGCTTAACATACTTGATTTGTGTTTATTTTTCTTGCCTTAACTATTGTGTAATTATCTAATATTCTATAAATCTAGATTAAGTTTTAATTTATTAAACACCTTTGCATTCAAGAGATATAGGCTAAAATTGTGCTCTATAATGACTTGATAATAACACAGATTGCTGTAACAATGTCTGTTCATCAGTATTCTATTTCAGTGCTGTCAATCGTGGTTCGCAGAAAATACTGGTTTTTAACTGCAATCTCAGTTTTCAGTGCCGTCGTGCTTCTTGTATCAACCCTATAGTTATATATGATAATCATAAGCTTGTAGTAACAATACTATTTTGATTTTGCAGGTAAGGATTTAAAAGACTCACGAGTGCTAACTGATGTCGGTGACGTCCCTATTCAAGAAATTCGAGATTGTGGCGTAGATGATAAAAGATTGATGAGTGTCATTGGCGAATCTGTCAAGTTAGTGATGGAAGAGGTAAATTTGTCAATTTATGATTTTGAATTAAAAAAGTACACCTTTATCATCCTCATATATTGTTTCTTAGCATTCACTCCACTATCATGTGAAATGCTATATCATTTTGCAGATAACTTTCTGTTCGAACTTGCTTGATCCTCGTGTTGTTTATATTCTTTCAGGCTCCTCTAAGACCCTTAGTTTTAGGTGGTGATCACTCAATATCATTTCCAGTTATTAGAGCTGTCTCGGAGAAGCTTGGAGGACCAGTTGATGTTCTTCATATTGATGCGCATCCTGACAACTATGATGCATTTGAAGGGAACATTTATTCGCATGCTTCTTCCTTTGCTCGTGTCATGGAGGGTGACTATGTTCGGCGACTCTTGCAGGTAATCTTTTATTGTTGATAAGTATAAAATCAAGGTGGCACCGTGATTTTGTTGAAACTACAAACTGTAACCTTTTGCCAAAACAATGCTTTTTAATACATTTCAGGTTGGTATTCGATCAATAACAGCTGAAGGACGTGCACAAGCAAAAAAATTTGGGGTCGAGCAATATGAAATGCGAACATTTTCCAGAGATCGCCCCTTCCTAGAGAACCTGGTATGTCTCTCTCTGCCTCCGTGTTTGTATGCTCGTGTATATATGCACGTACGCACGCGTGCGCATAGTAAATTCCAAACATGTATTGATACTAACTTGTGCATTTGTATGTTCTTTTTAAACCTTGGTGATTTCCTTGTGCAGAAACTAGGGGAAGGTGTGAAAGGGGTGTATATCTCGATAGACGTGGATTGTCTTGATCCTGCATTTGCTCCGGGAGTGTCTCATATTGAACCGGGAGGTCTTTCTTTCTGCGATGTTCTTAACATCCTACACAATCTTCAAGGTGATGTTGTTGCTGGAGACGTCGTTGAACTCAACCCACAACGCGATACTGTTGATGGAATGACTGCTATGGTAGCTGCTAAGTTGGTCAGAGAAATGGCTGCAAAGATTGCAAAATGATCAAGAGATTTCGGAGCTAACCTCTTTTTGTTATAGTTCCTGAAAATAGGAAAATCTCACTTGTTATAGGTAACTTGTAGCAAAGTTATAAGGTGGTATAAGCATATTACAATGTGCAATAATTCATAAATCTTTTCTCCCAATAATAAGTACTGGTATCTCACGGAAATCTCACGCTTCAATAGCAAAAGCAATGTCTCCTTGCATTATTTTACAAATGGTTTCCCAACTGAATTAATAATACTGAGTTAGTAAATATTTCAAAACAATTGGATTGCTCATTTCAAAAAATGTTGAAAAGTGATAGAAAAAAAAATAAAAATACTATAAATAAAAAAATATTAAAGTAAATAATAATTTAAATATAATAGTAAAATATTATAGTAAAATAATATTATATTTAAAATTATTTTACTAAATAATAATTTAAATAAAAATATTATTTGAAATTTATAGATCAGATTACGACGGTTAAAGTCAAATTCACGACGGTATATAACCGTCACAAACAACAACAACAAAAAATAAAGTCAAATTCACGACGGTATATAACCGTTGCAAATAACAACAAAAACAAAAAATAAAGTCAAATTCACGACGGTATATAACCGTCGCTATCTGTTGTGCGTGACAGTTTTTGCAACCGTCGCGAAATAGGCTGGGGACGCACGATTCTGCGACGGTACTTCTACCGTCGTAGATTGTAAATTGCGACGGTTTTAACCGTCGTAATCAGCCAAAATAACCGTCCCAATCTATCATTTTTCTTGTAGTGACCGAGAAGGAACCTGGGTAAGATTGCTTCAGGATGAGTCTGGGTAAAACTACATCGGGAAATTGTAAGGAGGAACCTGGGTAAGGTTGCTTCAGGATGAGTCTGGGTGAAACTACATCGGGACCGAGAAGGAACCTGGGTAAGGTTGCTTCGGGATAAGTCTGTGTAAAACTTCAGGAGGAACCTGGGTAAGGTTACTTCGGGATAAGTTTGTGTAAAACTTCAGGAGGAACTTGGGTAAGGTTACTTTGATGATAAGTTCGTGTAAAACTTCAGAATGAACCGGGGTAAGGTTACTTTGAGATAAGTTTGTGTAAAACTTAAGGAAGAACCTGGGTAAGGTTACTTTGTGATAAGTTCGTGTAAAACTTCAAGAGGAACCTGGGTAAGGTTATTTTGTGATAAGTTCGTGTAAAACTTCAGGAGGAACCTGGGTAAGGTCACCTTGTGATAAGTTCGTGTAAAACTTCAGGAGGAACCTGAGTAAGGTCACCTTGTGATAAGTTCGTGTAAAACTTCAGGAGGAACCTGGGTAAGGTTACTTTGGGATGAGTTTGTGTAAAACTTCATTCAGAAATATATGAGAAAGGAACCGTGTAAGATTTTTCAGGATAAATCTGTGTGAAGCTGCATTTAGGAGAAACCCGTGTAAGATTTCTTCGTGACGAACCCGTGTAAAGCTGCATTTGATCGTGCAGATAATTACTCTGTTTAGTTTCTGGAGTTAATCTTGAACTTGCTGGAAGTTGTTGATGATAACCATCTTTCCTGAAAAGGTACATGATTAATCGTATATGATGCATGACATGCATTGTATGATGATGTTCTCAAAATAAATGAGATTATGTTGTATGCAATATGTATGCGCACGTCATGATATATGAACATGAAATGCTATTGTGGCACGTCCGAGTTTGGAAAAATAAATCCCTGACTGTTGGAGAATAAATAGTTTCGCTCGCTGGGGATAACAACCGAAGATGATTTGAGAATAACTTGGCCGGAGAATAATTCCGCTGGAGAATAAACTGGCGAGAAAAAAATGACTCTGTGGGGAAGAGATACCCTATCAGAAGATCCGCTGATTTAGAGCAATAACCTCGGTTGGGGATGAATTACCGTTGTTGGCGATGATGAAATCTGTCGGGGATAAAATTTCTGTTTGTGGAAGAAATAAACTCCACTGGGGATGGTCTTCCATTGTTGGTGAAAGATGGACTCTGCTTGGGGAGAATTAACACCACTGCTTTTAGATATTTCTTGCTCTGCGGGGAGTGTAGATTTTACTGGGACGCGTGCTGATGATATGACAATGACTTCGTATCAAGACTTTTCTGCCCCTGTACCTACTGGAGAAAGTGCTTGCGGAGGCCTTGTGGATTGAGTGTCATCCCAACTTAAGAGGTGCTTGGTAACTACCGGTCGAAATGATAAGTCTTCTACTGATAGGAAAGTGACAAGATAACGGGACATAGTCGTACGCTTTAATCCCTAACTTTTTCCTGGACTGTCTTTTCAGATTTTCAGTCCACCAGGATACCCTTTTTTGCCCAAGCCGCCTCTCAGGTTTTCGACTTACCGGGTGTACAAATCTTTTTTGTTTTTATCCCTAATTTTTTCCCGAACCTTTTGGTTCGCCGGGACGCCCTTGTTTTGCCTAGGTGTGTCAACCTAGCGGGTCTTTATTCATGCGTAGTTGTTGTACCCCAAAATTCGCCCTCTCATCTTATCAGCATTCTCTCATCACAAGACTCTTAAAACTCAGAACCAAGCTAGGGCTTGCTCTGCTCAAGACATCTCCTTGCACTATTGACCTGAAATTAGGGTTTGAGTTTGCACAAGGATTTTTGGACCTTCAATTCCCAAAGTTACTTTCATTCTTCATGTTGGACTCATAAGTTTGCCCATACCAAGTTTAAAGCCTTGAATCAAATTTTTGCACAGTCAATTGGACAGTTGACCTAGAAATCAGCTGTATTGGCGAAAAAGTCAACTGTGGCCAATTGACAGTCAAATCTCATGAATTTTGATCCACATCAACATTATGAACTCATATGAACCATTTGATCAAGTTTGGATCACAATTCCACAAGAAATTTGATCAGATCACCAAAAGGGCAAAATGGTCATTTTCAGGGTTTTGACTATACAAAGGCAATTTTTGACTGTTTGACCTAGCCAATGGAAAATTAAGCTCAACCATTGACTCAAGGACTCAATGAAATTATCTTGACCCATTTAACAAGTTCAAAAGGTCTCAAATGCATAGGATTGACAGATGAATTTTTCAGTCAACTGATCAAAATTTGACTGTACACTGAAAAGTCAAACTTTGACTTTTTGGTCAAAATCAAGTTCCAAGGGGTCATTTTTCATCAAGATATGTCAAATTATGAAACTTGTTCATCAAGAAACCCAAAATTGCAAATTAGGGTTTGAAATTGAAAATTTTCATAACTTAGAAAAATTTTCTAAGTTATGAAATTTTCTTAATTTTTCCTAACTTTGTCCCATATTTTCACCAATATGAAAATGGATTCAAACAAAACTTACAAAATTAAAGTTGTAGTACTCCATAAAGTCTACAAATTTGATTCACAAAGTTTTCTCAAAAGAAGCTTGGATCTCAAGTTATGATTTTTGGAACAAGGGTCCCTAAAACTTTTAACTTAGAGAAATTTTGCCCTAGTTTAGGCAGGATTTTGACCCATCTTCTTGGCCATTTTTCACATAGTTCCACTTGGAGTCTCAAGTTGCATTTCAATTATGGATTATAGTACATGTTGCAAGATTTACAAATTGTCCAATAACTCCTCAAACACATTTGTGGTTAGGGAGAATCGAATTCTTGAAGTTGGCAAAAACTCACTTTGTAACCATGGCCAATACATGTTCATACAACTTGCAAAATCTGACCAAACTAGCTTTGTACTTAATTAAAGGCCTCTAAACCAATTTAAACTTAAAAATTGAATGCAAATACATTAGTTAAAATCATTGTTCTGATCAAGGGAGCATTATACAATGAACAATTCCATTTTGGGCATAAAGATAACACTTCCATTTACATAAAGCATGCTTTATGTCAAGTTTCATTTCTTGAGCCATACACCAAGCCTTTTGCTGTAAACAAGGCTCCCTAATATCAGGCAAAGCTCAACCACTTTGTGTAGCTAGGTTACAAGCCAGTACAACCCTTGCATTGTCAACTCTCACTTTTTGCTTCAAAACCAAGTCATTGTGCCAAAAGTCCATAACTCACATATCTGATAAAATCAACTGAAGCCAAGATTTCAAACAAGTTTTACACATCCTTGTAAGCCAGAAACACGAGCCAATCATCCCTCAAACACCATTGAACACCAAAACACCAAAAACTTGCAAAACAGGGCAGTTGCTGCAACTTGAGTGCCATAGCTCATTTTGCTCGTGCGTTTTGCTCCTTTCCACTTCAAACACCTTCCATTCAACTCACTCAAGCTATCCCAAACCTCCATTGCCAACTGTAACTCCATTTACAATGTTCATCATTTCTATTTCAAGCTTATGCAGGTTGACTTCTAGAGGTTGATTCAGGCCATTTCAAAACAAACTAAGCATTGAGAAAGGTTCAAGGAACATCAAGCAAGCTCAAAAGAACCTCAGGCCTCACTGAAAGTTGATGCATTGTCCAACTCGAATCCAACTGAAACAGGTTTTTCATCAACTTCTATCTCTCTATTTAGGAACATTTAGCCTTAGGTTTGTGAATGAAAGATGTAGTACTCATTGCCCTGAAACCATACATATGCTCAGTTTTCATTTATATTAAACGTGCTAAGAGAATTTCATCCATGAACTTTCTGAAAAAACTAGGTTATAAATTAGGGCCAGAGAAATTCTCTCTGGTCTTTGAGAGTTAGATTAAGTTTTTTATATGGTTAGATTCGTGGTTTGATGCTCTACAAGTTTCATGTTTTGAGTTTTGTCAAAAGATCACAAATACAGGAGATACGCGTTTGTGTAACAGGCGCGCGTTTTCAAAAGTCTGGAGGAAGAAGATGAAGCTGATGGGCTGGGCTTGGCTTTTTGCTTCTAACACCTTCTTTTTCAGTTTCACACCCCCTGGCCCAAATTCTTATATTTTTATTATTTTTGCATTTTTATTTCACTTCTGACTTTATTATTTTATTTCCAAACATAAAAAATGCTCAAAAAATATTTTCATGATTTTTTACATTTATTTGGTATTTATTTTAATTATTTCTAACATTAAAACCTTTTTATACTTTTATATTACTTGTTTAAATTTAATTATAATGCAAATAATACTTTTATTTTCATTTCTTTTTTTTTTATTCACACCAAAAATATTTTCTTGAATATATTTTATTTTTGTAAGTATTTTATTTTATTTTTATATATTTAACATATTTAATATATATATATATATATATATATATATATATATATATATATATATATATATATATATATATATATATATATATATATATATATATATATATATATATATATATATATATATATATATATATATATATATATATATATATATACATATATACTTTATTTTATTAAAAACATAGAATAAAAATACAAAAATATCACATTTTTATTTTTATTGTTATTTTATACTAAAAAACACTTTTTTTTAATATATTTTTATTTTGTACATATTAATATGTTTTTTTATATAAATAATATAATATTATTCTCCTTAAGGAAAATTAGGGTTTACCCCTTTATTAAATAAAATCAACCTTTTTTATAATTATTTACACCTTTTTTTTTATATTAAAAAATACTTTACATTCATAAAAAAACTCTTTTTGCATAAATACATTTTTATTTAACATTTATTTATTGTGTCTATTTAAATATTGCCCATTTAAATATTATGTATTGTAAATTCAATTTGGTTGTAATAATTTAGGGTTTTAATTTCTTGCAAAATAATCCCCTATTCAAAATTGTACCCCCTCCCTATATCAAAGTTGTAATAGCTTAGATTTATTTTTACGCACTTAATGCTTTCAATTATGGAGAATTAGGGTTTGTATGTAAAATCAAAATCCACAAATAGTTTGACCTAATCAAAGACAAAAATGCATGAAAAACAAACACAATGCACACTTGCACCCCTAGGGTTACATCCCACTTGTTTCCTTCATAAATGGGCCATTGTATGCATGTTAAGTACTTTGGCAAAACAAAAATAAAACAAAAGATCATAGTCCCTCGATGACGCTATCTGATTTGCCTAAACAAAATGATCAAGTCCCTCAAGAAAATTGCCAAAAATACTTAGCACAATTGCTATCATGGTCTATACGATGACCCACGCATGTCCCGTTTAACATCCTAACACAAGGTTGTTCACCAAATGCAATGGTGAAACGAAACTGTTAAAAGGGTTAAAAACATAAGAAAGATCTTTGAGTAAATAGGGTAGATAGATTTTAGTTACTTGATCAAAAGCTTGCATAACATCCTTGCTATTTTCAAACACACTTCACAACACAAATTCAAAATCCAACTTTCAAACATTGAAAACTTTTCAAAAGACAAAAACACCTTTGTATACATTCAAACAAGAATCATTACAAAGGTTGCCACAACGATGGCCTCTTTTCAAAACATCTTTCAAAACCACACACAAAGCACCATTTCAAACAATTGAAGAGCACCATTTCAAACAATTGAAAAGCAAAGAAAGTGATCTAAACAAGTAACTAAGAGCCCATGAATAACCATGGATGAAAAGGGTGCTTGCACCTTCCCTTTTCATAATCTACTCCCCGAACCCAAGAAAACATCTCAAAGGTCTTTCCTGTGCTTTTTGACCTTTCCTTAGGATAAAATAAAAAGTCGGTGGCAACTCTTGCTAAACCGAAACATTTGCGAACACAAACGCAAAACCTCAAGTCAGTTCTCCCACTGTATCACAGAACTGGTGACTCTGTTGGGGACAACTTTAAAAGTGGAGTAACCTTAAGGCTTAGATCACATTTGCATGCTTATCTTGATTGCTTTGATTGCTTTACATTTGGTTCTCTTGTTTGGGCTTGAAATCCTTTACACGGATTTGGGAAACATTCATAGGTAAATAACAATACGTTGTGGAAGTTGTGCAGGGTATATCGACATGGTTGAAGCAATAGCTATATTAGTGCGACATATTTGTGAGTACCGGTAGCCTTTGAGTCAATCAAAGAGAATACGGGGCCGCTGAGTGATGTCATGAAGCACTAATGAACTCTTAGAACATTACTTGACCATCTTGGACTTTTATTAGGGGTAGTGAGATGACCGACTTTGGTACAGTCTGAAGTTGGTAGATACTCGATACTACACTCATTGAGGGTTGTTTTCTTGGAATATTTTGGTCGCCAGTTAAGTGGCCAAACCAAAACAATAAACATAGAAAATAATCCAGTGATATTGAGCTCCTTAGAACCCGGTTACTATTTATAGGACAGGTTTGAGCCAACTAAACTCAAGAGGGTATTTACCTATGAAACCTCATGTAAGCCTGAAACTAGGATCTTGTGTGACTTACATGTGCTTGTGCATACATCATAAACATCATAAAACATCATATGCATCCACTAACCATTTCAAGGGTTTGGATCTTCATCTTTGTTCTTGTTTTGTAGGACATGGAATCTCTTCACAGGAAAACAATTCAAGTCAACCTTGTGAGAATCCCTCCTCAACTCAAGGAGCTTACTTCCAAGATTCCAGAGAATTCTATTTTCAGTGAAAGACATGGTAGACTTCTCAACTTGGTCAACTCCAACATTGAAGAAGACATGGTGAAAGTTCTCTTCCAGTTCTTTGACCCCCTATACCACTATTTCACATTCCCTGATTACCAACTAGTACCTACTTTGGAGGAATTTTCTCAACTCCTGAGAATTCCCATTCTTTATCAACTACCCTACAACGGCACGAAAAAAGAACCAAAACCTGAAGATGTTGATCAAGCATTACACTTGCAACCATCTGATATCAAAGGACATTGGGAAACAAGAAGTGGTGCCAAGGGTTTCTTGGCAAAGTTTCTGTTTGAGAAGGCACAAGACTGCTGGAACTCTCTAGATCTACAAGCTTTTGAAGAGATTGTGGCACTCCTCATCTATGGGTTGGTCTTGTTCCCAAACCCTGATCAACTTATAGATGTGAATGCTGTCAAGATTTTCATATCCCGGAATCCTGTACCTACATTGCTTGGGGACATCCTACACTCATTTTACACACGAACAATGAGGAAAAGAGGTGTTCTCATGTGCTGTACTCCTCTCCTAGCAAGGTGGTTTATTTCTCACCTTCCACAATCAGTTTTGAAGAATGAGCAGGGTTTAAGGTGGTCACAATGATTGATGACCCTCACACATTCTGATGTTCATTGGTGTTCTCAGTCCAGAGAAAATGTCATCATCATTGATCGTTGTAGGGAATTCCCTAATGTCCCACTACTTGGCATTAGGGGAGGCATTACCTACAACCCCTGTTTAGCTCTAAGACAGTTTGGGTATGCTCGGAGGGATGGCCCCCATGACATGCTGATTCCTGACTTAGTTTTTGACTTCGACAATGATACGCAAGGACTTCGACAAAGGTTCATCAGAGCTTGGAGGATGCCCAACAAAGTGGATAGTAAGACACTGGGGCACAAGAATTCCATCCCCCTTGAGCCTTATCTCAAGTGGGTACGAACCCGCGTCCAGAATCTTATGATGCCATATCCTCACATTCTCCCTGTGATCAAAGAGCCTGTTATGGAAGGAGAGGTTCCATACACCCTCCTACATCCTGACATGCCAACATCATTGGAAGAATTACAAAAGAGTTGGATCCAACTCAAAGAAGAACAAAATACTTTTGAAGCCAGCTTCTATGCCAGTGAGAAGAAGGTTTTGGAGCTTACCTGCCAACTTCATGAGGAGGAAACTCTCAACACTTACATCACACCAAATAGGATGCGCAATGTCTTTTTACATTAAGAATTTTGTAATATTTTGCCCATGGGGCACTTATGTACTAACAAATTTCTTCTTAATATGACGTGTGTTCTTTTTGTTTGCAACAAATTTTAATTTCCGAATCCTTGAATGCATTACATGAATAACATATCATTCGTCATATGCATAAACAGGTCTTCACACCAGGTTTCCTTATCTTTTTGCTGTTTATTTCAGCAAGATGGATTTGGAGCAGACGGTTAAGGATCTGCAAGTACAAAATTTTCAATTCCAGCAACTCCTCATGACCTTAGCAAAGGGTCAAGAGGACCTTAAAGCACTGTTGGAAAAAGATAAAGAGAAGAAGAAGAAAAGACCTGGTGTAGTCATCATGGGAAGAAGGTTTGAAAGCAATGCTAGAAAAGTTCTCGAATTCCCCTCGACGTCTGATGAAGGGGATGCTAAAGGAAAAGGAACTGCGATGCCTTCTGAATCTGAAGTTGAAGGAGAAGAAGAGGAAGAGGAATAAGACGAAGATTACTCCGAACAGCAATATCCCCCGGTGGATGTTAAATTTAAAAATCGTGAGGATCGGTTGGCAGCCATGGAGTTGCAAAGGGTACCTGGTTTAGATTTCGAAGAAATAGGGTTGGTCGCTGGGATCGTCATTCCTCCCAAGTTCAAAGTTCCTACTTTTGCTAAGTATGACGGTTTGTCCTGCCTAAAGATGCACCTGAGATCCTACGTCAGGAAGATCTAACCCCACTCATCTGATAAAGATCTTTGGGTCCATTTTTTCCAAGACAGTTTGTCAGGCACACAATTGGACTGGTTCTATCAACTCGAGAGATCTGAAGTTCATAATTGGGAAGACTTAGTCGCTGCTTTCTATCGGCAATACCAATACAACGCTGATTTAGCGCCTACTCGTACTCAACTATAGAGTATGGGTATGGCTTCTAATGAAGGATTTAAAGAGTATTCCTAGAAGTGGCGTGATCTGGCTGGAAGGGTGCAGCCACCATTGTCGGATAGAGAGATGGTTGACATGTTTTTAGGGACCCTGTCTGGCCCTTTCTTCAATCATTTAATCGGGAGTTCCTCTGCAGGATTTAGCAAATTAATTCTGACCAGCGAAAGGGTCGAGGCCGGCATTAAAAGTGGTAAGATTCAGAAAGATGCCTCCGCATCTACTGCTATTAAGAAGACCTTCCCAGCTAAGAAGGAAGCTTCTGCCGTTTATTCTCAGAAAAGTCAAGGAAGAACCGAGCGCCAACCAACGGTAGGGGCAATGATGATTCAAAACTCTTCAAATGATCAACCTCGCAACAATCAGCCAAGATCTAATCAGCAACGGGTAGAAAGGCCACAACAACAGTTCACCCGAATCAACATGACACCGGCTGAAGTACTCCCTCATTTGCTAAAGCTGAATCTTACCAATTTGAAGGAAGCCCAAAAGAACCCTAATACCTCTTCTCCATATTACCACTCCAATGCAAAATGTGCTTACCACTCTGACAGTGTAGGGCATGATACCAACAACTGTTGGGCTCTTAAGAACAAAATCCAAGACCTGATTGACGCCAAGGAGGTAGAATTCGATGCGCCCGAAAAGCCAAATGTGATTTCCTCCCTAATGCCCAAGCACGGTCATAATGTTCATGCCGTTATGGAAGACCTTCATGTTACCAATGTTGCTGACCTTTTGACTCTGTTACCAGTGATTAAAGTGAATTTGATGAGAGCCGGGATATTCCCAGACTGTGGAAAAGACTGTTACTTTTGTTTGAACATACGAGCTGACTGCCCATTGTTGAAATCAGGCATCCAACGCCTGATGGATACCCAAGAGATACTCTTCCAAAAGACTCATGTTGATACATTCACTCCTGTTACTCCTGCTACTTTTGCTACTTCAACCAATGACATTGCAATAATAACCATCTTCGACAATCTTCCAAAGGCTTGCAAAAGGCCTGTCAAGATTACGCCTGATCCTAAGTTTATGCCGTTAAAAATCACCATGCCGGGGCCTGTCCCGTATCAATCTAACAAGACGATACCATGGAACTACGGAGGAGAAATCTTCTATCATGGTATCAAACAGATTGAATCAGTCCAAGAGAACTCTGATGATGAAACCCCTGATATAGGGAACATTGCGGGAACAAGCAAGATAACTCGCAGCGGACGGATTTTTTCTCCGGAGATTGCTCCCCCACGAGCAGTCTTCAGACCCTCGAAAGCTTCTGTGCCTGTTAAGCCATCTGTGCAAAGCCCGATAATTGAAGAATTGGATACTCCTGAAGTCAGACCCTCTGTTGATACAACCGGTAAGGGTAAGGGGATACTAGAAGCGCCTTTCAGGATGAAGGCTCAGACTGTGGTAATCCCCGAGACCACCCAGAAAGAAATGGAAGAAATCTTAAAAATAATCAAGAGGAGCGACTACGATGTCGTGGAACAGCTACGGCAGACCCCTTCCAAAATCTCCATGTTGGCTCTTCTACTCTGCTCTGAGGCCCATGCTAAGGCCTTAATCAAATTTTTAAAGACAGCACACGTGCCTCAAGAAACTTCGGCTGACCAGTTTCAAGAGTGCGTGGCCAGCCTTACCGCTGATAATGGTCTTGGTTTTTCCGATGCTGATTTGACTCCCAAGAGAAGGAAGCACAACAATGTGCTGCATATCTCAGTTGAATGCAGGGGAACCACCCTTGCCCATGTCTTAGTTGATACCAGTTCATCCTTGAATATGCTGCCGAAGAAAGCGTTAGACCGATTGGACTGCGAATGATTGACCCTCAAACCCAGTAACATCGTTGTTAGAGCCTTCGACGGTTCTAAGAGGATGGTTCATGGGGAAGTGGACATTCCTATCAAAGTGGGCACCAAGACCTTCAACTCTACCTTTTACGTGATGGACATCCGTCCTTCATATTCGTGTTTATTGGGAAGGTCGTGGATCCACTATGCTGGGGCAGTTACCTCCTCTTTACACCAAATGCTAAAGTATCATGTTCAGGGTAAGATTATAATGATGCACGGCGAGGAAGAGTACATGATAAGTCACCTCAACTCCTTCCTCTATGTGGAGTTGGATGGCGAATTCATAGAAACTCCTTTCCAACATTTTGAGGAAGTTTCTCCTGAGGTCGCAATTGCGAAGACAATGGTTGATGTGCCTATCGTTCCCAAGCATGTGTCTAGGATGACATCTCTCAAGGACACAGAGGCTGTAATCAAATATGGAAGGAGTACAGTGTGGGGGCAACTGCCTGATTTTCCCCATAAGACGGACAAGTTCGGACTAGGTTTTACTGCTGCTGGCCAGAAAGCTATGCGTCGCTCCAAGGCTGGAAGACCACCCGTAAAAATCACTCACCATGGAATTAATGCCTTAGAAGATGATGATGAAGAAGACAACTTTGAAGATTGGATCTTTCCAACCGTCGAAGGGGGATTAAGCAACTGGGAAGCAAAGGATTTTATTCCCATCACTTTCATCAACCAGTAATTATCTTTGAACAATTTCCTATTTCGGTATGTAATAACTAAACAATTCGTACACTATTTTCACCTTATGCCTTGCCTGGGGCATATAGGTCCATTTGTAAGGGTTTGATTTTCTTCATTATCATATGCCATGTTTTAATGAATCATTGGACGTTTTCATCTATAAACTGTTGTGTTCATTTTCTTTCCTTTTGCATTTTATTTAAGGATGGCTATCCCTTACACACACCCACACTCACAAAATGCAGGTACCCATCCACTCCGGATTCCATGGGTGACTATTCTGCTTTAGCCTTCGGTGACTCTGAAGATTTGGTCAATCATGCTGAGTACGAAGTTGACAAAGACTGTGAAGTGCCGGGAGAGTTAGCCAGACTTTTGCAACAAGAAGAGAGGGCTATTCTGCCCCATGAAGAGTTTCTAGAAACCATCCACTTGGGAACAGAGGAGGACAAGAAGGAGGTTAAGGTGGGTGCCAACCTGTAACCAAGTGTCAAAGAGAGCTTAGTGCAGTTGTTGAACGAATATGTTGAGATCTTTGCCTGGTCCTATGAAGACATGCCGGGATTAGACACATATATCATGGTTCACCGTCTCCCTACAAGAGAGGACTGTCCACCGATCAAGCAAAAGGTCCGCCGAATGAGGCCCGACATGTCCGAGAAGATCAAAGCTGAGGTAAGGAAGCAATTCAATGCTGGCTTTCTGGATGTTACTTCCTATCCACAATGGGTTGCTAACATTGTGCCCGTACCTAAGAAGGACGGCAAAGTCAAAATGTGTGTGGACTATCGGGATTTAAACAGGGCTAGCCCTAAAGATGATTTTCCACTACCACACATTGACATCTTGGTTGACAGCACAACTCAACACAAGGTATTTTCCTTCATGGATGGATTCTCGGGATACAACCAGATCAAAATGGCCCCCGAAGACATGGAGAAAACTACTTTTGTCACGCAATGGGGTACCTTCTGCTACAAAGTGATGCCATTCGGACCGAAGAATGCCGGGGCAACCTATCGACATGCCATGGTGGCCTTGTTTCATGACATGATACATCATGAGATAGAGATCTACATAGACGACATGATATCCCGATCACAGACAGAAGAAGAACACCTTGATCATCTACAAAAGCTGTTTGTCAGGTTGAAGGAGTTTAAGCTCAGACTAAACCCAAGCAAGTGCACTTTTGGAGTCAGGTCTGGTAAACTTTTGGGATTTATTGTCAGCAACAAAGACATTGAGGTTGATCCAGCTAAAGTAAAGGCTATACAAGAAATGCCTGCCCCTCGCACTGAAAAGGAGGTTAGAGGATTCTTGGGACGCTTAAACTATATCGCAAGGTTCATCTCTCACCTGACATCTACCCGTGAGCCAATCTTCAAACTGTTGAAGAAAGATTAGGTAGTTGAATGGAACAATGATGGTCAAGTTGATTTTGATAAGATCAAGGAGTATCTACTGGAACCTCCTATTTTGATGCCACCCGTCGAAGGAAGGCCGTTAATCATGTATCTGACTATTTTGGATAACTCAACAGGGTGCGTACTGGGCCAACATGACGAGTCTGGCCGAAAAGAGCATGCCATTTATTACCTTAGCAAAAAGTTTACCGACTGTGAGACTCACTACTCATTGCTCGAGAAAACTTGATGCGTTTTGGTATGGGCTGCTCGCCGGCTAAGGCAGTATATGTTGACTCATACCACTTTGCTGATTTCCAAGATGGATCCAATTAAGTATATCTTCGAGAAGCCTGCTTTATCTGGAAGAATCGCTAGATGGAAAATGATCCTAACTGAGTATGATATCCAGTATACTACCCAAAAAGCTATAAAATGGAGTGTACTAGCTGACCATCTAGCTCATCAAGCCGTCGAAGATTACCAATCTATGAGATTTGACTTCCCTGACGAGGACATCATGACATTGGACAACATTGAAGGTAACGGACCGTATAACGGACCTGAACAAGGATCCCGATGGACCCTGTACTTTGATGGTGCTTCAAATGCACTTGGCAACGGTATCGGTGCAGTACTCATTTCTCCGGAAGGTTGCCATACACCCTTCACTGCCCGACTTTGCTTCAGCTGTACCAACAACATGGCTGAATATGAAGCTTGCATTTTTGGTCTCAAGGCTGCTATAAACTTGGGGATCAAATCTTTGGTCGTATTTGGGGACTCGGCTTTGGTTATCAGTCAAGTCAAAGGGGAATGAGACACTAAACATCCTAATCTTATCCCATACAAAGAACATGTCCTAGCATTGCTGCCTCATTTCGAGCAGATTACCTTTGAGCACTTCCCGCAAGAAGAAAATCAGCTAGCTGATGCTCTGGCTACAATGTCTTCCATGTTTAAACTCAATTGGGATAACGAGGCTCCCCAAATCACCATTGAGCGAATGGACGAACCTGCACACTGTCACGAGATTAATACCTAAGAAGTAGTGGAACAACCCTGGTTTCATGAAATCAAAAGATATCTCCAGAATCGAGAATACCCTAAAGGAGCTTCTGTCAATGACAAAAAGTTCTTAAGGAGATTTGCTGCCAAGTTCTTCCTGAGCAATGGTATCCTTTATAAGCGCAACCATGATTGTGTTCTACTTCGTTGTGTGGACAAGGTTAAAGCGGAGTTGATCATGACTGAAATACATAGTGGCACATTTGGCACCCACTTAAGCGGACATACGATGGCTAAGAAGATTCTAAGGGCAGGCTACTATTGGTCTACCATGGAAGCTGATTGTCATCAACATTCCCGTACTTGCCACAAATGCCAAGTCTATGCTGACAAGGTACATATTCCTCCTGTTCCTCTCAATATTCTGACAGCTCCTTGGCTATTCGCAATGTGGGGCATTGACATGATTGGAGAGATCAAGCCTACGGCATCCAATGGACATCACTTCATCTTGGTCGCTATTGATTATTTTACCAAGTGGGTCGAAGCAGCTTCCTACGCCTCTGTTACAAAGAATGTGGTTGCCCGCTTCATCAAGCAGAATCTCATATGCCGGTACGGTATCCCCGATAGGATTATCACGGACAACGGTACAAATTTGAACAACACTATGATCACCGCTCTGTGCGAGCAGTTCAAGATTTATCATCACAATTCATCTCCCTATCGGTCGAAGATGAACGGTGCTGTTGAAGCCGCGAACAAAAATATCAAGAAGATCATTCAAAAGATGACAGTCACCTATAAGGACTGGAATGAGATGTTACCATTTGCTCTGCATGGATATCGTACCACGACACGTACTTCAACAGGGGCAACCCCCTTTTCTTTGGTATATGGCATGGAAACTGTTCTACCCATGGAAGTTCAGATTCCTTCCTTGAGGATTATGAAGGATGCCGGTTTGAGTGAAGACGATTGGATTCAGACCCGGCTTGATCAACTTAACTTGATCGACGAGAAATGACTTACTGCTGTTTGTCATGGTCAAACGTATCAAAAACGGATGATCAAGGCTTTTAACAAGAAAGTCAGGCGCCAAGTATATCAAGTCGAAGATCTTGTAATCAAGCGGATCATCTTTCCGCAAAGTGATCCCAGGGGCAAGTGGACTCCTACTTACGAATGAACATTTGTGATCAAGAGCATTTTTTCTGGTGGGGCAATGATTCTGACCACCATGGACGGAAATGACTTGTCGCACCCTGCGAACGTAGACATAGTCAAAAGATACTACGCGTAAAACGACCCGACAAGTCGAAAACCCGAAAGGACGACTTGGGCAAAAACGGGCATCCCGGTGAATCGAAAACCCGAAAGGGCGGTTCAGGCAAAAATTAGGGATTAACAAAAAAAAATGTACACCCGACAAGTTGAAAACCGGAAAGGGCGACTGGGGCAAAAAAGGGTTTCCCGGTGGATCGAAAACCCGAAAGGGCGGTCCAGGCAAAATTTAGGGAATTAAAGTGTATGACTATATCTCGTCGGATCACTTTAAGAATAATCTCTTCACTAACAAGCTCCAAGCTTCTGATCAATCCAATCATCGGCAGACGAAGCAGCGAATGGACAGGATACTCAGAGTTGTGAAGGCTATAACAGAATGGGAACCCCATGGAATTGTTACACATAGCCATCTTTATTTTTGTATAAATTTTTTCTCAATTTTTACGACAACATTCTCTTACTAGGATGTCTGTCTCCTTTGTACAAAGATACTTACGAAAGTTAATACAAAGATACTTCAAAGTGCGGAAATTTGCTTGCCTTTTTTTTTTACACTTATGTTTTATTTGAAAACGTCCAAAGTTTTGTTAAATAGGCATATGTATTGTGTGATCGGTGGATCTGGAACTGACTGTTTAACGCTGGTTCGCGAGATGTCGCGGAAGCAAGAGTCGCCACCGTCTTTTATTTTCTCCAACATGGACAGGACAAAAGCACAGAAAAATTCCTTATAGAGATTGCTCTCGGTTCGGGAGGTAGATTATAGAAAGGGAAGGTGTTAGCACCCTTTCTATCCATGGTTATCCATGGGCTCTTAGATACTTGCTCATTGTGTTTTCAAAAATGGTTTGTTTGCTTTTCAACTGTGGGTTTTAAAAAAGTTTCTTTGAAAATTTCAGTTCGACTCTTGTATCAGTCCTCAAGAGTGTTTGAAAAGTTGCTTTCGAAAGCTTTTTGAAAAGGTGTCGGTGTGAAAAGTATTTTGATTTTGTTTTGAAATCAGAGCAAGTATCTAGAGTCGTCTACCTACCCTAAGGAATTCGTCTGTGTAAATGTCCTTTAAAGTAGTGCCATCCCACCATTGAGAGGTAGGTAGCACCACTATTGGAGTTGTTCGGGTCAATTCGAGGTTCGGGACTTGGTGATCACCGGAGCAATAGGAAGACACCTTAGAAGCTACCCTCATGCCAGGTTTCCGGATCATGAGGACTTACTAAGACATCCTCTACTCGACGATCACCTTTCGAGGGGCAAGGCAACAGTGAGGCGTACCCTAGGGGTGGTGTATGATTTGTGTGTCGTTTTCAGATATTTTTTCTTGTTCATGTCATGGGTGATCTACGCTTTTGTTTTTATTTTAACATTCATTCTTGCATGCAATTATTAACAGTTTAAAAGAGACGGGAATTAAAGTTCCTAAACTATTACAAAGGCGCGGGTCCACATCGCCAAATTAAATCCAGGACCCGATTTGACATAAAATAAAGATGCGAGAAATATAAATATTTAATTTACATGGCTTTGGGAGAATTACATAAAAATTATAAGAAAAGAAATAAATGCGCGAATTGGAATTACGATCGAATGCGAGGGCGTTGGACCCTTTTTAGGAAATTAAATTACGATTTAACAAATTAATTAAATTAAAAATAAAAAGAAAAGATTTTGAGTTTTTGGTATTTATGATTTTTTATGAGAGAATTAAATGAAATTTAAACCTAATTCTAGCTATTTTTAATTTATTAAGAAAATATGAAAATTAAACCTAAAATTAACCTAATTAATTAATATAATTTGATTTATAAAAATAAATAATTAATTATTAGGGATGATAAAAGAAAAGAAAAAAAGATAAAAATAATTAAAACCCTAATTCTACAATTTTTTAGTTTATTAAGAAAATATTTAAAATTATGCCTAGAATTTAAAACTAAATCAATTAATAAAGGTTTTATTTACAAAAAATAACATTTAAATAAAATATTTTTTTCTATTTTGTCTTTCTGATTTTTTTTGTATTTTTATGTTTTATGAAAATATTAATTCAAAGTTTTAAGAGGAAATAATTAAATTAAACAAATAATAATAAAAAAGACAAAAAAAGAAAATAAACACAAACCCTAGGGGGTGTTGACCCCAAGTGGGAGGTATCATCCAGCATTTTTGGCCCATTGAGTGCCTGGCCTCGTTGACTTTTTCAGAAAGCATGTGGCATGTTTGACTAGGTCATTCCATATACCTTGAATCCTGGCTTTTGGTTTGATCTTGGTGGCCATGTGTCACGCTGGAATTGTGGGCATATGATGAACCTCTGGAGGCAAGCTGCATAGGAAGATGTTAGCAAGAAAAATAAGGAAATAACATGGGGGACCTGGGGATCGAACCCAGGTCCCAGGGGTTACCAAACGCCTTGTCCACCAACGGAGCTCTTCACGCGCGTTGTATGTAAAATAGCAAATAAACAATATAAGAGAAAAGTGGTCAGTGGCCTAGAAACAACAAAAACGCGCGTTAATTTCAAATTAGCCAACCATCGCTCGCCACCTAATCTTCTTCTTCGTTCATCCCTGCAATAAAAAGAAGTAGCGGGGGTTTTAAACCCCCCCAAAATGCAAGCTTTTCAGAAATAGCGATTAGCTCGTCTTGCCACATAAATTAGGCGCGATAGGGTAGTTATGTTCGTCTAAGCTTCCTGATTTTAACCATGGCACTGAGATGTCTTGATTTTACCTTATACGTAAGCGCCCAATTTGGAGCTTGAAGAACCCTAGCTAGCTTTAATGGTGAAATCGTGTATGATGCATAACAACTTAATTAAAACACACGGTTAGCTTCAGAATGAACCAAATAACATAAACCAAACATTAAAAATTGCAGATAACGCATGAATCATGATGCAAGCATATGGAAAAAAAACATGAACAGGACACGATCGTTCTACCGTTTCTTTGCGTTAGGGACAATGATTTTGATCCAGACACCTTCCTTGAAGCCTCAAGAATGCAATGGGATAACTATTCTGCCTTGAAAACCTTTGCAATCGTGATTTCAGTTTTTGAATTTTCTTGAAAAAATGCAAACTTGGTTATGGCTTTTGGGCGCAGCTTTTAGGTCTCTAGCACTAGGGTTTGCATTAGTATAAGTATGGGAACTGATTAGGGTTGAAAATTGGATCCAAAACCCTTTGCATTGATGTACAAGATATTTGATTTTTATGCATATTCTTTCAAATCTTTTCCATGCATATTTGATTCCAATCATGGCAAATCACATTGATTCTTTCCCTATCAGATAATGCACGAGATCTTGAGGATATTCCATGCATAAAAAGATTTGAAAAGCTTGCTTTGGTATTTTTTTCCATATTTTAATTAATTAAATGAATTATTAGCAATTAAAAATTCAAATAAATAAATAAAAATGATGAATAAATTCCCTTTGGGCCAAATGGTCGTGCACATGCTTTGGATGATGAATCTTGGAAGAAAATGTGGCCCATTAGCAATTTTAAGACATTTGAAGCAAAGTTGACTTTTCAAAATATCCAAACATTTCCCAACTTCCACAAGGCATATCTTGCTCAATTTATAAGCTTTGATCATGTTCGTGGACATTTTGGAAAGGTATTGAAGTCCTCTAACCAATGCCGTTGGTCCCATGTCATTTTGATTTACCAATCTCAAGTTATGGCCTTTGACTTAAAGTCCCTTTTTGTTGACTTTTGAAAATGACCTATAATGTTGAAATTGATAACTTTTTCTGAGAGTATTGTTTGGACTTGAAGTGTGAAGAGGAGTTGTAGGAAATGTCTTTCTCTTCAAAATGAGCTTTGGATGGAATTTTTCTGATAATCCATGTAGAAGTTATGCCTTGGTCAAGTTACAGTTGACTTTTTCAACTGTCCAAATATGGAAACTTTTGCATCTTGAGACTTTTTGAGCCAAGCTTTGAGAATCATGATCAAGAATTGATCAAATGATGTTTGTGGCTTTAAAATGAGATGTTGACCAAAAATTTGAACTTTTGACTGTCAAATGACCATTTTGCCCCTACAGTTGACTGTAGTGCAATTAGGGTTTTTGACTGTGCAATTTTGTGCTGTAAGTATTGAAACTTGGCATGAAGATGCTTGACCATGTTTATAGGCATGTGGGACTTGATTGGACCCTTGGAAACTTCATTTTCTTTGTCAGAACCAAAACCCTAATTTTTGACTGTTAGGAGGCCCTTGAACTGTGCAACCCTTGGGGAGATTTTGAAGCTTTGACTTGGCAAATTTTGAAGAATATGGGAGGGCAAATTTTGGGGTACAACAGTTGCCCCTGTTCAATCTTATTCGACCTGAGGATGTAGATTGGCTGACGTGCCTTTCGTAATCCGAAGGTGGAAGATGATTGAACACTAGAGTGCCCAGAAATTTGCGCTCACATGGTAGTGTGATGGTGGAATGGGCTTATAGATGCCATTTGGAGATTGATGAATAGGATGATGGGCTTATAGATGCCATGCTGAGAGATGATGGATGGGCTGATGGGCTTATAGATGCCATCTGGGCGTCGATCGCGTAAGAGATTCCTTAGCGAGAACTTGCGTACCTGCAAAAGAAAAGGATTACCTGACCCGTTACAGGAGCTGGTCTTCAAATTCTTTGTGTAGATGTGTCCTGACTGGTTACAGGAGCTGAATCTGGATCTTCAACAGGTGATGAATGAACCAGGGATGGTTATTACCTCAACGGGACGGTGAGAGAACCTTGGGTGATTACTGCCTCAACAGGAACGCTGAGAGAATCCGGGGACGATTACTACCTCAACAGGAACGCTGAGAGAATCTGGGGACGACTTCAACCTCAACAGTAACGCTGAGAGAATCTTGGGTGACTTCAACCTCAACAGGAACGCTGAGAGAATCTTGGGCGACTTCAACCTCAACAGTAACACTGAGAGAATCTTGGGCGACTTCTACCTCAACAGTAACGCTGAGAGAATCTTGGATATCTTCTACTGAGTCTTTATCAGGAAAATCTGTTAGGGGTCGATTTAGCTGGACTAGAGAAGGCCTTTGACTGGATAAGAAACAGAAAAAATCTTAGGGTCGATTTAGCTGAACCAGTCTAGGTCTTGAAATCTTCAACTGGATAAGAAACAGGGAGATCTTAGGGTCGATCTGACTGAACCAGAGAAGGCCTTTGACTGGATAAGAAACAGAAAAATCTTAGGGTCGATTTAACTGAACCGGTCTAGGTCTTGAAATGCCTTCAACTGGATAAGAAACAGGGAGATCTTAGGGTCGATCTGACTGAACCAGAGAAGGCCTTTGACTGGATAAGAAACAGAAAAATCTTAGGGGCAATTTAACTGAACCAGTCTAGGTCTTGAAATCTTCAACTGGATAAGAATCAGGAAGATCTTAGGGTCGATCTGACTGAACCAGAGAAGGCCTTTGACTGGATAAGAAACAGAAAAATCTTAGGGTCGATTTAACTGAACCGGTCAAGGTCTTGAGATGTCTTCAACTGGATAAGAATCAGGGAGATCTTAGGGTCGATCTGACTGAACCAGAGAAGGCCTTTGACTGGATAAGAAACAGAAAAATCTTAGGGGCGATTTAACTGAACCGGTCTAGGTCTTGAAATATAGTTGAGAACTTAACTGAATCTTTCCTGAAAGGTAAAGGTCAGTCATATGCAATGCATGATATGGATCAAGCAATGATGTTCTCAATATAAATGAGATTTGTGAGATATGATGCGTAGATGCATGCTATAATGTATGAAAATATGATGTTTATGAATGTATCTTTTTGTCTTTTAGGAAAATAAAATCCTTGACGGGTGCCGGGAAGTCACTCCTGGGCTGATGTTGAAGAATAGATTTTTGCCTCCGCTGGGGATGATAGTTGCAAGAATACCAGTAGGAGAAGATGACTTCGTTGGGGAATGAACTTGGCGAATGGATTACTCTGCGGGGAGAAAAGTACTCTAGTGATCTTACTGGGAAGCAATACTCTGTGGGGAGAGAGGTACTTTGTTGAGTTGTTGATAATAACTTGCTGGGGATACCCTTGTTGTGTTGGAAGTGTTAATAGACTTCGCTGGGGATAAGAAGACTTCGTCGAGGACGCTCTTTCCGTGGCTTTTGGCTGAGGATAACCCAGTTATATCCTGGTAGGGAAATAACTCTTTGAATAAAACCGGGGGACGTGTTCGTGCTCTGCGAGGGATAAGCTTCCAGAATCTACTGGGGATAAGCTTACTGCTTGGGGAGATGGATTCCAACTTTCCTTGGGAACTAGATTGGACTCTCCTGGGGAAGTTTTGAACTGTATCGGGGAAGGGACTCCATTGAATGTTTGATATACCGCCGGGGAACAATCTTTAGACCAAGACTGCCGGGGATGCTTGTCAAGAATATATGTATATTGCTGGGGAATATTGAGATCTGCGGGAGGATACCCAACTTCCTTAAGTTTGATAATAGCTTTGCTTGGGGAGAGTGCACTGACTTACTGGATCACTCTCTGGGGAATTAAGATATCTGGTCATGTTCTTCAGCTGAACCTACCTTGATACCTTGGAGGACAGAACAATTTAGATTGCTTAGACAACTCTTTATTTCCCCTGTTTCTAATGTTACCTGTAATTAATCCTTTGTTTCGTATGCAAATATTCATGAGTTAGCAAATTATTGTCAATGCATATATCACAATTTGAACCTTGGACGTTCTTCGCAAAACAAAACAGAAAAGGAAAAACAATTGGCAATTTTAACTGAAAAGTATATTTGTATTGATTTTTTGAATTTGCCTGTAAAATAGGCGTTTATGTACAAGAGGCTGACGTACTAGTAAGAGAACGCCGCCGAACAAAAGAGTTTATACAATTTTGTACAAGAGAAAATAAAACAGCTGTGTGAAATGAATGATCCCACTGGGTTTCAACTCTGCTATTGCCCTTATATCTCCGAGCGTCTCATCACTTGATGACCTTAGTTGAAGATGAAGCTGACTGATCGATGCCGTCTGAACTTGATGTAGATACCGGATTCTGGATGCAAAGTGACCAATGAGACATAGTATTACGCTTTATCCCTAACTTTTGCCTGGACCGCCCTTTCGGGTTTTCAGTCCGCCGGGATACCCATTTTTGCCCAAGCCGCCTTTTCAGGTTTTCGACTTGCCGAGTGTACAGATTTTTTCATTTCATCCCTTCATTTTGCCCGAACCCTTTTGGTTCGCCGGGAAGCCCTAACTTTTGCCTAGGCATGTCAGCCTAGCGGGTCTTTTTTCATGCGTAGTATCTTTTTACTATGTCTGCATTGGCGGGATGAGGAAGGTCGTCACCATCCATGTTGGTTAGAATCATGGCTCCTCCTGAGAACACATGTTTAACCACAAATGGCCCTTCGTACGTAGGGGTCCATTTGCCCCTTGGATCACTCTGAGGAAGGATGATTCGCTTGATTACCAGATCCCCAACTTGATATTCTTGTGGTCTGACCTTTTTGTTAAATGCCCTGATCATCCGTTTTTGATACGTCTGACCGTGGCAGATAGCAGCAAGTCTCTTTTCATCAATAAGGTTTAATTGATCAAGTCGTGTTTGGATCCAATCATCTTCGTTCAGATTTGCATCCTTCATTATCCGGAGAGAGGGTATTTGCACTTCGATCGGTAAGACTGCCTCCATGCCGTAGACCAAGGAGAAAGGAGTTGCCCCGGTTGACGTCCTGGCTGAGGTGCGGTACCCATGTAGAGCGAACGGTAACATCTCGTGCCAATCTTTATAAGTCACTGTCATCTTCTGCACGATTTTCTTGATATTCTTATTTGCTGCTTCTACAGCCCCATTCATCTTCGGCCGATAAGGAGAAGAGTTGTGGTGTTGTATCTTAAACTGCTCGCAGAGCTCAGTGATCATCTTGTTATTGAGATTGGTACCGTTGTCTGTAATAATTCTTTCTGGGACGCCGTATCGACAGATCAGATTATGCCGAATGAACCGTGCCACAACAGTCTTGGTTACCGTAGCGTAGGAAGCTGCTTCAGCCCACTTTGTGAAATAGTCAATCGCCACCAGAATGAAGCGATGCCCGTTGGATGCCATAGGTTTAATCTCACCAATCATGTCTATGCCCCACATTGCAAACGACCAAGGCGCAGTCAGAACATTTAGAGGAACTGGAGGAACATGCACCTTGTCCGCATATATCTGGCATTTATGGCATGTCCGGGAATGTTGGTAGCAGTCAGCTTCCATTGTGGACCAGAAGTACCCTGCCCGAAGGATTTTCTTAGCCATAGTGTGTCCACTGGAATGTGTTCCGAAGGTCCCTTCATGTAGCTCTTCCATAATCCTTTCTGCTTCTGTCTTGTCCACACAACGCAGTAAAGTCGAATCATGGTTTCGCTTATACAGGATGCCGTTGCTAAGAAAGAACTTCGCTGTGAACCTTCTTAGAAACTTCTTATCGTTGACAGACGCACCTTCAGGGTATTCCTGAGCTTCCAGATATCTCTTCACCTCATGGTACCAAGGCTTCTCAGTTACTAACTCAGTCTCAAGATCACAACAGTATGCCGGTTCGTCCAGTTTCCAGATGATGATCCGGGGAGCCTCATTATCCCATTTGACCTTGAACATAGAAGACATTGTAGCTAACGCGTCCGCCAGCTGATTCTCCTCTCTCGGAAAGTGTTCAAAGGTTATCTTCGTGAAGTGGGGAATCAATGTCAACACACATTCTCTGTAAGGAATAAGGTTCGGATGTTTCGTATCCCACTCTCCTTTGATCTGATTGATCACGAGAGCGGAATCTCCGAAGACACTCAGAAACTTGATCCTTAAGTCGATCGCAGCTTGGAGACCCATGATGCATGCCTCATACTCCGCCATGTTGTTGGTACAGTTGAAACATAGCCGGGCAGTGAGTGGAGTATGAGTACCTTGAGGGGATATGATTACAGCGCCGATACCGTTACCCAAAGCATTGGAGGCTCCGTCAAAGTGCATGGACCATCGGGATCCTTCCTCGGGTCCTTCATCCGGTCCAGGTACTTCACAATCAGTCACAATCATGATGCTCTCGTCTGGAAACTCGAAGTTCATTGACTGATAGTCGTCTACTACCTGATGTGCCAAGTGGTCTGCCTATACACTTCCTTTGATGGATTTCTGGGTTGTGTACTGAATGTCGTATTCCGTCAAGATCATCTGCCATCTTGCTATTCTCCCAGACAGAGCTGGCTTTTCGAATATGTAATTTATAGGATCCATCTTTGAGATCAACAAGGTAGTGTGAGTCAGCATATACTGTCTCAGCCGGCGAGCAGCCCATACCAAAGCGCATCAAGTTTTCTCGAGCAGTGAGTATCGGGTCTCACAGTCGGTAAACTTTTTGCTAAGGTAATAAATGGCGTGCTCTTTTCGGCCAGACTCGTCATGCTGCCCCATCACACACCCCATTGAATTGTCAAGCACTGTTAGGTATAATATCAGAGGTCTCCCTTCAACCGGTGGCATAAGGATGGGTGGTTCTTGGAGATACTCCTTGATTCTGTCAAAAGCAGTCTGACATTCATCATTCCAACGTACTACCTGATCTTTCTTCAGCAGCTTGAAGATTGGCTCACAGGTAGCAGTCAGGTGTGAGATAAATCGAGCAATGTAATTCAGGCGTCCTAAAAAGCCTCTGACCTCTTTCTCTGTCTTAGGAACTGGCATCTCTTGAATAGCTTTAACCTTGGCAGGGTCCACTTGAATACCCTTATCACTTACAACGAAGCCTAGCAACTTTCCAGATCTTACCCTGAAGGTGCACTTGTTCGGGTTCAACCTCAGCTTGTACAACTTCAGACGGTCGAACAATTTCTGCAGATGATCTAGGTGCTCTTCCTCAGTCTGGGACCTTGCGATCATGTCGTCAACATACACTTCTATCTCATGATGGATCATGTCATGAAATAAAGCAACCATGGCACGTTGGTAGGTTGCCCCAGCGTTCTTCAGTCCAAAAGGCATGACCTTGTAGCAGAAGGTGCCCCACTGAGTAACAAAGGTAGTTTTTTCCATGTCTTCAGGAGCCATCTTGATCTGATTGTAACCTGAGAAACCATCCATGAAAGAGAACACCTTATGCTGAGCCGTATTATCAACAAGGACATCAATGTGAGGTAGAGGGAAGTCATCTTTGGGACTGGCCCTGTTCAGATCCCTATAGTCAACACACATTCTGACCTTACCGTCCTTCTTTGGTACCGGCACCACATTAGCAACCCACTGAGGGTAAGAAGTCACTGCAAGGAACCCGACATCAAACTGTTTCATAACCTCGGCTTTGATCTTCTCAGACATCTCTGGACGCATACGGCGGACCTTTTGCTTGACCGGAGGACAGTCTTCCTTAGTAGGCAAGTGATGGACCACAATATCGGTATCCAGCCCGGGCATGTCTTCGTAGGACCAGGCAAAGATCTCCATATAATCATGTAGCATCTTAGTCAACCGTTGCTTCACGCTGAGCTCTAGGTTGACACCAATCTTTACCTCCTTTCTGTCTACCTCAGTACCCAGATTTATTGTTTCCACTGGATCTTCGTGTGGTTGAATTGCCCTCTCTTCCTGAAGTAACAGTCTTGCAAGCTCGCCAGGCACTTCGCAATCACCTTCACCTTCGTCTTCGGCTAAGTTGATCGGATTTTCGAAGTCATAACTGGCAGTAGCAGAGTCGTTACCAGTGAGATCCAGAGTGGATTGAAACCTGTATGAGTGAGTGTGTGTAAATACAGCTGTTTTGAAATATATAAAGAAAGGAAAGAAAGAAAAGGAGCATAAGATTTGAAATGCGAGAAAACGTCCAAGATCTTTATTCATGATATATGAAATGACAATTTGTATGCCCTCACAAATGAAGCCAACGGTGCCTCGGGTAAGACACCGGGCCATAGAGTTTTAATTGTTTATTACAAATAACAAAACAAAGAAGTTTATTACTGCGTAACAAAAGTAACAGGAGTATGGTCTTTAGCAATCCAATTGGTCAGTCCGCCATCAGTTGTCGGGTAGATCCAGCTATTGAACTCTGACTCTCCCACTTCATCTTCATTCCCGATAGCATTCACTCCATGAGCAGGCAGGGGAGCTGTCACTACATTAGGCTTCTCAGATGCCTCAAAATGTACCTCTTTCGCCTCAATAAGGTCCTACAGCTTGTTCCTTAAAGCCCAACAGTCATCAGTGGAATGCCCCGGGCTATCAGAATGGTAAGCACAGCGGGCATTTGGATTGTATTTCGGAGAAGTAGTATTCACAACTTTTGGGGCCTCCCTGACAGTCACTAGGTTGGTGGACAGCAACTGCGGCAAGATTTGTGATAAAGTCATACTCAAATGGGTAAACTCTCTTCTGGGTCTTTCACCCTTTTGAGGATTGGTTTGCCGAGGAGCGGCAGTAGGTTTAGCAATCATCACCGCGTTGACAGATGGGCGGCGTTCAGGTTTCTCTTGTCTTCTAGATCCATATACAACACTGGCCTCCTTTTTAAAGGGCTTCTTCTCAGAACTTGAAGATGCACCCTTCTGAATTTTGCCAGACTTCATCCCAGCCTCTATTCTCTCTCCAGTCAGAATAAGATCAGTAAACCCTGCAGACGAGTTACCGATAAGATGGTTGAAAAATGGCCCAGATAGGGTCCCCAAGAACATGTCTACCAACTCCCGGTCAATCAACGGAGGCTGCACTCTGCCAGCCAGATCCCTCCACTTCTGCGCGTACTCTTTAAAACCTTCGCTTGAACCTAGCGGCATACCCTGGAGTTGGGTACGTGTAGGGGCAAGGTCGGCATTATATTGATACTGCTTATAAAAAGCAGTAGCCAACTCCTCCCAGTTACGAACCTTGGTCCCATCCAGCTGATAGAACCATTTGAGATGAGTCCCTGAAAGACTCTCCTGGAAGAAGTGGATCCACAAGTTCTTATCCACTGAGTACGGTTGAATCTTCCGCACATACGATCTGAGGTGTAACTTGGGACAAGACGCCCCGTCATACTTGGTAAAAGATGGTGCTTTGAACTTATGAGGAATGATCACACCAGTAGACAAACCCAAGTCTCCAAAATCCAGCCCAGGCACTTGTTGGATCTCCATAGCATTCAGTCTGTCCTCCAACTGCTTGTATCTTTCTTCTGCGGGAGGATACTGTTCCTCATCAAAATCAGTCTCGTTGTCAGAGACTACCGGACTAGGACCTTTTCCCCCTTGGGGACTACTCTTGCCTATAGAAGAACCAGCCTCTTCATTCTGCAGAGTGTTGCCAAACCTTCGGCCCGAGTTAAAAAGAACAGTTCTCCTCTTCTTCTTCTTCTCCTTCTTCAGGAGCAGAGCCTTCAGCTCTTCTTGGCCCTGAGCCAAACCCATGATTAGTTCCTAAAATTGCGCATTCTGCGCCTGAAGAGCCTTGATGGACATCTCAGTTGATGATGAGTCAGGATTCATGATGCTGAAATAAACAGCGAAGAACGGTAAGCAACCTGAAAAGAAGAAAACCTGCTATGCACATGATGAATGATATGTGTTTATGCAATGCATTCAAGGGTTCGAAAGTTCAAATTTGTTGTAGACAAAAAAGAGCACACATTATCATTAAGGAAATAATTGTTCAGTACATCAGAGCCTCATGGGCAACATAAATACAAAAGCAAATCAATCCCAAAAGACACTACGCATCCTCTTTGGAGCTATGTAGGTGTTGAGATTCCTCTCCTCATGCAATAGGCGGGTGAGCTCCAAGACCTTCTTTTCACTAGCATGTAGACTGGTCTCAAGAGAATTCCGTTCTTCCTTAAGCTGGATCCAGCTCTTCTGCATCTCTTCCCAGGATGTAGGCATGTCAGGATGCTGAATGGTGTAGGACACTTCTCCTTCCAAGACTGGCTCTTTGATTACTGGGAGCATATGAGGATAAGGCATTACTAACTTCTGGGAGCGGGCTCGTACCCACTTGAGATAAGGTTCCAACGGGATGGAGTTCCTGTGCCCCAGTGTCTTGCTGTCTATCCTACTTGGCATCCTCCAAGCTCTGATAAATCTCTGGCGAAGTCCTTGTGCATCGTTGTCGAAGTCAAAAACTATGTCAGGAATTAACATGTCAGGAGGGCCATCCCTTCGAGCATAACCAAACTGTCTCCAAGCCAGGCATGGGTTGTAAGTAATACCTCCTCTGATTCCAAGTAAAGGAACATTAGGGTACTCCCCGCAACGATCAATGATAGTGACATCCTCTCTGGACCGAGGGCACCAATGTATATCTGCATGTGTAAGAGTCATCAACCGTTGTGACCATCTCAAACCCCGCTCGTTCTTCCAGACTGATTGTGGAAGGTGCGAAATAAACCACCTTCCCAAGAGAGGAGTGCAGCACATAAGGACACCTCTTTTTCTCATGGTTCGAGTGTAACATGAGTGAAGGATGTCCCCCAGCAACGTAGGTATAGGATTCCTGGACATGAAGATCTGGACAACACTGATATCTATAAGCTTATCTGGGTTAGGGAACAACACCAAACCATAGACAAGGAGGGCCACAACTTCTTCAAAAGCTTGTAAATCAAGGGAGTTCCAACATTCATGGGCCTTTTCAACCAGAAACCTGGCTAAGAACCCTTTGATACCACTTCTAACTTCCCAATGTCCCTTGAGGTCAGATGATTGTAGGTGCAAGGCTTTAGCAATCTCTTCAAGCTTGGGTTCTTTTTCTGTACCGTTGTAGGGTAGTTGATCAAGGATAGGGATCTTCAGGAGCCGAGAGAACTCCTCCAATGTAGGTACCAGCTGATAGTCCAAGAAGGTGAAACAGTGATGCAGAGGGTCAAAGAACTGGAATAGGACCTTTATCATGTCTTCCTCAATGTTGGTGTTGACCAAGCTGATGAGTCTTCCATGTCTTTTACTGAATGAAGAGCTCTCGGGAATCCTGGATATAAGCTCCTTAAGCTGAGGAGGGACCCTTACAAGGCTGATTTGAATTGTCTTTCTGCGAACAGTTTCCATGTCCTACAAAACAAAGAACAAAGATGAAGATTCGAACCCCTGAAATGGTTAGTCAATGCATATGATGCTGGATGATGTCATGATGTTATGATTAAACACACCACATATATTTACAAAGGCAAACATGTAAAGCACACAAGTCACACAAGCCCTTAGAGTTTAGGCCAGCATGGGGTCTGGGTATTACCCTCTTGAAGTTGGTGGGCTCAACCTGTCCTATTAGAAGTAACCGGGTTCTAAGGGTCCCAATATCACTGGATTGCTTTCATTGTTCATCGTTTCGATTTAGCCACTGAACTGGCGACCGAAATATTCCAAGAAAGCAACCCTCAATTGAGTGTAGTATCGAGTATCAACCAACCTCGTACTGCACCAAAGTCAGTTATCTCACTACCCTAAAAAGGCCAAGATAGTTCAATTAAGGTTCCTAAGGTCTGTTGATGCTTCACGACACCACGCGGAGGCCCCGTACTCTCCTTGACTGAACTCAAGGGTTACCGGTACACACCAAAGTGCCACATCAACGTAGCAGACTGTTTCAACCATGTCGGTATACCCCGCACAGTTCCCTCACAGCCTTGTTGCTACTTTCTAAGAAGGTATCCCCAGATCCGGGTTAGGATCTATAGAATTCCCAAGACAGTCCCACAATTTAAAGCAAGCAAAGAAAGCAATTGAAAACACAATGATCTTAGTCCTAAGGTACACCTCACTTTATAAAGATGTCCCCAGCAGAGTCGCCAGTTCTGTGATCGGTGGATCTGGAACTGACTATTTAATGCTGGTTCGCGAGATGTCGCGGAAGCAAGAGTCGCCACCGTCTTTTATTTTCTCCAACATGGACAGGACAAAAGCACAGAAAAATTCCTTATAGAGATTGCTCTCAGTTCGGGAGGTAGATTATAGAAAGGGAAGGTGTTAGCACCCTTTCTATCCATGGTTATCCATGGGCTCTTAGATACTTGCTCATTGTGTTTTCAAAAATGGTTTGTTTGCTTTTCAACTGTGGGTTTTAAAAAAGTTTCTTTGAAAATTTCAGTTCGACTCTTGTATCAGTCCTCAAGAGTGTTTGAAAAGTTGCTTTCGAAAGCTTTTTGAAAAGGTGTCGGTGTGAAAAGTATTTTGATTTTGTTTTGAAATCAGAGCAAGTATCTAGAGTCGTCTACCTACCCTAAGGAATTTGTCTGTGTAAATGTCCTTTAAAGTAGTGCCATCCCACCATTGAGAGGTAGGTAGCACCACTATTGGAGTTGTTCGGGTCAATTCGAGGTTCGGGACTTGGTGATCACCGGAGCAATAGGAAGACACCTTAGAAGCTACCCTCATGCCAGGTTTCCGGATCATGAGGACTTACTAAGACATCCTCTACTCGACGATCACCTTTCGAGGGGCAAGGCAACAGTGAGGCGTACCCTAGGGGTGGTGTATGATTTGTGTGTCGTTTTCAGATATTTTTTCTTGTTCATGTCATGGGTGATCTACGCTTTTGTTTTTATTTTAACATTCATTCTTGCATGCAATTATTAACAGTTTAAAAGAGACGGGAATTAAAGTTCCTAAACTATTACAAAGGCGCGGGTCCACATCGCCAAATTAAATCCAGGACCCGATTTGACATAAAATAAAGATGCGAGAAATATAAATATTTAATTTACATGGCTTTGGGAGAATTACATAAAAATTATAAGAAAAGAAATAAATGCGCGAATTGGAATTACGATCGAATGCGAGGGCGTTGGACCCTTTTTAGGAAATTAAATTACGATTTAACAAATTAATTAAATTAAAAATAAAAAGAAAAGATTTTGAGTTTTTGGTATTTATGATTTTTTATGAGAGAATTAAATGAAATTTAAACCTAATTCTAGCTATTTTTAATTTATTAAGAAAATATGAAAATTAAACCTAAAATTAACCTAATTAATTAATATAATTTGATTTATAAAAATAAATAATTAATTATTAGGGATGATAAAAGAAAAGAAAAAAAGATAAAAATAATTAAAACCCTAATTCTACAATTTTTTAGTTTATTAAGAAAATATTTAAAATTATGCCTAGAATTTAAAACTAAATCAATTAATAAAGGTTTTATTTACAAAAAATAACATTTAAATAAAATATTTTTTTCTATTTTGTCTTTCTGATTTTTTTTGTATTTTTATGTTTTATGAAAATATTAATTCAAAGTTTTAAGAGGAAATAATTAAATTAAACAAATAATAATAAAAAAGACAAAAAAAGAAAATAAACACAAACCCTAGGGGGTGTTGACCCCAAGTGGGAGGTATCATCCAGCATTTTTGGCCCATTGAGTGCCTGGCCTCGTTGACTTTTTCAGAAAGCATGTGGCATGTTTGACTAGGTCATTCCATATACCTTGAATCCTGGCTTTTGGTTTGATCTTGGTGGCCATGTGTCACGCTGGAATTGTGGGCATATGATGAACCTCTGGAGGCAAGCTGCATAGGAAGATGTTAGCAAGAAAAATAAGGAAATAACATGGGGGACCTGGGGATCGAACCCAGGTCCCAGGGGTTACCAAACGCCTTGTCCACCAACGGAGCTCTTCACGCGCGTTGTATGTAAAATAGCAAATAAACAATATAAGAGAAAAGTGGTCAGTGGCCTAGAAACAACAAAAACGCGCGTTAATTTCAAATTAGCCAACCATCGCTCGCCACCTAATCTTCTTCTTCGTTCATCCCTGCAATAAAAAGAAGTAGCGGGGGTTTTAAACCCCCCCAAAATGCAAGCTTTTCAGAAATAGCGATTAGCTCGTCTTGCCACATAAATTAGGTGCGATAGGGTAGTTATGTTCGTCCAAGCTTCCTGATTTTAACCATGGCACTGAGATGTCTTGATTTTACCATATACATAAACGCCCAATTTGGAGCTTGAAGAACCCTAGCTAGCTTTAATGGTGAAATCGTGTATGATGCATAAAAACTTAATTAAAACACACGGTTAGCTTCAGAATGAACCAAATAACATAAACCAAACATTAAAAATTGCAGATAACGCATGAATCATGATGCAAGCATATGGAAAAAAAACATGAACAGGACACGATCGTTCTACCGTTTCTTTGCGTTAGGGACAATGATTTTGATCCAGACACCTTCCTTGAAGCCTCAGGAATGCAATGGGATAACTATTCTGCCTTGAAAACCTTTGCAATCGTGATTTCAGTTTTTGAATTTTCTTGAAAAAATGCAAACTTGGTTATGGCTTTTGGGCGCAGCTTTTAGGTCTCTAGCACTAGGGTTTGCATTAGTATAAGCATGGGAACTGATTAGGGTTGAAAATTGGATCCAAAACCCTTTGCATTGATGTACAAGATATTTGATTTTTATGCATATTCTTTCAAATCTTTTCCATGCATATTTGATTCCAATCATGGCAAATCACATTGATTCTTTCTCTATCAGATAATGCACGAGATCTTGAGGATATTCCATGCATAAAAAGATTTGAAAAGCTTGCTTTGGTATTTTTTTCCATATTTTAATTAATTAAATGAATTATTAGCAATTAAAAATTCAAATAAATAAATAAAAATGATGAATAAATTCCCTTTGGGCCAAATGGTCGTGCACATGCTTTGGATGATGAATCTTGGAAGAAAATGTGGCCCATTAGCAATTTTAAGACATTTGAAGCAAAGTTGACTTTTCAAAATATCCAAAAATTTCCCAACTTCCACAAGGCATATCTTGCTCAATTTATACGCTTTGATCATGTTCTTGGACATTTTGGAAAGGTCTTGAAGTCCTCTAACCAATGCCTTTGGTCCCATGTCATTTTGATTTACCAATCTCAAGTTATGGCCTTTGACTTAAAGTCCCTTTTTGTTGACTTTTGAAAATGACCTATAATGTTGAAATTGATAACTTTTTGTGAGAGTATTTTTTGGACTTGAAGTGTGAAGAGGAGTTGTAGGAAATGTCTTTCTCTTCAAAATGAGCTTTGGATGGAATTTTTCTGATAATCCATGTAGAAGTTATGCCTTGGTCAAGTTACAGTTGACTTTTTCAACTGTCCAAATATGGAAACTTTTGCATCTTGAGACTTTTTGAGCCAAGCTTTGAGAATCATGATCAAGAATTGATCAAATGATGTTTGTGGCTTTAAAATGTGATGTTGACCAAAAATTTGAACTTTTGACTGTCAAATGACCATTTTGCCCCTACAGTTGACTGTAGTGCAATTAGGGTTTTTGACTGTGCAATTTTGTGCTGTAAGTCTTGAAACTTGGCATGAAGATGCTTGACCATGTTTATAGGCATGTGGGACTTGATTGGACCCTTGGAAACTTCATTTTCTTTGTCATAACCAAAACCCTAATTTTTGACTGTTAGGAGGCCCTTGAACTGTGCAACCCTTGGGGAGATTTTGAAGCTTTGACTTGGCAAATTTTGAAGAATATGGGAGGGCAAATTTTGGGGTACAACACATTGGAATATAATCACTGCTTACAAATAAAATGAAATTGAGAAAGGATAATTACTGGTAGGTTGAAGGTGTAGGAAGAGATCTTTGTGCTATTATAGAAGAAATCCCATACAATACATCATTCAGATCCTCAACAAAGCTAAAACCTTAAAGTATATGTCCCCATAGGAGTTAAAATTCAAGATCCCCAGTGGAGCCCGAAAACCCTGAAATACATATCCCCAGTGGAGCTAGAATATTCTAAACCTTCTTCCCCAGCGAAGTCAAATTTCCAACTATCAACCCCCGGTGGGAACCGTTCGACTTCCCCCAATTTCCTTAGCAGGTTATCTTAAAAGTCTGAGAACCAAGCAGATAACAGTTAACTTCTTGTCTTATCCCCGACTAGGATGGTTCCCCAGTAGTTTGGCATACAACCCAAAGCTCCTGATTTCCCCGGCCGAGTAAAAACTTTACCCATAAAGTTACTTCCCAGCAGATCGAAGATTCTCGGTCTCGTTTCTCCAGTAAAAGCCTCCCAGGTTTTAACTCCCCCAGTAGGGATTTTCAGAGTTTTCCTTATTTTCCAGGAAAGTCATGAAGGATTCTCATTCCCCGCAGAAGTTGTCAAAGCTCTTGTTAAATCCCCACGAGTCACCAAGGATTTTCAATCCCCACCAGTGGTCCCAGGATTTCTCATTCTCAACAATCAAAGATCTTTAATCCCCAAGCAGTCAGCAAGGATTTCTCATCTTCAACAATCAAAGATTTTTGAATCCTCAGCATCGGTCAGGAATTTACTTCCTCCGACAGCAGTCAAAGATTTCATTATCTCCAGTTATCAAGGATTTATTTTCCTCAGCAAGACAGCTACTCAGCTTACATGCACATCCATTACATTCATATATCATAAACATTGATGAAACACAGTTCATTGCATCATACATATCATGCAACATAACTTTGTGTTTTAGCTAACATTTTACCCTTTTCAGGATAAGATTAAAAGGCTATTGTTAACAGTTATTCAGATACAGTATGGATACACCCCAGACACAACGGTCATTCTGTTACTCATTCAGAATTTCAAGTCAAAATATAGTACAGATACAGCCCAGACACGTCGGTCATTCTACTACTCATTCAGACTTCAGCAATCAGATACAAATTAGCTTGATTCTCCCCTGTGCAGTCGCCACGGAAGTCATTCTGTCACTTATAAAGATCCCAGTTACAGTCTCAGATACACTCCAGACACGGAAGTCATTCTGCTACTCATACATATCTCAACTTCAGATACAGTCCAGATACGCTCCAGACACGGTTTCCATTCTGCCACTCATTCAAAACTTATCCCCAACACATAGTTGCTCCATATACAGATGTTTCTCTGTTACCCATTCAAAATACATATACACTCCAGACACGACAGTCATTCTGATGTTCCTTCAAAGATCAAATATAGTTACAACTCGGTTACGCTCCAGACACAGACGCCATTCCTTTGCTCATACAGACTCAGTCTCCAGATACAGTTCAAATGCATTCCAGACACGGATACCATTTTGATGCTCATTCTTCTGACCTATAACATTACAGTTCAACAAACATTCTTGGATGGCATCTTTAAGCCCATCTCCAGCAAGATTCTACCATCTCCAAATGGCATCTTTAAGCCCATTCCCTCAGCAATATTTTGACGAGTGCAAATTTACGGGCACTCTAGTGTCCAATCCTCTTTTACCTTCGAGTCACGAAAGGCAAAACTTACCAATCTAACTCTTCAGGTTCAAGAAGATTGAATAGGGGAAACTGTTGTACCCAAAAATTTTCCCTCTCATCTTATCAGCATTCTCTCATCACAAGACTCTTAAAACTCAAGACCAAGCTAGGGTTTGCTCTGCTCAAGACATCTCCTTGCACTATTGACCTGAAATTAGGGTTTGAGTTTGCACAAGGATTTTTGGACCTTAAATGCCCAAAGTGACTTTCATGCTTCATGTTGGACTCATAAGTTTTCCCATACCAAGTTTCAAGCCTTGAATCAAATTTTTGCCCAGTCAATTGGACAGTTGACCTAAAAATCAGCTGTATTGGGGAAAAAGTCAATTGTGGCCAATTGACAGTCAAATCTCATGAATTTTGACCCACATCAACATTATGAACTCATATGAACCATTTGATCAAGTTTGGATCACAATTCCAAAAGAAATTTGATCAGATCACCAAAAGGGCAAAATGGTCATTTTTAGGGTTTTGACTGTACAAAGGCAATTTTTTACTGTTTGACCTAGCCAATGGAAAATTAAGATCAACCATGGACTCAAGGACTCAATGACATTATCTTGAACCATTCAACAAGTTCAAAAGGTCTCAAATGCATAGGATTGACAGATGAATTTTTTAGTCAACTGATCAAAATTTGACTGTACATTGAAAAGTCAAACTTTGACTTTTTGGTCAAAATCAAGTTCCAAGGGTCATTTTTCATCAAGATATGTCAAATTATGAAACTTGTTCATCAAGAAACCCAAAATTGCAAATTAGGGTTTGAAATTGAAAATTTTCATAACTTAGAAATTTTCTAAGTTATGAAATTTTCTTAATTTTTCCCAACTTTGTCCCATATTTCACCAAGATGCAAATGGATTCAAACAAAACTTACAACATGAAAGTTGTAGTCCTCCACAAAGTCAACAACTTTGATTCACAAAGTTTTCTCAAAAGAAGCTTAGATCTCAAGTTATGATATTTGGAACAAGGGTCCCTAAAACTTTTAACGTAGAGAAATTTTGCCCTAGTTTAGGCAGGATTTTGACCCATCTTCTTGGCCATTTTTCACATAGTTCCACTTGGAGTCTCAAGTTTCATTTCAAATATGGATTATATTACATTTTGCAAGATTTCCAAATTGTCCAAGAACTCCTCAAACACATTTGTGGTTAGGGAGAATCGAATGCTTGAAGTTGGCAAAAACTCACTTTGTAACCATGGCCAATACATGTTCATACAACTTGCAAAATCTGACCAAACTAGCTTTGTACTTAATTACAGGCCTCTAAACCAATTAACACTAAAAATTGAATGCAAATACATTGGTTAGAAGCATTGTTCTGATCAAGGGAGCATTATACAATGAACAATTCCATTTTGGGCATAAAGATAACACTTCCATTTACATAAAGCATGCTTTATGTCAAGTTTCATTTCTTGAGCCATACACCAAGCCTTTTGCTGCAAACAAGGCTCCCTAATGTCAGGCAAAGCTCAACCACTTTATGCAGCTAGGTTACAAGCCAGTACAACCCTTGCATTATCAACTCTCACTTTTTGCTTCAAAACCAAGTCATTGTGCCAAAAGTCCATAACTCAAATATCTGATAAAATCAACTGAAGCCAAGATTTCAAACAAGTTTTACACATCCTTGTAAGCCAGAAACACGAGCCAATCATCCCTCAAACACCCTTGAACACCAAAACACCAAAAACTTGCAAAACAGGGCAGTTGCTGCAACTTGAGTGCCATAGCTCATTTTGCTCGTTCATTTTGCTCCTTTCCACTTCAAACACCTTCCATTCAACTCACTCAAGCTATCGCAAACCTCCATTGCCAACTGTAACTCCATTTACAGTGTTCATCATTTCTGTTTCAAGCTTATGCAGGTTGACTTCTAGAGGTTGATTCAGGCCATTTCAAAACAAACTAAGCATTGGGAAAGGTTCAAGGAACATCAAGCAAACTCAAAAGAACCTCAGGCCTCACTAGAAGTTGCTGCATTGTCCAACTCGAATCCAACTGAAACAGGTTTTTCATCAACTTCTATCTCTCTATTTAGGAACATTTAGCCTTAGGTTTGTGAATGAAAGATATATTACTCATTGCCCTGAAACCATACATATGCCCAGTTTTCATTTATATTAAACGTGCTAAGAGAATTTCATCCATGAACTTTCTGAAAAAACTAGGTTAGAAATTAGGGCCAGAGAAATTCTCTCTGATCTTTGAGAGTTAGATTAAGTTTTTTATATGGTTAGATTCGTGGTTTGATGCTCAACAAGTTTCATGTTTTGAGTTTTGTCAAAAGATCACAAATACAGGAGATACGAGTTTGTGTAACAGGCGCGCGTTTTCAAAAGTCTGGAGGAAGAAGATGAAGCTGATGGGCTGGGCTTGACTTTTTGCTTCTAACACCTTCTTTTTCAGTTTCACACCCCCTGGCCCAAATTCTTATATTTTTATTATTTTTGCATTTTTATTTCACTTCTGACTTTATTATTTTATTTCCAAACATAAAAAATGCTCAAAAAATATTTTCATGATTTTTTACATTTATTTGGTATTTATTTTAATTATTTATAACATTAAAACCTTTTTATACTTTTATATTACTTGTTTAAATTTAATTATAATGCAAATAATACTTTTATTTTCATTTTTTTTTATTCACACCAAAAATATTTTCTTGAATATATTTTATTTTTGTAAGTATTTTATTTTATTTTTATATATACTTTATTTTATTAAAAACATAAAATAAAAATACAAAAATATCACATTTTTATTTTTATTGTTATTTACTAAAAAACACTTTTTTTAATATATTTTTATTTTGTACATATTAATATGTTTTTGTATATAAATAATATTATATTATTCTCCTTAAGGAAAATTAGGGTTTACCCCTTTATTAAATAAAATCAACCTTTTTTTTAATTATTTACACCTTTTTTTTTTACATTAAAAATACTTTACATTCATAAAAAAACTCTTTTTGCATAAATACATTTTTATTTAACATTTATTTATTGTGTCTATTTAAATATTGCCCATTTAAATATTATGTATTGTAAATTCAATTTGGTTGTAATAATTTAGGGTTTTAATTTCTTGCAAAATAATCCCCTATTCAAAATTGTACCCCCTCCCTATATCAAAGTTGTAATAACTTAAATTTATTTTTACGCACTTAATGCTTTCAATTATGCCATGATTAGAGAATTAGGGTTTGTATGCAAAATCAAAACCCACAAATAGTTTGACCTAATCAAAGACAAAAATGCATGAAAAACAAACACAATGCACACTTGCACCCCTAGGGTTACAATCCACTTGTTGCCTTCAAAAATGGGTCATGGTATGCATGTTAAGTACTTTGGCAAAACAAAAACAAAACAAAAGATCATAGTCCCTCGATGACGCTATCTGAGTTGCCTAAACAAAATGATCAAGTCCCTCAAGAAAATTGCCAAAAATACTTAGCACAATTGCTATCATGGTCTATACGATGACCCATGCCTGTCCCGTTTAACATCCTAACACAAGGTTGTTCACCAAATGCAATGGTGAAATGACACTGTTAAAAGTGTTAAAAACATAAGAAAGATCTTTGAGTAAATAGGGTAGATAGCTTTTAGTTACTTGATCAAAAGCTTGCAAAACATCCTTGCTATTTTCAAACACACTTCACAACACAAATTCAAAATCAAACTTTCAAACATTGAAAACTTTTCAAAAGACAAAAACACCTTTGTATACATTCAAACAAGAATCATTACAAAGGTTGCCACAATGATGGCCTCTTTTCAAAACATCTTTCAAAACCACACACAAAGCACCATTTCAAACAATTGAAAAGCACCATTTCAAACAATTGAAAAGAAAAGCAAGTGATCTAAACAAGTAACTAAGAGCCCATGGATAACCATGGATGAAAAGGGTGCTTGCACCTTCCCTTTTCATAATCTACTCCCCGAACCTAAGAAAACATCTCAAAGGTCTTTCCTGTGCTTTTTGACCTTTCCTTAGGATAAAATAAAAAGTCGGTGGCGACTCTTGCTAAACCGAAACATTTGCGAACACAAACGCAAAACCTCAAGTCAGTTCTCCCACCGTATCACAGTAGTATTTTCTGACTCTGTCCATGTTCACCGGGTACGGAGAATTGTCACTATCCATAGTAGTAAGTGTTGCCACACTACCAGAAGATGTTTGTTTGATCTTCCAGGATTCGTTGCTAGAATTCATGCCCAATGCCCCAAGTGATTCAGATGGAGATTTGCCCCTGGCTATTTGGCCTCTTTGAGAGATTCCTTGAATCTTGACTTGACTTCCCCAGATGATGGACAATGATCATGTAGTGCCCCTTGGTTGGAAGTGTTTTTTCCACTTGAGGTGATCCTTTTTATTGAGAAGGTTTTTGTTCACTAGATATTCGTCATGCGAATTTCTCTACTGTTAAACAAATAGTCATATGCAAACAATGTTATTTTAAGAATGCAAAGCTTATGTCTGTCTTGAAGTTTTAAAAATGTGTTTTTCAATAAAACAAGCAAATTTTATAAAATGTGATGTCAACTCAGGATTTATAGCAAGTCCTACAGGAGACAGGATACCTTTTGTAACAGTATGCTTTCGAACTAACCCATGCTTCAGCTAGGACTTTTAAGGATTATAACGTGGCCTGGTTCACGGTTCAAGAAACAAAGGATAAAGGCTCAAAATTTATTTGTACCCACCCATTCTTCGTGATGTTCTTCGATCCTATACTCAGTTAATTGTGCATTTAAAATCCTGTTTGAGTCTTGGAATATTGCCCTTGATGTTTCGGTGATGGTTCGGATACTGACAGTTTACTTGAAAAAGGAAGTCATTTTGTAATTTTTTTCCGAGGATTTGTAGTAACCTCTCTTTTGGTTTTACTATCCCTGTTTTTTGCCTGAACTGTTTCTTTTGTGATTACAGTCAGCGGGATGCCCTAGCTTTTTTTCTTCTTAAGTCTCCTTCATAGGTTATGACTTAATGGGTTTTTATTTCGAGAGATAATGACTGTCTGTCTTGACGATTATAGGGAACCATCACCATCTTCTGTTTTAGAAGGACGTCTTCGATGCCATTCATTGTGCACCTGGATTAACTGAGAAAACTACCCTGCCCCAGGTCGTGATTAAGGGTTTTAATTTGTGTGAAAAGAAAAACTCCAACTCCTTTGGTTCAAAGGGATTGACTAGGGATTATCTTCCTTATAACTCCACTATTTAGGATTTGAAACAACGCATGTACATCGTCAGCGGGGTCTGTTCAAAAGCATACTGGAGAGATTGTGGTATCGTTTTTGTCATCCTCCCTCTAAAGGCTTACAGTTTTTTAGTCGAGAGTGGAATATCACAGAAAGGAAATATAAAGAAATTTAAATTAATTCAAGACAGACACGTGTAATGCATTGATGAAATAAAAAAGTTTGATATGACAATAATTGTTTGAATAAGCAAAGAAAATACAACTTCAAAATTCAAATGAACAAAAATGCTTTCAATCCTAGCCATGTTTTGGCAAGGGAGCAGTGATCACATTGGGAGTCTCAGGAGGGTCGAATTCGATCTCCTTGGCGTCAATCATATTCTGAATCTTGTATTTCAGCGCCCAACAATCGTTAGTATCGTGCCCCGAGCTACCAGAATGATAAGCACACCTTGCATCCGGGTTGTAGTTAGGAGAAGAAGTCTTAGGGTTTGGATGAGGGTTTATCACCGTAATCAGATTCATCTTCAAGATGTGTTGCAATGCTTGTGACAATGGCATGTAAATTTGGGTGAACTGCCTTTGAGGTCTTTCCACCCTTGGCTGATTGTTTCGTTGTTGTGGTCGTTGTGTGCATGCCGAATTAGAGATCAACACTGCCCCCACAGATTGGTGGTAGTCTGCCTTGCTACGCCTCTTTTGGCCGTGCACAACATTGGCTTCCCTCTTGCCACTAAATGACTTCTTCTCTATACTCGAAGAGGTATTTTTATGGATCTTACCACTCAGGATCCCAGCTTCTACTCTTTTTCCAGTCAGAATCAGCTCGGTGAAACCCACTGACGAGCTGTCGATCAAATGATTAAAGAATGGACTAGATAGCGTCCCCAGAAACATATCAACCAACTCCCTATCAGACAACGGGGGTTGGACTCTTCCAGCCAAACCTCTCCACTTTTGAGCATAGTCCTTAAAACCTTCATTTGCACCCATAGACATACCCTGAAGCTGAGTACGAGTGGGAGCAAGGTCGGCATTATACTGGTACTGCTTGTAGAAAGCAGCAGCAAGGTCCTCCCAGTTTTGGACATTAGCTCCTTCCAATTGATAAAACAATTCAAGCTGAGTCCCTGACAGACTATCTTGAAAGAAATGTACCCACATATTCCTATCAGTAGTGTAAGGTTGGATTTTTCTGACGTATGGGGGGAGATTGAGTTTTGGATAGGACACTCCATCGTACTTGGCAAAAACAGGTGCTTTGAACTTGTGAGGGATCACCACCTCAGATGCCAGTCCCAGATCTCCGAAATCCAAACCGGGGATCTTCTAAATCTACATAGCACTCAGACGGTCCTCAAGTTGCTTGTACCTATCCTCAGCAGGAGGGTACTGTTCATTATCAAAATCAGTATCATTATCAGAGACCACAGGACTAGGACCCTTTTCCTCCTCTTGATTCTCTCCTCCTTTGGATGAATGGGACAAATCAGCTTCCTGTCGTAACCTATTCCCAAATCTGTGACCCATATTCAGGAGAATCACCTTCTTCTTCTTCTTCTTCTCGTTCAGGATAAGAGTCTTCAAATCCTCTTGCCCTTTAGCCAAGTTCAAGAACATCTCTTGGAATTGGGCATTCTGTGCCTGAAGAGTTTTGATGACCTGATCGGTAGGTATTTCAGAAGACATTTCGTGCTGAAATAAACAGCGAAGGAGATGAGAAACCTGTAATGGTACCTGTAATGATGTGCATGATATGCATGCAATGTTTTCAAGGATCTCGCAGGGTAAACAAGAAACTGTTAGAATTTGATTGTAGCTTGATTGAAGAAACTTCGTGTCGTTGAGAGTCCTTCTTCCAGAGTCAAGCTCACCATATCGAGTGGGTCATAGCCCCTGACTCAAGATCCTTTGACAACATTGGCTAGAGGGAAATAAATCCCCTTGCTAGATGTCTGGTTCGCCATGACCTACATCCCAGACCCTTGAGATCCTTGAAATGGTTAGTATGATATGCCATGTTATGTTATGATGCATGATGTCATGATAAAACACACAACATGTATAGCAGGTAACAAACATGGTAAAGGCAAACAAGTCACACAAGAGCCCTTAAGTTTCAGGCTTGCATGGAGTCTAGGTACTACCCTCTTGAAGTTCAGTTGGTTCAACTTGTCCTAATAATAGTAACCGGGTTCTAGAGGTTCTCAATATCACTGACCATCCTCCATCGGTCATAGTTTCAGCTCACACAATCTTTTCTTGCGGCCGGAACCATCGCGAGAGTATGGTCTCAATGAGCATAGCATTCTCACAACTTCCTATGGCCAAGTTGGTCAATTATTGGTTCTAAGGTCAGTTGACGCTTAACGACCCATATAGCAGCCCCATATTCTTCTTGTTCCTCCACAAGGGATACCGGTACCAACTAATGTGCCACATCAATGTAGCTACTGCTTCAACCGTATCGGTCTATGCCGTACATTTCCGTCACAGTTTATTGCTACTTACCTAAAAGGTGTTCCCCAGATCCGGGTTAGGATCTATAGTAACTCCAATACAAAGCCCACAAAGATAAAGCAATCAAATCAAACAATAGAAGCAATATGATGAACAATTCCTAAGGTATACCCCACTTATAATTCCCCAGCAGAGTCGCCAGTTCTATGATACGGTGGCAGAACCGACTGTTTTGAAAATGCTGGTTAGCGTTTTGTGTTTGTGTTTGCAAAATGTCGCGGTAAGCAAGAGTCGCCACCGACTTTTATTTTATCCAACAAGGAAAGAAAAAAAGCACAAAAAAATTCCTTTTCGAAATGTTTCTGAGTACGGGGGGTAGATTATAGAAAGGGAAGGTATTAGCACCCTTTCTATCCGTAGTTATCTACGGGCTCTTAGGTACTTGCTCATCATTTTCAAAATTGCTTCTTTGTGTTTGTGTGATTTGAAAAGTTTTTATTTTGACTTTCGATTTAACCCTTGTATCAGTCTTCAAGAGTGTAATGAAGTGTTTTTGAAAACTTTGTTTGTAAAGGAGTGTAAGTGTGAAAAGTTTGTTGTTTTGAGCAAGTACCTACTAGCATCTACCTACTCGAAAAAAGAATTGTTTCTATTCTCGTTTCCTTTGGACAGCGCTATCCTACTATTAGTGAGTAGGTAACACCGTCGTTGGAGTTTTAAAGGGTCAATTCGAAAGGGACGTACGGTCACTAAAGCAACGTTAGGACGTCTTAGTAGTAACCCAAATGTCTTAGATCAATTATTCGAGGCAACAATATCCGAGGCAACCATTCTGAGGAAACTTTGATCTTTGGGACAAAAGGGCGACCACTAAAGCATCCTATACCTAATGATCATTTACCGAAGGCAACCGAAGTGGGAGTGTACCCTAGGAGTGCGCATGTGCGAGTGATTCAATTTCAAGTTTATTATCTTTGCACATTTTAGGGTTATCTAATTATTTTAAAGTTAATCATACATTCTTGTCATGCAACCCTAATCATACATCTAACAGTTAATATTTTGTGGAATTTAAAGTGCGGAAATTAAACTACGCTATTACAAGGCTTCAGGTATTTACATAGCCAAAAACAAACCCTTAAAAAATAAAGCGGTAAATGAAAATAAAAGACCTAATTAAACTATTACAACTTGTGAGCAATTACATTAATATGGTAAAAATAATAATAAAGTATGCGCGATGAAATTTAGAACGAGAGCGAACTAGGGTTTTGACCCCGTCTAACCTAATCGAAAGAGAAAATGTTTTTGTTGTTTTTAGTTATTTTTAAGAAAATAATTAGGTTTTAAAATTAAATACACAATTAATTAGCTAATTAAATTAATTAATAAAAATAAATAAATGACCTATTTTTGTGTTTTTGGTTATTTTTTTGTAGAAAATAATTTTAAGTTAATTAAAAAAACCTAATTAATTTTAATTAGTAAAAAAATGTTAATTTTGAAAGAAAGTTAATTAAAATACCTAAGTCTTAATTAATTTTAATTAATAAAAAAAGGTTAATTTTGAAAAAAAGTTAAAAAAATATACAATTAATTAACCTAAAAATTAAATTATGTTTTTTTTTTTGTAAAAAAAAAGATTTGTGAAAAAAGTTTTGTGGTTAAGTGAATTTAAGATTGAAAAGACAAATTGGTTAGAAACCAAAAACAAATAATGAAATTAAAAACCTAAAATTAAATTAAAACCTAAAATTAATTATTCGAGTTTAGGAGGAAAAATCAAAGGTTTGTGAAAAATGTTAAGTTTTTATGAAAAAAGATTTTAAACAGAAAAAATAAAAATAGATAAAAGGATAAATAGAAAGGAATAAAACCAAAACCAATAGGGGTGAGTGTTGAACCCACGCCCTTAACCTTTTCAGGATGTCTGTCTCGCCATGTATTGGTATCATGTGTTGGTTGTTCTGTTTTGGCCATTTGTGTTTTGGCCTCAACATTCTGTAATGAACCTGCATGGGATCTTGTCTAAATCTGTAGTGTTGAATCTCATGAACACATTAAATGAATTACTATATATCATGAAATACAAATAAAGCCAATATATGAAAAAATTTAATGTTAAAACCGATATGACATATATGAATGATTATACCCTTTTGATCATGGAGATCAAACCAGTCTTACTCTTACTGGAGAAATAGTGAGATGAATGCTTCTATGCCTTTTTGATCATGGAGATCAAACCAGTCTTACCCTTACTGGAGAAGTAGTGAGATGTGGGTTTGTAACAGAGATGACTTGTTTGTAGTGAGATGGAGATTTGTAATAAGGATTTCAAGGTTTTAGGGTTCTTGAAAGAATTTGATATTCTGACAGTGTTGTGGCAAAGATTTTTTTTGTCTCCCCTTGTTTGTGTTAAAAGAATGAGATTATATAATGGAAATTAGAGAGAAAAAAATGGGCTTTGAATGTGCAATTGGGCCTCCAATGTTCACTTGAGTTCGTCACATTCCAGGATAAATCGCAGGGGCTTAAGTGCAATTTTTGAAGTTGAAATGTGAATACAAAATGTAGCCGACATTAAGAACTAACTCCTGTCCGAAAATGGGCTCAATCGGATAAAAGGTGAATTAGTTATGAATTTTTGAAGTTTCAGCTCAGACAAACTTATTTTGGGCTCCAGTGTCGGCTCTGACACGTTCTTCAATAAAAAACTGGTATTTATCGGAGCATAATTCAGTCTCGACTTTTCAAACAAAGTTGTAAATCTCTGAGTTAGTGACCTTGTGTAAAAATATGAGCTCAATCCGATAAAAATTGACCGAGTTATGAATTTTCGAAGTTTCGATCCAGATAAAATAATATTCAGCATTCAGGATTTTCGGCGTGTCACATGCACTCTGAGCAAAGAATGAAGGCCTTTTGAATACCGTTCGAACTCGATACCTCCTGTGAAAATGTAGCCAACTCAATCTGTGAAATTTTAGCGCCGGAACCAGCTCGATACAATGAAAATCGACCAAGTTATGATTTTCTGAACATGACGCAAATAAATTTGTATCACAAATTTTCTGTATGAAAATACTTGATAAATCCGCATTTTTGAAGACCTTCTTATCAAAATTGGCTTCCAGCCGTGAGAGATGAAAACGTAGATGACTTCAATACGTAATTTTGGCCATCGGAACGGGTTCAAAACGAGCCACGATCTTCAAGTTATGAATTTTTTAGCGCGTAAAAACTGCACTTTCAGCACACTTTTTCACCATATTTCTTCGAGAAAACTCACACATTCAGATACCTTCTTTAAAGAATTGACTCTTGAGCCGAAGCTGAATTTGAGAATACGTTATCAAAGATATCTTGCCGAAAGAACACCTGAATATGACGCGTTGGGTTGGACTTGTGAATGTTTGAACCCCGAATCGTTGCAAAACGGCGAACCGATTTTTAGCATGGAAAATACTCTGAGAATATCCATTGACGAAATAAACGTCACTTGTAACCTGAAGAAGCTTGATAAATATACATTTATTCCATAACCATAAACCAATAATATGCATGTATGAAAAGAGGGTAAATTTTGGGGTGCAACAAGAGGGACTCTTATGTGTTGTATGTCGTTGCTGTTGAGGTGGTTTATTTCGCACCTCCCTAAGTCTGTGCTGAAGAACGAAGAAGGTTTGGGTTGGTCCTACAAAATAATGTCACTTGCCCATACATACATTCTTTGGTGTTCCCGGGATATGGAAGACACTGCTGTCATTGATCGTTGTGGGGGATACCCTAACGTCCCTTTGCTTGGAATCAGAAGGGGTATAACCTACAATCCTTGTTTAGCTTTGCGACAATTTGGTCGTGCTCGGAGAGACGGTCCCCATGAGATACTTCTTGAGGATATTGCCTTTGACTACAAGGAAGACGTTAAGGAGCATCACCGGAGGTTTATACGAGCTTGGGGCATGGTGAACAGATCTGACCCCTAAGAGTTGGGACCAAGGACTTCCCTTCCTATGCAGCCTTACCTCCAATGGGTCCGAGTTCGTGCCCAGAAGCTTGGGATGCCCTATGAAGCAGTATTTCCAGTGATTATGGAGCCCACAAATGAAGAAGGCGTTCCCTACACGGTTCTTTATCCTTACATGCCCACTGATCCTGGGGCATTGCAGAGGTCTTAGATTCAGCTGAAAGAGGAAAGGGATACTTACCAGGAGAAGTACCATGAGCAAGAAAGGAAGATTTTGAAGCTCACCAGGAAGCTCGAGGAAGAAAGAGTGATCAATGACTACGTCAGCATAAAGAGGAAGCGTCCATGGGACTTTTGATTTTTCTTTTCTAGTTTTAGATTTGTTTTTCATTTACTTCTTTGTAACGCCTCAAAGACATTGTTGAACCTTTTTACAAGTTAATCTAATAAAGTTTATTTATTTTTGGTTTGCAAATTTAAATCTCCCAAAGTCTTTGAAATCATTACATATGCATCCCATTATCATACACATCATTACAGGTACCATTACAGGTTTCTCATCTCCTTCGCTGTTTATTTCAGCAGAAATGTCTTCTGATCAAGCCATCAAAGATCTTCAGGCACAAAATGCCCAGTTCCAAGAGATGTTCTTGAGCTTGGCTAAAGGGCAAGAGGATTTGAAGAATCTCATTATGAAGGAGAGGAAGAAGAAGAAGAAGAAGGCCGTTCTTCTGAGTATGGGCAAGGTTTGGGAATAGGTTGCAACAGCAAGCTGATCTGATCTCCTCGTCTAAGGACGGGGAAAACCAAGAAGAAGAAAAGGGCTTCAGTCATGCAGTTTCTGATAATGATACTGATTTTGATGATGAGCAATATCCTCCTGCCGAGGATAGGTACAAGCAGCTAGAAGACCGGCTAAGTGTTATGGAGATTCAAAAGATCCCTGCTTTGGATTTCGGAGAACTGGGACTGGTATCAGGAGTGGTGATCCCTCATAAGTTCAAAGCTCCAGTTTTTGCCAAGTACGACGGAGTATCCTGTCCAAAACTTCATCTCCGCTCATATGTCAGGAAAATCCAACCTCACACTGCTGATAGAAATTTGTGGGTGCATTTCTTTCAAGATAGTCTGTCAGGGACTCAACTTGAATGGTTTTATCAGTTGGAAGGAGCCAATGTCTGAAATTGGGAAGACCTTGCTGCTGCTTTTTACAGGCAGTATCAGTATAACGCCGACCTTGCTCCCACTCGTACTCAGCTCCAGGGTATGTCTATGGGTGCAAGTGAAGGTTTTAAGGACTATGCTCAAAAGTGGAGAGATTTGGCTGGAAGAGACCAACCCCCTTTGTCTGACAGGGAATTGGTTGACATGTTTCTAGGGACGCTATCTGGTCCATTTTTCAATCATCTGATCGGCAGTTCGTCATCTGGGTTTACGGAGTTGATCTTGACTGGAGAGAGAGTAGAAGCTGGTATTCGAAGTGGTAAGATACAGAAGGATACTTCATCAAGTGCAGTGAAGAAACCTTTCACCGGTAAGAAAGAAGCTAGTGCAGTCTATGGCCCGAGGGGCCAAAGCAGACCTGAACACCGTCAAGCAGTAAATGCGGTAGTGATATCAAGACCCACAATTGCTCCACAATGCAACAATCAACAAAGGGTGGAAAGACCACAAAGGCAGTACACTCGACTCAATATGACCTTGTCCCAAATTCTACCACAATTATTGAAGACCAATCTGGTAACTCTGAGGGAAGCCCCGAAGAACCCCAACATCACTTCTCCCCACTATAACCCGAATGCCCGCTGCGCCTATCACTCCGAAAGTCCAGGTCATGATACAAACAACTGTTGGGCCTTGAAAAACAAAGTGAAAGACTTGATCGAAGCCAAAGAGATTGAGTTTGACGCTCCAGAGAAGCCCAACGTCATAACTGCTCCCATGCCCAAACATGGTCATGTAGTAAATGTTGTAGACGATGATTTATTTGTGACCTCTGGAAGAAATTTCTACTCCTTTGATGACAATTAAGAAGAATTTTTTGTTAGCCGGTTTATTTCTGGGCTGTGGTGAAGGTTGCCACATGTGTTCAATGTTGCCTGCTGGTTGCCACTTATTGAAATCAGGTGTTCAGCGCCTGATGGATAACAAAGAGATCCTGTTCGAAAAGACTTTGATTCCGTTGGTTCTAATTCAAGATGTTGCCATCATAACCATTTCCGCCAATCCTTCCAAGGTTTCCTCGAGAAAGCCTGTTAGGATTACACCCGTCCCAAGAATTGCTCCGTTAATAATTACTGTCCCTGGTCCTATCCCATACACTTCGGACAAGGCTGTCCCTTAGCAGTATAGTGCTGATGCGTATTACCATGGTATTAAGCAAGAGTTGAAGAATGAAGAAGCTGACACTGATGTCAGCAATATTGTCGGGGCTAGCAAGGTCACCAGAAGTGGAAGACTCTTTTCTCCCGAGATTTCCCCTCTGACTGTCTGCAAACCTGTTGTCATTCCATCTGCTAGTACATCAGCTACTATCACAGTTCCTCTTCCAATTATCACCCCTTTCGCCGAGCCATCTGGGACTCGGGGCAAAGAAATCACAAGTGAGCATGCCCGGACGGAGGCACCTAAGAAGATCATTGTAGAAACCTCTAAACAAGAGATAAAAGAAATTTTGAAGATTATCAAGAAGAGCGACTACAACGTAGTCGAGCAGCTGGGACAGACCCCGTCAAAAATCTCCATGTTGTCCTTGTTGTTGTGTTCTGAAGCCCATGCAAAGGCTTTGATTGCATTCCTCAAGAATGCGCATGTGCCACAGGAAACTTCAGCCGATCAATTCAAAGATTGCGTAGCTAGCCTGACTGTCGATAATGGGCTGGGTTTCTCAGATGCAGATCTGACTGTTAAAGGAAGAAATCATAATGATGCTCTGCACATCTCGATTGAGTGCAGGGGCACTACTATGCCCATGTACTGGTGGATACCGGGTCCTCATTGAATGTTCTTCCAAAGAAAGCATTAGACCGTCTGGATTGTGAAGATTTGATTCTGAAGCCGAGCAATATTGTGGTTAGGGCTTTCGAAGGGTCAAAAAGGATGGTGCACGGGGAAGTGGACATCCCTGTTAAAGTTGGCTATCAGACCTTTGGATCCACCTTCTATGTAATGGACATCAGACCATTGTATTCCTGCTTGTTGGGTCGTCCTTGGATTCATAAGGCTGGAGCAGTGACTTCAATGCTCCATCAAATGCTGAAATATCCGGTAAAGGGGAAGATTGTCACGGTACGAAGTGAAGAGGAGTACATGGTGAGTCATCTCAATTACTTTCGCTACGTGGAGATGGATGGGGAGTTCATCGAAACTCCTTGTCAGAACTTTGAAGAGGTCCCTCAGACTTTAGCATCAACTGAAGTTCCTACCGACAAACCTCCGATGAAGATGGCTTCTCTCAAGGATGCCAGGGCTGTAATTGAAGAAGGTGGGTGTACCAATT